>JBBGZY010000357.1:6095833-6699444 GCA_037952925.1 Lithobates clamitans
TTTTTGGGGGATATTTATTATAGCAAAAAATAATGCATTTTTTTCAAAATTGTCGCTATTTTTTTGTTTATAGCGCAAAAAATAAAAACCGCAGAGGTGATCAAATACTACCAAAAGAAAGCTCTATTTGTGGGAAAAAAAGACGTCAATTTTGTTTGGGATCCACATCGCACGACCGCGCAATTGTCATTTAAAGCAACGCAGTGCCGAATCGCAAAAAGTGCTCTGGTCTTTGGCCAGCAAAATGGTCCAGGGCTTAAGTGGTTAAAAGGTTATAGTGACCCTGTCAACGATCTGTAAATGCAAATAAAAACTGCCCATGGAAAAAAATTCTGTAGATACTTACCTTTCCTGTATCCTGCACTATCACATGCCACTGCAATCAAGAATTGGTGGCTGAAGTATGTAAAGAACTAACTTCTAAGGTTGTCAATCTGCTGTATCCCCTGCAGTGTTCACTGGTTCCTCCTGTCACCTTCCACATCACTACTGTGTCTTGCAGTGATGTAGGGCAGCGGTCCCCAACCTTTTAAGCACCAGGAACTGGTTTCATGACAGCCAATTCTCCTAGGGCCCAGCGGGGGGTGTGGGGGTGGGCGTGGTTGCTGTTTGGTGGATGGGTTGGGGGATGGGATATTTATGGAGTCTGTCCTCAGCCCCGTTCACACCATAACCCCCCTTTATATTAGTGTCCTCAGTTCCCCTTCACATCACAGCCGCCCTTTACATTACAGTGCCCCTTTACAATGCAGTCCCCTTTACATTAATGTAATGGGGACTGCTCTGTAAAGGGGACACCGCACTGTAAAGGGGCACTGTTCTGTAAAGCGGGTACTGTAATGTAAAGAGAATTGCACTGTAATGATTATAGTGCCCCTTTACAGTGCAGTCCCCTTTATATTACAGTGCCCCTAGCAATCATAGCCTCCTCTATCACAGTGCCCCTGCAGTCTGCCCACCCTTTCCTCTCTCCCCATTCTAATCCCCTGCTCCCCTGCCCGTTCGTCTGCCGGCCCAGTACAGTCATCCTATCAGCAGGGCAGGGGGAAGAAGGAGCTCTCCGTTCCGATATGCAGCTCCTCCCGCTCCCTGCCCTGCTGATAGGGTGACATTGTTGGTTGGGCGGGTGGAGGAGCCAGGAGTAGACACATGGGCATGGAAGCACGGCAGGTGGTGAGTGGCTAACACGGTCGTCGCTCACCTCCCGCTGTGTGGCACGGTCATTGGCAGGCTGCAGACCAGCACCGGTCCAGGGGTTGGGGACTCCTGATGTAGGGGAAGGCAGGAGGAACCATTGTGCATTGCAGGAGAAGGGGGACAGGAGATCAATATTCCTAAAAGTGTTGGTTTTTAAAGAAACGTCAGAATTGTGACAATTCTTTATTGGCTACATAACAGGATACAGTAATAACACTAACATGTTTCAGCTGAAGTTTTACTCATGCAGGGATGCGCAAATCATATCACCCGACGCCCATACAGTTCAAGGAGTTGGGCAGGCAGGTTTTTTATATTTAGCCCTGCTGTGGGTAAGCAGCAGGGTTTACTTTATGCAGTGCGATTTTCATGTCAGTTTTCAGTGCAATTGTCTAGGGCTGAAACAACTAATCGATTAATCGACAACTAATCGATTATGAAATTAATCGATTACCATTTTCATAATCGATTAATCGGTCAGTAACATAATGGGGTTGAAAAAAACCTAAAATGAGCCCTTTATAGTACAAAAAGAGCAAATAATCGCTATTATTACTTTCACAGTTCTACACTAAAAAAAAATTAACCCCTTACAGTAGTGATTATCTGCTTTTTTTTGTACTATAAAGGGCTAATTTTAGTTTTTTTCGCCCCATTATGTTACTAAACGTCTTAGACCTGGTTCACATCTATGTGATTTTGGTGCTTTTTGCAGAAACGCACTACAATTCATTCACACGGTTTCCTATGGGACACGTTTACGCAAAACGATGATTTTTTTGGTTCAATATAATTCAATAGAGAAGCTGAAGAAAAGCATGTAATGCGTTTTTGAAGCAATATGTGTTTTTTAATCTGCCCAACAACAAATTGGCCAAAAAAAAATGCAAAAACTAAAAGCGCAGCAAAATCACGTGCGCAAAAATCGAAACGCACAGCAAAAAGCACTGCAGAAACAGATGAAAAACAAACTGCATAGGTGTGTACTGAGCCTTATGCTGGCCACACGGATCAATTTTCAGATGAGAATATTCAGACGAAAAATCTTTGAATCTTTGTACATTCGCTGAATGAAAGAACGATCGATCTTAAAATGACATTTTTTGAAGGAAGACGCTGTTATTTTTGATAAAAAAATTTGATCACTGAGTCTGATGATATTTACCAGATTCACCCTTTAATAGTATATACAGTATATCTCTTCTGTCTGTTATGCTCAGAGTGGATTCGATATTTTGCTCCCTAAGCATATAGTTGGTTATTTATATTTAACACCGCATAGAGATATTTAAGAATAAATGACCTTCTTTTGAAACTGTACACATTAACTAAATTATACACCACACTTTTTTTTTTAAGGTTATTAATCGATTAATCAAAATTCAAAACAATAATCGGCCAACTAATCGACTATGAAAATAATCGTTAGTTGCAGCCCTACAATTGCCAAAGGCCGTTGTTTAGGGATTCAGGTGCGATTCTGATACGATTCAGGGATGCGATTTTGAATACCCTTTAGTTCAATGCGAATTTAGTACTGCTGCGCTTCTCAATTTGCCTTCATATGTTAGAAATGCCTTCTTCTCTAGAAAAACTGCCTTCCATACACTTCTATGCAAAACCGGCTATGAATTGCATCTTATGTGAACAGTTACCTCAGAATGCCACTGTACTCTAGAGCAGGGGTCTGCAAACCGTTGAATGGGCAGCTGATGGGTCGATCGGGAACACAGCCCTGCGCAGTCCTTCCCCAAAGCCTCAGCCGTTCTCCGCTTTTCAGGGAAGAGTCACAGTACTAGATAGGGGGCAGGGGCGGGTGGTCCTAGCAACAAATCACCAGCTTGTTAAAATAAAAAGTTAACTCCAGCAGCTCCCACCCTCTATCCCAGTGTTTCTCAACTCCAGTCCTCAAGGCACACCAACAGGTCATGTTTTCAGGATTTCCCTCAGATGAAACGGCTGTGGTAATTACTAAGGCAGTAAAACTGATCAAATCACCTGTGCAAAATAGTGGAAATCCTGAAAACATGACCTGTTGGTGCGCCTTGAGGACTGGAGCTGTGAAACACTGCTCTATCCAGTACTGTCATACTTCCTGCTCTCCTATACACCGATGTAAGTTAGGAGAGTGCACACTGGTATGAAGAGGACAGAGGACACTACAGTGGGGGGGGGGGGTGTAGTGGACAGGGGACATCACATTGGGGGGGGACAGAGAATACTAAAGTGGTGGTGGGGGGGATGTAAAGGGGACACGACAGTTGGGGGGAGGGGTGAAAGGGACAGAGGACATTGCATGGGGGGTAGAGGACACTACAGTGGGGAGAGGGGTGTGTGTAGGGTACAGAGGACATTGCATTTGAGGGGGGGGGGTGAAAGGGACACTGCATGGGTGGGGGGGCAGAGGACACTACAGTTGAGGGGGGTGTAAAGGGGAAAGAGGACATTGCTTGGGGGGGGCAAAGGAGACTACAGTAGGGGGGGGTGAAGGGGACAGAGGACAATGCTATGGAGGTGCAGATGACACTGCAGCGGGAAGGTTGCGATGTGAAGGGGACAGAGAACACTACAGTTGCGGGGGTGATGTGAAGGGGGACAGACTGCTTTTTTTTGGGGGGGGGGGCACAGCAATAGTAGGAGGGGCAGAGGACCCTACTGTGGGGTAAAGTGGGGGGGGGTAAAGTGGGGGGGGGGCAGAGGACACTATAGCGAGGGGGAGGCAGAGGACACTACTGTATGGGGCACAGAGGTCCCTACTGTGGCAGAGAGTGAGGTGAAAAACTACTGTAGGGGGCAGAGGACACTACCGTGAAGAGGAAGATGTGAACGGGAGTGAAGGGGACACTACTGTGAAGGGGAGCATTTTCAGATGTCATGCAAATCTATGCCTTTCGTATCGCATCAATGTGAACTAGGTGTAAGGCTGGTTTCACACGTGCTGTCCGATCAGGTCCACCTGTTCGTTTTTCAGGCGGACCTGATCAGACCAAAACAAAGGTTCAGTTTCCATTATTTACAATGGCACCTAAAACACTCCCCTTTCTTGACGAGCACCCAATCGATGCTTGTCTCACTGCAAGGTCTCTCCCCACCCTGCTAGTCCCCAGGTGCAGTGCTGGAGACAAGTAGGGATTAAGGATGAGCTCAGGCGTGTTTGCAACTCCACGTGCCCGCGGAGACAATGTCACACTACCCGTGATTAGCGCTGCAAAGTGTCAGCCTCCTGGCGGGCGCGTTGAGTTGCGAACACACCTGAGCTCATCCTTAGTGGAAGATAAACAGCGCAACTTGAAAACCCTATTTAAATATGGGTTTGGTTAAAATTATTTTTTCATCAGGACAAGCAGATAGGGACCCCGATTTAGTCCTTTGGACATGTCGTTTTTTTTTTTAATTTCCACACCCCTGTCATGCTAGAAGTAAGGCTGCACCTGAAACACGTTAGCATGTTATTACCGTATCCTACTATGTAGCCAAGAATGGTCAGAATGGTATTTACCAAATAGCTGGCTTCATTGTATCAGAGGATTAACGCACAGTATAATACCTGCGGCCTCCTGGGATGTGTGATCGGAGGATCCTCGGAGGCTGTGGGTGCTGCCAATGTCATTCTTGCCCAGGTGAGAATAAATGAAGTGTGGGGATGTGTTCTTTCAGAAAGCTACAAAATTAATAAATGAAAAGCTGCGATTGTAAACGCTGCGATGTGATAGGAGGAGGGGAGGAGTACAATTACAGTACAGTGCCATACAGAAGGTGGGAGGGTGAATGCCTGCTTTAAAGTGGATGTAAACCAGATTCATGAAATTTGAGTTGGCCACATATATCTGTAGTCTTTCCTTATCTGTCTCCAAAGCACTAAGTCAGGTGTGTTTGTGCTGCTCCGTTCCTTTGTTATCAGCATGATAACTTCTGGCAAGTTCTCCGAGAGGGGAGATAAAAGCAGCCTGGAATGTGTGTTGTGGGGAGGTTGCTATGAATAAATATGCAGTAAGGATGAGCTCCAGCGTGTTCGCACAGCCCACGTGCAGAGCCCGCCAGGAAGTCGGCACTGTGCTAATCACAAGCAGTGAGACATTTCCCAATCTCTGCAGCCACGCATTGGGACAAAGTCTCACTGACTTCCTGGCGGGCTCTGCACGTGGGCTGTGTGAACAACGCCGGAGCTCATCCTTAATTAGCAGACAGCTTGACTTGTAAAATCAAAGCTCAGAAAGCATTTTTATTCTTCTGCCAATGTGGAGGAGAGGGGGGGGTGCCTTTCCTTCAATCAGCAGTCACACAGAGTATGTCAGAACGACACTGCTACTGCTGAATGAGGAAGTGAAAATTAATAATTCTAAAGAATTCAGCAAGATGAAGACAGCGGATATACATGTAAAACTTGTGTAGGGAGATTTGTTTTATCTCTGTGTATCATCTGAGGCTGTTCACTTCACTGGGTATATGTGAGGGTTTACATCCACTTTAACCACTTGCCGCCCAGCTGCTGTTGTTATACAGCAGCAGTTCGGCACCTTCCCACAAATCGCCGTAGGTGGCGCGTGCCCGCTGTACGGAGCGGGAATGAGAGTCAAAACGGGATCTGTCAATGTAAGCAGAAATATCCCCGTTCTGACAGGGGAGTTAGAGAGGGATCTGCTGTTCCTAGTGATTAGGAACAGAGATCTTTCTCCTCCTCCAGGCAGTCCAGCCCCCATACAGTTAGAAAGACTCCCAGAGAACACATCTAACCCCTTAATCGCCCTCTAGTGTTAACCCCTTCCCTGCCAGTGACATTTATACAGTAATCAGTGGCTATTTTTAGCTCTGATCGCTGTATAAATGTCACTGGTCCCAAAAAGTGTCAAAAGAGTCCGATCTGTCCGCCACAATGTCCCAGTCCCGCTAAAAAATAAATAAATCGCAGATCACCACCATTACTAGTAAAAAAAAAAAAAACATAATAAAAATACAATAAATATATCCCCTATTTGTAGACACTATAACTTTTGTGCAAACCAATCAATATACGCTTATTGCAATTTTTTACCAAAAATATGTAGAATACATATTGGCCTAAACTGATGAAGAAATGTGTTCTTTTTTTATTTGGGATAGTTATTATAGTAAAAAATTATTTTTTTTTCAAAATTGTCGCTCTTTTTTTGTTTGTAAAAACCGCTGAGGTGATCAAATACCACCAAAAGAAAGCTATTTGTGGGAAAAAAGGACTCAATTTGTTTGGGTACAACATCGCACGACTGCGCAATTGTCAGCTAAAGTGACACAGTGCCGTATCGCAAAAAATGGTCTGGTCATTAAGGGTGAAAATCATCCGGTCTGTAAGTGGTTAAAGTCCATTTCCAGACTGAAGTTCTACTTTCATTTTTTTTAAATGTGGACAAAATTACATTTAAAGCTCCGCAACAGGTCTGTGTTTTTCCCAACGCACCAGAACCCGCCTCAGCGTAGCCTCATGCCATGAACAGGGTGCCGATGTGTTGATGAATGCAGCTCATATAAACGAGCCCTAGAAATTGCATTGTGTGTGCAGGGAAGTCAGCTGTGTGTTCTCCGTGTGTACGTATAGACTCTACAATGTCACAAGTCACTCTTAAGGAGTCCATTGTACACCTTAATAGCAGCAAAACTCGGTGTCTGTGTACTCCTGTGTCTATATCCCGGTGACAATGGTTCTCGTACTACATACCGTCCTACACAGGAGCTTAGAAACCAACCGACCGACTCTTCTTCCTACTTCCGGCCACACAAGGATGTGTACACAGAGGGAACCAGGACGGGAAGTGGAAGTGCGGGACACAGCGCCATCTAGAGGCACACCGCGCTTACTGTACACACCGGATCTATTGCACAGTACTTCTATGGCGGCTTTCATAAATGAATGATGATTACTAACCACTCTATGCACTTCACATCAAACGACAGATCGGCCCTCCACAACCCGAAAAAAAAAGGATCTGGAACCACTCTTACACAGGGCCATCATAATAGCATCATGGGCCCCTGGGCAAAATAATGCTAATGGGCCCCTACTGTCGCCTGCCACCAGATTCAGCGTGTCACTTGCCACCTGTCCCCTGCCTCCAGATTCAGCATGTCACTTGCCACCTGTCCCATAGTTGCCAACAGTCCCGATTTTCCTGGGACAATCCCAATTTTGGGACTCTTGTCCCGAACGGAGGCTGTTCGGAATCGGGATTTCAGTCAGGAAAATCGGGAATGTTGTTTTTTTAATTTTTGGAGCAGCTGGCTCCAGCAAAATGGCCCGCCGGCGCCGCCGCTAGATCTTCTCCCTAGTGTTCAGTGGAGAGAGGAAGGGGGCTCCTCTTGCCACCCGTCCCCTGTCACCAGTTTCAGAGTGTCACTTGCCACTGTCACCTGCCTCCAGATTCAGCGTGTCACTTGTCACCCATCCCCTGTCACCAGATTCAGCTTGTCACTTGCTACCGGTCCGCTGTCACCAGATTCAGCGTGTCACTTGCCACCGGTCCCGTCACCAGATTCAGCGTGTCACTTGCCACCCGTCCCCTGTCACCAGATTCAGCATGTCACTTGCCACCTGTCCCCTGTCACCAGTTTCAGAGTGTCACTTGCCACCGTCACCTGCCTCCAGATTCAGTGTGTCACTTGCTACTGTTCCCTGCCACCAGATTCAGCGTGTCACTTGCCAGCTGTCCCTGTCACCAGATTCAGCGTGTCACTTGCCACCGGTCCCCTGTCACCAGATTCAGCGTGTCACTTGCCACCCGTCCCCTGTCACCAGATTCAGCATGTCACTTGCCACCTGTCCCCTGTCACTAGTTTCAGAGTGTCACTTGCCACCCGTCCCCTGTCACTAGTTTCATAGTGTCACTTGCCACCGTCACCTGCCTCCAGATTCAGCGTGTCACTTGCTACTGTCCCCTGCCACCAGATTCAGCGTGTCACTTGCCAGCTGTCCCCTGTCACCAGATTCAGCGTGTCACTTGCTACTGTTCCCTGCCACCAGATTCATCGTGTCACTTGCCACCTGTCCCCTGTCACCAGATTCAGCGTGTCACTTGCCACCTGTCCCCTGCCTCCAGATTCAGCATGTCACTTGCCATCTGTCCCATAGTTGCCAACAGTCCCGATTTTCCCGGGACAATCCCGATTTTGGGACTCTTGTCCCGATCGGAGGCTGTTCGGAATCGGGATTTCAGTCAGGAAAATCGGGAATGTTGGTTTTTTAATTTTTGGAGCAGCTGGCTCCAACAAAATGGCCGCTGGCGCCGCCGCTAGATCTTCCCCCTAGTGTTCAGTGGAGAGAGGAAGGGGGCTACTCTTGCCACCCGTCCCCTGTCACCAGTTTCAGAGTGTCACTTGCTACCGGTCCCCTGTCACCAGATTCAGCGTGTCACTTGCCACCGGTCCCATGTCACCAGATTCAGCGTGTCACTTGCCACCCGTCCCCTGTCACCAGATTCAGCATGTCACTTGCCACCTGTCCCCTGTCACCAGTTTCAGAGTGTCACTTGCCACCATCACCTGCCTCCAGATTCAGCGTGTCACATGCTACTGTTCCCTGCCACCAGATTCAGTGTGTCACTTGCCAGCTGTCCCCTGTCACCAGATTCAGCGTGTCACTTGCCACCGGTCCCCTGTCACCAGATTCAGCGTGTCACTTGCCACCTGTCCCCTGTCACCAGATTCAGCATGTCACTTGCCACCTGTCCCCTGTCACTAGTTTCAGAGTGTCACTTGCCACCCGTCCCCTGTCACCAGTTTCAGAGTGTCACTTGCCACTGTCACCTGCCTCCAGATTCAGCGTGTCACTTGTCACCCATCCCCTGTCACCAGATTCAGCTTGTCACTTGCTACCGGTCCCCTGTCACCAGATTCAGCGCGTCACTTGCCACCGGTCCCGTCACCAGATTCAGCGTGTCACTTGCCACTGTCACCTGCCTCCAGATTCAGCGTGTCACTTGTCACCCATCCCCTGTCACCAGTTTCAGAGTGTCACTTGCTACCGGTCCCCTGTCACCAGATTCAGCGCGTCACTTGCCACCGGTCCCGTCACCAGATTCAGCGTGTCACTTGCCACCCGTCCCCTGTCACCAGATTCAGCATGTCACTTGCCACCTGTCCCCTGTCACCAGTTTCAGAGTGTCACTTGCCACCGTCACCTGCCTCCAGATTCAGTGTGTCACTTGCTACTGTTCCCTGCCACCAGATTCAGCGTGTCACTTGCCAGCTGTCCCCTGTCACCAGATTCAGCGTGTCACTTGCCACCGGTCCCCTGTCACCAGATTCAGCGTGTCACTTGCCACCCGTCCCCTGTCACCAGATTCAGCATGTCACTTGCCACCTGTCCCCTGTCACTAGTTTCAGAGTGTCACTTGCCACCCGTCCCCTGTCACTAGTTTCATAGTGTCACTTGCCACCGTCACCTGCCTCCAGATTCAGCGTGTCACTTGCTACTGTCCCCTGCCACCAGATTCAGCGTGTTACTTGCCAGCTGTCCCCTGTCACCAGATTCAGCGTGTCACTTGCTACTGTTCCCTGCCACCAGATTCAGCGTGTCACTTGCCACCTGTCCCCTGTCACCAGATTCAGCGTGTCACTTGCCACCTGTCCCCTGCCTCCAGATTCAGCATGTCACTTGCCATCTGTCCCATAGTTGCCAACAGTCCCGATTTTCCCGGGACAATCCCGATTTTGGGACTCTTGTCCCGATCGGAGGCTGTTCGGAATCGGGATTTCAGTCAGGAAAATCGGGAATGTTGGTTTTTTAATTTTTGGAGCAGCTGGCTCCAGCAAAATGGCCGCTGGCGCCGCCGCTAGATCTTCCCCCTAGTGTTCAGTGGAGAGAGGAAGGGGGCTACTCTTGCCACCCGTCCCCTGTCACCAGTTTCAGAGTGTCACTTGCTACCGGTCCCCTGTCACCAGATTCAGCGTGTCACTTGCCACCGGTCCCATGTCACCAGATTCAGCGTGTCACTTGCCACCCGTCCCCTGTCACCAGATTCAGCATGTCACTTGCCACCTGTCCCCTGTCACCAGTTTCAGAGTGTCACTTGCCACCATCACCTGCCTCCAGATTCAGCGTGTCACATGCTACTGTTCCCTGCCACCAGATTCAGTGTGTCACTTGCCAGCTGTCCCCTGTCACCAGATTCAGCGTGTCACTTGCCACCGGTCCCCTGTCACCAGATTCAGCGTGTCACTTGCCACCTGTCCCCTGTCACCAGATTCAGCATGTCACTTGCCACCTGTCCCCTGTCACTAGTTTCAGAGTGTCACTTGCCACCCGTCCCCTGTCACTAGTTTCAGAGTGTCACTTGCCACCGTCACCTGCCTCCAGATTCAGCGTGTCACTTGCTACTGTCCCCTGCCACCAGATTCAGCATGTCACTTGCCAGCTGTCCCCTGTCACCAGATTCAGCGTGTCACTTGCTACTGTCCCCTGCCACCAGATTCAGCGTGTCACTTGCCACCTGTCCCCTGTCACCAGATTCAGCGTGTCACTTGTCACCGTCACTTTCCTCCAGATTCAGCGTGTCACTTGCCACCAGTCCCCTGTCACCAGATTCAGCGTGTCACTTGCCACCGTCACCTGCCTCCAGATTCAGCGTGTCACTTGTCACCATCACTTGCCTCCAGATTCAGCGTGTCACTTGCCACCAGTCCCCTGTCACCAGATTCAGCGTGTCACTTGCCAACCATCCCCTGTCACCAGATTCTGCGTGTCACTTGCCACCGTCACCTGCCTCCAGATTCAGCATGTCACTTGCCACATGTCCCCTGTCACCAGTTTCAGAGTGTCACTTGCCACCGTCACCTGCCTCCAGATTCAGCGTGTCACTTGCCACCCATCCCCTGTCACCAGATTCAGCGTGTCACTTGCCACCGGTCCCCTGACACCAGATTTGGCGTGTCATTTGCTACTGGTCCCCTGTTACCAGATTCAGTATGTCACTTGCCACCCGTCCCCTGTCACCAGATTCAGCGTGTCACTTGCCACCATCACCTGCCTCCAGATTCAGTGTGTCACTTGCCACCCGTCCCCTGTCACCAGATTCAGCGTGTCACTTGCCACCGTCACCTGCCTCCAGATTCAGTGTGTCACTTGCCACCCGTCCCCTGTCACCAGTTTCAAAGTGTCACTTGCCACCGTCACCTGCCTCCAGATTCAGCGTGTCACTTGCCACCCATCCCCTGTCAGCAGATTCAGCGTGTCACTTGCCACCGGTCCCCTGACACCAGATTCAGCATGTCACTTGCTACCGGTCCCCTGTCACCAGATTCAGCGTGTCACTTGTCACCAGTCCCCTGTCACCAGATTCAGCATATCACTTGCCACCGTTACCTGTCACCAGATTCAGCGTGTCACTTGCCACCATCACCTGCCTCCAGATTCAGCGTGTCACTTTCCACCGTCACCTGCCTCCAGATTAAGCATGTCACTTGCCACCGTCACTTGCCTCTAGATTAAGCATGTCACTTACCACCGTCACCTGCCTCCAAATTCAGGGTCTCACTTGCCACCCGTCCCCTGTCACCAGATTCAGCGTGTCACTTGCCACCCGTCCCTTGTCACCAGATTCAGCGTGTCACTTGCCACCCGTCCCCTGTCACCAGATTCAGCGTGTCACTTGCCACCGGTCCCCTGTCACCAGATTCAGCGTGTCACGTGCCAATCAATGGTCCCCTGTCACCAGATTCAGCGTGTCACTTGCCACTGTCACCTGCCTCCAGATTCAGTGTGTCACTTGCCACCCGTCCCCTGTCACTAGATTCAGCGTGTTACTTGCCACTGTCACCTGCCTCCAGATTCAGCGTGTTACTTGCCACACGTCCCCTGTCACCGGATTCAGTGTGTCACTTGCCACCGTCACCTGCCTCCAGATTCAGCGTGTCACTTGCCACCATCACCTGCCTCCAGATTCAGCGTGTCACTTGTCACCATCACCTGCCTCCAGATTCAGCGTGTCACTTGCCACCCGTCCCCTGTCACCAGATTCAGCGTGTCACATGCCACCGGTCCCCTGTCACCAGATTCAGCGTGTAACTTGCCACCGTCACCTGTCACCAGATTCAGCGTGTCACTTGCCACCGTCACCTGTCTCCAGATTCAGTGTGTCCCTTGCCACCCGTCCCCTGTCACCAGATTCAGCGTGTCACTTGTCACCGTCACCTGTCACCAAATACAGCATGTCACTTGCCACCGTCACCTGCCTCCAGATTCAGCGTGTCACTTGCCACCTGTCCCCTGTCACCAGATTCAGCGTGTCACTTGCCACCTGTCCCCTGTCACCAGATTCAGTGTGTCACTTGCAACTGTCACCTGCCTCCAGATTCAGCGTGTCATTTGCCACCGTCTCCTGCCTCCAGATTCAGCGTGTCACTTGCCACCCGTCCCCTGTCACCAGATTCAGCGTGTCACTTGCCACCGTCACCTGCCTCCAGATTCAGCGTGTCAATTGCCATCCGTCCCCTGCCTCCAGATTCAGCGTGTCACTTGCCATGTCCCCTGCCTCCAGATTCAGTGTGTCACTTGCCACCCATCCCCTGTCACCAGATTCAGCATGTCACTTACCATCCATCCCCTGCCACCAGATTCAGCGTGTCACTTGCCACCGGTTCCTTGTCTCCAGATTCAGCATATCACTTGCCACCCATCCCCTGCCAACAGATTCAGCATGTCACTTGCCACTTATCCCCTGCCACCAGATTAGGTGTGTCCCTTGCCACTAATCCCCTGCCACCAGATTCAGCGTGTCACTTGCCACCAGTCCCTTGTCACCAGATTCAGCGTGTAACTTGCCACTGTCACCTGCCTCCAGATTCAGCGTGTCATTTGCCACCGTCCCCTGCCTCCAGATTCAGCGTGTCACTTGCCACCCGTCCCCTGTCACCAGATTCAGCGTGTCACTTGCCACCGTCACCTGCCTCCAGATTCAGCATGTCAATTGCCACCCATCCCCTGCCTCCAGATTCAGCGTGTCACTTGCCATGACCCCTGCCTCCAGATTCAGTGTGTCACTTGCCACCCATCCCCTGTCACCAGATTCAGCATGTCACTTACCATCCATCCCCTACCACCAGATTCAGAGTGTCACTTGCCACCGTTTCCTTGTCACCAGATTCAGCGTGTCACTTGCCACCCATCCCCTGCCAACAGATTCAGCATTTCACTTGCCACCCATCCCCTGCCACCAGATTAGGCATGCCCCTTGCCACTCATCCCCTGCCACCAGATTCAGCGTGTCACTTGCCACCGGTCCCTTGTCACCAGATTCAGCGTGTCACTTGCCACCGGGCGCTTGTCACCAGATTAAGCGTGTCACTTGCCACCGGTCCCTTGTCACCAGATTCAGCCTTTCACTTGCCACCCATCCCCTGCCACCAGATTCAGCATGTCACTTGCCACCTATCCCCTGCAACCAGATTCAGCGTGTCACTTAACACCAATCCCCTGCCACCAGATTAAGCATGTCACTTGCCACCCATCCCCTGCCACCAGATTCAGCGTGCCACTTGCCACCGGTCCCCTGCCACCAAATTCAGCGTGTCACTTGCCACCCACCCCCTGCCACCAGATTCAGCGTGTCACTTGCTACTGTCCCCTGCCACCAGATTCAGCGTGTCACTTGCCAACGGTCCCTTGTCACCAGATTCAGCATGTCACTTGCCACCGGTCCCCTGCCACCAGATTCAGCAAGTTACTTGCCACCGGTCCCTTGTCACCAGATTCAGCATGTCAATTGCCATCGGTCCCCTTCCACCAGATTCAGCGTGTCATTTGCCACCCATAGCCTGGCTTTCTCTCCCTCCCCTTCAGCTAGGCATGCTGGGGGCTGCAGTTTCCCTCTTAGGATTGCTGGGGCTTGCTAGACCTTGGGACTACATGTCCCATGATCCTCCTTTGTGCTTTTTTTTGTTTTTGTTTTTTTACCTGGCCAAAAGGGAAGGAGTGGGAGTACAGCAGCATGAGGAGGAGAGGGAGGGGAGAAAAGCCCGCAGTTGCTCTCTCCAGACAGAGACGCAGGCGCTCTCCCCACTGCTGACAGGAAGAGGGGTGATAGGCAGGAAATAGAGCCCTCTTCTGACAGCGACGGTTCAAGGGGGGGGGGCAGCACAGTTTCTTCTCCTCAGACTTGCTCGCCGTCGGCGCTCCTATTATTTGCCTGCAGGCAGGGAGAGCAAACAGGGAGGGGGATTCGCGGCACTTGAGCTTCGGCGCCCCCCTCTGCCTTAGCTCATTCAGTCACTCAGGAAGGCTCAGGAGAGGTGGTGACAGCCCAGCTGGCAGGCGGAACCAAAGATGCCTCCGCAAGCTGGACTGCCTGTGTCCGCTCAGCCCGACTCCCTAGCCCCACTGCTAGTACTACAGTCAGGTCCATAAATATTAGGACATCGACACAATTCTAATCTTTTTGGCTCTATACACCACCACAATGGATTTGAAATGAAACGAACAAGATGTGCTTTAACTGCAGACTTTCAGCTTTAATTTGAGGGTATTTACATCCAAATCAGGTGAACGGTGTAGGAATTACAACAGTTTGTATATGTGCCTCCCACTTTTTAAAGGACCAAAAGTAATGGGACAGATTAACAATCATCCATCAAACTTTCACTTTTTAATACTTGGTTGCAAATCCTTTGCAGTCAATTACAGTCTGAAGTCTGGAACGCATAGACATCACCAGACGCTGTGTTTCATTCCTGGTGATGCTCTGCCAGGCCTCTACTGCAACTGTCTTCAGTTCCTGCTTGTTCTTGGGGCATTTTCCCTTCAGTTTTGTCTTCAGCAAGTGAAATGCATGCTCAATCGGATTCAGGTCAGGTGTTTGACTTGGCCATTGCATAACATTCCACTTCTTTCCCCTAAAAAACTCTTTGGTTGCTTTCGCAGTATGCTTCGAATCATTGTCCATCTGTACTGTGAAGCGCCGTCCAATGAGTTCTGAAGCATTTTGCTGAATATGAGCAGATAATATTGCCGAAACACTTCAAAATTCATCCTGCTGCTTTTGTCAACAGTCACATCATCAATAAATACAAGAGAACCAGTTCCATTGGCAGTCATACATGCCCACACCATGACACTACCACCACCATGCTTCACCAATGAGGTGGTATGCTTTGGATCATGAGCAGTTCTTTTCCTTCTCCATACTCTTCTCTTCCCATCACTCTGGTACAAGTTGATCTTGGTCTCATATGTCCATAGGATGTTGTTGCAGAACTGTGAAGGCTTTTTTAGATGTTTTTTGGCAAACTCTAATCTGGCTTTCCTGTTTTTGAGGCTCACCAATGGTTTAGATCTTGTGGTGAACCCTCTGTATTCACTCTGGTGAAGTCTTCTCTTGATTGTTGACTTTGACACACATACACCTACCTCCTGGATAGTGTTCTTGATCTGGCCAACTGTTGTGAAGCGTGTTTTCTTTACTAGGGAAAGAATTCTTCGGTCATCCACCACAGTTGTTTTCCGTGGTCTTCCGGGTCTTCTGGTGTTGCTGAGCTCACCGGTGCGTTCTTTCTTTTTAAGGATGTTCCAAACAGTTGATTTGGCCACACCTAATGTTTTAGCTATCTCTCTGATGGGTTTGTTTTGTTTTTTCAGCCTAATGATGGCTTGCTTCACTGATAATGACAGCTCTTTGGATCTCATATTGAGAGTTGACAGTAACAGATTCCAAATGCAAATAGCACACTTGAAATGAACTCTGGACCTTTTATCTGCTCCATGTAAATGGGATAATGAGGGAATAACACACACCTGGCCATGGAACAGCTGAGCAGCCAATTGTCCCATTACTTTTGGTCCCTTCAAAAGTGGGAGACACATATACAAACTGTTGTAATTCCTACACTGTTCACCTGATTTGGATGTAAATACCCTCAAATTAAAGCTGAAAGTCTGCAGTTAAAGCACATCTTGTTTGTTTCATTTCAAATTCATTTTGGTGGTGTATAAGGCCAAAAAGATTAGAATTGTGTTGATGTCCCAATATTTATGGATCTGACTGTATGAACTCTCAAGTTTGATATCAACAAGTTGAAACTTGTTCTATTCTAATCTGTTTAGTGAATTATTAATGTGGAACTAGTAGAAGGATATTTACTCACTTTACAAATCTCTGGTTCAGCCACATCTTGAGTATGACTTTAAAGGAGTGCTGCACCATACACTTCTGTGCAGGTTAGCATCTACTGGACTTTAGTTCTTAAAAATCTCCACACCCAGGGGAGGAGAGCTTCACCATTTTCTCAGGCAGAGAGAGATTGGGCAGTCTAGAGAGGAGAGTGATGGGTACAGACCTACTGTCAGGGTCCGTACTCCAGGTCCGAGAAACCAGAGAGTTGCTGTGTCTCCAGAATAGGAGCCGAGAGACTACACCCTAGGTGACTATCTGGAACCTGACTCCTGGATTCTGCTGACCACCAAGCCATTGGGACCAAACTAGTCTCCTGCCAGGAGTGGTGAGCTGAGCTACGCATCTTAAAAACTTGCCATACACAGTAAACGCCATAGAGACCACTCTTATCCAGTTGCTCATTCACATTCAGCAACAACACTCTTAAAGGGACAGTGGACGACCTAAAGAAGGGCCCCATTGAAAACCAGCCAACGATAACTATTTTGCCCCATACACATGATCAGACTTTCTGACAACAAAACCGTGGATTTTTGTTCGAAGTATGTTGGCTCCCACTTGTCTTGCATAAACACGGTCACACAAATGTTGGCCAACAATTACGAACGTAGTGACGTACAAGACATACGTGATATCTCTATTACGAACGCTAGTTATATCTCCGGCTTGTACTTGATTCCGAGCATGCGTGGACTTTTGTCCGACGGACTTGTGTACGCACGATCGGAAAGTCTGACAACAAACATTTGTTGGCGGAAAATATGAGAACCTGCTAGCCAACATTTGTTGGGGGAAAGTCCAACAACAAATGTTCGATGGAGCATACACACGCTCGAACTCTCCGCCAACAAGCTCACATCCAACATTTGTTGTCGGAAAATCCGATCGTGTGTACGGGGCATTAGGCTCCAGGTACTTTCCTGACATCTTCATAGGGTACCACACATACTAGGAACTTCACCTACTGCTGGGGTTGGATGAATAGCATGCGCACAAGGACCCTTTTATTCTTCTGAGTTAGTTGATGTAGTTTTAGAGACTCTAGTTGCAACTGTTATAGCTTCTTTTAACTTTCTGTAGTCTTTTGAGTATCAGTTAGACAGTCATTGACTGTTCATTTATTATAGTGCCCTTAAGTCTGGGTAATTATTTGTTCATTAATGCATGCCTTGTTTAATTCTATTTGCCATAATACATTTAACTAATTCACCACCAATTTGTTTGTGGCCTAATTCCTGTTTATTATTATAGAGTGGTAGCTTACTAAAGCCTAGTACACACGGCCTGAATGTCTAGCGACATCAGCAGGTTCAGTAAAAAACGTCTGACATTCGGCCCCTGCGTATTGCAACCGCTCCGACAGAAGCTGTCAGAACACTGACTTCCGTTGGATGTGCATGCTGGTAAACCAGCGGCCGATCAGCGTTCTCTGCCAATGGCGGAGATCGCTGACCAGAGTGTTCTGGCGGGGGGGCCGCCTCCCTGTGAGAACACAAAAGCTCAACAGGGGAGATCGCTGTATTAACATCGGATTGTTAGTACAGCGGCTCACCGGAGCTCTCAGTTTTTTTTTCGTTATACCCACTGGGTTGAACGAAAAAAAAAAAATGGTGTGTACGAGGCTTTACTCTTAAGTCAGACAGGTGTAAAATGACTTTAGTCTACAATCATGTGTGTCAGTGGGGATCGAGCAGTTAAGAGAGCCACGGCAGAACAGAATACCCACCATCACCAGCAGCTCCTGCGGGGGTAAGCGCCACATGTGTTTCTTTACAAACACAATGTACAGGTATATTAAAAATGGTAGTGAAATACACACATGTACAGGTATATTGAAAATGGTAGTGAAATACACACATAGGTTGAACTAGATGGACTGGTGACTTTATTCAACCTTCCCAACTATGTAAATAAACACAGTGATTTAACTGTTTCCCAAACCAGTTACATTCAAGGCATGCCATGAATTATAACTATTAGAATTACTTGTGCTTTTAACCGAACTGTTAAGCCATCAAATGGCTGGTGTCATAACTGATAACATGTAGCACCATGGCAATTGCAGATCAAACAGAGGCTAAAATGGCATCTTCCTTGACTGCAAAGGAGGGTTCAGTTCCGCTTTAACATCCAATGATAACTGGCAACAACAGCCTTCTTACGCATGCCTGGTTTACCAGGATACCAAGACCATGAACTGTGGACTTAAAGGCCTGGAGTCTAGAAATATAGGGTTATGATAGGGGATTATTGTGTGTATGTAGATAGGAGAGTGTATGGGGGTCCAAACCTTTCCTCCCCAGAGAGTCAGTAAATGCAGGTGCAGCAGCTAAGCTTGAAGCCTGTGTTCTGCATTGCCCACTAGTCCTGCCCTGCTTATCTACTTTCCCCGTCGCAGTGTCAGCTGCCAACCTCCATTCCCATCTCCAGCATTCAATGCCAGTGTATTGCATGCTGAACTGGTGAAGGCAAATGTTTGCAGGTGGGAAGGTAGTGGCTTGGAGGCTCAGTTGGATTCAGCTGCTCTCTGATGGATGACTGCGCCAGCCTAACCTGAGGCAACCTGAGTGAAATCAGAGAGTTGTTTTCATCAACGACATATGTGGTTTACGTGTGTGTACAATATGTGCAGCACTGCCACTGACCACCAATGGGGTGGGTTTAATTAATACTGCCACTGACCACCAATAGGGGGGGAGCTAATTAATACTGCCACCATCCACCAATGTTGGCGGGGTGGAAGTTATTGAATACTGCCAATGATTACTGATGCAGGATGAGAGTGGTTAATTCATTCTGCCACTGACTATTAATGTGGGGAGAGGGGTTACATATCACTGCCACTTACCCCCAATGCAGGGGGAAAGGGGTTAAATAACGCTGCTATGGATGTGCTGAGGTTTGCATGTGTCTGTGGGACTGTCTCTAGTGGCATACTGTAGCGCTGGTAGATATGTGATCTACCCTCTGATAGGTAAATTTAGTAAATTGCTTGTTAAGGGAAGTTAGATTTGCCTCGTCAGCTTGGCTGACGTTGCGTGTGTTTCCATACTGAGCCGGTGGGTGTCGTTGTTACTATTGGCTAGTGTTGGAAAGGTAACATGTCAAAGCGTATGGGTGCTCTTCTGTCCCGGAGACAACTCGGTGGAGGTGGTCCCCTGAGTTGGATTCTGGGAGATGGTATTTATGGGACTGACGCCATGTTTTAGGGTAGTTTTTACAGCCACCTGCTGGCCCTCCTGGCCAACAGGTATGCGTTAGAGTGCTACCTCGTGGTCCTCCGTTCTGGAGGCCCGTGCCGCTGCAGCGCGTGGGTGGGCCCAGAAGCTTGTCTGGAGCCTACCACAGCAGTCAAGGAATGGTCCTGAGCTGTCTATCCAGAGTGAAGAAGCTGGACAACTGGGGAGATCCCAGGGGAGGACCCATCATGGAAGGATCATGCAGAGTGCTGGTCTGGAGAGGGGCCTGGTGACTCGGCTGGAGGACGTATCCTAAATAACTTTACAGCATAGTGTTGCCGGGTTGGCTTAAAGGTTCAAGCACTGTGTCTGACATTCACCGCAAAACCAATACATCCTGTGGCAGAGGATTGTACGGGTTCATCCCAAGCAAGTCTGTGGCAGAGACTTTTGTTCGTGCTACGTACTGGCTGCTAGTCAAGTGAGAGAGGCCTATCCAGGCGAGCAAAGAGTGTGTCCCACAAGGGGAGGGCATTCTACTGTAATATTCAACTCTAAAGGACATTTGTCAAGAATCCTACAGAAAGGTATTTGAGCTTCCCTGCAGTTTCCCTTCTGCCTCTTTCCTGCTACTTCCTTCGTTAATTGTTCAATAAAGCATTGAAAACGTACTCAACTGTTGGTGCTTATATCGTCCGGAGGTAAACTCAACGGAACCCTAGACCCGGTGCCGGTGAAACAGAGGGAAGGAGAGTGAAGGTAACAAGCCCGCTTAAACCAGCAGCTCCACCGAGAGTTATTGCTACATAGTAGTTAAAACATACTTTGTGGTTACAAGCACTGGGCTGTATGTAATTGTGTACATGGTGAGTAGGATCCGATTTTAAACCCTTCCCACTGCAATTTTGTCATACCTAAATTTTTGCATGGCACCACCTGATTTTTATTGTTTAGGTACTCAAGGCTGAACCTCCCCACCTCCCAGGAAAATAGATCTATGGTCCTGCATGGAGCCAACTTTGTGTGTACACACCTGGTTGGCACTACAGAGGCATCTTCTTATAGCCACAGAATCAGTGACAAGCCACTGTCCTGCTCTTTGTCCTCCAAGTGAGTGATTGACACCAGCTGGAGCTAGGGATGAGCTTGGGCGTGTTTATATCACAATTCCAAAACCCACCTGAGTGAGCCCTCCAGGAAGGTGTTGCTGTACTGGGCCAATCCCCTGCCGCCAAGCATTCCCCTTGTATACCTGTGGCTGTGGGGAACGCCTTGGCAGCAGACGATTGGCTCAGTACAGATGACAGCTTCCTGGTGAGCTTGCTCAGGTGGTTTTGGACAACTAGGATCCAAGCATGTCCAAGCTCATTACCAGCTGGGGCCTGCACTGCCTCTAGTACACTTGGAAGTAGGGCTTAGTACCCCTTCTTGTGAGGTCTCTTCCCTGCATGAGTATAGTGGGTGGAGTTTGTATTCTCTATGTAGCAGGCACCTCTCCAGGGTGATCTAATCAGTAAGGGGAGAGCTGTCTGCTAGCAGACAGCTCTGGGCTTTTTCAACCCCCTTTCCTCTCTTCACACAGGCACTTAGAACTGCTGTGTAGGAACCTCCCTATTAGGAGAGACAGAGCCAATCATCAGGGAGTAGCAAAGCACTGTGGAATAGGAAGTCCAGCGCAATGCAGCCTAGCTGACTGAAGTAGGTAGCAGGACTACAAATCCCAGGCTGCATTGCGGGTAGCAGGAAGTTGGTGGGAGAGGCGATAAGAATACAGGAACTAGGCCTGGAAGCCTCTCTTCGTTCCTGGACTCCATGAGAGGAGCATCTCCTCGACCGCTGTGAAAGGGGGATCGCGGCCTACTAAGGGGCACACTGTTTGCAGCTCCAGCCCAGAGGAATAGCTTGTCCATGCTTAAGAAGGCCTCCCTGCAGTAACTCAGAGACTGAACGCCACTGCGACTTAACTGTATCCAATAGAGACGATCGATTGCCTGTCTGAGGATCGCTGATTGCATACAGGATCTGGTGAGGGGGCTGTGCCCAGGAAGCTTTATTGCTTTTCATAAGACACCACATCTAAATAACGTGCATATGCACCTGTTATCTGGATCACACAGAGGAATGCTACATCACAGCATCAGCTATTCCACATTGTATCTTATCACCCTGTTGTATTGAGGGATCCTTGTGCACAGAGCTCCTACATTGCTGGTGAAGATAACAAACGCAAAGCTTTGCTCATAGAACATTGTTGCTGTTGCTCTTAAAGGGGACACACCACAGGTATTGAAATTACTTCACTGTGTGTGTAATAGAGATATCATAGGCCGGCCTGGGGTCCCCCTTTAGTCATAGCATTTCACATACATCAAAAGCTTGTTATAGGAGCCCATTTAATCTGTGCATATTGTCATTTATTTCTTTATTGTTGCATAGCGTTATTGACTGTTTTCTTTAAACTGTTTCAACCAAGTCCTGGATATTTATACAGGTCTTGGCTGACTGATGTTAACCTGAACTTCACTTTATTCCAAGTAAACTTGAAATAAAGCATTGTGTTGTGTGTTATTATCAGGTTATCCTGTTTACCACTAACTAGGTGTGCCAGAGGGGCTGGGACAGTTGGCTGGGGTTGAGAGGTGAGAACAATGGATTGAACCAATAATCAAAAGCAGCTCCTCCGGGGGTTTGCTACACGTAGGGGCTCGTCCCGGATTTCCGTTGCTCTGCAATCAACTCCTCTACAAGCGCCAGGATGGACCCTGCAGCTGCTATCCAGTGTTCTCCCCGTCACCACTGGCCATAATCGGGCCGGAATTTATCACTGCATTGGGAGAATTTGTATCAAAGTATCAGCAGGGCAATCCCGTGTGTTCTGAGGCTGGATACTGGAAGCTAAGGATTTTCTCTGGAAGACAGCCTGTGTCCACTGGAGAGGAGGAATTTGAAGTCTGGATGGAACAGGATATACAGGCCTTAGAAGAGTGGGACCTGCCAGAGGCCCAAAAGAAGCAACGCATAAGTGAGAGTTTGTGGGGAGCCAGGAACTTGAGATTCAGTAACACAACCTGTACGGCCTATGACCACCTGGTTATGCTACAGGAGGAGTTTGGGTGGACAGAGAAAGCAGCTGACCTGATCTACCAATTTGAACATGCCCTCCAACGCCAAGGTAAACGCCTGTCTGAATACATCAGACAGCTGAACAAGATGCTATATCAGATTGTGCTAAAAAAAGAAATGATGCCTTCTGCCATAGACCAGGCCAGGATACAGAAAATCTTTTAAGGGGGCCCTATGCTCCAATCCAGTCTAGCTTCAGCTAAAGACCTCTGCGGGTGCTATGTCCCTAAAATACCTTGATCTCGTCAAAATAGAGAGAGAAGAAGAGGCCATGACAAGCGAGTAGCGGTTCGTCCAGCCTCTAAATTTCTAGCTGAAGTTGGGTCCGTAGGAGCAGTGGTGAAATAGCCACCCTGAAGTCCCAAATGGCACAGATAATGGAGATGATGACTCTGTTGGCAGCTAAAGTCACCGAGACCCCTAGTGAGGGTGTCACAAAGACAGGACTGTCCCTGAATCCATCTACTGCCACTGGCCAGAGGCAGGTGAATAATGCAGTTTGTGTTAATTGCAGAGGAATTGGACATCATCGACGAGTATGCCCAAGCCCAGTGAAGCCTGAAGCACAGAGCCAAAAGCTGGCGGGAAACTCCAGAGGGCCCCGGTGAAGGAGTCAACCCGGTGCCCATCTACATTAGCTAGCTCCAGGAAAACCAACGATGCAAAGAGACCGCAGCGGGAGAGGTAGTTTGCTTGAGAGCATCGGTCAAGCTTAATTGGAAGCAACCAGGCCCCTTCATCGTTCTTGAGGCTGACAGCCAGAAAGAAGATACAGGGGTGGAGATAATTCCCGAAGTGGTTCCAACTAAGGCGTTGCAGAGAAGTCACGGGAAGGTCTCAGTTAGTGTTTGCAACATAACCACCTCACCTGTGAGGATGTCGGCTCGGATGTTGTTGGGCTAAGTGAACACAGCCACCCCAGTCCCACCGTCTGAATTGGTGACGGGAGAAAAGGATGGCATATCGGTAAAGGAACACACCTGAAGAACACACCTCTCTCTCCGAAATGGAAAGAAAGAGCCAAGACTCAGCTCTTGAGATGGCAGGCCGCATTCTAACATAGCAAATTCGATGTGGGGTGTGCAAAGAGTGCTCAACACCAGATCCGTCTGCAAGAGGACAAGCCGTTCAGAGAGAGAGTCCGACGGATTCCACTAGGGGACTTGGAAGACCTGCGTGAACAGTTGGCAGAATTGAAGAAAACAGGTATCATCCGAGAGTCCCGGAGCCCATACGCTTCTCTGATAGTGGTGGTACGGAAGAAAAATGGGTCAGTGAGGCTTTGTATCGACTACAGGACGTTGAACAGAAGGACCATTCCCGATCAGTACACCACCCCACGAATAGAAGACAGTTGCAGAGCTTGTCAGGAGCCAAGTGGTTCAGCGTACTGGACCTGAAAAGCGGGTACTATCAAATCCCCATGCATCCTAAAGATAGAGAGAAAACTGCCTTTATCACCCGGTGGGGTTCTTTGAGTTCGACCGCATGCCGCAGGGTTTGTCTGGTGCCCCAGCCACTTTCCAAAGGCTCATGGAGAAGACAGTGGGTGACATGAACCTGATACCCTGCAGGAGCATGAAGAGCGTCTGGAGAAGGTCCTACAAAGGCTCTGTGAGGAAGGGTTGAAGCTGTCTCTGGAGAAGTGCCAGTTCTATTAACCCTCGGTCAACAACCTTGGTCACATCGTGTCTGCCGACAGAGTGGCCACAGACCCCCAGAAGCTGAAAGCCGTCACTTCCTGGCCAAAGCCCACTAATGTGACTGAACTCAGGTCATTTCTGGAATTCTGTTCCTATTACAGGAGATTCGCTGAGGGATTCACTAAGATAGCCCACCCACTCAATGAACTACTGAAAACTGAGGTGGAAGATGATAACCTGAAAAGGCCTGTCAGACCAGCTAGAGGGCCCAGAAAACCCAGAGAGTCCATTCAGGAACAGTGGACTGCCCAATGTGAAGAGGCCTTTAGGCAGCTGAAATGGAGCCTAACAACTGCCTCAGTTCTGGCCTATGCAGATACAACCAAGCCGTATGAACTACACATTGACGCCAGTCGAAATGGGTTAGGCGAGGTGCTGTATCAAGAACATGACGGCCACCTACGGCCTGTTGCCTATGTGAGTCGGAGTTTGGCACCCGCTGAGAAGAACTACCCCACACACAAACTTGAGTTTCTGGCCTTGAAGTGGGCAGTAGTGGATAAACTGAGGGATTATCTAGATGGAGCAGAGTTCGAGATTAAGACAGACAATATTCCTCTCACCTACATCCTCACCACTGCCAAGTTGGATGCCACAGGTCACAGATGGCTGGCTGCCCTATCGGGCTTTACTTTCAGCTTGAAGTATCGACCGGGGGTTGGAAACAAGGATGCAGACGCTCTGTCAAGAAGGTCCCATTTATCCAGTGACCCCCCAGAAGAATGGGCCCGGCTGACCCCTGAAGAGGTACGAGCCTTGTGCCAAGGGGCAAAATGCCAAGCTGGAGGAGGATCCAGGGCCGAAGTCATTGGAGTTTCAGCTGTTGGTGTCCCCAAATGTTATTGCAATGTCACCCAAGTCGAGGATGAAGGTCTGCCTAAGCTTTCTAAGAAGGATCTGCGAAAGGATCAGTTGGAAGACCCTCTCTGCAGCCTGGCATTGAAGGCCTTGGAGAACCAATGACCTGACATGCTCCTCACTGACTCCCCGAGGAAGGCCCGTCTCCTGCACCGAGTGGGACTGTTGCAGCTGCATCAAGGGGTGGTCTACCGAAGGGGTCCCTCTGATGAGCTTGAAGAAAAATGGCAGCTTTTTCTACCAGAAAAACACAGGGAGACAATATTAACCTCTCTTCACGACAACCATGGCCACCTAGGACCCAAGAGGACTTTCCACCTGGTGAGGGACTGATTCTACTGGCCTTGAATGCGGACTGAAGTCGAGGGCTACTGCCACTCCTGTATCAGATGCATCCAAAGAAAAACTTTGCCTTACGGAGCCGCCCCAATGGGCCATCTTCCGAGTCAGGGACCCATGGAGCTGGTGTGCATTGACTTTCTGTGCTTGGAGCCTGATATGAGTGGACAGGGAAATATCCTGGTAGTGACTGACCACTTCACTAGGTATGCCCAGGCCTTTCCCACAAAGGATCAACAAGCTTCCACAGTGGCCAAGGTCTTGGTAGAGAAGTTCTTTGTATACTATGGGCTGCCCCAATGTATTCACTCTGATCAAGGGAGAGATTTTGAAAGTAGCCTCATCAAGAGACTTTTAGACTTTTTGGGCATTAAGAAGTCCAGAAAGACTCCATACCATGCTCAAGGAGATCCTCAGCCAGAGAGATTCAACCGAACCCTCCTGAATATGCTTGGGACCTTGAACTCAGAGAAAAAGCAGCACTGGAGTAAGCATGTAGCTGCTATTGTGCACGCTTATAACAGCAGCGCAAACGATGCCACAGGGTACTCCCCTTATCGTCTAATGTTTGGGCAAGAGGCCCGGTTGCCAGTAGACTTGGCCTTCGGCACATCCTTGGATCATACTTTAGCAACCTCCCACAGAGTGTATGTAGACCGTCTACGGAAAAGCCTGAAGACCGCCTATGACAAGGCCCAAGCTACCTCAGATTCAAGGGGACTAAGAAATAAAAGGAACTTTGATCTCAGAGTCCGAGTGCAGAATTTGCAACCAGGTGACAAGGTGCTGCTGAGGAATCTGAGTGTCCCTGGAAAGCACAAGTTGGCCGACGACTGGAAGTCACAGCCTTATGTCATTTGCAAGCAGCTGCCAGGACTCCCAGTGTACCAAATCCAACCAGAGGGGAGCACAGGCCAGCTGAAGACTTAGCATCGTAACCATCTACTGCCCTTATCAGAAGCAGTTCATTTGCCACCACAGCTACATTCACAGTCCACACCCATGGCCTCTCAGAGATCCCGACCGGTCACTAGGTCACAGTCTGTGCCCCCCACTATAGACGATGAGGACAGCGAAAATGAAGAGATGGGGATAGACTGGTTGTGACCACCTCAAATGCCAGGGTTTGCCACCCCCACTTTGTCTCTGCCTAAAGGGATAGAAACTGGGACTCTCAGACCAGAGGCTCCTGAGTTTGTGCCTCAAAGTTCGCCTTCCGAAGAGTTGGAAGACACTTAATCTTCCCTGCTGACAGCAGACCCCGAGGATGTCCAATCACAGAAGGGGAAATTGAGGCTGATATGCAGGAAGAAGAAGAAGCTGTAGACGAAGCCAAGTCCAGTGTGCCTGTAACGCCAGAGCCAAAAGAACAGAGAGAGAGAAGAGCTATTCACCCACCTAAGAGACTGACTTATGATATGTTGGGTGAAAGCTCAAGAAGAAGAAGAAGCTGTTTTCACCTCAAAACGGACTCCTGAGGTGCCTGGTCTTTCCACCACAGCTTTAGTGGAGGACAAACCCAACTCACCCCCTGGCACATCTAGCTGGGCCACCCCAATTCAGGTGGTCTGTAGACAGAACAACCTCCCCTCTCATGACAATTGGTGGGAGGTTTATCTGTCAACTTTGTGTCATGATATGAGCTGTTTGAGTTTGGCCTCTTGTTATGAAAATGAAAACTGTCTGATTTCCTGTGCACACTAACTCGTTTTTTCCGCTTGTACATAAACAGCATGTAACAGGTTACAGATTTTACTTCCTTTGGGGACCAAAGGTTCTTTGGTGGGGGGAGTGTGTACCACGCACCTCTCCAGGGTGATCTAATCAATAAGGGGAGAGCTGTCTGCTAGCAGACAGCTCTGGGCTTTTTCAACCCCCCTCCCTCTCTTCACACAGACACTCAGAACTGCTGTGTAGGAACCTCCTTATTAGGAGAGACAGAGCCAATCATCAGGGAGCAGCAAAGCACTGTGGAATAGGAAGTCCAGCGCAATGCAGCCTAGCTGACTGAAGTAGGTAGCAGGACTACAAATCCCAGGCTGCATTGCGGGTAGCAGGAAGTTGGTGGGAGAGGCAATAAGGACACAGGAACTAGGCCTGGAAGCCTCTCTTCATTCCTGGACTCCATGAGAGGAGCATCTCCTCGACTGCTGTGAAAAGGGGATTGCGGCCTACCAAGGGGCACACCGTTTGCAGCTCCAGCCCAGAGGAACAGATTGTCCATGCTGGAGAAGGACGCCCTGCAGTAACTCAGAGACTGAATGCCACTGCGACTCACCTGTATCCAAGAGAGACAATCGATTGTCTGTCTGAGGATTGCTGATTGCATACAGGATCTGGTGAGGGGGCTGTGCCCAGGAAGCTTTATTGCTTTTCATAAGACACCACAGCTAAATAACGTGCACATGCACCTGTTATCTGGATCACACAGAGGAATGCTACATTACAGCATCAGCTATTCCACATTCTTTCTCATCACCCTGTTGTATTGAGGGATCCTTGTTCACAGAGCTCCTACATTGCTGGTGAAGATAACAAATGTAAAGCTTTGCTCATAGAACATTGTTGCTGTTGCTCTTAAAGGGGACACACCATGGGTATTGAAATTACTTCACTGTGTGTGTAATAGAGATATCATAGGCCGGCCTGGGGTCCCCCTTTAGTCATAGCATTTCACATACATCAAAAGCTTGTTATAGGAGCCTATTTAATCTGTGCATATTGTCATTTATTTCTTTAAGGGGATGACACAGTCAGAAATAATTGGTCTGTTAAAATCTGTTTCCTGAAGGCCGAAATCATCCTTTAAACTTCAAATTCAAGTCTCCTGTCCTCGACCCAAGATGACCAAATTTTGTTGAACTTTTGGGGGCAATTACGCTCCATGTCAGTAAGACGGTAGAGGGGGAGTACTGCATTAACCATCGATCTTCAAGCCATCACTGTGGGGAGCTCAGCAAGTTTCCACTTTAAAAGAATTGTCTTTGTAGCGTTGTACGTTGTGTAAAATATAAGCAGCTTTTAATGTGCGGAGTCCAACAGAATTAAAGGGTCTAGGGAGATTCGTACCTCTCCAAGACTGTTTATGTCAGTGACCACCTCCCTCCTAAAGTCCTGAACTCAGAGGCAAGACCACACCATATGAATAAAATTCCTTACCTCTGTTTGACATTTAGGACATTCGGCTTGTGAGGTCTGGTACATTATTGACAATCTTAGGGGAGTGCAATAGACTCGATGAATGAATTTCATTTGCACCAGTCTATCTCGGGCTGAAATCATCAAAGTAAGTTACTGCTGGACCCTTGCATCCCAGTCTTCCCTAGACAGTTCGGGCAAATATCGCTGCCATTTCAGAAATAGCTTGCCAATCTGAGAATCTCTAGAGACAATCAACCTAAGGTATATAGAGGACAATGGTCTATCGATGTTGCGTGCCGTCAGCAATTTTTCCACCGAGTGAGAGGCCAAAACAACAGGGTCAGGGAACTGTGCCTGTACAGCATGTCTCAGTTGCAGGAACCTGAAAAGCATCCAGGAGGGAAATGAAAACCGACCTTTCAGATCTGCAAAAGACAGGAGTTGACACTGAAATGTTGCAAAGTCTTTACACCTCGCCCAGCCCATACCTGCAGATCTGGCACGATTCGTAAATGGGTTAAACTGGGGTTAGTCCATAATGGAGTATGCGGCAAGATATCATGGTCTCCACTAATGCCAATGCGCATGCGTGGTGTCCCAGACAGAGACGAGCGAGACCCAGAGTGAGCATGCGCACTGGCGCATCCGTACTAGCGTGCCATTAGTGCGCACTTGCGCACAAACACACGCACCCACCAATCCCGTCACACAGCGCCCTATATAAACAGAGACTCTGCCTGATGCCAGTGCTGGATCGTCTTCAGCTTGTCCGTGTGTTGCTGATTACTGTTCTTACCTGCTGACCTCGTTCCTGAAAACCCGGGTTCCTTGACTTCTCTCCTGGATCACCCCTGCCTGTTCATCTGCCTCTGCTCACGATACAGACCTTTGCTTGGATTTACGACTATGGTTCCGCTTCTTGACTGTGTACCTCGCTGCCAGCCCGTTGCCAACCTCTGCCTGTCCTTGACTATGAACCTGCCTCTTGATTGTGTACCTCACTGCCAGCCAGTTGCCAACCTTTGCCTGTTCCTGACTCTGCAGTTGATCCTGAGTCTGTACTTACCTGCCTGGCTTCCGCTGAACAAACCTAGTGACCAGTTTCCATGCCTTCTTCAAAGAGGTTCCTGTATCTCCAAGCTTCAGCCTTCTGCCTGCAGCCACCTGCCAGTCCTTCCCTTCTATCTCCAAGCCACCTACCAGTCCTTCCCTTCTATCACCTGACTCAGAATAGCGAGTTTCCATGTCCCCTGCTCTAGTTACCGCTGTCAACAAGGCTTCCGCCGACTGTCTTTGAGCTGATTCTATAGCTGTCTGGTACTGACAGCATACATACGCCTTAAAGGCATCCCAAACAACCTCCGGACTAGCAGTGTCATGATTATGGACCCAATAATCCCTCACTGCCCCCGCCACCAGAGGCTCTACTCTGATATCTGATATCCAGTATCTCAACAAGCACCACACCCGGTATACAGGGGCAACTGGAGTCTGAAACTTCACCAACAGTGGTGCCTGGTCCGATTTTCCCCTAGGAAAAATACATATGTCCTGTATTCTAGAGAGGAGCTGGTCACTGACATAAACCAAATCTATGCGAAACATCGTAGCATAAGAAGCTGAGTGGCAAGTATATCTCCTAAGGTGAGGGTTTTTCCAGTGCCACACATCAGTAAATTTAAATGCAGATGCCCACTTATTCAGCGGAGAGTCCATGTTCACATCCACCGAAAATGTATCCTGATGCGGACAAGGAGTCATGTTGAAATCACCCGCTATTAGAATATCAGCAGTGTCATATTTAGCTATCAATTGAGTCAGTTTAGTTAGGGAAGCTATCGCAGCTGGGGGGGGGGGGGGGTATGTAGAGCCCCACAACTACCATAGGCATCATATCAATAACAGCATGCATCAACACAAATTTGCCCTCAGGGTCCAGATGCAGGTCCAACAATGTGAAAGATGAAGATTTATGGATAAGGATACTCACCCCCTGAGCGAACATGGAGTAGATGGTGTGATAATAGTGGTCTACCCGGGGTTTTTTAGGAGATAGAATCCTACTCCCGGTCAAATGTGTCTCCTGAAATATGCAAATGTGGGACTTCACATATGTAAACACCAGGGATCATTTGATTTTGGAATTAAGGCCTTGGACATTCCAGGAGAATATAGTTAGAGAAGCCATTGCATGAGCTTGGTCAATTTGTCAGGACCTAGAGGGACCGCATCTGGACCTCCGTGGACCCCCCAGGGAATTTTAAGGAAGTCATAGGCATCAAAGCTGATTATGAATCCATTCCACCACATCTGTATCATAAGGTTACACATATAGCTGCATTCCCCAATTTGGAGAATAAGGAAAAGAAGAAATAACTCAAAGTTCAAACATAAAATCCCCCAGAACCTCTCCCCCAACACCCACACTGTTTAGTCCCCAAAAAAATGAGAAAACACTTTATACCCAAAACTAAACATGGTTACCATCCAACTGGGGTCATGAACAGACAGCAACCAACGGTTTGCAGAGCAGAGTAAAAAATAAATAAAATCAAATTTGATTAGACAAAACTCATCTAGATGAGATGCTGCCATTATCTACAGTCTCTTCACCAGGCCTACGCCTAGGCTGGGGGCACAAGCTTAAAAGTGTTCCAACCACACGGTCAAAGTGGAGAAGCCATTACCATTGTCCCAGAAGTCTGGCTATAGCAGTTCAGTACTATATGCCCCAAAAGAAAAGAAAAAATATATCTCTCCCACGGTAGCAAGGGAAACGGTTGTATAAGGCAGCGGCATAGGTCTGAGCAAATTCTTGACCAACCGCCTTCCCGGTCTGATTGTCCTGCAGGTAGGTTGGCCAGGACAACTGTATGATTAGACTGGAAATCTCACACCGTAGGAAGCTCAGTGATACAGGGTGTGTAATCCAATCCCCCTCAGACCCAAGAGGTACATCGGAACAGTATGTAAGGCATTTTTTGTAAAAACTGGGATAGACGAGAGAGAAGGGACATGTCTCATCTGAGCTACAGCAGCCGGAGATATAGGGGAATGTTCTCCAGTACTCTTCATGGGATCACAAGCTTAGTCAGCCCACAACAATATGGTGGCAGAAACCGGCAATCATACAAGTATGTAGAAAACAAAGGGGGTGTATCACATTCTCTGTAAAGTGTTAAGCCAGTTTGAGGCCTCAACAGACGATGAAAAAAACGCATTGATTCTCCATCCTGAACCCGGAGTCTTGCTGGGAAAAACATGCTGTACTTCATACCCTTCTGCCTGAGGGATTGCTTCATGGCATCGAAGGTCTTACGGAGCTTTTGGGTGTCCACCGAAAAGTCCGGGAAGAACATCAATTTAGTCTCCTCAAAGTGAACTGTGTTAATTTTCCCGGAGCACCGTATCACTGTCCCTGTAGTTGAGCAGGCGAAATATGAAGATGCGAGGCAGGGCACCGACTGGGCCCCTGGTAGAAGGCATTCTGTGAGTCCTCTCCACTGTAAAGAACGCGAAGAAGGGAGCCTGCAGGACAGACGGCGGGGGAGTCGTTCTGTAAACTCTGTTGGGTTGTTACCTTCTGCCTTCTCGAGTAGGCCTATTATGCGCAAGTTGTTACGATGATTGTGGTTCTCCGAATCTTCTGCTCAAGACTCCATGGCCTTCAATTTAGTTTGGAGAGTGCGTAGCTAGTGTCAGAGAACCATCGTAACAAGTACTCGTTCCCGTGCGCCAGCCGTCAGTCTACGTTCCTCCGATACGAACGTGCGTACGTCAAGTCGTAGGCAAGAACGAATGAGCCCCGGACCAAGCATACGCTTTGGCGCACCCACACGAACAAGTGTGCGTGTGCACACGCCAACGAATCATGGCTCACGGCACCCTATTTAAATGAAGAGCTTACCTAGTGTCAGTGCTGGATTGTCTATAGCTTGTCCCTGTTTACCTGTTGCTGTCTTGCCTGATTGATTGATCCTGATCCTGAACACCCGGTTTCCTCTGACCATTCTCTCGGATTATCCCTGCATCCTTGTCTGCCTCTGCTCCCTGCATCGACCCCGGCTTGGACTTCTGACTACGGTTCTGTCTTCTGATCTTGTACCCCGCTGCCAGTCTGCTGCCAATCTCTGCCCGTCCCAGACCACGAGCCTGCTTTCCGATTGTGTACCTTACTGCCAGCCAGTTGCCAGCTCCTGCCTGTTCCTGACCCTGCAAGTGATCCTGTTAGACTTTTCCTGGACAAGTCCGGTGATCAGTGTCTCACCTCCTCCACGAAGGCTCCGGTGTTACTGATCTTCAGTCACCTGTCTGCAGGCACCTGCACCCTTCCGCTGCCCTAGCAGTTCCTGTCTCAACCTCCAGGGGTGCTAGGACCGGGACCGTGCAAGAGGCCGCCCTCATCATTTCGGACTCCGCTGTAAGGTACGTGACAGTACAATCCAGCCACATGGAGTCCGAAAGGGGGGCCTCAGCTATGGAAGCATTGTGCCAACAGATTGGGCCTGCAAGATTGCTACCAGCCGCTTGAACAAAGAGTGGAGGCCCTCTCTCCAAGCACCTCAATGCAACCGACAGCCACAGCACCCAAACCAACAGCAGTGGGGTCCCTCTCTCCAAGCACCTCAACGTAACCGACAGCCACAGCACCCGCACCAACCGCTTCAGACCCCTGAGCATCCACATCCACACCCACAGTAGACCCCTGAGCCAAGGGTCCCCGCTCCCGAGAGTTTTATAGGAGACCGCAGCAAGTTCCGTGCCTTTAGGAATGCCTGCCAGTTGTATTCTCTGCTACAACCCCGCACCTTCTCCTTGGAATGCACCAAGGTGGGGTTCATCATTTCTTTGCTTTAGGGGGAACCCCGGACCTGGGCCCACCACCTGTTGGAACAAGCCAGCCCTTTGTTGAATACCATGGATTCCTTTTTGAACAAAATCGCCAAACTCTATGATGACCCCCAACGTACCACCACAGCCGAAGCTAGCCTTCACACCCTCCAGCAGGGTCATAGACCTGTGGAAGACTATAGTACAGATTTTAAACGGTGGAGTTCCGATACACAATGGAACGACGCTGCTCTCCGCTTTCAGTTCCGCTTTCAGTTCCGCTTTCATTTCCGCTTAGGACTGTCTGAAGCACTTAAAGACGAGCTGGCTCGTGTTGGGATTCCCAATTACTTGGATGAGTTGATCCAACTGTCTATTCAGATCGATCGCCGGTTAAGGGAGCAAAGATCTGAGAGGACCAGCCAGTACCGGCCGTATAGATGCTACCCAAGGTACCTAGCAACCTACCTACTCCCGCATCCCCACTACCATGCAAATAGGCCTGCTTTATTCACCACTAGGGATGAGCTTCGTGTTCGAGTTGAACCCATGTTCGACTCGAACATCGTCTGTTCGCCCGTTTGCCGAAATGCGAACGATATGGGCCCATAATTCACTGCGGCATCGCGTTGCTGGCTGATGATTGGCCAAGCATGCACTATGACCCGCATGCTTGGCCAATCACAGCGCCATCTGAACAGAAAGCCGTAATTGGCCAAAGCCAAGGAGGCTTTGGCCAATTATGGCTCAGGGGATTTAGTACACGCCCCACACTATATAAGGCCGCCTGCACGGCGGCCCTGTGTAGTGTGTGTTCCGGCGTGGAAAGAGATAGACAGAGAGACAGTGTCATTTGATTTAAGTTAGATAGATTAGGCAGGACAGTTAGTGAGTTAGCTGCACTTACAGTGTATTGTGTATATATATGCACCCCAGGTGTTGTATATATATATATATATATATATATATATATATATACTGTATTCAGTTTAGCTAGATCCGTTCCTGTTATCTTCCTACTGACAGGCAGGCTTGTCTTGTTACAGTATTTACAGCTACCTGAAGAAAATTGCTGGTGTTCTTTTGATCCTATTAGTACCACAGTCAGGCAGCTAGACTATATACAGTTAGTGTAGTGCGTCCTCCTCACAGTGTTCAGTTAAAGCTACAAGTTAGTTTAGTGTGACCTCTGCACAGTGTTCAGGTAAAACTACAAGTTAGTGTAGTGCGTCCTCCTCAAAGTGTTCAGCTAAAGCTACAAGTTAGTTTAGTGCGTCCTCCTCACAGTGTTCAGCTAAAACTACAAGTTAGTGTAGTGCGACCTCTGCATTGTGTTCAGCTAAAGCTACAAGTTAGTGTAGTGCGTCCTCTGAACAGTGTTCACCTAAAGCTACAAGTTAATGTAGTGCGTCCTCCTCACAGTGTTCAGCTAAAACTACAAGTTAGTGTAGTGCGAGCTCTGCACAGTGTTCAGCTAAAGCTACCTGTAGAAGGTTGGTGGTGTTTTCCTGATCCTATCACTACCGCAGGCAGCTAAATAAGCTACAAGTTCCTTTTTTGCGAGCTCCGCACAGTGTTCACCTAAAGCTACCTGTAGAAGGTTGGTGGTGTTTTCCTGATCCTATCACTACCGCAGGCAGCTAAATAAGCTACAAGTTCGTTTTTTGCGAGCTCTGCACAGTGTTCACCTAAAGCTACCTGTAGAAGGCTGGTGGTGTTTTCCTGATCCTATCACTACCGCAGGCAGCTAAATAAGCTACAAGTTAGTTTTTTGCGAGCTCTGCACAGTGTTCCCCTAAAGCTACCTGTAGAAGGTTGGTGGTGTTTTCCTGATCCTATCATTACCGCAGGCAGCTAAATAAACTACAAGTTAGTGTAGTGCGTCCTCCTCACAGTGTTCAGTTAAAACTACAAGTTAGTGTAGTGCACAGTGTTCAGCTAAAGCTACAAGTTAGGGTAGTGCGTCCTCCTCACAGTGTTCAGCTAAAGCTACAAGTTAGTGTAGTGCGTCCTCCTCACAGTGTTCAGCTAAAACTACAAGTTAGTGTAGTGCGACCTCTGCACAGTGTTCAGCTAAAGCTACAAGTTAGTGTACTGCGTCCTCTGAACAGTGTTCAGCTAAAACTACAAGTTAGTGTAGTGCGACCTCTGCACAGTGGTCAGCTAAAGCTACAAGTTAGTGTAGTGCGTCCTCTGAACAGTGTTCAGCTAAAACTACAAGTTAGTGTAGTGCGACCTCTGCACAGTGTTCAGCTAAAGCTACAAGTTAGTGTAGTGCGTCCTCCTCACAGTGTTCAGCTAAAACTACAAGTTAGTGTAGTGCGACCTCTGCACAGTGTTCAGCTAAAGCTACAAGTTAGTGTAGTGCGTCCTCTGACCAGTGTTCAGCTAAAGCTACAAGTTAGTGTAGTGCGAGCTCTGCACAGTGTTCAGCTAAAGCTACCTGTAGAAGGTTGGTGGTGTTGTCCTGATCCTATCACTACCGCAGGCAGCTAAATAAGCTACAAGTTAGTTTTTTGCGAGCTCTGCACAGTGTTCACCTAAAGCTACCTGTAGAAGGTTGGTGGTGTTTTCCTGATCCTATCACTACTGCAGGCAGCTAAATAAGCTACAGGTTATTTTTTTGCGAGCTCTGCACAGTTTTCACCTAAAGCTACTTGTAGAAGGTTGGTGGTGTTTTCCTGATCCTATCACTACCGCAGGCAGCTAAATAAGCTACAAGTTAGTTTTTTGCGAGCTCTGCACAGTGTTCACCTTAAGCTACATGTAGAAGATTGGTGGTGTTTTCCTGATCCTATCACTACCGCAGGCAGCTAAATAAGCTATAAGTTAGTTTTTTGCGAGCTCTGCACAGTATTCAGCTAAAACTACAAGTTAGTGTAGTGCGAGCTCTGCACAGTGTTCAGCTAAAGCTACCTGTAGAAGGTTGGTGGTGTTTTCCTGATCCTATCACTACCGCAGGCAGCTAAATAAGCTACAAGTTAGTTTTTTGCGAGCTCTGCACAGTGTTCAGCTAAAGCTACCTGTAGAAGGTTGGTGGTGTTTTCCTGATCTTATCACTACCGCAGGCAGCTAAATAAGCTACAAGTTCGTTTTTTGCGAGCTCTGCACGGTGTTCACCTATAGCTACCTGTAGAAGATTGGTGGTGTTCTCATACTACAGGCAGGCAGTTGATTTTGCTAGCTGCAGTATCAGTATATATATATATATATATATATATATATATATATATATATATATATATATATATATATTCCAGTTTAGTGCAGCTACAGGCCATTAGTGAGTCTGGAAGGCCAACAAGGAGAGGCAGACATTCGCAAGCCAATAAAAGAGGGCCAGCAGGCTCTGTGTCTAGAGGCAACAGTGCTGGTCGTGGAGACGGTGGATCCTCATCAGCACGTGGCCGTGGGACACGCTTGGCCTTTTTTTCGGCAGCTGGCCGTGTTGAGCCGCAACATGCGGAAGACTTGGTCGAGTGGATGACCAAGCCGTCCTCATCCTCCTCATCCTCTCTCACCCTCTCTCTGGCAAAGCAGCTGCCAATGCGGCCTCTTCCCTTGGCTCAATGGCATCAGTGACTCCTTCCCTAGCCCCACCATGTCCTCCTGAGGAGTCCCTCGAACTGTTTGACCACAGTGTTGGGTACATGCTCCAGGAGGATGCCCAGCGTTTAGAAGGCTCTGATGATGATACTGAGCTAGATGAAGGCAGTAACGTGAGCACGGACAGAGGGGGTTCCCAAAAAGGACAGCAATCTAGCAGTCATGCTCCCCCTGCTGCAGCATACTGCCAGGTTTGCTCCAGTGATGAGGAGGGAGGGGATGATGAGGTCACTGACTCAACGTGGGTGCCTGATAGGAGAGAGGAGGAGGAGGCACATCACCAACGAGGCAGGATGCCCTCCAGGGGCCAGCCTAAGGGCAGCACACTGACTGCATCACACCCCAAAGCTCCGCATGTGCAGGACACTGCTGTCTCTGCGCATTATTCCAAAAGTTCTTTGGTGTGGGCCTTTTTTGAGACGAGTGCATCAGATCGCACCGCTGCTGTTTGCAACATATGTGTCAAGCGTATCTCGCGTGGCCAAAACATCTCCCGCTTGGGCACCACATGCTTGACCAGACATATGTTGACCTGCCATGCAGTTCGTTGGCAAGCGTATCTAAAAGACCCACACCAAAGAACAAAGAGGACCTCTCCTTGCTCCTCATCAGCTGAGATCTCCAACCCCACTATACCTTCAGTCCTCTCTGAGACCTGCACTGAGAGGAATGAAGGTGTAGAATTAGGTGTGTCACAGCCAAGTACAGTCAGGTCCATAAATATTGGGACATCGACACAATTCTAATCTTTTTGGCTCTCTACACCACCACAATGGATTTGAAATGAAACAAACAAGATGTGCAGACTTTCAGCTTTAATTTGAGGGTATTTACATCCAAATCAGGTGAATGGTGTAGGAATTACAACAGTTTGTATATGTGCCTCCCACTTTTTAAAGGACCAAAAGTAATGGGACAGATTAACAATCATCCATCAAACTTTCACTTTTAAAACTTGGTTGCAAATCCTTTGCATTCAATTACAGTCTGAAGTCTGTAACGCATAGACATCACCAGACGCTGGGTTTCATCCCTTGCTCTGCCAAGCCTCTACTGCAACTGTCTTCAGTTCCTGCTTGTTCTTGGGGCATTTTCCCTTCAGTTTTGTCTTGAGCAAGTGAAATGCATGCTCAATCGGATTCAGGTCAGGTGATTGACTTGGCCATTGCATAACATTCCACTTCTTTCCCTTAAAAAACTCTTTGGTTGCTTTCGCAGTATGCTTCGAGTCATTGTCCATCTGTACTGTGAAGTGCTGTCCAATGAGTTCTGAAGCATTTTGCTGAATATGAGCAGATAATATTGCCCGAAACACTTCAGAATTCATCCTGCTGCTTTTGTCAACAGTCACATCATCAATAAATACAAGAGAACCAGTTCCATTGGCAGCCATACATGCCCACGCCATGGCACTACCACCACCATGCTTCAGCAACGAGGTGGTATGCTTTGGATCGTGAACAGTTCCTTTCCTTCTCCATACTCTTCTCTTGCAATCACTCTGGTACAAGTTGATCTTGGTCTCATCTGTCCATAGGATGTTCCAGAACTGTGAAGGCTTTTTTAGATGTTGTTTAATCTGGCCTTCCTGTTTTTGAGGTTCACCAATGGTTTACATCTTGTGGCGAACCCTCTGTATTCACTCTGGTGAAGTCTTCTCTTGATTGTTGACTTTGACACACATACACCTACCTCCTGGAGAGTGTTCTTGATCTGGCCAACTGTTGTGAAGGGTGTTTTCTTCACCAGGGAAACAATTCTTCGGTCATCCACCACAGTTGTTTTCCGTGGTCTCCCGGGTCTTTTGGTGTTGCTGAGCTCAGCGGTGCGTTCTTTCTTTTTAAGGATGCTCCAAACAGTTGATTTGGCCACACTTAATGTTTTAGCTATCTCTCTGATGGGTTTGTTTTGTTTTTTTCAGCCTAATGATGGCTTGCTTCACTGATAGTGACAGCTCTTTGGATCTCATATTGAGAGTTGACAGTAACAGATTCCAAATGCAAATAGCACACTTGAAATGAACTCTGGACCTTTTATCTGATCCATGTAAATGGATAATGAGGGAATAACACACACCTGGCCATGGAACAGCTGAGCAGCCAATTGTCCCATTACTTTTGGTCCCTTCAAAAGTGGGAGGCACATATACAAACTGTTGTAATTCCTACACTGTTCACCTGATTTGGATGTAAATACCCTCAAATTAAAGCTGAAAGTATGCAGTTAAAGCACATCTTGTTTGTTTCATTTCAAATTCATTTTGGTGGTGTATAAAGCCAAAAAGATTAGAATTGTGTTGATGTCCCAATATTTATGGACCTGACTGTAGATATAGCATTAGTAATTCAGTACAGTCTAACTTTCTGCACTTTCTTTACATATATTGGGTTAAGAATACAATACTTGCATACATAGGTGGGGATACAGCTCACAGGGAGCTAGGACATTACCATCAAATACTCAAACACTCAACTAACTACCACAATATATTTCAGGTGTCGTCCATCGCCCCCCACCCCTACGTTGTCCCAACGTGGTGTGACTTCTTGCAAGCCTTTTTGATGCTGGTGCCCACCTGGAGGGGTGGGGATTGACGCATGAGGATCCCTGGATCAGTGCTTCTTTTTTGGAAATCTCTGGATATGTGACTTTTTGTTCTAAACTCATCTTTTGAGTGGTAAATATAACAACATTATATATACACATACAGTTTCTAATATGATACAAGGTGTGGCAATATTGAAACCTTTGATATATCTCACCAGAATACAATCTCCTGAAGAAGACCGTAACAGCACAGGTCGAAACGCGTTGGGGTATTCATGTGGATGTTCATTAATTAATTGACTTTGTGTTTTAAATGAATTGTACTAAACTCAGATGGAATATTCTGAGATATGTCCGCAACCAGAGTTTTGTATTTGTATAACAATTTTGATGAATGACTTGCAAGTTGTGGTTTGCACAATAAATGATTTTATTATACTTTTACTATATTCCTTGTATGAATACATCATAATTGCCGCTAAAAACCCCCCTGGGGGATTTTCCAATTTTTCATTTACAATACTGTTCGGGATACACTTTTGCCAATCTCTTCCCTTCCTTGACAGCATCTTCTCCTTCTCGCTCTAATACCAAATCACAAACCAAACTACCCTCTTTAGGTCTCTCTAACTTCTGCCCCATTGTTAGCTATTGGGAAGTTTATGTACCCAGGCTCAGGATTTGTATGGCGGTTTTATGAAGCTGTCCTGGACTCGAGGGTCCGACAATCCTCTGACCACCACCTGTCCTTTTTCGGACCAATATATAACACTATCTTCCTACGTTCTGTCTTGATGACTGTGATATTTATGTGTGTCTGCTCAGGATTTTTAACGGGTCATGAGGCTGTCCTGACTCAAGGGTCCGACAATCCTCTATCCGTCACCTGGTACCAGTTCAGACCATATCACAGTCTCAAGTTAACGAGGACAAAAGACAAAATGGATAGAGAGAGAGAGAGAAAAGAATGTCTACAGTGTTCGACTGCCGTGCAAGTCTCCTTACACGCGTCTTCCCAAAACGTAGACCAGTCACACCGCCTTGCGCACTCAAGTGGCCACAGGTAGGGGAGCGAGTAATACGTGACTACTTATTACCCTCAACGAGACAATTAACAAACAGATAAGGAGTACAGTAATTAATATTCAATGCACCACTTTAAATGTCCTCTACATTCCCCAGAACCATGCCCAAATTCCTCACTCTATTTTTTTTCCTCCTCTTCAACTGGTTATTGAAGTTGCAACGGACACCTTTCGGCTGCGTGTCCCCTCCTTTTAACTTCACTCTCTATAGCCTGTGGCGACTTGCCAACTTCAATTTTAACTGGATATTGTACGTTTAATCTGAAAACCAACACACCTGTGATCTCTGCTAACAAGGGTTTGTAACCAAGAACCTCTCTCTTGTATCGTGGCTCTACCACTTTAACCAACCCCCAGCCTCCTTCATGTATGCCAAACAACAGTCCGCAAACACATTTAGGACATGACATAATCAACCAACAACAAAATGTGATCAACAACCAGATATGTGACGGCTGCAGTGAAGTACAGGATTTCTCAAACTGTCACGGGATCCCCCACGCCACTATGCGTGTTCCTGACACCCCCCCGGTTTTGTTTCCCGGTTGCCTGTACTTTTGTACTTATTGTACCTGTGCTTTGCCGCACAATTATTTATTTTTATTCCCCCAGGAGGAGTTTAACCACGTCCTGGCGCCTTCTCCTAGTCCCAGGAGAAGTTTAAACCACGTCAACTAATTTCATCCGTCATCCGTGACTATATAAGCAATCCCCAACTCCCAACAGCCATCACAAAACACAAGATAGATCAACAAAACAGAACAGAACAAAACAGGCAGTAGATATCATTTGCAGGTTCCTTAACTTATTAACAGACTCGAGGCAAGATTAATACCTGTCTTTGAGGGCCGCAGGAAGCCGATATGGGCACAGAGATTGACCAGCCACGGGTACAGGATAAACAGTAGACTAGATATACAAGGTATCAAAAATGTCTTACCGTTTCTAGAGGTGATCAGTCTCCTCCTGTATTTCTGCGTTGGCTTTATCCTGGTCCCTCCTGGATCGGCTACTTGGGACCCTAGCCTCGAGCCCCACGTTGGGTGCCAAAATGTTTTGGATTCAGAACAAAGTCTGAGTATTGTTATATCTACCCCTGATCAAATTGTTGAAAATATATATGAAGTGTACACTTCTTGGAAAGAGTCTCCCCTGAGACAGACTTAGCGTGAAAATCATTTCTGAGTTTATTTCCGCTTTTCTAGTTAGTTTTATACACTTTCTGTTAGACAAAGAATACAGTATATGCAAAACATGTTGTTATGACAATATATTAAATCATAACTATTATTAAATTATTTTGGTAATTTCCTCTTCAAGCATTGGATGTTGGCGTCATGTCTGCTGTTGGTGCAATTTCTCGGCAGAGACAGGAAGCAACAGCCTTTTTATAACTTGTTGCAGTTTGGCTTCAGACTGGAAAAGAGGAACTAGCAGATATCTGCTGGTATCTGAAGATTCTTAGGGTTAAGAATTTTAACATTTCAAACCTCTGATGCAATATTACATTTGAAATAGCCATTTTTAAATATTTTTACTTGGTAACACCTTATTCACATCCATTACACTCTGACTCAACTCCCCCTCCGTCCTCTCCGTCTCCCCTACAAAGGGTCTCCCGCTTTCGCTACCTGGGCATTGAGATTACCAATGACCTCTCCCAATATCTGACAGAGAACCTCCATACAGTTTTACAGTCCCTGATGATGAAATGGCAGGCATGGAAGACTTTACCTCTGACACCGGTAGGACGGGTTAACTTATTAAAAATGACATTTCTCCCCAAATTTTGAGATATTTTTAGAAATACCCAGGTCCCAATCCATGCAAGTTTTTTCCATAAATTAGATGGGATAGTTTCTTCATTTGTCTGGGGTGGGAAGGTCCCAAGAATTTCCAAGACCAAACTGCAACTCCCATTATCCTTAGGCGGTCTGTCGATGCCCTGTTTCCAAAAGTATTATTGGGCAGCGGTACTAGTCGCTGTCCGTTGGTGGTTCACCCAAACCAGGTCCGATCCTGCGGTTAACTTAGAAGCGGCCATTATGGGCTCCTACTCTGCCCTAACAAATATAGTCTATAGGGGAATAAAAGCCAGCCCACAGGCAACGACCCCAATGCGAACTACAGTCCAAGTTTGGGAAAGGATCACCGCCGCAGTTAAGGTGGTTGACGCTATTTCCCCTCACACTGCACTCTGGGGCAATCCCAAACTTTCGCATTTCCGATCTATACCGGATCCTAGTATCTGGGCTAGATTTGGAGTGATTAAGATTCAACAGATCATGCCTGCTGGAGTCCTCCTTCCCTTTCCAGAATTGAAAGAGACATATCAACTCCCTTCGTGGATGCTGTTTAGATATTTACAGCTGAAACATGCGACTCAGTCGCAGTTCCCGGTCAAAATCTCGGTAGAGCCACATGCAATAGAGAGGTTTCTTACGTCTTGCGGTGTAGATAGGATCCTTTCTTACCTATATCTCCGCCTGATGTATGGGAAACCGGAGGGAGTATCGCCCCTGCTTCAGTCCTGGAAGGCAGACATCCCCTCCCTATCTGAAGAAGAATGGGACTTAGCCCTACAAAAATATATCCCCAAGGTAATCTCTGCAAGGGATAGATTTATCCAACTAAAATTTATACACAGGGCATATTATACCCCCCAACGTCTAGCCAGAATATACCCTGCGCAATCTGAGATATATCCTAAGTGCCAGCAGTCAGTTGGAACATACTACCATGTCATCTGGGAATGCCCGACTATCCAAAGCTTCTGGGAGCGGGTGCTTGTTGAAATTAATGCGGTCACCGACCTTTCAGTATCAATGGATCCCAAGGTGCTCCTTTTAGGTATAACTGATTCGGTAACACATTCTTCTCACAAGGGACTCCTGCTATTTTATTTGTGTTTTTATGCTAGAAAGGTGCTACTGCAAAACTAGAAATTGATGTCTCCCCTACAAACTACTCAGTGGCACTCACTAGTAAACTCAGTGTTGCCCCTATATAAGCTTATGTATATGGGATGGAAATGCCTGCAAAATTAAGTATGGAGTACATGGGTAAAGGCTCGATCACTTACTATTTAAGAATAGAAACGTAGGAGGAGGCTGTCTTTTGGGACACGATGGTACTGGCTTTGCTGCCCTCCAAATATCTGAGACAGCTCTTCTCCCTATGTGCAAACCCTTCAATGTACTTCTTTACAGATAATACCCAGACTACTATGTTATATAAACTCCCTTAACCTATATCTTTGTTAGTCCTTTCCCTACCCCGTTTTTATGCTTTGGACCTACTCATGTCCGGTAATACTCCGACAAAAAGAAAAAAAAAAAACAAAACCAAAAAAGATGTGATGATCTGTATAACCATGTGCCTTGATATTGTATGATTAAGATGTAATGACGCTTTATTTTTTAATAAAAACGTTTCTTTTAAAAAAAAGGACCCTTCACTTATTTTAAGGTTAAACCTCTTTTCTTCTAATTTTAATGAGTGGCCACGAGTCTGGTTAAACTCCCTTCCGCGAAAAAGTTTTATCACTATTGTGGGGTCACCAGTATGGTATTTCTAAATTGAAATCATATCCCCTCTCAAGCCTCTCTTCTCCAGAGAGAATAAGTTCAGCGCTCGCAACCTTTCCTCATAACTAATATCCTCCAGGCCCTTTATTAGCTTTGTTGCCCTTCTTTGTACTCGCTTCATTTCAAGTACATCCTTCCTGGGGACTGGTGCCCAGAACTGGACAGCATACTCTAGGTGCGGCCAGACCAGAGTCTTGTAGAGCGGGAGAATTATCATTTTATCTCTGGAGTAGATCCCCTTTTTAATGCATGCCAGTATTCTGTTTGCAGAGCCAGTCAGGAGGACTGTGGAGGCACGGGCAGGAGAGAAGGGCAGCTGCAGCCAGGAGGGTTGGCAGGGCTTGAAGATATGGTGCTGGGAGCAGTAGCCACAGATAGGACAGCTAGCACCATAGACTTCTATTTTTTCTACACCAAAGGGGCCTGCGGTCCCTGCCTGCAACGGGCATACTGCTAAGATGCAGCTGAGTCTGTATTGTAACTAAAACCTGTACTAGCTGGTCCTGGGAGTAACAGTCTGCAAACAAGCTGTGCTGGAGGTAGAAGAGGATAGAAAGTATATACTCGATGTATATAGTTTAAGTCCCTAAAGAGTTGTACTGATCAAATGGGCATCCCATATCAACCCTCCCCTATCCAGGTTAATTCCCTTAATAAGAAATAAAAAAAAACTCTCTGAAGTAAGTGGAAATTTGTGTGCCTGGCTGTACAGGGTGGGAGACGACTACATACACCAGTTGCCCCTATGGGGGTAGCACTACATAAACTTAGGAAATGGTGGTAATACTTTACCCAAAACACTATCCTTTAATAGAATGTTCCAGTGTTTTTTAAAAAATATTTCCACTTTTTTACTTTGCACATTTTTCTCAAGCACTATTCTAAAGTTCTCAACCTGCTTGGGCCCACCGACTACCAGATCTTTATTTGCAATTAACTTATTTCTATCCATTGATTTTTCCTCTACAATCTCTTTTCTGAATACATCTTTATTATAACCTTTCTGGAAAAACCTTTTTTCAAAGATTTCAGATTGCTGCACAAAGTCCTTCACTATGCAGTTTCTCCTCAATCGAACAAACTGTCCTCTCGGGATATTACACAGCCACGGTCTATAATGGCAGCTATCAATAGCTATATAGCCATTATGATCCATAGGCTTACAATAATTACTAGTGTACATGTTCCCACTTTTAAACATCATTTCTAAAAACACAATACTGGTACGATCGTACTTTGAAGACGGCACTATATTTTTATCATTTTGATTCAATCTGTCCATGAAGGTGAGGAGGCTCCCCTCCCATTTCATTAACAGGTCATTTCTAAATCTGTTGTAACAAATTAACTGTTTACGTTTATCCTTAAATACCACATATCAAAAATATATTGGCCACACTGGGAGCAAAACGGACTCCCACTCTGGTAGTCTGTAAAAAACACTGGTTATCATACCAAAAATAATTGTGATGGAGTCCAAACTCCAAACACTTTGATAGAAGCCTCTGATGCTTCCTAGTAAGCTCCGAACCTTCTAGTGCCCATTTAACAGACTCCATAGTGTCTGAATGTTGAATAATTGTATACAGCGAGCTCACATCCGCTGTCACCAGAAAATATGAGCTCTTAACTGGAAGCGCTTCTAAAATTTGTAATACTTTTCATATCTTTTAAATAAGCATCAGTCAAAGTAACTAGAGGCTGCAAAAAAGTGTCCAAAAATTGGCCAGTACGAGATGTTAAAGAGTCCACCCTCTTCACTATCGGCCTATCGAGGGGGTTTGAGGAATCCTTATGTATCTTCGGCAGAAAATATATCACCGGTGTTAGACAACCTGATGGATTGAGATTTTTCAGCTTCATATTTATTGAGGATCTTCATCTTTAGACCCCTCATAATTTATTTGGACTACTCCTCCTTAAATTGAAACACTGGATTCCTATATCCCTATTCAACACTTCATACGTGTTCCTATTCTTTAATAGCCTGTTCATATCTGCCTTATAGTATGCTTTTGGCATCAGCACAACCCCCCCCCCCCTTCCCTTATCAGCCGGTATCCTACTATAAATTGGATCTGGAGCTTTTTAGTACTGAGCAGAGGTTCGGCCACTTCTATTCTAATTTTTTTTATATTTATGCATTTTTTAATATTTGTTTCTGAGTGTCCCCTGCTCGTAGGCAGTGTATTTTTAAGCTTTCAGGAACTGGAGGTTACTGGGCTTGTTTACACTTCCTGCTGCCGCATGATAGACTGCCCAATGACAGGGTGCAACGCATCTAGGAGTGAGGAGCTGAGCCTGTGATGTCACGCCGGAGTTGCGCCAAATGCGGTGGTGAGCCGGCATTAGACTGTATTTGCATTGCGCTTTTAACATTGTGATCTTGTAAGTGTCATTTTTTGTGGGGTGTTTTGAATAAAGTAGCAAAATGGAGCACACTTTGTCTGTGCCTTTTTGTCCTGTATAACATGTGAGTGAAGCCTTTGAATTGCATTGGGGAGTGGATTAAACAGTCGCACTGTGTAAATCGAGGAAGACTGAGGTGGTGAATCCTAAGCAACAGCAGTAGTTGGATAATATTGTTGAGCGTGTTGTGATTACATTGAGGTGAGCAGGCCCTTCATCTGGTGCTGGATGTGCACTAATGCATTAAGAGTGAAGACACTTGGTGGTTTTAGTTAGTTGTTTTTCCTTTTTTCTTACCTTTGGAAGCTGGATCATATGAATTTTTGAACACTGGACTTTCTATGCATTCTTTTTAAATTGATAATATTTTTTAGAATGTGATGAGGTGTTGCGCTACACTGTTTTTGGTATATAACACTGGGCAATGTTACTGAATTGCAGAACTTTATTTGTCCACAAGATTGCGTTGCCAATTAGTCTTGTCTAGCTGTGACTGGAATACAGGTTGCTGGGGCAGTTTTGGAGATGTAGTCTTGAGGAATAATTCTAACTACACCTGTCCATGGGCAGCATCTACAAGGCCCACAAGCACCTGGAAGCAAGAGGGACCATATAAAAGTAAAAGCTTGGAAAAGAGCCAGGCAGTTGGGGAAGTGAGCCAAATGAGTAGGAGAGAGAGAGCTGTGCTGTGTCAAGCCATGCTGTGTGGAGCTGCGCTGTGCTGAGCCGTGCTGTGTACAGCGGTGCAGTGCCAGAGAGTGGGAGTGAGTTACTGTGCTAGTTGCTGGAACCAGGAGGCTGATCCGAGTGGGGACATCGTCACATAGAGTCACTGTCCAAGTCACCATCGCATCTACTGCCTCTGCTGTACCGCTGCATAAGGGGGCCCCCCACCATACAAACCACGTGCTGCCATTTGAGTACTGCCTACGGAGGAATCCAGTGAGAGGGGTATCTGATCCATTACAGTTACAACCACCTGTTAACCCTTTCTTCAGTTTAGAATTGTTAACGTGCTATTTCTCTTCATTGACACTTTGCCTCAAGAGATCTATCACACCCTTGCTACTGCATCCAACACTAAGCAGCAGCTATCAAAGCCAAATATACAGCATAAGGTCATTAGTACTCCAGAACGCTGACTTTGCCATGCTTCTCATCCGCCTCTCATTGCTACATAGTATCCTAGTCCTTATACCCCTGACTTCTCTTTAAGCTGGCGCCACTTTCTGCATTTCTGCCTGAAACAGTCCACACATCTGATGAGCCCAATTCTACACTAGACTTCTGTTGAACGCCACACTCCTAGTCATGTTCATCATTCTGCGCAGCAACAAATTTTAAGGGCCCCAACATAGCCGGCAGAGGTTCAATGTAAAGACTTGTTTGAGTCATTCTATTCCTGACTGCAGAACTGGGTTGATGTTACTGAGTTTAAATTTGAAGGCCTAAGCCTAGCCCTATTTGTCCCGTTTGCCATTTTCTTTGAAAGTGAAAGTAAAAGAAAATCCCAAATTTTGGGTTGACATCACAACACTAATAAAGGGGAAATCTTCCAAAGGGGACACAAGTTCTGGTGACCTGGGGACCCCAAGGGATTCCTTTAATTTGCAGGGATTTCCTCCCACTTCCTGTTTTGGCTATGGGACAGGAAGTGAAGGTACATCTCCCCAATAGAACACAGATGGCAAAAAAACTGAAAGGGGTTATAAACCTCCCTTATGCTATCGAAAATTGAAAAAAAAAAAGTTTTGCCTATAGTTCTAGGTTCAGGCCATCTGCTCCCCTATACAGACGTTCAGGGAAGTGGTACTCTGTGACCTGGAGCCAGCTGTGGTGAGTAGTGGACTATGTAGGCATACTTCCCAACCTTTGAATTTGAGGATGAGGGACACAGAAGGGTGTGAGTGACCTTTGTTGCGCTTAAAGCACTGAGGTGAAAAGTGGGTGTGATTAAATTATGATGGCAGGGAGGGGACTATCTGGAATCCCCTGGGTGCCTATACTGCTACCCCCTTTAGCTGGAGAGGCAGCACCTGGAGGTGTAAACATACCGAGGCAACAATGCTTTGCTTCACAGCTGTAGCATGAATTTTTACCTTCTATGAATGTGAACCTTTCAAGTGAATGGTGCTGCTCTGCAAGCACAGGGTTGCAACATGCTAGTGTGGAGTTAAAGCGGTTAAATTGGTTAAGAAGCTGATAAAACACCTCCTTATCTCCTGTCAAATGCTCTCTGAGAATTTTTTTTTTGTTTTACAGTTTTCAGAATTGTATTATTTTTTTGTTTACATTTTTAACAGAACTTCTGTTGGACTTTGGTTAAATATCTCACTTTTGAGACAGAGAAAGGGACTGAGGACAGATATTCCTCAGTCCCTTTATCTGCAGCCTCAGGTGCACTGGGCAGTAAATGAACAAAATGCGCTCTGTACAGAGGCTCTTGTTCATTCACAAACTGATACATAGTAAACACAGTTTTGGAGCGATCGGTAACAAACGCTCACTGTGTTCATTCAGGAAAGGAAGGGGCCAGTAAATATGACATATTTATCCGCCCCTCCACTCTCCATCTTGAACCCAATCCTTCTGGGCACCACAGCACCGCAGCACTTGTGGTGCTGGGGAGAGGAGGAGAGCTGTCCATGCTGCGGTAGGGGGCACATAGGTGGATCTGAGTGGCGGGGGGAGGCACAAAGTGGGGTGGAAATTAAAGTGGTTGGGGGGGCGCTGGGTGCAGATTCTGTAAATTCCCCTGCCACGCAGCCGGCGGGAGGGAGAGGAGAATAGCCTGCTGCAATGCAGGGGGGTCAGATCCTAATCAGATGAGGGGGTAAGTGGAGCACAGTGCCAGAACTCCTTCCAGCCCTTGGCTGCGGGATTTAGCCTGGATCTAAGGGATGCTGAGATTTCAATGAATCTTGTGACAATACCGCCTATTCTGGGATGATTGGGAAGTATGGAGAGAGCAATGTGCTCTCAGTAGGGTGAAAAAGTGGCCATGATGTTTGTCAGTGAAGGGGCAAGATGGTGAAAGAGGGATGTCAGTGGAGGGCGAGGGAACCTGGGAGAAAAATTTTTCATGGGAAGGGTGGGGACAACTGCAGGGGCTGAGGTGTTTAGGTAAGGATGATTATCAGCATATGGGATGCAATCCACCTTCTCATGAGGCAGCCCTTAGCTGTCCTTCACCTGGCCTCTGTGCTCTCACTCATAACCCAAACTGAACAGTGTGCCTCAGGAAAGCAGAGAGGCGAGAGACACTGCTGACCACCCATCCATTGGCACAGTTGTGTATCCTCTTCCTGAAGCATACTGCGGCTGTCAGCTCATCACTCTACAGCTGGGTACCGGATCTACTGAACAGTACCTGGGAGAGCAATGGGCTGGTTGTAGGATAGAATGCTGGAAAATGTGTTGCCTTAAGCGCAGCTGACTTGGTGAACTTTTCTGAAAGACTGTGGCACTCGCACATCTCAATGTGCTCTAGACTGCAATGAGGGGGGGGGAGCGCTACCAACCGGCACCCCACCTTCCTCACATGTGAATTCTGTGTCCAGGGCACCTGTCTACCCCTTGTCCCAGCCCCGATTTTACCTTACCATGTGGGAGCAACTTAGAGCCAGGAGATAGGGGGGGGGGGCAGCCAGGTGGAGCCCCTCCGGAGCACAGAGGTGGTTTCCTACTACAATACACACCCACAAAGCATGTCATCTGTTTCTAGGATGCTGGTGGCCAATGACTGCTAAGAACATTGTGGGGGGGGGGGGGAGCTGAGATGTCCTGCTGACAGAAATCCTCACTGGGCGTCCCCCCCCAAAAGTGCCAAATGTGGCATTGGAGGGTGCAAACAAGCAGAGCTTCCCCCTTTGGGTGTAGCTCCGCTTTAAACATTAATTTAAAAAAACTGGGAGCATTTAATGCACTTCTAAAGGACCACAAATGTGAAACATGGTGAGGCTCTGGTATGCATTGACTAAAATACCCTCAATACGTTAAACAAGGCAGCTGCACAAACCCTTTCTTACTCCATCTAAAATAAAAAGAAAGAAAAGAAAAAAATATATAGTTAGAGATTCACTTTAAGGCTTATTCTCGTCACTATGGAAACAGTCAGTAAATTCTTTGCGGAAAATTGGAAGCGGCGTCGCCCTTTAGTAAGATGGCCGGCTCTGGTCTTCCGGTCGCGGTTCGTTCGCTCTCTCCCAGGCTCCTCTCGCTGGTATCCCTGGGTCGCACTGGCACTAGCATCGGCTCGGAGGACCCGGAAGTCGCGTCTCTTTCTCCTTCCCTTCGAAGCCGGCGGTAAGATGGCGGCAACTGTGGACTGCGATGTGATGATGGCGCCTGTGGAGCCGGAGAAGAGCGCAGAGGAGCGGGAGAGGTACACGTAGAGGGACCGGGGATAACATGTGGATGGGTCATCCGGGAGGACAGTGGGCGGCATGATATGTAGGGGCCGGGCCCGGGAGATCTCCTCCTCCTCCCCCCCGGTACCTGCCTGGTGTGTGCCGCAAAGCGCAGTGCTCAGAGTCGCCCTCCTATCAGGTCAGGTGGTGATGTGTATGTGCAGGGAGTACAGAGCAGTGGAGGGTGAGGAGCTTTCCATGTATAGTATAGGGGAGTGTCATACCCCATAGTGTACCCAGGAGCACCCCGGGTCATGGCAGGGTCACCCTATTACATTGTGCCCCTTATCACAGTGCACTGAGGTGCCATTCATTTTACAGAGCGTACACAACACCACTACTCCCAAACAACAAATGACGCAGAGAAAAATGTGCCAATTTCTATCAGCGCGCTTATTTAGCACTTGATACGCTTTGCACCAAATATCTACGTATCACATGACAATTGTATGATAGTCTGTCCGTACACACCGTGCGCTGTCCGCCATGTTTACCCCACCCTCGTCATAGTGTACGCTGTAGAACAATTTAAAACATTGGCACAAGTACTGGGTTATTTTAGCGCACCGTAATGGACGTTTGTCGAAATGACCACATCACTTTACCGCCGCCCAACACAGGTGTGGCAGCAAAAGGGTGGGCTTTAACGCCTACGCGCTGCACGTATGTGTCGCTGAGCAGCCGTTGTCTGCAATGTACTCACTGCGCACAGAGATTGAGCTGTCACAGACCGCAAGCGCTCTGTCCAGGCTACAGATCAGTAGCTGGTGGGACCGCCGGTGTCCGATCATGTGACTACTGTGACAGGTGGATTCACCGATTCTATCTGCCCCTCCCCCGGCAGGTAGAATCGGACATGTAGGGCTCTTGCAGACTGTCAGTGCAAAGGCTGTCGGGACTTGTAGTGTTACATTCCCAGAATTTTGTGAATGAATGACGTGGCAGATCCTCTGCTAGCTGTCTATGGAGCAAGCAGCAGCTCCTGCAGTGGGAACATGTTGTATGTTCCACCCCAAAAAATGGTTGGAACATGCAACATATTTGCAAGGGTGAATTTATCCTTTAATCATTGCAATGCATACTGCAGTAAAAGCAATAGAGCAACACCAATAGTGGGTTGTAGTAACTTCAGCGCACCATGGTGTAAACTGGGGTCCTCACTCCCTGGCTTCATAGCTTTTATTCGCCCTTTTCCAAGACGTTTTTTATTTGTCCAGGTCTTGAGGAACCCCTGATGTTTCTGATTGTTTTCCTTCACTAATTGATGCAGTCTATGTTGCATCAGCAGTATACAGCGCAGTGGTGTGGGGACTTCCTATCCTGCTCCTGGAACAAAATTGACTTGGGCTCAAAGCTTCACAGGGAGCTTTGTGTTTTCTGAATGAATACAAGAATTCCTCTTATTGGCTGAGGGGGAGCTCATTACATCATCCACCCTTCTCTCCATCTCAGCCAGTCAGAGGAAGCCTTGTATTTGTTCATTCATAAAATACAAAGCTTCCTGTGAATGGCAGAGCAGCACTTGGCCAAAATCAATTTCCTTTTTGGATCGGAAGGGGAAGACCCTGTACTGCTGCTGGAACACAGCCCTGTATACTGTATGTATATGATACTAAATACAGTTTATGCAGTGCTGGCAGTATTTGAAGGAATGAGAAGTGTCCTTCGCGCTCATCGAATGTTCAAAAAAAAAGTGAAACAACCTCTAAATAATGTGAGATGAATGTGTAAAAATCTCTTTCAAAAAATATCGTAAAAGATAATATAAATTTATATTGCAGCAAAATTAGGGTGTTCACATCAACACTTAATAAAATAAATAATAAAAAAGGAATTTTGCCCAATATTGAGTGAGTGAGTCAATGACAACTACGTGAAATAAGGTGCATCAATATATACACAATAAAGTAAATCCAATGAATTGTGTATTAAAAGTGAATAAATAGTCAATAATGAATGGTAATAATGGCATGTACAAGCTAGACTGTAAGGACCTCTGGTCTCCACATTACAGTCTGTTTCTGCATCTGAAGAAGATATGGACCACACCAATAGCATCTGTACCAGGAATGTACAATCCCACAATGCTTCTTTACTATAATCTGAAGGTGAGAGTCTTGTGAGACCACATACAGGAGACACCACTAGGAACGTTTACCAGATTGTACTGAAAATCAGCCAGCTAGGGATCAGACAACTAGAGGGTCACCATCAACCTATTTTTTATATAGAGACTTTCTTTATTTAAAGACCTCATTGCTATTTCATTTGCATACAGCCCCGCAGTGGACTCTTTGGACTTTGATTTCTGTTTACAAGTGTTTGTTTATTCATTTCCACTTCTATGGTACTTTTCCTTGATAGATAGCACTGATGTGCACTATTCATTTTGTGTAACATCCATTGCAGATGTGTGATATTATTTTCACTATACCACTTGCTCTTGGCAACACTCATTAGGTCTTAGCGGCTGTGGTATTTAGACTGCAATATAGAAACAACTGGTTTTTGCAGTTTCAGCTATACAGACCAATACCACCATTTTTTTTGTCAACTTTATTTTTGCAATTTACTGCATTCACTTCATGCACTTTATTCTACCTACTTCACCATTATGTACTAGTGGCTGCAGAAACAGACTGTAATGTGGGGACCAGAGGTCCTTACAGTCTAGCTTGTACATGCCATTATTACCATTCATTATTTACTATTTATTCACTTTTAATACACAATTCATTGGAATTACTTTATTGTGTATATATTGATGCACCTTATTTCACGTAGTTGCCATTGACTCACTTAATATTGCGCAAAATTCCTTTTTTATTAAGTATTTGAAGGAACTAGTTCCTTTGGACTAGCTTGCTCCAAATGAAGAGGTTAAAGTGATTTTAAAGTCTCGTTTTTTTTTTTTTTTTCTATTAAAATAACAAACATGTTCTACTTACCTGCTCTATGCAGTGGTTTGGCACAGAGCAGCCCAGATCCTCCTCTTCTTGGGTCTCTGGCTGCAGCTCCTAGCCTCTCCCTCCGGTTAAGTGCCCCCACAGTAAGCAGCTTGCTATGGGGGCACCCGAGCCGGAGCTCCGTGTATCCATTCAGACACGGAGCTGCGGTTCGGCCCCGTCCCCTCTCTCTCCTTGGCTAACTGAGTTTAAAAGCAGTGGCCGCTGTGTCTCAGCCAATCAGGAGGGAGAGTCCCAGATGGCCGAGGCAATTGTGGACATCGCTAGATAGAGATGGGACTTGGGTAAGTATTAGGGGGGCCTGCTACACACAGAAGGCTTTTTATCTTAATGCATAAAATGCATTAAGATAAAAAACCTTCTGCCTTTACAACCACTTTAAATGAAAACTGGAGTTAAAGCGGGGGTCCAACCACACCGCCAAAAAAAAAAAAAATATTAAAAGCCAGCAGCTACAAATACTGCAGCTGCTGACTTTTAATACATGGCCACTTACCTGTCCCAGGTTCCAGCGATGTCGGCAGGCGACGCCGAGAACCCGCTCGGTTCTCGGCAGCTGCCGCCGCCATCCTAGGTCAGGGAGACAGGAAGTGAAGCGTTGTGGCTTCACTTCCCAGTTCCCTACTGCGCATGCGCGAGTTGCGCTGCGCGTCCCAAGTGGTCCCCGCTTTCTCCTGGGAGCTGTGTGTTCCCAGCAGACAGTGCGGTGGGGACGGGAAGTGGCGTAGACTCCCATGGGAGTCTATGCTGGAAGTGGGTGCAAATACCTGTCTTAGACAGGTATCTGCACCCCCCTCCCCCCTGAAAGGTGCCAAATGTGACACCGGAGGGGGGAGGGTTCCGAAAAGCGGAAGTTCCATTTTTGTGTGGAACTCCGCTTTAAGCTTATCACTGGGAGCGACCAAATTTTGAGCCATGTACAGCTGTTCCCCTGTTCTACATTTGATAGTTAGATTGACTTCTGTTAAAGGGACACGATGGAAAACTTTTGTCAATCAGTGTATTCTGACAGTGGAGTCCTGCTGTCACATCACAATGTCCCAGTGGTTGGATTCCTCCTTCCACCTTGTTTGTGTAAATGGGAGAATCTGTTCATTTCTATTCAGTTATCCCACTAGATGAATGAAAAAACTAATCCTATGTTATCAGCTTTAGGCTTTAAAGTGGAACTCCAGTCACAGACATCCATATCAATTCCTAAGGTGGAACTCTAGGGAAAAAGTACTTTGATTTGTTCAGAGGAGGTGTATATATAATACTTTTTTCACTACATCCAGTGGGCAACTGAAGATAGTAAAATATTTTACAAAGACCCCTTTCACACTGGGGCCGCATTAGCGCTAAAGCGGCGCTCGTTTTACCCGCGCTTTAGCGCTGTTTAAGCAGGGCTTTGTGGCTGCTAGCAGGGTGCTTTTAACCCCAAAGAAGGGGTTAAAAGCTCCATGTTGCTGCACTTCCGAAGCGCTGCCCATTTATTTCAACGGGCAGGACGTTTTGGGAGCGCTAAATACGGCGCTCCCAAATCGCCCCAAAGATGCTGCTTGCAGGACTATTTGTAACGTCCAGCAAGCGCACCGCCCAGTATGGAAAGTCACACTTGAATGAATGGGAGACGGTTTTCAGGCACTTAGCAGAGGCTATTTCCGGTGCTAAAGTGCCTGAAACCTGCCCCAATGTGAAAGGGGTCAAAATGTTTTCTATTCTTTTCTCTGAATACAAGGAAAGGGGGGCATGATTTTTTCACCGTTCGAGAGATACATCTTATAGCTGTGGCAGTAAATTACAGCACTCTCTGTAGTATTCAGCATAATTACAAATGCATGTGGAGCCCTGGATTACACATTGCTTACCTGTAGCATTCCTCTCTACTTTGCCTTTGCCCTTATTCCCTCCACTGATCTTTCCATTTCTTTTTCCTAATCGCCCACCGTGGAGGTGTCTCTCAGGCCTCATGCATGCAGGGTGCTTCCCCGTCTCTTCCAGACGCCTTTCCTCCTGGTGGCAGCAAAATAAATGCTTGACACTTGTAAATGCGTCTAGGTGCTTGAAGCGCTTGGATGTTAAGTCATTTCATTGGCCAGAAGAATAATTTCTTCTGGCCATTGAAATGAATTAACACTTCATGCACCTAGCGTTAACACATGTTCAGACTTTCAACCGTTTTTTTCTGGCAAAATGCTTCTGCTCCTGGACTCGCTGATAGTGGCTATTTTCTTTCTTTCGCTAAACACCCCTGCCTCTAAACACTTGTGTGTGCATGAACACATAGGCTAACATGCAGGGGCATTTAGAGGCAGGAAAAAAAAACACCAGACGCCCATAAAAGCTGCACTAAAAACACCAAGTGTGCATGAGACCTTATTTGATCTTGACTTTAATCCCAGGATGAAAAATCCCTGAAATTTCCAGTGCACATTCCGATAGCTGCAACAGATCAATAACTTGCCTCGTTGTGTTGAATGACATTCTTGTGTGGCTGTCTATTCGTAATTTTATTTTGAGCGCAACGTAAAGATTATGCGCTATCTCTGTTCCAATGTTTTCTTACCTGCAAATTATTGAAAACTGAATAAAAACTATTGAAACAATAAATTATACTGTAAACCTGACCAATCTAAACATTAAATACACATTTACCTTTTTAAAAGCAAAAGAAGAAAAAAAAATGTTAAAGTGGAGTTCCACCCACTTTTACAACTCTTCAGCATCCCTCACTAAACTGTGCACTGTAAACAAATTGGATATTTTTTTCTTTTTTTTCTCAGCACCTACTGTATATCTGCTGTATTCATTTTTCACTTCCTCCTCCCTGGCCGCGGCCCATCGCATCACTTCCTGTTTGCAATGCCTTCTGGGAAGGGGCGGCAACTTCCTCTGAAACTGCCGTTGCTATGGAAACCTGACCTGAAACCTATTATACTGCTTGTGCTGCACTGAGCATGTGGGGTGGCAACTTCCTCTGAAACTGCCGTTGCTATGGAAAGCTGACCTGAAACCTATTACACTGCTTGTGCTGCACTGAGCATGTGCGAGATCTGCAAGGATGAGATCCAGGAAGAAATACAGTCTGGCTTCAGATGCCCACACTTAAGATGGCCACGGCCTGCTGTAAGTTTATAAAATAACAAACTACTGCTATAAACTAACAAAACAGACCTTAGTTTACAGACTAACTTTACTAGAATACATTAAGCTTGTGTATTATAGGGGTATTTTTATTTAAAAAGTATAATTTCGGCCGGAACACCACTTTAACTAAATAAATTATATACTAAGGCCCGGGAGCCAGAAGTGGCGTTACTCCGGTCCTCCAAGGGCATAGAAACAGCTATCTTGGCCTCACTTTTCTCCATGTTTAGGTAAGGACTGCATCAGATCGCTCCCAGGTTTCGCCGATCCATTGGGTAAGCCCGGGAACGACCGGGGAGCTGATTTCAGCAGCCACAGCTTAAAGTGGATCTATACTTGCCTTGAATCCAACGGAACTCTGCTGGCTGCTGACATCTTCAGGCAGTTGGCTTCTTGATCGCTGGATGCTGTCATTGCCTGGGTCGAGAGGACGTCAGCTTGAGCATTGCAAATCTCTGTAGTGAGCTGCTTTTGCACAGCTTATTGTACAGGGGCGGACAGGCAGGTAAGTAGCTTTTAATGCAGAAGAGGCAAAGATTGTCTCTTCTACATTAAAAATCCTGCCTGTCCGCCCATTTTCATTTTCTAGCCTGAAGTTCCTCGTTCAGGTGTATTTCTACTTTTGCAGTAACGTTTTAGAAAACCCCACAATGTTTGTTGTGTTCCCAATCATACAGCTAACAGCATACCTATTTTTTTAATTTATTTTTCTAAATATTTATTTTAGATGTTTCTCATAGGAAGGTGTCATGGTGTTAATGGAATGTTAAGAAGCCCATAAATGATGATTCTTTTTTTTTTTTTTTTCAACCAGCGGGATGAGCGAAAAAAGAATTACTCGATTTCCTTATCCGCACATTGAAGGTGGATGGGTGAATCCTCCCCACTGAGCCTTTGTTTTCTGTCAGCGGAAAGACTTCACCGACATCAGAATACACTGATCAGTGTTGCAGGCTATAGCTGGTGGTGCTGGTCTGACAGGGAGGTTGTACAAAAGTCAAACAGTAGAATAGTACATTGGCTTCTGTTCAACCACCCTGGCCGCCCATAAAGGCTGCCCTCCCTGCCAGTCACATTTATACAGTAATCAATGCATTTTATAGCACTAATCGCTGTATAAATGTCACTGGTCTCAAAATAGCGTCAAAAGTGTCCGATGCAATATCGTAGTCACGATAAATATGTAGAATACATATCGGCCTAAACTGAGGAAAAAAATTGTTTTTTTTTTTTTTTTTTTTTTTAAATTGGGATATTTATTATAGCAAAAAGTAATAAATATTGTGGGTTTTTTTTTTCAAAATTGTTGCTCTTTTTTTGTTTATAGCGCAACAAATAAAAACCCCAGAGGTGATCAAATACCACCAAAAGAAAGCTCTATTTGTGGGGAAAAAAAAAAATCAAAATTAATTTGGGTACAACGTTGCATGACCGCACAATTCTCATTCAAAGTGTGACAGCGCTGAAAGCTGAAAATTGGCCTGGGCAGGAAGGGGGTGAAAATGCCTGGCATGGAAGTGGTTAATCGCCACTGGGTTTTTTATTTTTTGCTACATCAGTGAAAAAAGAGCAAAAATCATTGAAAATTGATCACACCTGATGCACTGACGGCCTATCTCATTTCTTGAGGCCCTGAAATGTCAGGAAAGTACATATACCCCCCCCCCCCCAAATGACCCTTTTTTTGAAAAGTAGACATTCTAAGGTATTTAAGAGGCATGGTGAGTATTTTGGAGTTGTAATTTTTTTCCCACTATTCTTAGGAAAATTAAATTTTTTTTTGTCATAATAACAAGTTATTTCTCACACACAGCATATGCATACATCCAATTACACCCCAAAATACATTCTGCTACTCCTCCCGAGTATGGCGATACCACATGTGTGTGACTTTTACACAGCCTTGCCACACAGAAAGGTCCAACATGTAGGGAGCACCATCAGAAGTTTTAGGAGCATAAATTACACCTCTAATTTCCTAATGACCCATTAAATTTTTTAAGGCCCTGGAGCACCAGAGTAATGGAAATGGAATTACCCACAAAATGACCCAATTTTGGAAAGCAAACACCCCAACGTCTATTCTATGAGGCATTATGAGTCTTTTGAATGGTTCATTTTTTTCCACAAGTCTTCGGAAAATGTGGAAAGAAAATTAAAATGTATTTTTTTTTTTTTTACACATAGTGGTCAATTTATAAGGTATTTCTAACTCATGGCATGTATATAGCAAAACTTGCACTCCAAAATATATTCTGCTACTCGTCCTGAGTATGGCGATACCACGTGTGAGACTTTTACACAGCCAGTCCACAAACAGAGGTCCAACATTAAAGTAGTACCTTCAGGCATTCTAGGAGCATAAATTACACATCTCATTTCATTCCTACCTATCACACTTTTGAAGGTCCTGGAGCACCAGGACAGTGGAATTACCCACAAAATTACCAAATTTTGGAAAACGAACACCCCAACGTATGGGCTGCAGATAGGTACTCGGGTACTCTGATGGGCTGCAGATAGGTACTCGGGTACTCTGATAGCTGGTGACAGGTCCTCTTTATTGGGGGGGCAATCAGTGTGATTGGTGTACACTGTAAGCCGTAACGAGCTATTACCACAATCTCCTTTTCACCCACGGTCGGTGTGTGAGGAGGAGAACCCGGTAACATCTCGTTACTGCGGTTTGTTGACATTCTGTGACCGGCTGTGATTGGACACAGCCGGTCACGTGGTAAAGAGCCAATTTCATTGGCTTTTTACCCCGATCGGGGTTGGGCTGTGTCAGGGTGACAAGCCTCTTCCCTGATCGCCCCCCTGCAGGTGTTCCTTCCAGGTTTGTGGGCTCAGGCCATTTGAATGGCCGAGCTGCAATGACTTTACTCTGGCACATGCATGGGAGAGTCATCGCCACAGCACAGCTCTGTCAATGGGCGGCATCTCATGGAATTCAAACTATATAGACTGAAGACTTTAAAGAGGAATTGCAGCCTGCTCACATAATTTGTAATAAAAACATCTTTGCCATTCTGAAGCTTCCCTCCAACCACTTTGCATATTATTTTATATATACTGTGATTCTGTACTTGCCAAGTATGTTGCAGAAATCTCCCTCCACTGAGTCTGGCTGCATCCATTTTAACTGTGGGCAGCTGAAGCTGCTGCCTATTCACTTCCTGGATTTACACAGAGGCACACCTCCAGCCCTGCAGCTTTCATTGGCCCTCTTATGACTCATCCCCCTTTCCTTCCTTACAAACTCTCATGCGAGTGAGAGAGCTGTGCATGATGTCATAAGCCTAGGCTTTTTATCAGACAAGAAACATTATTCTGCAGGGGGCCTTTTTGTTTTCGTTTTTTTGTGGTTTACTACTGCTTTAAAGGGGCACTAAAAGTCACATTCATTACTGTAAAGCAGAGTTCCACCCAAAAGGGGAATCTTCGCTTGTTTACACTCTTCCCCCGTCTACTACCGCATTTGGCACTTTTTTGGGGAGAGCACCTGGTTCTGACAGATACCTGCTCCCACTTCCTGCTCAGATCTCTGCTGCAATCTACAACAATGTCTGGCCCCTCCTCCTCCCATCTGCAGCATTCTGGCACACACAGGTCCCAGAAGACTACGAGACCGTTCAGAAATCGCAGCGTGACTCATGTATGTGCAGTAGGAAACCAGGTGTGAAGCCACAAGGCTTCACTGCCCGTTTCACTTGCTTAAGATGCCCGGCACATGCACCCGAACATCGCTGCTGACATCGCTGGATTTCTGGACAGGTAAGTGTCCTTCTATTAAAAGTCAGCAGCTACAGTATTTGTTACGTTTTTGGGGGGAGACTGGAGCTCCTCTTTAAGTATATATTAAGAACATTAATTACTGACTCCCTGTATTAGTATTGTTGAAATCTTTTTTTCTTACTTTAAAGATGTGTTCATATCCCCAGTCTATTCCTGTAGCTGTGGCTGCCGTTTTTTAGTATTTGTCTCTTTAAACAGCCAGTGGATGTACATGTTTGAGGGAGGATGCTGGCCACTCAATGGCACAGACTAGCTGTTGTTTGGTTCCTTTCTATTAGACCAGCTTCTGGAACAGTAATCAAACAACTGATCACCGCACAGAGAACGTTTGCACCATTCAGTGGCCAGCAGGGAGAAGTATTATCATCCAAAGAGCATTTATCAATATCATTTATTATCACTCCTCATCACTTAACACTTGTAGTCTCTGCTTTTAGTGCATCTGAACAGGTGGCTACAGTGGAAGATAAAGTGAGAGCAAAATGAACTGTAGACACCTGCATAAGCAAATTAGTGCAGATGGGGATCTCTGGAATAATTCTGATTTTTAAGGCATTTATGGTAATTGTGAAATGAAACTTAAAGGGTAACTCCACTCTCATGGGGGAAAAAAAAAGCAAATGATAAAAAAAATATATAGCATATACAATTGTGACACAAGTCATATTGTAATTGAATGTTGTTAAATTTCCTTTCCTTTTCAATCTACAGCTCTGCAATTTTCTGTAAAAATGCAATATAGCTACCTGGAGGTGTTCTGTACACAGAATGTGTACAGAACACCCCTCAGAAACATAATTTCCTGCTTGTGTGATTTTCCCAGAAATCTACACTGTCAGATTTTTGGCATCCCCTGCAACAAAACTGTAATTTTTGGTGAGATACTCCCAATAGGAAATAACGTCTAAAGGGATGGAGACCCAGCAACTTTCCTCATTAGAGCCTTGATTCTGCTGGTTGATAATTATGAAACCACTGGACCCGATCCGCTGCAGAAAAGTTATGTATAGCGATTTGTGCTTTACAGGGTTAGTAGATAGGTTAGTCTTATAATGTGGCTGCTAGTAGATTTAGAGAGAGTTTGTTTTAGGCTGAACTTCCACTTTAAAAACTATGTAATTTTTGACTTTAGTTATGCTTTAAAGCAAGTATAAGCCAGTTGACATACAGGTTGTGCTCATAAGTTTACACACCCTGGCAGAATTTGATTTCTTGGTCATTTTTCAGAGAATATGAATGATGACACGCAAACTTTTCTTTCACTCATGGTTAGTGTTTGGCTGAAGCCATTTATTATCAATCAACTGTGTTTACTCTTTTTAAATCATAATCACAACAAAAACTACCCAAATAACCCTGATCGAAAGTTTAAATACCCTAGTGATTTTAACATAACATGCACACAAGTTGACACAAAGGGGTTTGAATGGCTATTAAAGTTAACCATCCTCACCTGTGATCTGTTTGCTTATAATTAGTGTGTGTATATAAAAGGTCAAGGAGTTTCTGGACTCCTGACAGACCCTTGCATCTTTCATCCAGTGCTGCACTGATGTTTCTGGATTCTGAGTCATGGGGAAAGCAAAAGAATTGTCAAAGGATCTGCGGCAAAAGGTAGTTGAACTGTATAAAACAGGAAAGGGATATAAAAATATATCCAAGGAATTGAGTGCCAATCAGCAGTGTTCTTCTGAACAAGAAGTGGCAAATGAGGGGTTCTGTTGAAACCAAACCACGGTCAGGTAGTCCCATTTTTCGTGTTTTGTTGCCTTACAACCTGGAATTAACATGGATTGTTTGAGGATTCACATCATTTAATTTACAGAACATGCCCACAACTTTGAATATTTTTTTTTTTTTATTGTGAAGCAAACAAATAGGACAAAATTACAGAAAAAGTCAATGTACATAGCTATTCACCCCCTAAAGTCAATACTTTGTAGAGTCTCACCTTTTGCGGCTATCACAGCTCCAAGTTGCTTTGGATAAGTCTCTATGAGCTTGCCACATCTCACCACTGGGCTTTTTGCCCATTCCTCCTTGCAAAACTGCTCCAGCTCCTTCAAGTTGGATGGTTTGCGCTTGTGAACAGCAATCTTTAAGTTTAAATAAAATTTCAGCCACAACTGCCAGGAAAATTGTTTGGGATGCAAAGAAAAACCCACAAATAATTTCAGGTGAAATACAGGACTCTGAAAACATGCAGTGTGGCTGTTTCAAGATGTACAATAAAGACACACTTGAAAAAAGATGGCTGCATGGTTGAGTTGCCAGAAGAAAGCCATTACTACGCAAATGCCACAAAGTATCCCGCTTACAATACGCCAAACAGCTCAGAGACAAGCCTCAAACCTTCTGGCAAAAAGTCCTTTGGAGTGATGAGACCAAAATTGAGCTTTTTGGCCACAACCATATACGCTACATTTGGAGGGGAGTCAACAAAGCCTAAGATAAAAGGTACACCATTCCTACTGTGAAACACGGAGGTGGATCACTGATGTTTTGGGGATGTGTGAGCTACAAAGGCACAGGAAATTTGGTCAAAATTGTTGGCAAGATGAATGCAGTATGTTATCAAGAAATACTGGAGGAACATTTTGCATTCATCAGCCAGGAAGCTGCACATGGGACGTACTTGGACATTCCAACATGACAACGATCCAAAACACAAGGCCAAGTCGACCTGTCATTGTCTACAGCAAAATAAAGTGAAGGTTCTGGAGTGGCCACCTCAGTCTCCTGACCTCAATATCATTTAGCCACTCTGAGGAGAGCTCAAACGTGCAGTTCTTGCAAGACAGCCCAAGAATTTACAGGAACTGGAGGCTTTTTGCCAAGAGGAATGGGCAGCTTTAATATCTGAGACGATAAAAAGCCTCACCCACAAATACCACAAAAGACTTCAAGCTGTCATTGATGTTAACTACTTCAATACAGGGCACTTATACACCTTCCTGCCCAGACCAATTTTCAACTTTTCAGTGCTGTCGCAGTTTGAATGACAATTGCACGATCATCCAACACTGTACTCAAACTACATTTTTATCATTTTGTTCCCACAAATAGAGCTTTCTTTTGGTGGTATTTGATCACCTCTGCGGTTTTTATATTTTGCTAAACAAATAAAAAAAAACAAGTTTTTGTTTCTGTTAAATTTTGTAAATAAGTAAGTTTTCTCTTTCACTGATGGGCACCGATGAGGTGCACCAATGAGCGGGCACTGATGATGGGCACTGATGAGCGGCACTGATGGGCACTCATGGGTGGCACTGCTAGGTGACGCTGGGCACTGAAAGGCTGCAAAGATGGGTTCTTATGGGTGGCACTGATACGTGGCACTGATGGGCACTGATACGCTGCACTGATAGGCATCCCTGGTGGCACTGAGAGTTTTAGGCATTGTGAGTGGGCACTGATTGGCATCTGCCTGGGCACAGATTAGTATTTCCCTGGGGGTCTAGGAGGAGGCATATCTGGTGGTCCAGTTTGGATGGCCATCCTGGTGGTCCTGGGCGGGATCCTAAACAATAAACAATCAGCACAGACCCCCCCCCCCCCCGTCAGGAGAGCAGCCGATTGGCTCTCCTCCACTCAAGTCTGTCAGACGCGAGTGAGGAAAAGCCAATCACCGGCTCTTCCTATTTACATCGTGATCAGCCGTGATTGGACAGAGACTCTTTACCTAGATCGGTGTTGCAGGTTGTCAGACTGACACCTCGCAACAACGATCGCCGCGATGCGCGCCCCTAAGGATGTCATATGATGCCCAGTCAGGATATTGAAACCACTTTGCCGCCGTCATTCTGCTATATGGCGGGCGGCAAGTGGTTAAAGGGGGCAATACACGGTATTAAGAACTGGGGTATGTAAACTTTTGATCAGGGTCATTTGGGTAGTTGGTAGTTTAAAAAGAGTAAACACAGTTGATTGATAATAAATGGCTTCAGCCAAACACTACCCATGAGTGAAAGAAAAGTTTTTGTGTTATCATTTATATTCTCTGAAAAATGCCTAAGAAATCATAAATTCTGCCAGGGTATGTAAACTTATGAGCACAACTGTAGGTACTTAGACATTTGTGAACACACAGCTAGGAAATGTACAGGCACCAGAAATTAAATGATTGTTTTTCTGAGCCAGCATCTTAGGTCTGGAAGCCTATTTGGAGAGAAAGGCGGGTGAAGTCATTGTCAGGGGAAGTGATGTGATCTCGGATCAGTTATAAATATATGAAAGTGGTACACTGACACTTTACATGGCATGCATGTACTTGAAAAAACATGTGATGCTAGATTTGCTTTAAATTTTTTTTAATTGTGCAGACTTATTAAAAATTATTTTTTTGTCTAAGCAAGGCATTTTAATTTGTGCCAGAGGTCATTTAACCCTTTGCAGTCAGAACCATTTTTTCATTTTGTGCACATGTGCTAAAATGCATATTTTGTACATGAAAACCCTGTTTCCAAACCTAAGCTGAAGTGGCTGTTGCATGGATTAGGACAAACCAAATACACTGCTGGGGAAGGTGGCTAAAAATTGCCTGCTTTTTATTCATTTAAAAAAGAGCCTACTTAACCGCTTCAGCCCCGGAAGATTTTACCCCCTTCCTGACCAGAGCGTTTTTTTGCGATTCGGCACTGCGTCGCTTTAACTGACAGTTGCGCGGTCATGCGACGTGGCTCCCAAACAAAATTGACGTCTTTTTTCCCACAAATAGAGCTTTCTTTTGGTGGTATTTGATCGCCTCTGCGATTTTTATTTTTTGCGCTATAAACAAAATAAGAGCGGCAATTTTGAAAAAAACGCATTATTTTTTAAATTTTGCTATAATAAATATCCCCCAAAAATATATAAAAAACTGTTTTCTCCCTCAGTTTAGGCCGATACGCATTCTTCTACATATTTTTGGTAAAAAAAAATCGTGATAAGCATTTGATTGGTTTGCACAAAATTTATAGTGTTTACTAAATAGGGGATAGTTTTATGGCATTTTTATTTAATAATTTTTTTTTTTTTACTAGTAATGGCGGCGATCAGCGATTTTTATTGTGACTGCGACGTTATGGCGGACATGTCGGACATTTTTGACACATTTTTGGGACCATTGTCATTTATACAGCGATCAGTGCGATTAAAAATTCACTGATTACTGTGTAAATGGCAGTGAAGGGGTTAACCACTAGGGGGCGGGGAGTGGTTAAGTATGTCCTAGGGGAGTGATTTCTAACTGTGGGGGGATGGGTTGTGTGTGTGACGTCACTGATCTCTGCTCCGATGACAGGGAGCAGAGATCGAGTGACACTGTCACTAGGCAGAACGGGGAGATGCTGTTTACATCAGCATCTCCCCGTTCGTCCTCTCCGTGAGGCGATCGCGGGTATCCCCGCGGCGATCGAGTCCGCGGGACCCGCGACCCGACTCACGGAGCTCCCGCAATGGCACGGCGGGAAATTCAAATGGACTTACCTGTAAGTCCATTTGCCCAGCCGTGCCATTCTGCCGACGTACATCGGTGTGCGCCAGTCGGGAACTGGTTAAAGTAGAACTAAAGTAGAGGGAAAAACATACTGTGATCAGAGCAATACAGTGGTGTAGATTTACTATAACTGGTGCAGCTGTGCATGGTAGCTGCTGGCTTTTAACCCCAGCTTGTTCAATTTAGCTTTGGCAATAAAGCCTGGAAGTTGATTGCTTTCTATGCTGAAGTGAGCCTGATTTTGCACTCTTCAGCTTTAGTAAATAAACCCCAATGTTACCACAGTAACACCGAACTACTCTGGGGAAGTAATAAGGGCTTTTTTTTTTTTTTTAATACACTGCTTACAACCATGAATTTCACTATCATAAGCACCCATTTTTTCTGAATGAAATTCATTCATTCAGCGTTTACTATTGTGATTAGCTGTGATTGGCCACAGCTAATCATATAGTACAGATGGGCTGTGATTGGCCCTGTCTGTACCATGTGGTCACTGACCAATCACAGTGAGCCACACAAATGTACACAGTGGACAGAAGCCATCCATTGTGTACAATTATCATGTAATCTGCTGTCATTGGGAACACGGATCACATGGTACTGGCAGCGGGCCTGTACAGTGATCGTTCATCCGCTGTGTCCACAGACTGCTCTGCAGCACAGCTCAATCTGGGGAGGATGTCATATGACGTCCACCCAGAACAAGAGAGCTCCCGTCCAGCAGACATCGAATGTGTAATCGAATCTAGCAATTTTTCTGCTCTTTCTTTGAGGATTCATTTGTATAAAATATTTTATTGAACTCAGTAGAATGTCACATAAAAGATTCTACAATTATCCATTTACGATGAAAACAATTAGACCTTTTGGTAAACGTTTAATAGATGATGTCTAATGTTGGGCATTGGCCATTATTTGACTAAGCAAACTGCTTGTCAGCCAGAGACCATCCACTTCAGCTGTTTAGTGATCTAGAATTGTCTGTTCAGTCTTCCTGCGGCTCTGTAGAATTGGGCAGTGCTTCACATGTCATCAGTTAAAATGACCCTTGCTACTTCTGTAGAAAGGCTGTTGTAAATTCTTTTTTTTTCCTTTTCTCATGTCACATCTTTCTAGCAATACCTTGATAGCAGCTTTGAAAACTGTTTAAAAATAGATTTTACTTTCAAAATTTGCCTGTGCTCCCTCTGCCTGGACATAATCTAATCCGGATTGTCTGGAATTTGTTTTTTTTCGTTTTGAGCAATTAGAAAAAAAACATTATCAATGGACAAAGGAGGAATGAAGAAAATGTATAAAGGAGGTAAAGTCAATGTTACAGTTTTCATAGCTGTTCTATTGCGATTGCTAGAGAGCTGTAATATGGAAATGAGCAATAAGCAGCAGCCTCAATGTAAAGGTAGTGTTGTCTGGGATGGCAGCAGTATCACTTTACTTTAAAGGGGTTGTAAAGGTAATTTTTTTTATTTTTTAAAAATAACAAACATGTTATACTTACCTTCACTGTGCAGCTCGTTCTGCACAGAGTGGCCCCGAACCTGCTTTTCTGGGGTCCCTCGGCGGCTGTTTCAGCTCCTCCCCGCAATAACTAACCACCTCAATGTGAGCTCCCTCGCATGGTGGTTAGTTGTTGCGGGCGCGCTCCCGTGATACAGACGGCGGCTATAGCCGCTCGCTGTATCACTCGGCCCCGCCCCCCCAGCGCGCCACATCATTGGATGTGATTGACAGCAGCGCGAGCCAATGGCTGCGCCAATGGCTGCGCTGCTTCCAATCCATCCACTGTAGCCAATCAGCGGCCAGGCTGAGCAGCGGAATGGATGTCGGGAACGAGTAGCCGACTTTCGAGGGGTCAGGTAAGTAAAACGGGGGGGCTGGGGGCGGCGGTATTGTCAGTAGTTTTTTCACCTTAATGCATAGAATGCATTAAGGTGAAAACATTTTTACCTTTACAACCCCTTTAACCAGTGTGGCAGTAAACAGAAACTTGGTTGTATAACCCTGAAAGTGTTTTGAGAGTTATTAAAAAATCTTCACAAATATGCATTGTTGACAAGTGTTATCCAGTCTAGGCTTTTGATTTACACCTACCTTTTTGAAAATATACCAGAGACTTAAATCTTAGGGTTTTACTGATACTGATTTTTTTTTTTACTGGCGAATAAGAGTAACGATGCTTTTGGGCAAGTACTTGCCGATACAGAGTACCAATACCTTTTTGTGGTGTGATTTGAGCCCCAACAAAATGAATGACAAGCCTGGGTTCACACAGGAGCGGTGGGGGAAACTGCATGCGATTCAGACAGGAATCGCATCACATTCCTGTACAAATCACATTTGCAGTGCGATTTTAGCCCATTCATTTTGTATGTGCTCAAATTGCACCGCAAAGGTATCCGTGCATTTGCACGAGTACTTGTGCAAATGCTTAGTATCGGTATTGGTGCAACCCTTCTCAATATGTCTGTGAGCATCTTCTGAGCCCGTCTGACTGCCCACTGTTATGCCGGGTACACACAGGTCAAATGTCGGGAGACAAAGGGCGGTTAAATAAAAAAAAACAGCAGCCTACCGACTCCCGATCAGCGCTGCCAGCCAAAGGTAGAGTGCACTGATCGGAGCGTCCTGACCAGAGCCTGTTGGTGTGTACCTGGCTTTAGGTTGACAGTTAAACGGGCTTCCCCTGTGATAAGCAGCCACATGTCCATTTTTCTGATCCGCCTGTTTGTCACTTTGTCTTTGCTGACTTCCTTATGGGATTTGGTCAACATGATATCGCTCTGATCATTAGGTTTAATTTTTTGTGGGGTCTAGGAGCTTTTTCAATAGGAGGCCAGTAACGGGGCCCCAGTACTTCTTTTCATTAACTAAATGGTACTGTCCATTGGGGCTTGTTTACACTAGTTGACAGCCAGCTGGGAAGCAGCAGATGCTTTAATCTCCTGATCCAGCCTACTTCTCAGTCTCTAGCTTTAACAACGTGGCTGCGGTTCTGGAGTCTGATCCCTAACTTGCTAAAAGCAAGATAAGACACCTCCAGAAAAAAACTGCTATCATACCTGAAATTCGTTCTTTGTCAGGTGTGAACACAGGCGCTTTGACTCCAAAGAATTCCCTGTGCCTTGCTTTCTTGCCTTCCTACAATCAGGTCTTAACCAAAACGTGGCTCTAAACACACTGAAAGTTTTAGGCTTGGCCATTCTTTTCCTAAAGGATTTGGCCTCACTCTACCATAGTCAAAACCTTTATTTGGGGCCCTTTCACACTGGGGCGGCGTCGGCGGTAAAGCGCCGCTATTGTAAGCGGCGCTTTACCGTCGGTATTCGGCCGCTAGCGGGGCGGTTTTACCCCAGAAAGGGTTATAAAGGCGCTTTGCCGGCGGTATAGCTGCGCTGTCTGATTTCAATGGGCAGGAGCGATGAAGGAACTCCTTCACCACTCCGAAGATGCCACTAGCAGGACTTTTTTTCCCTTCCTGCTAGCGCACTGCTTCAGTGTGAAAGCCCTCGGGGCTTTCACACTGGAATCAAAGCAGCGGCACTTTCGGGTCAGTTTGCAGGCGCTATCAGCGCAATAGCGACTGCAAACCGCCCCAGTGTGAAAGGGCCCTTAAGGTGTTTCTGGTATCGGGCTGCCCTTGCAGCGCCCAGTGCTTTCCTGGGACCTTAAAGTGGTTCTAAAGTCAGAAGTTTTTTTATCTGGGTAAAAAATTATCCGTGTGCAGCCCCCACCCCAATCCTTACCTGAGCCCGATCATGATCCATCGATGTGCATGAGAGCAGTGGCTCTCTTGGCTCTCTCCCTCCTCATGGGCTCAGAGACAGCAGCAGGTGCCATAGGCTCCTAATGCTGTCAATCGCAGCCAGTAAGGAGGGGGTGGCACTGAGCAATACTGTAGAATCTACGAATCTACAAGCTTCTACCTGGAAGACCAACTCTTCCTTTGTCCTACCATCAGGACCTTGTCAGCTTCAAAACCATCATTGCTAGATGGAGAAGACAACATTTATTATATTTCAGCTTACCAATTCTTAGATGTGATGATTGTATTGCTTTACTTTTTTAGGCTTCCTTTCTTCAATATTCATCTGGTGATAAAGCCAGCAAGTCTGTTTTTGCTCAAGCTCTCCAGTAAAATGTATCAGTTTACATGGATGAGACAAACCATTTAATGGTGATTTAAAATAATCCACTTTTATTTATTCATGTAAAACCTTTATCCCAAAAGGAAAAAAACTGTTTCCTCTAACTGATTATAAAGTGTGAGGTGGAGTTTGGCTTCAATTTTTTTTTTTTTTTTTTAGTGCATCTAAAACTGCTATTCCATTTACCCCCCCCCCCCACAGACTGACAATGCTTCTGTCTGCTGTGCCTCCTGTGTCTCACTAATACAGGAGGTGTTACTGGCCAGATCCCCAGGTGAAAACCAAGGGGAAATAAAGCCAAAGAAAAGAAAACTACATCTAATGATTGGTAAGCTGCTATATAATACATTTTTGGTTTTGGGTTTAGTACCGCTTTAACAGAGAGGGTTAATAAGAATTTTAGTTATTTTTGGTATCGTCCCTTTCTGAGTAAGTTCCACAATAATCAGAGATATGTGGGATGACAGCTGCAGTCTTTCATTTAGAAGGTTGCTTTTAATATTGGAATAAAACGTTGTGGCATCAATCTGAAAATTCAGTGTAACAAGCAGCAAGTCTATCCAGCCTGAGCTATTCCAAATACCATATATACTCGAGTATAAGTCGAAATTTTCAGCACATTTTTTTGTGCTGAAAGTGCCCCCCTCGACTTATACTCGAGCCAAGCACTTTTCTGCAGCAAAAAATTTCATTTTCCGAACCGACTTTGGGGCCCCATATCTCAGGGCCACTTAGTGTTAGGAACCCCAAATTTGGTATGCAAATACAGTGGAACTGGTCCCACAACATATCCAAAGATGAAGTTCCTAGCACTAAGTGGCCCCGAGATACGGGGCCCCACAATCGGTTCGGAAAATGTCATTTTCTGCTGAAGAAAAGTGCTTGACATTTTCTGAACCGACTTTGGGGCCCCATATCTCAGGGCCACTTGGTGCTAGGAACCCCAAATTTTGTGTGCAAACCCATTGGAACTGGTACCATAACATATCCAAAGCTGGGGTTCCTAGCACTAAGTGGCCCTGAGATACGGGGCCCCAAAACTGATTCGGAAAATGTCATTTTCTGCTGCAGAAAAGTGCTTGACATTTTCTGAACTGATTTTTGGGGCCCTGTATCTCGGGGCCACTTGGTACTAGAAACCCCAGCTTTGGAAATTTTATGGTGCTAGTTCCACTGGGTTTGCACACCAAATTTGGGGTTCCTAGCACTAAGTGGCCCCGAGATACAGGGCCCCAAATTTGGTCAACTGTGTCCATCTGCAGCAATGTCATTTCAGGACCCTTTGGGTTCAGAGACCCCAAATTTTGGCTGCAGCTAGGGGGCATCTAGGAACCCTTAACTACCGAGTTTGAAGTTTAGGGGACCTATGGCTGCAAATGGGCACAGTGAGGCATGCAAATGGGCACAGTGATGCTGCAAATGGGCATTGTTGACCCTCTTTTCCACTTACAGTAGCTGTGCATTTCTCACCCTCGTCTTATACTCGGGTCAATAAGTTTTTCCCATTTTTTTGTAGTAAATTAGGGCCTCGACTTATACTCGGAACGACTTATACTCGAGTATATACAGTACTTGTGACCTTCGTTATTTGTCATCGTTATTTTGGCTATATTGCATTTATGAACCAAAATAATCCTTTACTTTCAAATTTTTCTTCCAGATAGTTTCTGTGGGTGTCCATATCTTATCAGATCTTTCTTCCGAGGATGTCGGAAGATGAGCTATCTGGTTGTTATTACTTGGAACGTCTTACAACCTGTACCACAACCTGTAACCCCCTCTTTCCCTCTTATCTCAATTGATGAGAGGTTGTAGCACACACCAAATTCTTCCATGTTTCTCTGTTTCAAATTTTAAAAGATAAAGTCTTTTTTGTTTTGGTCATTAGAAGACATGTCCAACCCTCTTAGGTGTGCTATTTGTGTTTGGAAATCAACTGCCATTTTCTCTTTAGGATAAGTCAGCATTGTTGGTGTTTGATTGGATTTTGGCTCCATTCATATAAACATGCGTGCTTGTGTGTCCACCTCATCTAATTGTAGTACCCTTTTCATCCATTGAAATGTGTTATCTGTGTTCACAATGCAGCAGGGCTGCAGCGCGGGACCTGGAAACTAGTGGAGATCACTGTAGTAGCGGTGTCTAGTACAGTCATTTCTGGCTTCCAGGGCGATTGGCCAGGTATGGTGTTAGTAAAGTTACATTGGTCCAAGCTGAACCAATGTAACTCTGTAAAAATATTCATACCTGGAATTTTTCTTTTTTTCAGTTTTTGCAAGGTTCATCCATTTTACTTGACTAAGTAGCAAAACATACCGATCTTTATTACTCTATATTAGATTTCTGAATGCCTAAGACATTCCTGTCTCTGACAGAGGAGTGTACCCTCCTTTAACTTAGGCTGGTACCCATTATTTTAAGAACCTTAGCAGCACACAGTTGTGTGCATAAGTTTACAGACCCTTGCAGAATTTGATTTCTTGGCCATTTTTCTGAGAATATGAATAACAGAAAAACATTTCTTTCCCTCATGGTTAGTGTTTGGCTGAAGCCAAATCATAATGACAACAGAAAGTACTCAAATGACCCTGATCAAAAGTTTACATTAGGGGTGCACCGAATGGAAATTTTGGTGCCGAAACTGAAAATGAAGGATGCATTAGGCCGAAAACCGATACCGAAAATGACAGATTTAAAAAAATATTTATAGTATTTTTATATATAATTGTATTATATTCAACTTTTTAATTAATATCTTCAATTTAAATTAATATGAATCTATTGTTGGCCATTATTGGCACCTTTTTAATGCAAGAAAGGTCAAGAAAAATGCAGTCTGCAGTCTCTAACCATCTCTTGTATCATGTCTGCAATCTCTTACTTAAGCAAAATTTCCATTCGATGCACCTCTTGCAGATATGATACAGAAGATGGTCAGAAACTGCAGACATGATACAAGAGATCAATGCAGCCTCACCAGTGTCCATCAAATGCAGCCTCACCAGTGCCCGTCATGTGCAGCCTCACCAGTGCCCGTCATGTGCAGCCTCACCAGTGCCCGTCATGTGCAGCCTCACCAGTGCCCAGCAGCCTCACCAGTGCCCGTCATATGCAGCCTGCCTGTGCCGAACATCCTCACCAGTGCCCGTCATATGCAGCTTGCCTGTGCCTGGATCAGAGTGGCCATCTCCGTGTGTCACGGAGCAGGGTTTGAATTTCCCGGACCGCAGTAACAATGTCCTGCCTCCTGTGATCACATCACACTAATTCAATGTCCCGCCATTGGATCAGTGTGCCGTCTATCACAGGAGGCGGGACATTGTTACTATGGCCCGGGCAATTCAGCTCTGTGACATGTGGAGATCAAGGGTAGGAGGAGAGAGTGGAGGACTGGGGCACACCAGGGTGACACTCTTGCAATGGGCAGCACCCGGGGCGGACCCCCCCTTTTGGTATCGGCTGTTTTTTGCTATAGGCCGAATTAAAAAAACACAGTTTTCACCCGATAATTTTCGGCGCACCTCTAGTTTACATACCCTGGTGATTTTTGCCTGATAACATGCACACAAGTTGACACAAAGGGTTTTGAATGGCTATTTAAGGTAACCATCCTCACCTGTGATCTGTTTCCTTGTAATTAGTGTGTGTATAAAAGGTCAATTAGTTTCTTGACTCCTGACAGACCCTTGCATATTTAATCTAGTTCTGCACTGACGTTTCTGGATTCTGAGTCATGGGGAAAGCGAAAGAATTGTGAAAGGATCTGCGGGAAAAGGTAGTTGAACTATATAAAACAGGAAAGGGATTTAAAAAGATATCCAAGGAATTGAGAATGCCAATCAGCAGTGTTCAGACTCTAATCAAGAAGTGGAAAATGAGGGGTTCTGTTGAAACCAAACCACGGTCAGGTAGACCAACTAATATTTCAGCCACAACTGCCAGGAAAATTGTTCGGAATGCAAAGAAAAACCCACAAATAACTTCAGATGAAATACAAGACTCTCTGAAAACGTGGTGTGGCGGTTTCAAGATGCACACTAAGGAGGCACTTGAGGAAATATGTGCTGGACGGTCAAGTCGTCAGAAGAAAACAATTACTACGCAAATGCCACAAAGTATCCCGCTTACAATATGCCAAAAAGCACAGAGACAAGCCTCAAACCTTCTGGCACAAAGTCATTTGGAGTGATGAGACCAAAATTTAGCTACACCATTCCTACTGTGAAACACGGAGGTGGAGCGCTGATGTTTTGGGGATGTGTGAGCTACAAAGGCACAGGAAATTTGGTCAAAATTGATGGCAAGATGAATGCAGTATGTTATCAAAAAATACTGGAGGAACATTTGCATTCATCAGTCAGGAAGCTGCGCATGGGACGTACTTGGACGTTCCAACATAAAGATCCAAAACACAAGGCCAAGTCGACCTGTCATTGGCTACAGCAGAATAAAGTGAAGGTTCTGGAGTGGACATCTCAGTCTCCTGACTTCAATATCATTAAGCCACTCTGGGATGATCTTAAATGTGCAGTTCATGCAAGACAGCCCAAGAATTTACAGGAACTGGAGGCTTTTTGCCAAGAGGAATGGGCAGATTTACCATCTGAGAAGATAAAGAGCCTCATCCACAAATACCACAAAAGACTTCAAGCTATCATTGATGTTAAAGGGGGCAATGCATGGTATTAAGAACTGGGGTATGTAAACTTTTGATCAGGGTCATTTGGCTAGTTTCTGTTGTCATTATGATTTAAAAAAGAGTAAACACAGTTGATTGATAATAAATGGCTTCAGCCAAACACTAACCATGAGTGGTCCATGTGTTTATCATTCATAGTCTCTGAAAAATGAAATCATAAATTCCTCCAGTATATAAACTTAATAGCTGAGCACAACTGTGTGTGTATAATAAAATATTAAACCGGTACTCGCGAAAATGCTCCGATACAGGAAGTTACAGCTTGGAAGCAGTCTCCTCTGCCACCTCCTCCGGTGACCAGTTATGGGACGTACTTGGCCTGGTGGATGGGGCTGGCGCCCCATTAGGTGACTGGCGGGGCAGGCTGGGCTTGAGTCGAGGGGCGGACTCAGCTCATCTCAGCTGTGCTGAGGGGTGGTGTTCTCGACTGGGCTTGAGCAGAGGGGTGCGCTTGGCTCAGCTATGCGAGGGGGCGGTCTTGAGTCGCCTCGGCTTTGCGGGTGTGGTCTCGGCTCGGGTGAGGTGGGCTCTGCTGTAAAGGGGGGGGGGGGGCGGGGCGGGGAGAGAGGCTGTCTTGGCTGGTAACCTGCAAATGTAATAGAAGAAGGATGATTAACATGTTGTTACAGAAGATACAGAACAGGAGTTACAGAAGTTATCATGTTTTAGAACTTAAAGTGTTAATAAACCCAGTAATATGAAAATAGTTCATCCGCCCCCCACAGTGCCCACAGCCAATAAATCATCTTTTTACTTTAAAATACAGCCACCATGTACCTTTTTGGATAATCTGTATACCACGGTTACATGATAAACTGCACAGTTTCTCCAGTGCTGAGAGTTCAGGAAGGAGGAGATTTCCACTGCAGCCTGTATACAGGCCCACATGTGTGATGTTAATAGCAAGTGACCTGGCTAGCTCTGATCAACAAGTAAATGTGCTCTCCAGCATAAAAGGCACAACTAGGCATGTGCAGGTCAGCTATTCTGCCTGTGTTAGCTGGCCTTCACCAGATAGACAGCGCAGAGAGTGAAGGATCTATGAATACCGCTCACCACCGGAGCTTCGATCGATCCTACTGATCCTCCATTTGGCATTGTACACAACCGCTCTTCCTGCACGGTGGAGCACGCCTGCCACACGAGGTCTCCTTTACCACCGTAGCATTGCTCCATACAGCTGGTTTACTCTTCACTGCTCTATAAGGTACTGTCACAGAAGCATTCGTGTTGCACAGCTGATCCTTCCATGTCAGGAGTTTTCCCATTTGTTTCAAAATAGCCACTTCACCTTATGATCAAATAAACTGACTTATGATTTTATCCCATTGGTTTTACCTGAGATTATTTGCATATGAGGCAATCCTGATCAGCGCTTTAAGTTGTGGTCATTCTTGTATGTTTAACCATATGTCGCCTGCGCTATAGTGGAAAGACAGCTACATCGCAGTCATCCGGTTCTGGGAGGGCATCTATTGACGTGCTTCCAGATCCCCATTCCCCTGTGTTCCCCCCGGGCGCACTCTAAAACACAGCTGATCACAGATTGAGGTAAAGGGCCAATCACAGTGGCCTTTTACCATGTGATCAGCTGTGTCCAATCACCGGCATCTACTTTCCTCAGTGCTGTCAATGTGTAGGGAAAGGAAAACCGATAACTGGCAATCCTGTGACCGCACACATTTACAGTACACTGATAATCAGGGCACTGATCATCAGTGCCCTGATTATCAGTATGGCTCCATCAGTGTTGCCTATTGGCGAAAAAGAAAAAATACTTTATTTCCAAAATTTTATAACAGAAACAAAGAAAAAGGTTTGTTTTTTCAAAATGTATGGACTTTTTTTGTTTGTTTAGTAAAAAGTAAAAACCCAGTGGTGATTAACTGCTAGCCGACCAGCCGCCACAGTTATACTGTGGCAGGTTGGCACGGCTGCGCAAATCGCCGTAGGTGTACGTTGACTCTTTAAGATGCTTTTGCAGGCGCGCGTGCTGCAGCGTTTCCCTGGAGCCGATGCGCGTGCCCGGCAGGAACGACGTCTGTCGGGCACCCGCGATAGTTTGTGACAGAATCGGGATGTGTGTGTAAACTCACACATCCCTGTTCTGTCGGGGTAAAGAGGAGATAGATCATGTGTTCCTACTAAGTAGGAACAACGATCTGTCTCCTCTATCCCCCCACAGTTAGAACACAGTGAGGGAACACATTTAACCCCTTGATCGCCCCCTAGTGTTAACCCCTTCCCTGCCAGTGACATTTATACAGTAATCAGTGGCTATTTTTAACTGATCGCTGTATAAATGTCACTGGTCCCAAAAAAGTGTCTGATCTGTCTGCCGCAATGTCACAGTCCCGATAAATATCGCTGATTGCTTCCATTACTAGTAAAAAAAATAAATAATTAAAATTACATAAATCCCCTGTTTTGTAGACGCTATAACTTTTGCGCAAATCAATCAATGTACGCTTATTGCGTTTTTTTTTAACCAAAAATATGTAGAATACATATCGGCCTAAACTGATAAAGAAATTTTGTTTTTTTTATATTTTTTGGTGGGATATTTATTATAGCAAAAAGTACAAAGTTTCAAAGTTGTCGTTCTTTTTTTGTTTATAGCGCAAAAAATAAAAAACCACAGAGATTATCAAATACAACCAAAAGAAAGCTCTATTTGTTGGGGAAAAAAGGACATAAATTTTTGTTTGGGAACAATGTCGCACGACCGTGCAATTGTCAGTTAAAGCGACGCAGTGCTGTATCGCAAAAATGGCCTGGTCAGGAAGGGGGCAAATCCTTCTGGAGCTGAAGTGGTTAAATGCCACCAAAAGAAAGCTCTTTCTGCCAAAAAAAATATAAGTGTCCTATAGGTACAGTGCTGCATGATCACGCGACTGTCATTTTAGGTGCAACAGCGCTGATGCTGAAAATTGGCCTGGACAGGAAGGCGGTGAAAGTGCCCAGTAGGCTTAAACTTAAACGATTCCTATTAATGTTCTCCACCATGTTTCCATATGGTCTGACCAGTAAATTTGTTTTTTCTTTTCATCCTCTCAGTAAAATGGTGACACCAACATCTAGAGTTTGGAAACGCCATGCAATTTGCAAATATTGTGAGAAGAAGTATTCTTTTCCAAATGCTACAAGAATGGCAAAACTCATCCTTGCATGACAGAGGTGCCCTAAAGACATTAAAAAATACTTTATGGAATTAAATGACAACCAGAATGAAAGTGTGAGGTGTGTTTCCTTCCAGTTCTCATTCCAGAAACGCTCTTTCTGCTACTTCTGGATCATCACAAAGTGTTTCTTCACCAGCAGCATCTTCAAGTAAGAAAGTGTTACAAACCACGGCATCCCAAAAATACACATCCCTTTCATTTATAGATATACACGTGAAAATCAGGAGAACATTCATCAAGAACAAGAGAATATATTGCTCTTACAAGAGCAATATATCCTGTATTAGTATTGTCAGTAACTGAAAATGCATACAGTGGTGAAAATACTTGATCCCCTGCAGATTTTGTAAGTTTGCCCACTTGCAAAGAAATGAAGGGTCTATAATTATCATAGGTGTATTTAGGAGTGTGAGAGAGGCATTCTGTGTACTTCACATTCCCCCTCCTTTCTTCTCCAGCTCTCCCCAGGATTGGCTGCTTCACACCGCAGCATGATTGGGCATGCTTAAGTCATGTGATGACTTTCCTGGGTTTTGACTGGATGTTAGTGATCATGGGGCATAATCCACGAGACCAGCAGAAGTTTAGTGTAAGAAATATCAATGCCTGGCCAAGGGGATTGTAGAGGTGGGGCTGGGAGTCTGACATCACAACTCCACCCGCTGAGCCCTGGACAACAGACTTTCTCACAGAATCCAAAGTATTGCAGGGCTCCAAACAGCTAAAGGGGAGATATCTGACAGGTAAGGATACATGCAGGAGAAGTGTATATCCTTCTAGATCAGCACTATGGAAGTAATTTAGAAATGATGAATGGATTTACTTCCACTTTAGTCCTATAGAAAATTTATGGAGGGAGCTCAAACTTTGAGTTGCCAAGTGACAGCCAAGAAACTTTAAGGATTTAGATAAGATCAGTAAAGAGTGGACCAAAATTCCTCCTGAGATTTATAACATTTTGTATCACTGGCAGAGCAGACATTCTGTCTCTATCATTTAAAATACACCTATGATAAAAATTATAGACCCTTCATTTCTTTGTAAGTGGGCAAACTTACAAAATCTGCAGGGGATCAAAGAATTATTTTTGCCACTGTTTTCCCAGGTCCCTCGCCGGTGCTCCTGGCCCCTCTCTTCTGTAGAGTGCCCCCACAGCAAGCAGCTTGCTATGGGGGCACCCGAGTTGAGCCACTGCTCTGTTTGTCCATTCAGGGTCCATTCCCCACACAGTGTCTCATTATCTCACTGACAATGGGGCCCGCTGCTGTGTTCCAGCCAATCAGGAGGGAGAGTCCCGGACAGCCGAGCCTTTCCTGCAACATCGCTGGATTGAGATGGGGCTCAGGTAAGTATTTGGGGGGCTGAGGGTGACTGCTGCACACAGTCTTTTTATCCTAAAGTGATTGTAAATTTTTTTTTTTTAATTTCAATAACAAACATGTCACAGTCCCGATCCTCCTTTTCTGTTGTCCCCCGCTGGCGCTCCTGGCTCCTCCTTCTCGAGTGCCCCCACGGAGAGCTGCTTTTCAGGGGGGCACTCGTGCAAGCACACTCCCGAGTCCTGCTGCATCCTTTGGCATGACTCAGCCCCATCTCTCGGCTCCGGTGTCACTGGATTTGATTGACCGCAGCGGGAGCCAATGACTCCTGCAGCTGTTAATCTATCCAATGAGGACCCGAGACAGTGGCTGGAGCTGCTGTGCTCGTCCCCGTCGCTGGAACAATTGGACTCAGGTAATAAAAAGGTGGGCTCTGAGGGGCTGCTGCAGCACAAAAGGTTTTTCACCTTCATACATAGAATGCATGAAGGTGAAAAACTTTGAGGGTTTACAACTCCTGTAACGTATAGAATGAATTGGGTTAAAAAAAACCTTCTGCCTTTAGAACCACTTTATCACCTTCTCGACCTGCCACCGCAGTTATACTGGGTGAGCCGTCGTAGCTAAACCTTGGCTCTTGAAGACGCTGTAGCGCCCGCAGGGTGTCCTCGGAGCTGATGCGCAATGACCGCCGGGCACCCGCGATCGCTCATGACAGAGCAAGAACCGGGATGTGTGTGTGTGTGTGTGTGTGTGTGTATAAACACACAAATACCGGTTCTGTCAGGGGAGAGGAGACAGATTATGTGTTCCTACTAGGTAGGAACATCGATCTCTCTCCTCCTCCTAGTCAGCCACATTCCCCCCACAGTCAGAACACATCTAGGTAACACATTTAACCCCTTGAGCGCCCCCTAGTGTTAACCCCTTCTCTGCCAGTGACATTTATACAGTAATCGGTGGCTATTTTTAGCTCTGATCGCTGTATAAATGTCAATGGTCCCAAAAAAGTGTCAAGTGTCCGATGTGTCCATCGCAATGTCGCAGTCCCGATTAAAAATCGCAGATCACCGCCATTACTAGTAAAAAAAAAAAACCAACAATAAAGATGCCATAAATCTATCCCCTATTTTGTAAACGCTATAAGTTTTGCACAAACCAATCAATATACGCTTATTGCATTTTTTTTTTACCAAAAATATGTAGAATACATATCGGCCTAAACTGATAGACTTCTTTTATTTTTTATTTATTTTTTTATATTGTGGCAAAAAGTACAAAATATTGTATTTTTTTTTTTTTTTTCAAATTTGTCACTCTTTTTGTTAAGAGCACAAAAAATAAAAACCGTCAAGGTCATCAGATACCACCAAAAGAGAGCTCTGTGGGGGAAAAAAGGACATTTTGTTTAGGTACAAGGTCGCACGACCGCGCAATTGTCAGTTAAAACGACTCAGTGCCGTGTCGCAAAATAATGGCCTGGTCAGGAAGGGGGTAATTTCTTCCGGGGCTGAAGTGGTTAAGAATATTACATTTATATATACTGCATCACCTCCCCAGTGTAACAAAATGACTTGCAATTTGTAAAACTACTCCACGCTGAATTTTTGAATAAAAATTCTGTAAATTTTAATTTTTTTCCTGGAAAAAAAGACAGGGAAAAAAAAATGAGATGTACCAAAATTTCGACGGCCAAAAATGTTATCGGCAGAGTGCTGATAATGGCATCATGTTTTTACTGCAAATTCACAGCGATTTTTTCCTGAGATTTTGGGCTGATTTTACCATGATTAACTGTGCTTATGGTGTTTGTGTTTCAAATGTCATGTGACTCAAAAACCGCATCAAATAGTAGCACAGGTGCATTATAACGATTTCTTGCTGCGTTTTCATTGATTTGAACTGAGAGGAACGTTTTTTACTGTGCGTTTTTTTTTTTTTTTTTTTTTTTTCCAACTGAAAAATACACTAAGCTGGGTTCACACTCTTGCAATGCGGGCACCAGCGCGATTCCACTGTGCGTTCTCGCATCGCATCTCACGTGCAGGCAGTTCACACTGCCCTCTGTGAACCACTGGGGGTGTCAATACAAAGTTAATGACACCCCAGATCAGATCGCAGTTTGAACTGTGGCTTTGGATAGGAATGCGACCTGATTCTAGTGTGGGGGAGAAAAAAAAAAGTCCCTGCACCTTTTTTGCGAATCCAATGCCAGTTCAGCCATACAAACTGTAAAGCTGAACTCGCATTGCACAGACATGGCATGTGATCGGCACAGCAATGCGGGTGCAAATCACATGCGATATCTGTGTTCGCATATGTGTGAACCCAGGCTTAACATCACAATGGACCAGTGTGCAGACATACATAGTTTAAAGCGGTTGTATACCCGCAAAAAAAGAAAAAAAATGCAAAGGCATAATGAGCTAGTTTGCACCGCAGACAAATATAAAGCCTCATTCATGCGATGAGAGTATTGGATGGATTGTCTGTGTGTTTTTTTTTTTTTTTGCATGCTAATCTCATATGGAAAATGAGGTTACTAAAGTTATGTATTTTTTCGTATTACAGAATACAACTTCAGAAGTGATGTGTGTTGTAATGCAGTGTTTTGTTTCTGAGCATGCGCAGTCTTACATAGTTACGCAGTAGGTGAGGTTGAGAAAAGACACAAGTCCATCAAGTCCAACCTATGTGTGTGATTATATGTCAGTATTACATTGTATATCCCTGTATGTTGTGGTTATTAAAGGTGCTTATCTAATAGTTTTTTGAAACTATCGATGCTCCCCACTGAAACCACCGTCTGTGGAAGGGAATTCCACATCGTTGCCGCTCTTATAGTAATGAACCCTCTACACAGTCTAAGGTTAAACCACTTTTTTTCTAATCTTAACGAGTGGCCACGTGTCTTATTAAACTCCATTCCACGGAAGAATTTTATCTCTATTGTGGGATCATCAGTACGGTATTTGTAAATTGAAATCATATCCCTTCTCATGCGTCTCTTCTCCAGAGAGAATAAGTTCAGTGCTCCCAACCTTTCTTCATAACTAATATCCTCCAGACCCTTTATTAGCTTTGTTGCCCTTCTTTGTACTCGCTCCATTTCCAGTACATCCTTCCTGAGGACTGGTGCCCAGAACTGGACAGCATACTCTAGGTGCGGCCGGACCAGAATCTTGTAGAGCGGGAGAATTATCATTTTATCTCTGGTAGGGGTGCACCGAATGGGTTTTTTTGGTGCTGATACCGAAAATGAAAAACACACCAGGCCGAAAACCAAAACTGATACCGAAAATGACTGTTTTTAAAAAATATTTTTGTACAGGAGATGGCCAGAGACTGCAGACGCGGTACAGGAGATGGCCAGAGACTGCAGACGCGGTACAGGAGATGGCCAGAGACTGCAGACGCGGTACAGGAGATGGCCAGAGACTGCAGACGCGGTTCAGGAGATGGCCAGAGACTGCAAACTGTTTACCCCATCCTCCAGGTCGTTTATGAATAAATTAAATAGGATTGGTCCCAGGACAGAACCCTGGGGGACCCCACTTTCCACCCTCTTCTGATTTTTTTTTTTTTTTCCTGGACGAATACTGTGCTAATTAAATGAAAATCTTTTGTGTTTGTCCCCCCAGATAATTTCTGATGAACTGCTGTGATCGGCTTTCGAAAGTTTACTAACAATCAGATTATTGTACGATCGATTTTGAAAGCGTTTTGTACCGTCCGATTTTCTGATCTTGTGTACTAGGCATAACGTGGCCTGTGTGTTTTAGGGTCATTGTCTTGGTAGCTCACTGACCTCCATCTAGTCTCAGGTCTCTTGCAGACAAACAAGTTTCCCCAAGGCTCTGTTCACACCTAGGCGTTTTTGGGCATTTTTCTGCTCTAAGCCTCAGCTCTATAAACGCCCAAGACAAATCACATTCATTTCAATGGCCCCTGTTCACATCTGAGCGTTCTGTCACCTAAAGAAAAATGCCGTCGCTCAAAAAAGTACAGAAGCTTTTTTTGTCAGATTACAGGCGTTTTTCATTCTTTTACATTGGTGACTTTTTGACCTTTACAAAATTGTGGTAAAAAATCGAGCGATTTTCTGCCTGAAAACAATACGCTCAAGTGTGAACGGAGCCTAAGCCCCGGTTCACACAGGGGCGGCACGACTTGCAGGTCGCCTCACCGAGGCAACCTGCACACGACTTCCACGGCGACTTGCAAAACGACTTCTGTATAGAAGTCTATGCAAGTCGCCTCAAGTCGCCACCAAAGTAGTACAGGAACCTTTTTCTAAGTCGGAGCGACTTACGTCTCTCTTATTAGAACGGTTACATTGTACAGAACGGGACGCGACTTGTCAGGTGGCTAGGTCGCCTGACAAGTCGCCCCTATGTGAACCGGTGTCTTGCCGAATAAGTTCCTTCGGCGGATAGGTTCCCCCCCCCTGTACTGCGCAGGCGCAGCGCCTGCGCAGTACGTACTACTGTCGGCCGCCGGAGATAGCCGAAGCTCAAACGCTTCGATCAGCTGTACACGGCGCCTGCGCTCTGGGTCCAGGTTCCTTCCCCTCTATCCAAGTGGACCTAGAGGGGGAATCTAAAAGTGCCGAGCGCAGCGAGGCCGTGCCCGAAGCGTGGCGAGGGGCCCTCTTACAGGCGCCGTGTACAGCTGATTTTCAGCTGTTCCGCTTCGGCTATTTCCGCCGGCTTCTACTGCGCATGCGCAGTAGAGGGGGAACTAATCCGCAGAGCGGAACTTTCTCGGCAGAACAACGGCACTAAGTGTTGACCAATTATTTATCCATCTCGACTTCAGTCCTGCTGATGAAAAAACATCATAACACAATTATTTCCTTTCATGTTTTCCCATCTGACCCCTTTTAAAGCTTTATACTGTGGAAATATACATTTTATTTCTAGTAAATGCACCAAGAAGGCACTTTTTTTTGTCCCCAAAAGAGGAGCTTGGTTTCCCTAGACCTTGTGTCCAACTTTGCACTTGATTTCCAATGACTAAGTTGAGCTTAACAAGTCATGGATTGATGGTACAATATGTGCTTCATGAGTGATCTTCATTCAGAATCTGCCTTGTATGGGCAGATTTGTTCTCCTGTCATTGCAGACACGTATGCTGTCACACAGAAGTGGCTGCTCAGGCTTTATTAATAGCTATCAGTTCAGAGTCAGCTCTCCTTGTGACATAGTAGAGGTATCTTGTTTCCTGGAGCAGCTTTCCTTGTGTAGCAGCAGATAGCCAGCCTTCACACCTGCACTGCGTTGTAGACCATTTTCAAACGGCTGCCAAGTCCAGCATGTTACCATATTGGATCACGTGACTCTCAAAACTATTAAATCTGCTTAAGTCTGGAGTTGTCTGCAGCTTTAGATTGCACAATTGCACTGATTTCTTATTGTTCGCTTGCCAAGTCTTGCTTCGTATCATCTGTGTCTGTTCTTCATGCACATTTACACTTGGCTTAAGGAGCATCTAAAGCCACAATTCAGTATTAATGCTGGACTCTAAGCACCATCTTTTTTCATTTTTAGTTCCTTATTTCTCTCTATATCATTGTGGCTGCTACAAACTTGCTATGAACTCTCCTCTCAGCTCCCACTGTACTTCCAGCCATCTGCTGGCAATAGTAAGGCTGCTATAATCCACACTGGTGCCGGCATAGTGTCTCTTCCCCCTCTCCATGCTTTGCCTTTCACAAAGCACAGGCTGTGATGAAGCTGCAGCTGGCAAGACTTTACATAACTGCAAGCAGGATATAAATGGCCATACATGAATCAAAATTCAGGCAGCTCAGAAAGTACCGGCCAAATTTTGATTCATGTATGGGCCCTTTGGGTGTACAGAAGTGAATCCACTGATGGTCTTATATAAAACTACCCTGTTGGGTTTTGCCCGCTCAATTAGTGCTGCAAGATATAGCCGACAGTGCTGATCTGTGTATTCTGATAGCAAGTAAGTCTTCCCACTGTCAGAATACAAAGGCTCTGCTGGCAGGATTGGCATCCACCTCCAATGTGTGGATGAGTGAATCAAGTCATTTTTTTTTGCCTGTTCAACTCGCTGGTTGAACGAAAACAATGTCTTATCTATTGGCTACTTTTAGGGATCGAAGTGGTTTTAAATAACATGTTTAAAATAACACCAAAGGTTTGTAGTGCTCCAATCCATGTGAAAATATGCATTTAGTTTTCATGTCTATGTATATAGAAGAAAATAAACATTAAAATGGACCTTGCTTATGTTCCTAATTAAAGTTATACTAAAGTCTTGTGGGTTTTTTTTTTTCGCTTTTAAAATAACGAACTCTTTAGGCCCCTTTCACACGGGCGCGTCCGTGAATTGGAAACCATTTGCTCAGCAGGGAATCTCCTCTCATCCCTCCAGAGCAGGCGGATGACGGGTCAATCTCCGCTCACTGTGCGGAGACAGACACAATCCCACTCTCCTCTATTGTGAGATCGGATGAAATTAGACCACCTGTCCATTTTCATCCGATCTGTCAGATGGATGGAAAATAGGACCACCATCTGTCTGGAATTGGCAGATCGGACATGTCACAACTGACATCCGCCGCTCCATAGGGGTGAATAGATGGTCCGATCAGGTCCGCCTGAAAAACTGACAGGTGGACCTAATCAGACAGCCTGTGTGAAAGGGGCCTTATTCTTACCTGCTCTGTGCAGTTGGTTTTGCACAGAGCAGCCTGGATCCTCCTCTTCTCGGGTCCCTCTTCAGCTTTCCTGGCCCTTCTCTTCTGTTGAGTGCCCTCACAGCAAGCAACTTGCTATTGGGGTAAGCCAAGCCCTGTTCATTTAGACACTGAGCCACGGCCCAGCCCTGCCCCCTCTCTTTCTCCTCATTGGCTCACTGCCTGTGATTTACAGCAGCTGGAGCCAATGGCGCTTCGCTGTTGTCTCAGCCAATGAGGAGGTAGAGTCTGGACAGCCGAGTCTAACGTGCTGGATCGAGATAGAGATCAGGTGTTAGGGGGGCTGCTGGACACAGAAGTTTCTTTTTTAGTATGTATTAAGATAAAAAACCTTCTGCCTTTACAACTACTTTGTGTAGGCTCAGTTAGGGTTAAATATTGAGTTGGCCCACCCTTTGCAGCTATAACAGCTTCAACTCTTCTGGGAGGACTGTCCACAAGGTTTAGGAGTAGAGGTCGACTGATATATCGGCCGATATTTGGTGTTTTTTACTTAATCGGCATAGGCCGATTGTGCTGATAAAAAAAAAAGGCCGATATAAGCGCGACTTGAAAATGACTTCTGTAATAGAAGTCAATACAAGTTGCCTGTATTCTAATGTGAAGCGACTTCTCCCCTCTCTGGGCAGCCTGCCAAATCTGATAAAAAGAACCTGAAGGATACAATGTTTACACTTATGAATGAACTAAGCTCAGTGTGTAGAAGCTCTCAGTTTAACCATTTAAAGACTAAATCTTTTCTGACATTTGTTGCTTACAAGTAAAAATACTGTATTATCTGCTAGAAAATCACTTAGAGCCCCCAAACATTATATATATATATTTTTTTAGCAGAGACCCTAGGGAATAAAATAGCGGTTGTTGCAATATTTTATGTCACACGGTATTTGCGCAGCGGTCTTTCAAACGCAATTTAAAAAAAAAAAAAATACACTAATGAATTTAAAATAAAACTAGGCAGTAAAGTTAGCCCATTTTTTTTCGTCCAAAAGTTTTTTTTTTTTTAAATCTAAATTCTACATACAAGTGAACTGCTTGGAGGTTTGTTTTGTTTAATGTTTAAATGTAAAAAATTTTCTGTATCGCTTAAGGCTGCTTTCACACTGCAGCGGGCATGCGTTGACGCTGCTAGTTTTAGCGGCGCTTTACCGTCATTTTAACGGCGCTATTCGGCTGCTAGCGGGCGCTTGTAACCCAGCTAGCAGCCAAAGAAGGGGTTAAATGTGCCCCTTAAGCGCCGCTGCCGAAACGCTTTGCAGGCGCTTTGGCAGCGGTGCGCACTCATTTCAATGGGCAGGAGTGGTGGAGGAGCGGTATACACCGCTCCAAAGATGCTGCTTGCAGGACTTTTTTTTAACATCCTGCCAGCGCATCACCTCAGTGTGAAAGCACTCGGGATATCACACTGAGACTGCAGGGGAGCCGTTTTACAGGCACTTTACAAGCGCTATTTTTAGCCCAAAAGCGCCCGAAAAACGCCCCAGTGTGGAAGGGGTCTAACTGTTAGATTTTATGAGATGAAGGAAAAAAAAAAAAAAAAATCTGCCTAATAATATATCGGCCCAAAAAAATCGGCATCACATATCGGCCACCGCGATTTCTAAATATCGGCATCGGCCAGAGAAAAACCCATATCGGTCGACCTCTATTTAGGAGTGTGTCTGTCTGTGGGAATGTTTGACCATTCTTCCAGAAGTGTATTTGTGAGGTCAGGCACTGATTTGGACGAGAAGGCCTGGCTTGCAGTCTCTGCTCTAATTCATCCCAAAAGTTTTCTACAGGTTGAGGTCAGGACTCTGTGCAGGCCAGTTAAGTTCCTCCACCCCAAACTCACTCATCCATATCTTTATGGACCTTGGTTGTGCACTGGTGTGCAGTCATGTTGGAACAGGAAGGGGTAATCCCTAAACTGCATGAAATTGTCCAAAATGCCTTGGTATGCTGACGCCTTAAGAGTTCCCTTCACTGTAACTAAGGTGCCAATCACAACCCCTGAAAAACAACCCCACACCATCACCATAATACCCCCCTCTCCACCAAATGATTTGGACCAGTGCACAAAGCAAGGTCCATAAAGACATGGATGAGCGAGTTTGGGGTGGAGGAACTTGATTGGCCTGCACAGAGCCCTGACCTCAACCCGCTAGAACACCTTTGGGATGAATTAGAGCAGAGACTGAGAGCCAGGCCTTCTCATCCACATCACTGCCTGACCTCACAAATACGCTTCTGGAAGAATGGTCAAACATTCCCATAGACACACTCCTAAACCTTGTGGACAGCTTTACCAGAAGAGTTAAAGCTGTTATAGCTGCAAAAGTTGGACCGACTCAATATTGAACCCTACGGACTCAGACTGGAATGCCATTAATGTTCATGTGCATGTAAAGGCAGGCGTCCCAATACCTTTGGTAATCTAGTGTATGATGTAATATATTACATTTACCAAGATCACCATACTCCTCCAATTGATCTTGATCTGTGTTTCTCTTTAGAAAGCCGGAGATATCTTTGTTCGAGTCTTATTTAGGGTCCGTATGTACTTCTGGGGATGAGATGCTGGCTCAGACGATGCTGTCATGTAAATCCTGGTGCCTGTGCAGTTTTTGGTCCTGTTTACGAATAACTGAGGGCTGGTTCACACCACAAAAACACACTACAGATCCATTCCAGATGCTTTTCTGCCTGTGCGTTTTTGATGCTTTTCCGAATACATTCCAGATGTTTTTTTTTTCCTGTTTTTGTTTTCACTGTACTGGGGCCTGGTGCATTTTTGATGCGTTTTTGATGCAGCAGTTTCTGCTTTTTTTTCTGGAACTGGAAAGCCCTGGGACTGACCGTATTGGTGTGAACTATGCCATTGGAAACCATATAACCTACTTTCCATGTGTTTTTGATGCAGAAAAACGCACTGGACAGCATGTGGTGTGAACTGACCCTGACACAGGTCATCCCCCACTGTAGCCTCACACCTTGTGAATTGCTACAAATTTACAGCATTGTAACCTGATCATTGGGGGAGATTAAAACTGAGGAAACGCTTCTTCCTGCCTTTGTAAGGTGAAAAGATGAGATTGCCAAGCTATAGGGATAATATTAGTTATGATAAATATATCAAGACTGTTTAGGGCTCTATTGTGAAAAAAAAAAAGACTGTTTAGGGCTGGGAGATTTTCTTAAAAAAAAACTCAATTCACGATTCAAATCGAATTTTTTTTTTTTTTTGGACACTGGGCCGGTCCTGAGGAGCTGCGGGCAGGAGTTTTTAGGCAAGGCTGCGGCTTCTCAGGGGAGCTACAGGCAGGAGTTTTTAGGCGAGGCCGCGGCTTTGGCCTAGTCCGCGGCGTCCAGCCCCACGGACTAGGCTGAAGCCGCGGCCTCGTCTAAAAACTCCTGCCCGCAGCTCCTCAGGACCGGCGCGGTAAAAAAAAAAAAAAAAAAATATATAAAAAAATCGATTTGCTTAATTTTTGAATCGATTTGACCTCTCAACTCGATTCAAGATTTAAATCAATTTTTTTCCCCAGCCCTAGTTGACAGCCAATGTTTCAGCGGGTTAATCATGAAAGTTTATTGTGAAGGAGTTATTTGAATCCGTTATTTTATCTTTGGATTTAATTCTTAGTATGAGTTGGCTAAAACCTTGTTCAGTCAGGTTGTCTAGGCCACTCAATAACCTTACAGTGAGGTTGAAAAAACACCAGTCCATCCAGTGAAACCTATGATGTGTTATGTGTTTGTCAATAGTACATCGTATACCCCTGTATGTTGTGGTCGTTAATGTGCCCATCTAATACTTTTTTTGAAACTATCGATGCTCTCTGCTGATACCACTGCTTGTGGAAGAGGATTCTTACCGCTCTGACAGTAAAGAATCCTCTATGCAGTTTAAGGTTAAACTGCTTCTCTTCCAGTTTTAGTGAATGGCCACGTGTCTCTTTAAATTCCCTTTTCACTGAATAGTTTTTTCCCTATGCTAGGGTCACCAGTATGGTATTTGTACATTGATATCATATCCCCTCTCAAGCATCTCTTCTCCAGAGAGAATAAGTTCAGTGCTTGCAACTGTTCCTTTTAACTAATATCCTCCAGACCCTTTATTAGCTTTGTTGCCTTCTCTAGACTCTCTCCAGTTCCAGCACATCCCTCATTAGGACTGGTGCCCAGAGCTGGACGGCATGCTCAAGATGCAGCCGGACCAGAGTCTTGTAGAGAGGGAGAATTATCGTTATTTTCTCTGGAGTGAACCCCCCCCCCCCCCCTTTTTTTTTTTTTTTTTAAACAAGAGCATGTTTATTGATTGTCAGAGAAAGAAAACAACAACCATACATATATGGAATACATTTGTTCCAATGGTACAAATAATCAAAGTACACTTGTACGAACAGAGGAAGAAAAAAAGAAAAAAGAGTTTGTTAGGTACGGTTTCCATTACATCAGAGGGTCATATTTGTGTTAATGTCCTTGAGTACATTGCGCTAAGTATCATTATATTCTCCCCTTAGTTCTCCAACCATATCCAATTGTCATAGTGGTATTTCATTTAACATTAAGGAATAAACAATGCAGTGTAAGTATTGCTTACATCAAGTGGTCTCTCATTTATGTAGTTATTCAATACAGGTTTCACTGGAGTCGAGCCACCTATCCCAGATTCTGTTATACTTGGCTGGGCACCCTCTATGGCTATATAATACTTGCTTATAGGGCAGTGTTTTGTTTACTTCACCAATCCAGGCTCGAACTGTGGGAGGATTCACCCTCATCCAGTGTCTGGCAATCACTTTCCTGGCACAGAACAAGGTTTCGTAGAGGAAAATTGCCAAATACTTTTCATTGTCAGCGTCTGGCAATATACCTAGTAGGCATGTTTTGGGATCAAGTTGTAGGGGTGAGCCCATGTGATTGTGCAAAAATGTTATAACCTGTGTCCAGTAGTGCTGAATGTTTGGACATTCCCATATTAAATGAACAAATGAACATGGGTTAGCTAAGCACCCTGGGCAGTTTGGGTCCTGATCATGTGAGAATTTGACCAGCCGTGAGGGGGTAAGGTAGGCTTTGTGGATAATATTTAATTGAGTCAAACGTTTGGATAGTGTCGGGGATGATTTCTTAACATTCTCCAATGTCTCCTCCCAATCCGAATCTTCTATTGGGCCTATGTCCTCTTACCACCTATTTTTAGCTCTATCTATAATTCTTGCTACTGATCGCTCCCTTATGATGCTATAGAGGTTGGATATCAATTTAGCTGGCTCTTCGCCTGTGATCACTTCAACCATTGGTAACGTTTGTGTGTTAGGAAATCCATCTGTGAATTGGGCCCGTAGAGCATGTCTTAGTTGCATATAGTTAAACAGCATATGTGCGGGCAAGTCAAACTCCTCTCTAAGTGATTGGAAATGTCTCACCCCTAGAGGCGTAAGTACCTGAAATAGGTATGTGATTCCCTTAGTAGCCCACAGTATAGCACTTGGTATGTGCAATAGTTCTTGTAGTTGGCGGTTATGCCATAAGGGTGTATGCGAGTGATAGAAATCAGCTCCAGTTAATTTAAGCGCAATCTCCCAAATTCTTTTATGTTGGTGTAGCATGTGGTTCTGAGTCATTCCTCGACCCTTACCTTCCTTGCCTCTAAATATTACTTGCAGGGGAGAATGTATATCCTTATTTGATTCTCTACATACTAAAGCTTGGTATCTATCTTTGTCAGTTTTATGAAGATGAAAAAGGTGTGAAATCTGTGCAGCTATGTAGTATGTGTGTAGATCCGGGAGAGCAGCTCCTCCGGCGGTGGTGGGGTTTTTTAGGGTATTCCAAGCTAGCTTGTGTCTGTTGGATCCCCATATAAAGGAGTTAACTATCTGATCTAGGGCTTTGAAAATTTTTAGGGGGATAAGTAATGGGGGGTTCCACGGTATATAAAGAAATTTTGGGAGCAGAATCATTTTAAAAAGGTTGATTCTCCCCATCACTCCCAGTGGGAGTCTAGTCCAGGTTTGTGTACGGGATTTCAAGTATGTAAATAAGGGCTCTATATTGTTAACGATAAAATCCTTGGGATCTCTAGTAATACACCTAGATATTTGAAAGAGGCAACTCTCAGTAATGGAAGGGAGGTTGATTGGCGCGTGGGTGATGTTAGATCTAGGGGCATAATTTGCGACTTAGACCAGTTCATACTTAGTCCGGAATGTTTCCCAAATTCCTCTATGGTCGTTAGGGCCGCCTGGAGAGACGGGCCAGTATCCTCCAAATATAAAAGCATATCGTCAGCGTATAGGCTCACCGTCTCTACCAGGTTGCCAACCCTGAGACCTCTAATGCCCGGGTGCATCCTGAGGGAAATGGCCAGGGGCTCGACTGCCAGGGCATACAAGAGTGGGGAACGTGGGCAACCCTGACGGGTACCACGTTCCAGCGGGAAAGAGTCCGATAGCGTTCCATTCACAAGCACGCTAGCTTCTGGTGAGAAATATCATAGTTTTACCCACTTTATAAATCTGGGCCTGAATCCGAACCCCCTAAGGCATTCCCACAAATACTCCCACTCCACGGAGTCAAATGCCTTGGCGGCGTCCAGCGCCACCACTGCTCGGTCTCCTATGTTCTCATGGGTCGCTTGGATATTCATGTATAAACGTCGTAGATTCATGGCTGTGTTCTTCCCAGGCATGAATCCCGTTTGGTCAGGGTGGATAATGGAGAGAATAATTTGATTAAGTCGAATGGCCAAAACTTTTGCTAGAATTTTGATGTCTGCTTGCAGCAGTGATATTGGGCGATATGATTCCGGATATTGGGGATTCTTTCCTGGCTTGGGGATCACTATGATTACTGCCCGTCGGAGGGATTCGGGTAGGGAGCCAGATTCGAAGATATAATTGTATAATTTGAGTAGTTCAGGGACCAATACCTCGGAGTACTCTGCATAAAAATCTAGGGGTATGCCATCTTGGCCAGGGGCTTTCGCTGGGGCTAGGGATGAAATCGCAGCTGCGATCTCATCTGCAGTAAGAGGGGCCTCCATTTCTGTCATCTGAGATTCGGAGATTTGGGGGAATGGTATATTGAGGAGAAATGTCTGCGTCTCTTGAACAGTGACATTTACTTTAGAGGAGTAGAGGCACCCATCTTAAATATTCGTTGTTTTGAGAAGAAAAGTTTTTGTTTAACTTTCTCAAAGTGTAATTGGTTTAGAATAGGGGTTTGTAGTTTGAGTGCTGATACCGTGGCTGGATTGGGGTCTAGGTTAAATTCTTTAGTTGCTAGTTCTACCTTTTTAGAGGCAAGGTGTAGTGCAGCTTTAGAAGAGGCCTTCAATCTATTTATACGTGAAGAAAGGATTGTACGGACATGTATTTTAAATGTCTCCCACACCATATTTACCGAAGCGGTGTCCCTGTTACGGTTAAAAAAAATATTGCCATTCCTCTTGGATATCCTCCTGGTCTTTTAAGGCAGAGAGCCAGAAGGGATGAAGGCGCCATGTGTGGGATCCCGTGTGCGAGGCTAGATGTAGGGTTGCCCAACAAGGAGCGTGATCTGAGAGGGATCTGGTGTGATATCCTGCATCTGCTAGCAGTGGGAGGAGTATTTCTGAGATCAGTATGAAATCTATGCGGGACATGGTGGAGTGTGTTGCCGAAAAGCAAGAGAAGGTCTGGGTGTTTGGGTATTTAGATCTCCATGTGTCTATTAAGGAGAATTCGGACATTAATCGCCCAAATCTGGTACTGTCAGGGGTTTGGGCGCACTGAAGGGACTGTAATCTATCTCTAGTAGGGTTTAGGACTGTGTTAAAATCCCCTAGCCAAATAGCAGGGATGGCAGGGTGTTGAGACATATATAGTAACCCTTCTGTGACTATAGCAGAGTTGTAAGGTGGGGGTATGTAAAAGGCAAGAATCAGATATTGTGAGCCACTAATAGTACAATGTAGGAAGATGAACCTGCCCTGAGGATTTGTCCGCACTGAAATTATGCCAAATGGAGTAGTTTTGGCAATGAGTATAGAAACCCCTCGGGAGTAGGAAGAGTGCGTGGCGTGGTACGCCCACCCTATCCATGGTTCCCAATCCCCCCTCCCTGCTCTCAGCTGCCCAAACTTGGCTGGAGCATCAAACCCATAACCTGTGCAACCACTAGTAGGTACCATGACACTTGATAGTAAACACTACCTGTATTGACACCGGCTAAAGCTTAGTTAACTGTGCCGGTGACAATATTTCACACTAGTGGTAGGGGCGAATAATTCGCTGGTTGGTAGTCCAGCAATGAGATTTTAGATGGTACGTCTGTGGAACACTTGGTAGTAATATATGTTCCATTCTTACGCCCAATTGTGGTATGTAGTAGTAAGTAACAGATTTTTCATAAAACGTATTGTAAACCATATCTGTTAATGTTGAGCTGGTGACCCCGTGACCTCCTCCCTCATCCCTCCTGTTACAGACATGACTGTGACCAACTTTAGGAGCCTAAGGAACCAGGCAGAAAAGGTCTATTGGGAGAGAACAGTCTCTTCTTTCGATGGGGTAAAGTCATAGTGAGAAACACAGGGGTATGTGTACCCCAGATCGGGGCGGATCAAAATCTTGCACTGAAGCTCAGGGGATGTACTCTGATCAGAGACTACATAGGCAAGTCACTTCAGCCTTAAAGGTACTGTGCATATTGTGTGTTCTGCTCCGGAGTGAACCCTATAGGGGTTCTGTCACTGTAGGGTGTTTGTCAGATAATGTTTTGCAGCTCCCAATAGAGCCAATGGCTTTGATCAGGGTACAGTGTGTGCAGTAAATGTTTATAGATTGTATGGGGGCCTGAAGTCTCACCTAGTCCTCTGCATATAGGGGCATCATCTTTAGGCTGGTCTGTTTCTTTCTGCATCCCGTCGGTCGATCCACTCCGAGGCAAGTGTTGGATCATCAAAGAAGTATGCACGATCTTCACCCACCAGACGTAGGCGGGCAGGAAACAACATGGCATACTTGATGTGTTGTGCTCGAAGGCGTCGCTTGACCTCTGTGAATCTGGAGCGTTGTTTCTGCACCTCCGCAGAAAAGTCGGAGAGTGCTGAGACGGATCCTGACTGGAACGGAATGTTGCCCTTAATTCTGGCCATACGGAGAACTGCATCGCGGTCTCTGAAGTTCAACATCTTCGCAATAAAGGTGCGTGGAGGAGCTCCTTCAGGTGGTCGGCGGGCAGGCATGTGGTGTGCGCGCTCCACCACAAACGTGGTGGAGAAGGCCTCTCTGCCATATGTTGAAATGAGGAGTTTTTCTAGAAAAGTGGCTGGGTCAGTACCTTCTGAACCTTCAGGCAGGCCAATAAAGCGCAAGTTGGATCTGCGAGCGCGGTTCTCCAGATCGTCATGTTTCTGCGCCAATATCTGAACTTGTCGCTTAAGATCATCCTGGGAATGTTGTAGGGGGTATAAAGTGTCCTCAGCCCGGCTAATTCTGGCCTCCGTTTCAGTGACCCTTTCCCGAAGTTTAGTCATATCCTGTCTTATCAAGGAAATGTCCACTTTTACCTCCTCCAGCTTGGTAGTGAGGGTGGATTAGCAGAGGGAGATCGCCTCTAGGACGCGCGCTGTATCAGCTGCCTCATGCTCTGTATGGGGAGCGGAGTGTGCTGTGGAGGAGGCGCCATCTTGCCCCTCGCCGTCCCGCTCCGTCCTCCGGTATCTTTCTAGGGACGATGAGGCTACAGCGCTCCGTTTCGGTGGAGACATGGCTCGGCGGATGTGGCGGGTCTTTGATGCTGGTTGCAGGATCACCGACCCAGCATGCTCCTGATTGATTACAGATTCGGAGCTCTCCCTGCTCCAAAGCCCCCCCATGTTGAGGGCATGTAGTCTTGTATGGTTTAGGAGGGGGGGAGGTGCGCTTGCAGGCTGCATGTTTGGATAAGGGTCTGGTATAGGTTTTTGGGTGGGACCCCACACCATTTTTATTTCATTTCATTTTTTTTTTTTTGCCATGGGGCTTCCCTCAAAATCCATACCGGACTCAATGGGCCTGGTATGGATTGGAGGGGGTTGGTCCCCCAAACATTGTGGTTTTTTTTTTGTTTTTTTTTGCCTCCGTGTGCCGCTCTGCACCGATCAGCGTGTGATAATACCATTTGGCGGCCATTCTACTGTTCAAAAGCTGCGCCTCCTCGTCTGTGATAGGCAGAACACTCCATTTCCCAGCAGTCGGAGTTCAGCCTATCACGGACATTCTCTCATCCTCATACCACAGACGAGGATGAGAGAATACAACAAAAAAGGCGCCTCTTAATAAACTGTACATTTAATAGCATATAGGTATTAAAAACACTCACATATAAAACTTAGATAGTCCGGTGTAGGGAATCCAGTAAAGGCATACGAGATGGCGTTCTCCTCTGTCCCACAGTCTAATTTCCTCTCTTTCTGACGGCTGATTGATGTGACGAGAGCTTCCGGAAACAGCGACTGTCCAGAACGAGGCTTGGCTCCCGCCGAGTAGCCGATTGGGAGGCAGGGACAATGGAACGCACATCCGAGGTATGTGCTGTACTGCCGTAAGGCGACGCGTTTCAGAGCATGCGCACTCGGGCGCGCTCCTTTCTCAAGCTAAGGAGGATACAAAGAACTGCAGCCTATTTAAGTGCTTAAAAATAAAAATAAAAATAAATTAAAAATAAAGTAGCACCCAGCAAACTTAAACCCATCAAAGAAATTGTACCAGCACAGGCCCACATGATTCCACTTAAGGGCATGTTCCAATGTAAGAAAGCCATGTGCAAAACTTGCATTTTTGTCAAGCATGGCAAAAAACAGTTTACTACTAAAGGAAAAACTTACGTACTTGACAATTTCTATAATTGTGGCTCGGAGTTTGTAGTTTATGGCTTGAGTTGCCCGTGTAACCTTATCTATGTGGGGCGCACGATACGCCCACTAAGGCAAAGGTTCGGGGAACACAGAAGAAAAATAGAAGGTGGGAGGGACAAACACAGTGTACCCCGCCATTTCTGTGAATACCATGCCAAATCAACCGAAGGCCTTGAGGTATGGGTTATTGAACAAATACCAAAAAATTTACCCTTAGCTGAAAGATTCCACAGATTATGTGAAAGAGAAACATACTGGATTTATTCCTTGGATGTTTTAAATCCTGGTGGAATTAACGAAGAATTGGAAATATCCACCATTTTATAACATTGTTTTTAAATAACTTTTTCGACTCAGAACACACTATCTGTTAATATTCATTTGTTTATGTGAATTCTGCCACGTTCTGGTTATATATTACCGATATATTTTGTTAATGATATTTTATCTCTATTTTTAACACATATATATATAGATTTTTAATACATGTATATGGCATATATATGTCTTAATTATTTTTAATCATAATGTATTTCTAGCTCCAACTTTAAATTCATTGCTATTTATTATCAAATATTGTCAATTTGCACAATGTACAAATATATGCCCATTAGTACATAGTCCATCCCCACATACTATATTTAGACTAGTATATGGTTCATCAGTGCATGTATACAGTTCACATATTGTCCAACCATTTTAGTTTTAATAAGTTTAGTCCATGGAAATTCATTTATTTAATTTAATTCATTCTAGCATTAATGATATACATAATAACATGAAAAATACATTGTTCCAATCATCACACATACACCAACAATAATACACTACAGTAGCATTCTACCTTCTTAGTCCACTAATAATAAAAATTCCCCACTTGTTCGTTTCTGCTTGTAAATACAATGCAATTACTATTATGTCCATTAGGTGGCGGTGCCATCAGAGCACTTAAATAGGCTGCAGTTCTTTGTATCCTCCTTAGCTTGAGAAAGGAGCGCGCCCGAGTGCGCATGCTCTGAAACGCGTCGCCTTACGGCAGTACAGCACATACCTCGGATGTGCGTTCCATTGTCCCTGCCTCCCAATCGGCTACTCGGCGGGAGCCAAGCCTCGTTCTGGACAGTCGCTGTTTCCGGAAGCTCTCGTCACATCAATCAGCCGTCAGAAAGAGAGGAAATTAGACTGTGGGACAGAGGAGAACGCCATCTCGTATGCCTTTACTGGATTCCCTACACCGGACTATCTAAGTTTTATATGTGAGTGTTTTTAATACCTATATGCTATTAAATGTACAGTTTATTAAGAGGCGCCTTTTTTGTTGTTTTCTCTTTGCATATTTGGAGCGGCTTCACCTCCCATCCAAAGGCTGCCCTGTTCACAGACTGTTTACTTCTCACGGAGAGCACATTGCTCTAAAGGACATTATTTCAGCAACATTTATATACTGCAACCCGAGAAACCTGCGCTATTTTGCTTTTTATTGTGAGGATGAGAGAATGTCCGTGATAGGCTGTACACTGACTGCTGGGAAATGGAGTTTTCTGCCTATCACAGACGAGGAGGAGGCGCGGCTTTTGAACAGTGGCATGGCCACCGAATGGTGATATCACACGCTGGCCGCCATCTGTCTGCATGACACGCTGATCATGTAGGCAGACGGCGGTTACTCGAGTATAAGTTGAGGGGGGCATTTTCAGCCTAAAAAAAAAAGGGCTGAAAATCTCGACTCCTACTCGAGTGTATACGGTAAGTTTTTTTATTTTCCCAAATAAAAATCTCCTACTCTTCACAATCGGACCTTATTCATGTCATCGGTTTTCAGTTTTGTTTTTTTGTTTTACATTTTGTATGGTTATGGTTTTTGTTTTGTGTTTTTGTTGTGTGTTTTTTTTTTTTTTTCTACATTCAGCTGTCAGTGGGGAAGCCTGCTGACAGCTGATGACTCATCCGTTAAGGATGCGGCGACTGGCTTCCCGGCCCATTATTCACTGGTGTTTAAGGATGCCGGCAGCCTCACTCCTTAACGCTGCAGCTATTAAAAGCACTGCTAAACGCTGGCACAAAAAAAACTTAAGCATTAGCATTTTTTGTTCTGTGTTTTTAGCTTTCTAGTATGCATGAGGACTAAAGGTAACTTTTTTTTATTTCTGTTTTGGATAGAGTAAGGCAGAGATATCACTTCAGGTTGTCTTGTTGGCCGTTTTGGAGATTTCCCTTTCTTTCCTTCCCCATAGCTAAAACAGGAAGTTAGAGGGAATCCTTGGTTTTCACCAGAGTCCCCAGAATTTGTCTCCCCATTGGAAGATTTTCTAATATTCCTGTTCTGGTGGAAAAAAAAAAAAAGCATTCTGATTTTCTTTCAGTTTAATTATAACAGCCACCAGGACCAATATAAAGGTTGAATTTCCCTAACGAGGCCAGTGAAGATAACCTGACAGATGTTCTAATCCCTCTCTACTCTGTGCAAAACTAAAAATAACCTTTATTGCTATCGCTAACAAGCCCCCTATGTTAAAGCTGGAGTTGGTGACAGGTTCTCTGTATGCAGACAACAGTGGTCTATTAGACTACTATGTCACCTCTGTCTACCACTGCAGCTAATCAAGCCCAGCTAATGCTTGACCAGTTGATTGCCTGGCTACTGTGGCCAGCTCTGAACCTGCAAGTGAGGTAATGCTCGTCGCTTCTGAGTTCACTATCCATTGAGGAGATTGGGGACAATGTCAAATTCTCTGCAGCCGCCTAGATCACTCAGTTGTGGGGGGAAAAAAAGTACCAAGTTCACGATTGCAGCTGGAGCCATGAGCTTGTTTTGACCACTTAGATTTCAGACCACTTGGACCTGCATTTGCAGGCTGTGGAAACTGATTTTTTGTTCCCTGTATATACATTTTTTTCAGATACACATTTAATCATGTATGCTATACTTCATTTGCATATTTGTTTCCAGGGATACCTCAAATTAAATGATCAAAGCCAAGAAATGTTTCCTAGCTTTATTTCTGAAAAGTAGTGAGAAAACACATACTGTATTTATTGGCGTATAACACTCATTTTTTTCACCATGAAAATCGAGTGCAAATGGCGTGTGCGTGTTATACGCCAATACTTCAATTTTAGCTACCTCGGAGGGGACAGGGAGGGGGGCGGGATGAGTGCTGTCAGATTACATACAGCGAGAATCTCCTGTTTACTTGGCGGTTTCTGTAATAGGAAGTTCCGTCTCCTGGGCCGCCATTGGACCGCTGTTCTGTCTATCATAGGAGATTCTCACTGTATGTAATCTGTATGCGCTCGTAATGCCCCCCTCCCTGTCCCCTCTAGGCTGCAGATGGGCATCGATCAGGCTGCATTCATGGCAATGGTGAGGCTGCAGATGGGCATCGATCAGGCTGCATTCATGGCAATGGTGAGGCTGCAGATGGGCATCGATCAGGCTGCATTGATGGCAATGGTGAGGCTGCTGGATTTATGGCACTTGTGAGGCTGCATTGATGGCAATGGTGAGGCTGCAGATGGGTACTGACCCTTATTTTGCTTCAAAGTTCCTTATTTAATATGTAAGTTTTTTTTTTTTTTTTTTTTCTTCCCTAAACTTCCCCCTTAAAATGAATGTGCATGTTATACGCCGATAAATACGGTATCTATATGCATTTAGCCACTATTTGTGTGGCTTTAGGTGCTTTCACTGGGGATGGACTTTGAAACAAGTCAAAGCAGACTTGTTCCAAAGTTATTCGTAGTAAACTTGGATACAGTACAGGAAGTCCCCGAGTTAGGAACACGTTAAGGACTGTAGCTTTGTTCGTAAGTGAAATCTGTAAGTCGGAACACTGCTTGTAAGTGTAACTTCCGCCTGTGCAGGGATGTGGGATGTTCCGGCAACCGCCTGTGGAGGGATGTTCCGGCATCCGCCTGTGGAGGGATGTGGGATGTTCCGGCATCCGCCTGTGGAGGGATGTGGGATGTTCCGGCATCCGCCTGTGGAGGGATGTGGGATGTTCCGGCATCCGCCTGTGGAGGGATGTGGGATGTTCCGGCATCCGCCTGTGGAGGGATGTGGGATGTTCCGGCATCCGCCTGTGGAGGGATGTGGGATGTTCCGGTTTTACCAGGTGGACAGTCAGGTCTCAGATGCTTCGACTGCTTTTGGGTGTCCCATTGGTTCCAGAATACCATTTTGTGTCCTGTAATTTATGATTAAAGGCTCACCTTTGGGGAAAAAAATGACTATGCAGAAAAGGAGTCCCAGTAGGTTAAACACTGTACAGGTTAGAAAACGTCATCCTAGTTTAATTGCCATACCTGTAGGACATGAGTAGCACTCCCAAAACCTGCCTGAAAAACTCCCAACTGAGCTCATCCGCAACTGCTACAGAGAAGAGAGCACACTGTGCATGCGTGGGTTTTAAAGAATGGAGAGCGATGTAACAAATAGCATGTCATATCTTCTGGGCAGGATAGGGCTGATCTCTTACAATGGTAGTTTTATGGGCCAGGCTTTGCAGATGCCGCTGATGGCCCAGTGGTGTGACCACTAAACATAAATATATCCCAGACCTGTATGGATTATGGAATGAACACTAAAAGTCATCTGTTTTTATTACAGGGAGGCTGAAGCATACAAAGAGAAGGGGAATGCATTCTATGTCCAGAAGGACTACAATGAGGCCTACAACTACTACACAAAAGCCATAGGTGAGTTTGATTCCTAAATGATAACACATTTATTCCAACACTAGTCCTAAAGTAGATTATGTCAATTTCTAGTATGTTAAATCATTTTTAAAAACAGTAAATTACAGAGGGTGTTGTTTGTCACATTTTTTTGTTGGACCAAATCAACCAAACATTTTTATGTTCATTTTTAAATAAAGGGGGGGGATTGTTCATATTACTTTGAGGTTTTATTTGTCATCATTGTCCCATTGGGGAGAGTTTGCTTTATTTCTTGTAGGCAGAACAGGATGTAAGAGAAAATCCCACCAATTTGAGGGAAATATCCTTTAAGGCAGTTGTCACCGAAAGTGTCCTCATCAGATGATTTTCCCTGAATTACTCTTCTTATGACAGCTTAAAATGTTCAAATATATATAGAATTTTTTAAAGATCTTTAGGCCGGTCACATGACTTCCGGCTGCTCTGCTGCTCCAAACCCCAGACTACAGCGGGAGGGGCTGAGCTCTCCCTCTGACAGCAGGCGGGAGGTCACATGACCGCCAAGCTGGCTGCTCAGCCCCTCCCGCTGTAGCCCTGGATCGGAGTAGCAGAGTGGCCGGGAGTCGCGTGTCAAGCCTGAAATGAGAAAAAATGTATTTAGAGGCTTCGTTTTCAATAAACACTTGCACTGGGCATTATCGCTGGATAAAGGAGACGGGCAGACAGTGACATTTGTTAAAGTTGAATGTACTACTAATAGTGGCAGGGGGGGGGCGGAGACAGCTCACACAAACACACAGAGCTGACAGACAGGGAATGGGGGGGAGAGGACACAGTAGAGGAGAGCTGTAGATGACAGGGGCACGTAAACTGACCACGGTGTCTGGTGTCCATCGCTGACTATGGCTCAGCAGCCATGATAAACCATGGTCAGCTTACAAAGCGGAGGGCAGAACAAGGCAGGATCAGCCAGGTTTTTAACAGTTTAGAGAGGTGCAGGTTAGGCAGCACAAGCACTGTGCTGTTTTAACCTGCTATAAGTGAACAGGATACATTTATTTTTTAGGGTTACAAACCCTTTAATATAAAAGATTTCTATCCCCGTTCATATAGCCTCATGTCTGACTTCCAGTTAAAATACCCTATATATCCTACTTCTGGATATATAGATAGATATCCATCTCTCTCGCTCTCTCTCGATATAGAGCTATATAGATTATATATGAAAAATCCAAGGGATTGCTGGAGAGATGTACACATACATGCAGTGTCTCACAAAAGTGTGTACACCCATCACATTTTTGTAAATATTTTATTATATCTTTTCAAGTGACAACACTGAAGAAATGACACTTTGCTACAATGTAAAGTAGTGAGTGTACAGCTTGTATAACAGTGTAAATTTGCTGTCCCCTCAAAATAACTCAACACACAGCCATTAATGTCTAAACCGCTGGCAACAAAAGTGAGTACACCCCTAAGTGAAAATGTCCAAATTAGGCCCAATTAGCCATTTTCCCTGCGCGGTGTCATGTGACTCGTTAGTGTTACAAGGTCTCAGATGTGAATGGGGAGCAGGTGTGTTAAATTTGGTGTTATCGCTCTCACTCTCTCATACTGGTCACTGGAAGTTCAACATGGCACCTCATGGCAAAGAACTCTCTGAGGATCTGAAAAAAGAATTGTTGCTCTACATAAAGATAACGTAGGCTATAAGAAGATTGCCAAGACCCTGAAACTGAGCTGCAGCATGGTGGCCAAGACCATACAGCGGTTTAACAGGACAAGTTCCACTCAGAACAGGCCTTGCCATGGTCGACCAAAGAAGTTGAATGCACATGCTCAGCGTCATGTCCAGAGGTTGTCTTTGGGAAATAGACGAATGAGTGCTGCCAGTATTGCTGCAGAGGTTGAAGGGGTGGGGGGAGGTCAGATTTTCAGTGCTCAGACCATATGCTGCCGCACACTGCATCAAATTGGTCTGCATGGCCGTCGACCCAGAAGGAAGCCTCTTCTAAAGATAATGCACAAGAGAGCCCGCAAACAGTTTGCCGAAGAAAAGCAGACTAATGACATGGATTACTGGAACCATGGCCTGTGGTCTGATGAGACCAAGATAAACTTATTTGGTTTGGATGGTGTCAAGTGTGTGTGGCGGCAAGCAGGTGAGAGGAGTACAAAGACAAGTGTGTCTTGCCTACAGTCAAGCATGGTGGTGGGAATGTCATGGTATGGGGCTGCATGAGTGCAGCCTGTACTGGGGAACTACAGTTCATTTAGGGAACCATGAATGCCAACATGTACTGTGACATACTGAAGCAGAGCATGATCCCATCCCTTTGGGACTGGGCTGCAGGGCAGTATTCAAACATGATAAACGCACCTCCAAGTTGACCACTGCCTTGCTAAAGACGCTGAGGGTAAAGGTGATGGACTGGCCAAGCATGTCTCCAGACCTAAACCCTATTGAGCATCTGTGGGGCATCCTCAAACAGAAGGTGTAAGAGGGCAAGGTCTCTAACATCTACCAGCTCCGTGATGTCTTCATGGAGAAGTAGAAGAAGACTCCAGTGGCAACCTGTGAAGCTCTGGTGAACTCCATTAGGGTTGCACCAATACTAGTAATCGGTATTGTTGCCGATACCAAGCATTTGTACTAGTATCGATACTTGTGCAAATGCTACGATGCCTAATCTGATGCCTGTTGTATCGGACCAGGCATCCCCACCGTAGGAGGTGGGGCAGCCTCACAGGTGATCAGTGCAGCGGTGGGGGGAGGTACAAGCACTGATCCCCAAGTATAGCTTTCAATAAAGCATCTGACAGTCGCTTCTCCTCCTCCCTCCCATCACTGTCAGATGCTTCATTGAAAGCTATATAGGGGGATCGGTGCTTGTACCCCTCCCCCCACTGCTGCACTGATGGTCCCCGACTGTCCCCCTGTGTCCTCCCCTGGCTCCCTGGGCCCCTGTGTGCTCCTCCCTCTGTCTGGTCCCCCTCTGGCTCCCTCGTATGCTCCTTGCTCTGTCCCCGTCCTGCTTCGGTCTCCCCCCTCATCCTGGATCTGTCAGGAAGGAGCGGGTAAATATCTCATTTACCACCTCCTTCCTCTTCCGAATGCACAGAGTCAGTGATCACTGGCTCTGTCTATTCATAACTGAGCATAGTAAACCGTGTTTACAATGCTTCAGTTTATGAATGAACAGGTGTCTCCTGTCCATTCATCTTCAGTGCAGCTGAAGCTGCTGAAGAAGGGACTGGGGAATCTCTATCCTCAGTCTCTTTCCATGTCTCAAAGGGGAGACGTCAGGGACCTGTTTAGACCCCTGACATCGCACCAAAGCCCACCTACCCTAAGATTGTATAAAAAAAACTGGACACATTGTAATAAATATTCTAAAGTAAAATTGTAAAAAACAAACACTGACTGCCCCCCCCAACAGGGCCGAGAGAGAGAAAAAAAAAAAAAAGAATTATAATAAATACAAATTTTAAAGGTTAAATTGTAAAAATAATAATAAAAAAAAGCACTGACACCACTCCCCCCTCAAAATATCATTGTAAAAAATTATAAATTGTAAAAAAAATTAAAAATAAAACTACTGACACAGTACACACCTCATAAGTGCTGCATATAAGTGCCACTGTCACACGACATTAAAAAAAGTGTCGGTAATTGGTATTAGCGAGTACTTGAAAAAGGTATCGGTACTTAGTCTTAAAAAAGTGGTGTCGGTGCAACCATAAACTCCATGCCCAAGAGGGTTAAGGCAGTGCTGGAAAATAATGGTGGCCACACAAAATATTGAGACTTTGGGCGAAATTTGAACATTTACACTTAGGGGTGTACTCACTTTTGTTGCCAGCGGTTTAGACATTAATGGCTGTATGGAGTTATTTTGAGGGGACAGCAAATTCACACTGTTATACAAGCTGCACACTCACTACTTTACATTGTAGCAAAGTGTAATTTCTTCAGTGTTGTCACATGAGGGGACAGCGGTGACATCGCAGGCTCCTGTGTCAGGTAAGTGACACATAATGGGCTACTATGCGATGCATACTAGCCCATTATGCTTTACCTTGTATATCTATCTTTTCCCCATTAGGGTTTACTTCCTCTTTAAGAGACAGCAGGAGCAGGGAGCTTGTATTAAGCTGCCTGCGCATGACTATCATGCATAATATTTTACAATCCTGTCTGAAAATCTGCAAAGCAGTGTTTTTAGGTCTTTTAAAAAAACATTTTTCTTTATATAAAAATGTTAATCTGAGTCTGATGTACCAGATTAAACTTCTAATAGTATATAGATCTCTTCTGTCTGATATTCTCAGCGTGGATTAGATATTTTGCTGCCCTTACCATATAGCTGGTTATTTATATTTACTGCATAATAGATATTCAAGAATAAACTTTTTTTAAGCTTTACTTAAAAAAATAAATTATATGCTACATTTTGAGGTTTTTATCCGATTGAATCGAAATAATAAACGTCTATTATGAAAATAATCGTTAGTTGCAGCCCTGGTTCTAACCCCCCACCACTCTTTTTCAGAATAAAAAAAAAAAACATGGATTCTAGACTCGTTTTACTTTCTACCATACCACAGAGACTGACTTTAGTTTGTGGCACATACAGTTAATACTTCCCTTGGTCAGTTTGATAATTGAGGTCCAGTGACTAGGTAGAAAGGCCCTGGTTTGTAAACACAGTCATAGCAAAAAAGGCTAAGTTCACTTTTTGAAAAAAATAATAAATGCACATATTTTTGCAGGTAAAAAAAAAAATGCATTTATTATTGTTATATATTTTTTAGGAGCCTGCAGAGCATTGCACCTACAACCAGTGAATCCTAGGCTCCTGCACACACTGCCTAGAGCTCTTTGCCCATACCTCTGTACGGGCTGACAGTTCCTGAGCTGTTGGCAATTAGAATGAACTGTGGGTGTGCTGTTCAGTGTGCCCGCAGTTTGTTCAAACTACAAGTCTGTCTGCCGTGGTGGATGCAGATTCCAGTCAATGAATGACACGGCTACTTGCTGTCACTATTTTAAAAAAGACACAGCTGTGCAGGCCCTGCCTGCCAGTGTCATTCATTCAGAGCTCTGAGAATGTTGAGCTACATGTACCCGACAGCCTTTGCAGCTGACTGCTTGTAGTTTCAATAAACTGCCATGGCGCTGTTGAGCACTCTGGCAATTCATTCATCTCTTCCAGTCAGTGTGTATCTTTCTGCCTGTAAGAGGTACGAGCAGACAGATACACTGACTAGTCTGCAGGAGTCATGCACGGCACCCGCGATCTGCTGATCACAGGTGAGGTGCTTTTAAGGCTCCAAGTAAATAAAAAAATAAAAAATGCACTTTTTTTTTTTTTTTACCTGCAAAAAGATGTGCATTATTTTATTTTTATTTTAAAGCTGAACTTTTTTAACAAAGCCTATAAAAAAGGGCCAATTCCATCTGCATACTCCCTAAGGAGGTTCGAAATAATTGGCACCTAATCTTGACCACCAGGTTCAAATTTCATGGATTTGAAGTGTTGGTAAATGTAGGGGAATACTGTTTTTTTTTCCATACGACAAATCTGTATTTTTGTTAGTTTAGATTAGTTGTTTTAGTTTAGGTCTCCAAACTTTCTAAACAAGGGGCCAGTTTAGGTCCTTCAGACTTTAGGAGGGGCCGAACTGTGGCCATTAGGAGTAGAAAAGGTCCCGATGTCAGCTGGAAAAAACAATGGCCCACCTTTGGTGTCAAAGGAGAGGAATTGTGCCCCATTGCTGGTGTCACTGGGAGGATTTATGCCTCATCATTGGTGTCATTGGGCCCAATTCTTTGTGTCATTGGGAGGAATTGTGCCTCATTGTTGCTGGAAGGGAAATTTATGCCTCATTGTTGGTATCTGTAGATGAAATAGTGCCCCAAGGGCCAGATAAAAGCAAGCAAAGAGAAGGGAGACCACAGGTTTAAATAATGGAAATTAACATACCATTCCAATTTTATGTGACTGCTGGAAAATGGAGTTTTCTGCCTATCATGGACAAGAAGGAGGCGTGACTTTTGAACAGTGAATGGCCGCCGAATAGTAATAGCACACGCAGGCATGCACAGGACACAGGTAGGGATGCGCACAGGACACAGGTAGGGATGCGCACAGGACACAGGTAGGGATGCGCTCAGGACACAGGCAGTAATGCGCACAGGACACAGGTAGGGATGCGCACAGGTGGGATGCGCACAGACACGTGCACACATACACAGGTACATATACACATAGACACAGGTACATGACACGTGACACATATACACATGACACGTGACACATATACACATGACACGTGACACATATACACATGACACGTGACACATATACACATGACACGTGACACATATACACATGACACGTGACACATATACACATGACACGTGACACATATACACATGACACGTGACACATATACACAGGACACATGCACATATGCACAGGACACATGACACATGCACATATGCACAGGACACATGACACATGACACATGCACATATGCACAGGACACATGACACATGCACATATGCACAGGACACATGACACATGCACATATGCACAGGACACATGACACATGCACATATGCACAGGACACATGCACATATGCACAGGACACGTGACACATGCACATATGCACAGGACACATGACACATGCACATATGCACAGGACACATGACACATGCACATATGCACAGGACACATGACACATGCACATATGCACAGGACACATGACACATGCACATATGCACATGACACATGACACATGCACATATGCACAGGACACATGACACATGCACATATGCACAGGACACATGACACATGCACAGGACACATGACACATGCAAATATGCACAGGACACATGACACATGCACAGGACACATGACACATGCAAATATGCACAGGACACATGACACATGCACATATGCACAGGACACATGCACATATGCACAGGACACATGCACATATGCACAGGACACATGCACATATGCACAGGACACAGGGAGGTATACAGCTGCAGATGGGCATTGTTGACCCTCTTTTTCCACTTACAGTAGCTGCTGCATTTCTCACCCTCGTCTTATACTCGGGGCAATACGTTTTTCCCATTTTTTTGTGGTAAATTAGGGCCTCGACTTATACTCGACTATATACGGTATGTCATCTTTATCAGTAGGCAATATTTGAATCAAGATCTAATGTTGAAATATGCTGAAAATGTCATTGATTTCCTGGGGTGTACTTAAATTTTCACATGACTATGTACTATGTATTTAAGGTATAACTAAAGGCAAAATTTATTTCTTAATCATATTTTTTAGGGACATAGGATGAAGTGAGAGTGTCCAAAAAAAGTAATATCACCAGGACACCATCCTCAAAAATGCAAAGATGACATTTGTTTATTACCCACAGAAAGCAACGTTTTGAGGCCACTGTAGACCTCTGCCTTAGACAAGCCTTGGTCACTGCTCACCGAGGAAAGGGTCCTCAGTGGTCTCAAAAATCACTTTCTGTGGTTGATGAATGCATGTCCTATTTACATAAAGATTTTGTGCTAGTAATATTGCATTCCTTAGACTTATGCTATGATGGCGCTATCCATCTGGCCACCATAGCACCCTCTTTATGGTCAGCGGTTGTAAGGAGTGTGCTGGATTCTCTGTACAACAGGATGGAGAGATTCAGTTACACTGGGTTATGCTGTTGCCTTAAAGCGGAGTTTCACCCTGAAAACTTTTTTTTTACATTTTCACAGTCTTTTATCAATAATAAAAAAAACATTTGGAGTGAAAACATTTTTTTAAACTTACAAGAAGTGCCCTGTTGCTAGGTGGTGGCTCCTAATCTGCCACTTCGGGCTCCGCATCACTTCCTCCCTCGCCTGTGCTCCTGGGAAATGTGAGTTATTTCCCGGGAGTCAGTGGGCAGGACTGTGTGAAATCTAGATCTATCCATCTATGTTGCCATAACAACGGGGCGTGACCTTCCTCCGTCGCCTCCCATTGTTATGGCAACTTGCTAAACAATCGGCGCTACGGCCGCCGGAGCATCACGCCTGTGCGAGATCGAGAAGAGCATGCTGGTTACCCAGCATGCACCTCTCGATCAGTTATCCAGAAAGAGGTTGCTATTGGGCTTCATGTGCCCACACTCATCATGGCAACGGCCAGAAGAGGATCAGCTAAATCGTAAGATTAAAAAAAAATATAATTACTATCCACTAGCATATACACATAGTTTATGCAGTGTGAGGAACCTGGAGAATTTTTTTTTTTTCCAGTGGCCGGAACTCAGCTTTAACCACTTAAGCCCCGGACCATTTGGCTGCCTAAAGACCAGAGAACTTTTCTTTATCCTACATCACGGGACACAGAGCACCATAATAATGACTATCTGGGTTATATGCTACCTTTAGGTGATTAGACACTGGCAACCAATAGTAAGAAGGTTTCTCCCATATAACCCCTCCCACACAGGAAGTACCTCAGTTTTTTTGCCAGTGTCTTGAAGGTGATGGTCATGGCTGTTGAAGCTCTTCAAATTCTTCAGTGGTGTCCCAGTGAGGATGTTATAATCGGATCCATTCGGATGGCAAGAAAGCTAAAGTGGATGGTACCCGATCCTCGGTCCAAGAACTAGGTTTTGCCTGTAATGTGTCCTTTATGGCGCTGGACCCTTGTTATGGTGTGTCCCACTGTGTCTGAGGTTACAGAAGACGGCCGGTGGTGTGCACTTATGCGGGTATTTCCCGCGCGTGCTGCGGGCGGGTGCGCCATGCGTGTGGCGCACGCATCATGGGCATGCCTGTGCGTCGCGGGCGTGCACATGCGCCACGGGGGTTCCTGGGCGTGCATGCCAAGGGTCTCGTGGGGGCGTGCGTTTGCACGCGCCCGTGCGCGGCGATGCTGTTTGTCGGCATCAGTTAAAGAGCTCATAAGAGCCAGGACTCCTGGAGCGTGGGGTTGGGACACAGAGGGCTGGGGCACATGAGTTGGACAGTTGCAACAACTTTGAAGGGTCTTTGTATAAGGCTGTGATAGCTGCTATACGCTGGATTCCAGCCTATAGTTCAGAGGGAGTACTTTTTATTTCTCAAACTCTTGTAAGCAATGTCTTCCAGAAGACGAGGTACGGGGAGCAGGGCAAGTCCAGGGGTTAAAGTGCCTCCTTCAAAAACAGGAGAGCAACCTCAGGTTGCTGCAGCCTCAGTCTCCCCTGAAAGACCTGCAGCATCTGGCCTGGCTGAGCCATTGCATTTGTCAGGCGTAGTGGCCACTACCAATGTCCCTGCCTTGGCTTATGTTACTAAGGATGACTTAGCATCAGCCCTAGCTGGCCTTGAGGGCAAAATAGCGGGTATGATTGCCACAGTAACGCAGGGAGGCAAGAAACGTCATAGATCTCCCTCTCCTGAGCCTGGCCCCAGTGGAGAGTCACTTGAGCACCAGGACTCTCTTAGCCACATGGGTCCATGTGATCTGGATTCAGAGTGGGCAGAGGATTTGGAGGAAGTGGCCGTAAAGGATAAAGAGGAAGGAAAGGCTGAAGATTCCTCAGCAGAGGATTCAGGTTCTGAGGAACCAATTTTGGCCTCCCAATCCCAAAAATTGTTTATTCAGTCTCTAACTAAAATGGTAAGAGCTGGGTTTAAGTTGCCCCCGGTGCAGGAGCCTGGACTCTCCTGTTCTACTTTAGGATCCTTGCGACCTCAGCAAGGTTCCCAGGCGTTCCCTTTGCATCCATTGTTGGAGCAGGTGATTTACGCTGACTGGGACCACCCTGACAGGATATACTTGCCTCCAAAAAGGTTTTCATTTTTATATCCTATGGTGGAAAAATTCAGGAAGAAGTGGGATACACCTTTGGTTGATGCTGCCATTTCTTCAGTGAATAAAAGCCTAACCTGTCCAGTGGATAATGCCCAGGTGTTTAAGGATCCGGCAGATAAAAAACTGGAATCCTTGCTAAAGGCTTCCATTGCGGTAGCTGGGTCAGCAGTACAGCCGGCCCTTGCAGCTATCGGTATTTGCCAGTCCCTGAAGGACCGTTTTAAGAGGTCGGTTAGGAACCTACCTTTTCAGGAGGAATCTAACGATGAATTAAAGGACTCGATCCAGCAGATGTCTCATTTTGGGCTACTTTCAATACATATGCACAGAGTCTTGTGGTTGAAGAACTGGTCTGCCGAGACGCCATGCAAAAGGCTGCTCGCGGCTTTTCCTTTTCACGGAGAGCACCTATTTGGAGAGTATCTGGATAAATATATCCAAAAGATATCGGGAGGAAAGAACTCCTTGCTTCCTGTTAAAAGGAGGAATAAACAGCCTTCCTTTTAAGATTCCCAACGCTCCAGGGCCAAGCGCTTCTTCTCCCAAGCGGTATCGACGGCCTCAGCCACCTAGTTTTAAAAAAACCTCAGGGTCAAAAAAGGACCCTGGACCCAAAAGCCAGCCAAGTCCAATTCCAAGTCTACCTTGTGAAGGGGCGCCCCCACTCTTACGGATGGGGGGCAGACTTCGGCTGTTTTCAGATGCTTGGGGGAAACTGGTTCAGGACAGGTGGGTCATTTCCACTGTAACACAGGGTTACAAAATAGAGTTCTGGGAATTTCCCTCAATTCGGTTTCTGGTATCCAGAATTCCGTCAGATCCAGAGAAAAAGAAATGCCTGTTCTTGGCTTTAGAGCATCTGGAAAAGCAAGGGGTAATTGTCAAGGTTCCACACAAAGAAAGATTCAAGGGGTTTTATTCGAACCTTTTCACAGTGCCGAAGCCGAACGGGGAGGTAAGGCCCATTCTGGACCTCAAGTCCCTCAACTGCTTTCTAAACGTCCGATCCTTCTGTATGGAGTCGGTCCGTTGGGTAATCGCGTCCCTGAGAAAAGGGGATTACTTAGCATCCATAGACATCAAGGACGCGTACCTGTATTTACCAATCTTCGGTCTGCATCAAAGATTTCTGCGTTTTGCAGTGGAGGGGCGTCATTTCCAATTTGTGGCATTGCCATTCAGTCTAGCCGTGGCCCCTCGGGTCTTCACAAAAATTCTGGCCCCGGTATTAGCATTCCTAAGGTCCCAAGAGATATCGGTGATAGGATATCTGGACGATCTTCTGTTAAAGGATCAATCTTGCTCCATCCTAGTCGAAAATGTTATAGCAACGGTTCGTTTTCTGAGGTCTCTTTCCCCCCCAGCAGTGCTCAAACTCCCATACACCTTTTATGGCCAATTACTTGCATATAAGCCTTCAAAATGGTCACTTTTGATTTCTCATGTTCGGCTCCCATAGACTTCAATACAGTTCACTGTTTGGGGCAGAACTTTTCCCGTTCTGCTGCAAACGAAACATGGGTGTTCGGCCCATCTCTAGCCACAAGTGTGCTTCCACCCTTTCTCCTCCATCATCCACTTTTCAATTTTCTGTGGCTGCCGCTGCTTCAGCACAGTCAGCTGAGGATGAAGATGATTGTCCCCTTTCCTTATGTGAGAAGTTGCCACAGGAGGAATTTTTTAGACATTACGACAAAACTTAAAAACGTTTATTTCCCGAACACTTCATATTCCTTATGTGCCTGCTGTACCATGTACTTGTATGAGAAAGTATCCTGTTCTCTTTGCATTGCTTCCTTTATGTGAAATCCCTGGTGTTCCTGCTAGTACCATCACTTTCCTATTAAAAACTGACCACACTATGCAGAAGAGCACACTGTGGTTGGTTCTCTAGCTATGCTGGGAACTCGGTGTACTCTTCTCCAATGGTCAGACTTGTCCTGACACTCCCCCAGCTGCACAACCATTCACTGGCAAGCTCAGTGCAGCTTCTCCTCCCCCCAGCTCTTATGCAGCTGAAAACAGAGGGAATGTGATCATATATTTAAAAAAAAAAGGTATTTATAATGTTTTTTTTTATATCTATACAAAAATGTTTTGCCTTTCATTTTTATTTTAAACCGAAAGGGTTGTTTTGCAAGGTGATCGTTTACAATCACTTTAGGGTCACATTGAGAAATCCAAAAGCATCCCATTCTTCATCCCAAAAATTTGACGCACGGTTCCTCTTAATATCCATACCAGACCTGAAGGGCCTGGTATGAATTTTGGGGGGACCCCCATGCAAATTTTTATTTTATTTTTTGGTTCAGGGTTCCCCTTAATATTCATACCAGACACAAAGGGCCTGGTAATGGACTGGGGGGGACCCATGCCGTTTTTTTTCTATGAGTTTCATCTATATTGCCGAGACCCGACAATTCATTACAGCTGTGATCAGTTTTAAATGACTTTTTTCCTTTAGGAATGTCATTTTGCTGTGGCCACTTTACAGCCATACTATATACACCCCCAGGCACGATATTTAACCACTTAAGGACCGCCTCACGCCGATATACATCGGCAGAATGGCACGGGCAGGCAAAATCACGTAGATATACGTGATCTGCCTCCCGCAGGTGGGGGGTTCGATCGGACCCCCCCCCCCCGTGCCCGAGGCGGTCCTCTTTTGTCCCCCGGCGATCGGATGTGAGGGGGAGGCCATCCGTTCGTGGCCCCCCCCCCCCTCGCGACCGCCGCCGGCCAATGAGAACATTCCTTTGCTGCTGTATGCTAAACAGCAGCAAAGAAAATGATGTCATCTCTCCTCGGCTCGGTTTTTTCTGTTCCGGCACCGAGTAGAGAAGACTAATGTGAGTGAAAACACACACACAGTAGAACATGCCAAGCACACAAAACACCCCCGATCACCCCCCCCCCCCCCCCCGTCACAAACTGACACCAAGCAGTTTTTTTGTTTTTTGTTTTGTTTTTTCTGATTACTGCATGGTGTCAGTTTGTGACAGTTACTGTGGTGGGACAGTTACTGTTAGCCCTCTTTAGGTCTAGGGTACCCCCCTAACCCCCCCAAATGAAGTTTTAACCCCTTGATCACCCCCCGTCACCAGTGTCACTAAGCGATCATTTTTCTGATCGCTGTATTAGTGTCACTGGTGACGCTAGTTAGGGAAGTAAATATTTAGGTTCGCCGTCAGCGTTTTATAGGGACAGGGACCCCCATATACTACCTAATAAACGTTTAACCCCTTGATTGCCCCCTAGTTAACCCTTTCACCACTGATCACCGTATACCTGTTACGGGTGACGCTGGTTAGTTTGTTTATTTTTTATAGTGTCAGGGCACCCGCCGTTTATTACCAAATAAAGGTTTAGCCCCCTGATCGCCCGGCGGTGATATGCGTCGCCCCAGGCAGCGTCAGATTAGCGCCAGTACTGCTAACACCCACGCAGTATCGATCGATCACTGTCACTTACAAAACACTAAACACATAACTGCAGCGTTCGCAGAGTCAGGCCTGATCCCTGCGATCACTAACAGTTTTTTTGGTAGCATTTTGGTGAACTGGCAAGCACCAGCCCCAGGCAGCATCAGGTTAGCGCCAGTACCGTTGACACCCACGCACGCACCGTACACCTCCCTTAGTGGCATAGTATCTGAACGCATCAATATCTGATCCGATCAGATCTATTCTAGCGTCCCCAGCAGTTTAGGGTTCCCAAAAACGCAGTTTTAGTGGGATCAGCCCAGATACCTGCTAGCACCTGCGTTTTGCCCCTCCGCCCGGCCCAGCCCACCCAAGTGCAGTATCGATCGATCACTGACACTTACAAAACACTAAACGCTTAACTGTAGCGTTCACAGAGTCAGGCCTGATCCCTGCGATCGCTAAGTTTTTTTTTTTTTGGTAGCGTTTTGGTGAACTGGCAAGCACCAGCGGCCTAGTACACCCCGGTTGTAGTCAAACCAGCACTGCAGTAACACTTGGTGATGTGGCGAGTCCCATAAGTGCAGTTCAAGCTGGTGAGGTGGCAAGCACAAGTAGTGTCCCGCTGCCACCAAAAAGACAAACACAGACCCGTCGTGCCCATAGTGCCCTTCCTGCTGCATTCGCCAATCCTAATTGGGAACCCACCGCTTCTGCAGCGCCCGTACTTCCCCCATTCACATCCCCAACCAAATGCAGTCAACTGCATGAGAGGCATTTTCTTTATGTCCTCCCGAGTACCCCTACCCAACGAACCCCCCCCAAAAAAGATGTCTGCAGCAAGCGCGGCTATAGGCGTGACACCCGCTATTATTGTCTCTTCTCTTCTGACAATCCTGGTCTTTGCATTGGTGAATGTTTTGAACGCTACCATTCACTAGTTGAGTATTAGCGTAGGGTACAGCATTGCACAGACTAAGCACACTTTCACAGGGTCTCCCAAGATGCCATCGCATTTTGAGAGACCCGAACCTGGAACTGGTTACAGTTATAAAAGTTAGTTACAAAAAAAGTGTAAAAAAAAAAAAATATATAAAATAAAAAAAAATAGTTGTCGTTTTATTGTTCTCTCTCTCTCTCTCTCTCTATTGTTCTGCTCTTTTTTACTGCATTCTATTCTGCAATGTTTTATTGTTATTATGTTTTATCATGTTTGTTTTTCAGGTATGCAATTTTTTTTATACTTTACTGTTTACTGTGTTTTATTGTTAACCATTTTTTTGTCTTCAGGTACGCCATTCACGACTTTGAGTGGTTATACCAGAATGATGCCTGCAGGTTTAAGTATCATCTTGGTATCATTCTTTTAAGCCAGCGGTCGGCTTTCATGTAAAAGCAATCCTAGCGGCTAATTAGCCTCTAGACTGCTTTTACAAGCCGTGGGAGGGAATGCCCCCCTCCCCCAACGTCTTCCGTTGGGGTGTCTACTTTCCAAAATGGGGTCATTTGGGGGGGGGGTTGTGCCACCTGGACATTCCATGGCCTCCGAAACTGTGATAGGCAGTGAAGAGTGAAATCAAAAATTTACACCCTTAGAAATCCTGAAGGCGGTGATTGGTTTTCGGGGCCCCGTACTCAGCTAGGCTCCCAAAAAGTCCCACACATGTGGTATCCCCATACTCAGGAGAAGCAGCTGAATATATTTTGGGGTGCAATTCCACATAGGCCCATGGCCTGTGTGAGCAATATATCATTTAGTGACAACTTTTTGTAAATATTTTTTTTTTTGTCTTTCAATCACTTGGGACAAAAAAAATAGATATTCAATGGGTTCAACATGCCTCTCAGCAATTTCCTTGGGGTGTCTACTTTCCAAAATGGGGTCATTTGGAGGAGGGGGGGGGTTGTACTGCCCTGCCATTTTAGCACCTCAAGAAATGACATAGGCAGTCATAAACTAAAAGCTGTAAATTCCAGAAAATGTACCCTAGTTTGTAGACACTATAACTTTTGCGCAAACCAATAAATATACGCTTATTGACATTTTTTTTACCAAAGACATGTGGCTGAATACATTTTGGCCTAAATGTATGACTAAAATTGAGTTTATTGGATTTTTTTTATAACAAAAAGTAGAAAATATCATTTTTTTTCAAAATTTTCGGTCTTTTTCCGTTTATAGCGCAAAAAATAAAAACCGCAGAGGTGATCAAATACCATCAAAAGAAAGCTCTATTTGTGGGAAGAAAAGGACGCAAATTTCGTTTGGGTACAGCATTGCATGACGCGCAATTAGCAGTTAAAGCGACGCAGTGCCAAATTGGAAAAAGACCTCTGGTCCTTAGGCAGCATAATGGTCCGGGGCTGAAGTGGTTAAAGGAATATTTCATTTTTATTGTTTCACTTTAAGCATTATTAAAATCACTGCTCCCGAAAAAACGTCCGTTTTTAAAACTTTTTTTTTTTTTTTGCATTAATATATGTCCCCTGGGGCAGGACCTGGGTCCCCAAACACTTTTTCTGGCTATAAATTGCATATAAGCCTTTAGAATGGGCACTTTTGTTTTTTCATGTTAATGTCCCATAGACTTTTAACGGTGTTCTGAAGGTTTGGAGTTTGCCGCGAACACGGCATAATGTTCGCTTTTCGGCGAACGTCGAGCTCATCCCTACTTGTGAACATTAGTCCTCAAAAGACCTGTCTAAAGTGTGTGTGCATTTTCCCCCTTAGTTTTCTGCTTAAATACAAGTTTTCAGTGTGTGCGTATTCTTCTTTTCAACTTCCTATGTTCCAAGAACCATTGACCCACTCCGCATTTCATTTTCAATATTCTCCCCACCTTCACACCCTGCAAATACTACTTACATGCTCCCCTCCTCCTCTTCTACTTTTCTAGAATAGCTGGCCTCAATTTCAGCAGCCCTGGACAATGACTTTGACCTTTATTTCTCCCCTGTAAAACCCTGTTTGTGAATTGATTGACTCCCATGCTGTCACTTGAACAAGAAGTGACAGCACTTAACACTCATTCAAGATGCTGTCACTTGAATGGGTGCTAAATGCTTTATGGGGCACACATTCCCTTAAATCAATTACCTGTATGGCTATGAGCATATTTATTTTGTGGCTTTGTTTCCAATTACGTAAACATCAGTAACGACAATTTGTCACTCAACAGGTTTACTGTCCTGCCTGTTGTCATACCCTCTTACTCGTCCTACATGTTTTGACCCTGTTAGTCACTTAGTGGCTAACCCTGACCGAACAGGTTTTTGTTTTACCATGGCTTTCCTGTGCCACCCTACATATGGGGGGGGGGGGCATGATTAGGGGGCACGTAATGGTGTAACTGGGGGAGAACTTGCCCAGTTCAAAGGGACTATGTACAGTGGTATATTGGCTGTTGGTTACAGCGCACCTATGAATCTACTATGTGTGATACACATAAGTAGCCATTGTCTGAACTTTACGTTACATACAAAAAAACAAAGTGCATTACTTGCACAATAAAACATTTTTATTCAAACATTAAAGCTTGTTTAGCTGTACTTCTCCTGTGGATAACAGGAGTGCAGTCCGTTCTGGCCAAGTCGGAGCACGGTTCGGGCGTGCCTGGCCAAGTCGGAGCTCGGTTCGGGCGTGCCTGGCCAAGTCGGAGCTCGGTTCGGGCGTGCCTGGCCAAGTCGGAGCTCGGTTCGGGCGTGCCTGGCCAAGTCGGAGCTCGGTTCGGGCGTGCCTGGCCAAGTCGGAGCTCGGTTCGGGCGTGCCTGGCCAAGTCGGAGCTCGGTTCGGGCGTGCCTGGCCAAGTCGGAGCTCGGTTCGGGCGTGCCTGGCCAAGTCGGAGCTCGGTTCGGGCGTGCCTGGCCAAGTCGGAGCTCGGTTCGGGCGTGCCTGGCCAAGTCGGAGCTCGGTTCGGGCGTGCCTGGCCAAGTCGGAGCTCGGTTCGGGCGTGCCTGGCCAAGTCGGAGCTCGGTTTGGGCGGGCCTGGCCAAGTCGGAGCTCGGTTCGGGCGGGCCTGGCCAAGTCGGAGCTCGGTTCGGGCGGGCCTGGCCAAGTCGGAGCTCGGTTCGGGCGGGCCTGGCCAAGTCGGAGCTCGGTTCGGGCGGGCCTGGCCAAGTCGGAGCTCGGTTCGGGCGGGCCTGGCCAAGTCGGAGCTCGGTTCGGGCGGGCCTGGCCAAGTCGGAGCTCGGTTCGGGCGGGCCTGGCCAAGTCGGAGCAGAGAGAGAAGCGGTCCTAGATTAAATTACAGGAGCTCATGCTGTGTATACATCCAGATTTCCTTTGTAATGGATGCTTTTGCTTTTAGGAAGCTGAAAGCAGGAATATGCATGTGTGAAACATATTTCCTAGTCAAAAACCAAAAAACCACCAATGCCTCAGAGCTCACACTAGGATGTAACATCAGCTGATCAGCCATTGCTTCCAGCTGCTTCCTTACCATATGGGCTGACTCTAAAAACACCCTGGGTGACTGAGCAGCTGATGTCCAGGGAAATGCTCCACCTGTTTGCTTGTTGTTGCACTGCTTTTCAATAGGAAGTTCAGCAGTATCCTCCCTGTAGAGGCTTTCACTTATGATTTGTAGTTTACTTTGTGGCTGTAATGTTAGTGATCTAAGTTGGAGGTAACAAAGGGGGATATTTATGTGTTGAGTGACTTTTTTTTTTCCCAGCAAGCTTTTTGAACTTTGCTGTCCTATACATAAAATTTGGGTTGCTTAGTTCTACAAAAACAAATTTCCACCATTTGATGAACCTTTTTGAAAGAAGATTCACAAGGTTAGTTTACCACTATAGGGCCTTGTTTACCCAGGCAATTGGGGGGGGGGGGGGGGGGGGCATTCAGTGGATTTAAGCAGCAAAGAGTCAGTGGATTCTTCTAACTGGTATCACAGGTGTATGTGAACAGCTCAACCTGTGCAAAGCAATGACAGGTTGAGAAGACCTGCCGCTGTTCACGTGTTTCTGCACATAGAGGACTTGCCTGCAGTTAGGAACAAATGGCTGACCCAGAGATCTGTCCCTAACCACAGATAACCCCGGGACGTGTGTGGATACTTATGGACAGCACCAGCTCCTGTCAGCCAATCCTTGTTTTGTACAAGTTGCGCTCCCTGTGATCCTAGCCACAAGAATCGGCTGAATCTTGCCACTAGAATCTGCTGTTAGCTTCTAATCGCATGTGTGAAGGAGTCATTAAGCGAGGTATACATGGACCGAAAATTGTCCATTGTGTGGATGTTGGGATCTGTAAGATTTTTCTTTCTTCATCCAGCTGACTGAAAGAAAATAAACTGCCTTTTTATACCCAGATTTAGGGTCTGTTTCCAGGGGCTTTGACCTTGTGCAGATGTAGCTTGCTTTTCACATTGTATTGCAACGTCTCTGAGATAATTCCAATTTTGACAGGTGCATTTAATGAATTGGGGGGTGGGTAGTAGAGAGAGGGGACTTTTTTTAATATGTGACCTTTGTCTTTGGGATGATTTTAACTTCTGAGATGTTGAATGTAGTAAGTAGCCAGTAGAAAATGGTGTAATGTTGCCATCTAGGGGTAACTAATGTTAATGCAAGTTGTTTCTTTCATTAAAAGTAAATGCCTGATTTTTAAATTTGTCTTTTCAAGATTGCTCGTGCAAGAATGCTAGTTACTATGGAAACCGTGCAGCCACCTTGATGATGCTGGGAAAGTACCGGGAAGCACTGGAGGATGCTCAGCAAGCCGTGCGACTAGATGACACCTTTGTTAAGGTGATTACTAATACTCTCTGTATATTCTATAGTACAGCCGTGGCCAAAAGTTTTGAGAATGACACAAATTTTAATTTTCACAAAGTCTGCTGCTTCATCTTTTTGTCAGATGTTACTATGGTAACCCCCCCCCCCCCCCAAAAAACCCCTCCCTCCCTTCCTGGCAAACTCACGGGAGTGAGAGAGAGAGCTGTGCATGATGTCATAAGCCTAGGCTAACGACCAGACAAGAAACAGGAAGTGGACTGTATTTACTGGCAGAAAAAAAATATATTTTACTATCCAAAGTTAAAACAACAAGGGCAGAATATTTAATAGATGGAAAGTTTAAAAAATTACTGAAGGATAAGTGGCTGAGAACAAACCCCACACATAAATGGTCTCAGGATGCTTTACTGTTAGCATGACACAGATGGTAGCGCTCACCTTTTTCTTCTCTGGACAAGGTTTTTTTCTGGATGCCCCAAACAATCGGGAAAGGGATTCATCAGAGAAAATGACTTTACCCCAGTCCCCAGCAGTCCAATCCCTATACTTTTTGCAGAATATCAGTCTGTCCTTGATTTTTTTTTTTGTTTTTTTGTTTTCCTGCAGAGAAGTTGCTTTTTTGCTGCCCTTCTTGACACCAAGCCATCCTCCAAAAGTTTTTGCCTCACTGTGCGTGCAAATGTACTCACACCTGCCTTCTGCCATTCCTGAGCAGGCTTTGCACTAGTGGTTCCCCGATCCCACAGCTGAATCAACTGTAGGAGATAGTCCTGCCATTGCTGTCGTTTTCTTGAAGCCTTCTGCACAACAATTGAGCCTCTCTCCTTGAAGTTCTTGATCCAATAAATGATTGATTTAAGTGCAATCTTAGTAGCAGCAATATCCTTGCCTGTGAATCCCTTTTTGTGCAAAGCAATGATGACTGCAGATAACCATGGTTAAAGGGGTTGTAAACCCTCCTGTTTTTTTTTTTAATAACAAACATGTTATACTTACCTCCACTGTGCAGAGTGGCCCGGTCCTCCTCTTCTAGGGTGCCTCAGCGGCAATGGTTGCTCCTCCCCGCATCGAGTGTCCACGTTGAAGAAGACTCTCTTAAGGTGGACACCCGTGCGGGCGCGCTCCCGAGTCCTGCATCTGTGTCCATTCACATAGAATGCAGGACTCGACCCCGGCGCCAAGTTATTGGCGGGAGCCAATGGCTGCGCTGCTATCAATCTATCCAGTCAGGACACAAGACGCCAGCTAGCGATGGTGTGCTCGTTCCCGGATGGAGGATGACAGCGTTCAGGTAAGTAAAATTGGGGGGCTGCAGCACTACAGAAGGGCTTTCACCTTAATGTATAGAATGCATTAAGGTGAAAAACCGTGAGGGTTTACAACCCCTTTAACAGAGACAGAACAATGATTTCAAGCACCACCCTCCTTTTAAATCTTCCAGTCTGTTCTAACTCAATCAGCATTACAGAGTGATTTCCAGCCCTGTCCTCGTCAACACTGATACCTGTGTTAACGAGAGAATCGCTGACATGATGTCAGCTGGTCCTTTTGTGGCAGGGCTGAAATGCAGTGGAAATGTTTTTTTTTTTTTAGGATTAAGTTCATTTTAATGGCAGAGGGACTTTGCAACCAATTGCAATTCATCTGATCACTCTTCATAACATTCTGGAGTATATGCAAATTGCCATCATAAAAACAGAGGCAGCAGACTGTGAAAATTAATATATATATAAATTATATTTGTGTCATTCTCAAAACTTTTGGCCATGGCTGTATATTATTACTCAGTTTAAAAACAAATTCAATGCTGACCTTTTCTAAGGCAGCTGTAGATAGTCTGATCTTAGATTTGGATTTCCTGCTTTTATCATATTTGAAAGCAATACATGCTATTAAGTTATTAGTTTGTTTTGTTATGTGTATGTGTGGAAAATGGTTCCTTCAGGATATTCAGGCCTCATGCACACTGAAGCTGATGAACTGATGTTTTTGGGAGTTTGGGCGTTTTTTTAACAGCCCTTAAACTCCCCTCTATGCTATCCTGTGTCCATGCACACATGGACGTTTTTTTAAGTTTATCAGCAGGGGAGTTTATGGGCTGTTGTCTGAACTCCCTAAAATCGCATTCAAGAGCAGTTCTTATGACCACAAAAAATGCTGAAAAACGTGCATAATTGCGCTTTTATCAGAGTTCATCGTTTTACATTGCATAAACGCGTTTACATTGCATAAACGCGTTTTTAAAAACGCTGTTAAAAGCGCGTTTTGAAAGCGGCATTTTCCTGCCAGCAATCCAACGTCCAGAAATACTTTTTTGAACGTCCTGTGTGCATGGAGCCTTAAGGTGGTGTATACATGTGATTAAAACAAACAAAAAAAGAGCACCTCCTCCCTGTGAATTATAACTTTATTGGTTAAAACAAAATAGTATAAATATTCACAAAACCAAGTGTTGACACCACATATGGTGTTGACGGGGGGAGATAGAGGAGAATTTCTACTAAAAAAAGAGGACTAGGCACAAGAGACATATGGCAGCTAAGCAGTAAGTAAGTTATGCAGTAAGTTATGTTCTTTTTGCTGATTAAACATACACGATTCAGCATAGATATGAACAATAATATGTCACCCATGGTAAAATCTGCAGCATTAATGTGCATATTGATTGATGCAGCCATCCATAAGGGCCGGTTTACACTGCTGCGATGTCCGATATCGAATGTGATTCGCACCGCACTATAGCGCAAAACACATGCGATCTGTGTGCGATGCAATTTCACCCGTACAGATAGTATGGCTGAATTCACATCGCATTCGGACCAAACTCGAACAGGACCCTTTTTTTGGTCCACACCCTTGTGATCCGATTCCTCTGCAGGTTTGCAGATCGCACTGCGATATATGAACTGATTTGGGGGTGTCATTAACTTTTATATTGAATCTGTTTTATTAAGTTTCAAGCATTTTTTTTAAACCACATTGAATAAACATAGGCAAGAAATAACATATTTCCATTGAATGAACAAGTATACTTTAGGATCGGAAGGACATTAAAAGAACATGTATCACATAAGCATAGTCATGTAGATATCATCAAGGAATGTAGAAATAAACCAAGTAATGGTAAATCAAGTAACCAGTAGAGCACTATAAACAATGGTGTAGAAAACAGAAAGAAACAAGGCTCAACACATATGGCCTGAAAGTGTGGTGAATCTACTGGTAAGATTACTATAATCTTAAAAAGGTAAGGGAGGAGGAGTAGAAGGGGCGGAGAAATATGGAAAGAGAAAAATAAAATTAAAAAAAGGGGGGTATAAGAAAGAAAGGGAAGTTGGGGATAAGGTATATCAAGCTACTCATGAGAGGGCCCAGGGGAAACAGTAGGAGCTGTATCCGCTATAAAAGGGTCAAAATCAGAAGAGAACCCGGAAGTGTAACCAAACAGTCCACATAAAAGTGTGGGTCTCACTTTTATCAGCATCCCACGATAATATCCGTTCAATATGTTCGATCCTGTCCACTTCGCAGGCCCAATCCGCTGGAGAGGGGAACACTGGTTGACGCTGAGGTCTAGCAATAACTGAACATGCAGCCGTCAGCAAATGGCGAATTAAGCTTTTCTTGTTTTGTTTGTATGACCCCGGTAACATAGATAGGACTGTTAAGCGGGGTTCATTAGGATATTTGTCCCCTACAAGTTTGTAATATAGCTGGAGAATCTTATCTCAAACATACAGTCAGGTCCATAAATATTGAGACATCGACACAATTCTAATCTTATTGGCTTTATACACCACCACAATGGATTTGAAATCAAACGAACAAGATGTGCTTTATCTGCAGACTTTCATCTTTAATATTAGGGTATTTACATCCAAATCAGGTGAACGGTGTAGGAATTACAACAGTTTGTATATGTGCCTCCCACTTTTTAAGGGACCAAAAGTAATGGGACAAATTTGCTGCTCAGCTGTTCCATGGCCAGGTGTACATTATTCTCTCATTATCCCATTTACAAGGAGCAGATAAAAGGTCCAGAGTTAATTTCAAGTGTGCTATTTGCATTTGGAATCTGTTGCTGTCAACTCTCAATATGAGATCCAAAGAGCTGTCACCATCAGTGAAGCAAGCCATCATTAGGCTGAAAAAACAAAACCCATCAGAGAGATAGCAAAAACATTAGGTGTGGCCAAATCAACTGTTTGGAACATCGTTAAAAAGAAAGAACGCACCAGTGAGCTCAGCAACACCAAAAGACCCGGAAGACCACGGAAAACAACTATGGTGGATGACCGAAGAATTCTTTCTCTGGTGAAGAAAACACCCTTTACAACAGTTGGCCAGATCAAGAACACTCTCCAAGATGTAGGTGTATGTGTGTCAAAGTCAACAATCAAGAGAAGACTTCACCAGAGTGCATACAGAGGGTTCACCACAAGATGTAAACCATTGGTGAGCCTCAAAAACAGGAAGGCCGGATTAGAGTTTGCCAAACAACATCTAAAAAAGCCTTCACAGTTAAACTTGTACCAGAGTGATGGGAAGAGAAGAGTATGGAGAAGGAAAGGAACTGCTCATGATCCAAAGGGCATACCACCTCATCAGTGAAGCATGGTGGTGGTAGTGTCATGGCGTGGGCATGTATGGCTGCCAATGGAACCGGTTCTCTTGTATTTATTGATGATGTGACTGCTGACAAAAGCAGCAGGATGAATTCTGAAGTGTTTTGAGCAATGTTATCTGCTCATATTCAGCAAAATGCTTCAGAACTCATTGGACGGCGCTTCACAGTGCAGATGGACAATGACCCGAAGCATACTGTGAAAGTAACAAAAGAGTTTTTAACCAGTTGCCGACAATGGCACGGGCAGGCATAAGGGCTTACCTGTACGTCCCTGCCTGCCCTGTCTGATCGAACCCCCCCCGGTGCCTGTGGTGGTCAGATTAGCTCCAGGAGCGATCAGTGCTGATCCCTCATGATCCCCCCCCTGGCAAATGAGGAGCTTCCTCTGCTTCTGAACTGTAAACAGAAGCAGAGGAAGTGATGACATCGCTCCTCGTGAAGCCTTTTCGTTCCGGCTTCCGAGGAGAGAAGACATCAAATAAGTGCACCAACACTACACATTACAGTAGAACATGCAGGCACACTTTTTACCCCACTGCACCCCCTCACATACTGACACCATTAGCAGGTTTTTTGTTTTTTTTTCTGATTACTGCATTGGTGTCATTTGTGACTGTTCTAAGTTTAACCCCTTGATCACCCCCCGTCGCCAGTGTCACTAAGCGATCATTTTTCTGATCGCTGTATTAGTGTCACAGGTGACGTTAGTTACGCAGGTAAGTATTTAGGTTCAGCGTCAGGTTTTTATAGCGTCAGATACCCCCATGGACTACCTAGTAAAGGTTTTAACCTCCTGATTGCCCCCTAGTTAACCCTTTCACCAGTGATTACCATATAACTGTTACGGGTGATGCTGGTTAGTTTTTTATAGTGTCAGGGCAACCGCCATTTATTACCTAATAAAGGTTTAACCCCCTGATCGCCCGGCGGGTGATATATGTTAGGTTTTAGGGTCAGATATGGTCTGTGTTGCCTCAGGCAGAGTCAGGTTAGTGCCAGTACCGCTAACACCCACACCTCAGCATACACCTCCCTTAGTGGTATAGTATCTGAACAGATCAATATCTGATCTGATCTATACTAGCGTCCCCAGCAGTTTAGGGTTCCCAAAACGCAGTGTTAGCAGGATCAGCCCAGATACCTGCTAGTACCTGCCCTATCTAGCACCTGCGTTTTGCCCCTCCGCCCAGTCCACCCAAGTGCAGTATCAATCGATCACTGTCGCTTACAAAACCCTAAACACATAACTGCAGCGTTCGCAGAATCAGGCCTGATCCCTGTGATCGCTAACAGTTTTTTTGGTAGCGTTCTGATACAGTCGCTGACAGGAGCTTTTTTACCTGTGAGTCTCACTACTGTACCACTAAATTTAGAGCCCAAAATGGCAAATCGAAGATACAGTAGTGAAGAGGCCTACACATTTCTGAGCATGACAAATAGTGAAGAGGAAGTCACTCATGTGTCAGATTTAGGCTCAGAATACGAAGCTGTAGACAGCAGCGGCTCAATGACAGATAGCTCTGACGACGGAGTTGTGGTCCCTGCCAAGGTCAGGCATACCAGACCCCAATCTTCTTCTGCTGTTGAGGTGCAAGAACCGCAGGGCTCTCGTATGGAGTAGAGAAGTACTAGCGCCACTATTCCTTCTGGTGAACTGGCAAGCACCAGCGACCTAGTACACCCTGGTCGTACATACAGCACTGCAGTAACACTTGGTGATGTGGCGAGTCCCATAATTGTAGTTTAAGCTGGCGAGGTGGCAAGCACAAGTAGTGTCCCGCTGCCACCAAAAAGACAAACACAGGCCCGTTGTGCCCATAGTGCCCTTCCTGCTGCATTCGCCAATCCAATTTGGGAGCCCACCACTTCTGCACCACCCGTACTTCCCTCATTCACTGGCCAACCCGGCATTCAGGTGGAAACAGATTATTTTACGTCACTTGATTTTTATTCGCCGTTTTTCACCGAAGATCTCTATAGATCTGTTGTGGACCAACGCAATTTGTATGCTGGTCAATACATCGCCACTAATCCCCAGTCCTCCCTTGCCTGAGATTGGAAACCAATTACTGTTTCCGAACTTAAGATCTTTCTGGGCCTATCCCTCCTCTTGGGCATAACCAAAAAGAGTGAGTTGTGGTCATATTGGTCCACTGACCCAATTCACCATATGCCCGTTATGCCTGTGTTCTCTGCTTCCATGGCCAGGGCACGATACGAGCAGATTTTGCGGTTCATGCACTTCAACAACAATGAACTCTGTCGTCCTCGTGGAGACCCTGGATACGATCGGCTCTACAAAATTCGGCCCCTCTTAAACCACTTCAACCAACGTTTTGCAGACTTGTTTACTCCCCATCAAGTTGTCTGCGTTGATGAGTCCCTGATTAAGTTTTCTGGCTGCTTGTCATTCAAACAGTATCTTCCCAGCAAGCGTGCCAGATACGGGGTCAAGATGTATAAGCTCTGTGACAGGGCCACAGGGGAGAGAGCCTGCTTAGGTGTAATAACTTGCTCGCTATGAAGTGGAGGGATAATAAGAATGTTTTCTTTCTTACCTCCCTTCATGCAGACACAACTGTCCAAATTACTACGGCGACTGGTGTTGTGGAGAAACCCCTTGTGTCCATGAATATAACCAAAATATGGGAGGGGTGGACCACAATGTCCAGTTGTTGGCGCCGTACCTAGTTGTCCGTAAGGCCAGAAGCTGTTCTAAAAGAGTGTCTGTGTACTTATTTCAATTGGCTTTGCTGAACGCTCATGTGCTATACAGAGCTTCAGGACGGACTGGATCCTTCCTTAAATTCCAGGAAGAGATCGTCAGAGCCCTTCTGTTTCCAGACGGTGCTCCACCTCACCTTCTCAATACAAATGCAGTAAGCCGGCTGCATGAGAGGCATTTTCCTTATGTCCTCCTGAGTACCCCTACCCAACGAGCCCCCCAAAGAAAATGTGTCTGTAGAAAGCGCGGATATAGGCGTGACACCCGCTATTATTGTCCCTCCTGTCCTGACAATCCTGGTCTTTGCATTGGTGAATGTTTTTAGCGCTACCATACACTAGTTGAGTTTTAGCGTAGGGTAGAGCATTGCGCAGTCTAAGCACACTTTCACAGAGTCTCCCAAGATTCCATCTCATTTTGAGAGACCCGAACCATTACAGTTACAAATAAAGGTGTAAAAAGAAAAAAGTAAAAAATATACAAAAAAAATATAAAATAAAAAAAACAAAAATAGTTGTTTTATTCTCTCTCTCTCTATTCTCTTGCTCTTTTTTTACTGTATTCTATTTTGCAATGTTTTATTGTTACTATGTTTTATCATGTTTGCTTTTCAGGTATGTATTTTTTTTATCCTTTACTGTTTTTTATTGTTAACCATTTTTTTGTTTTCATGTACGCCATTCAGCTGCAGCGCGAATCTATTTATCTTGACAGCAACAGCATTTGCTCCCACGATACATAAAGCCGTGACTCCAGCGCTGTCGGAGGTCATTTTACCACCACCGTTAAAAGAAAAAAAAAAAAAAGAGCATATATGCCGAAGCATGGGGGCAGCAGGCGTGGAGGAGCAATTTGTTCCTAACTTTTGGGGCAGATGCCCCCATGCTTCGGCATATATGTTTTATATATGTTTTATTTTTTACTATTTTTTATTTTTTTTTGTATTTGCTTTGCAAGTATGGTATGTCTTACTGTTTATACTGTAATGTTACTTTGTTTTATTGTTAACCATCATTTGCTTAGCAGGTACGCCATTCGGTTGCAGCCCAGATTTATTTATCTTGACCGCAACAGCGTTTGCTCCCACGATACATAAAGCCGTGACTCCAGCGCTGTAGGGGGGGATTTCACCACCACAGTTAAAAAAAAGAGAATATATGCCGAAGCATGGGGGCAGCAGGGGCAGGGGAGCGATTTGTTCCTAACTTTTGGGGCAGATGCCCCCATGCCTCGGCATATATAAATGATGCATGTGTGCCCATCATTAGAAATTAGTATCTTGACAGCAACAGCGTTTGCTCCCACGATACATAAAGCTGTGACTCCAGTACTGTAGGAGGTGATTTCACCACCACAGTTAAAAACAAAATGGTGCATGTATGCCCATCATTAGAAGTTGGGTGGATAAAGGGAGGTATTCTAATGGTGGGCATACCCACCGATCAATCTCTTTTTTTTTCGTTCAGCCCACAGGCTGCATGAAAAAAAAGATTATAATATATGCCCAACAAGGACCAGCAACTTACTGGTATGTTGCTGGACTTTGAGTGGTTATACCAGAATGATGCCTGCAGGTTTAGGTATCATCTTGGTATCATTCTTTTCAGCCAGCGGTCGGCTTTCATGTAAAAGCAATCCTAGTGGCTGATTAGCCTCTAGACTGCTTTTACAAGCAGTGGAAGGGAATGCCACCATCTTCCATGTTTTTCTCTGGCTCTCCTGTCCCAATAGGGAACCCGAGAATGCAGCCGGTGATTCGGCCAGCTGACCATAGAGCTGATCAGAGACCAGAATAGCTCCAGTCATCTCTATGGCCTAAGAAACCAGAAGCTACGAGCATTTCATGACTTAGATTTTGCCGGATGTAAACAGCGCCATTGGGAAAGCATTTTATCACACCGATCTTGGTGTGGTCCGATTCTTTGAGGGCGGAGGAGAGATCTACGGTCTAATAGACCCCAATTTTTTTTAAAAAGAGTACCTGTCACTTCCTATTGCTATCATAGGGGATATTTACATTTCCTGAGTTAACAATAAAAATGATTTTTAAAAAAATGAAAGGAACAGATTAAAAATAGGATAAAAAAGCAAAAAAAAAATAAAGAAAAAAAAAAAGCACCCCTGCTCTCGCGCAAAGGCGGCTGCAAGCATTGGTCTGGCGTCAAATGTAAACAGCAATGGCACCATGCATGTGAGGTATCACCGCGAAGGTCAGATCGAGGGCAGTAATTTTAGCAGTAGACCTCCTCTGTAAATCTAAAGTGGTAACCTGTAAAGGCTTTTAAAAATGTATATAGTTTGTCACCACTGCACGTTTGTGCGCAATTTTAAAGCATGTTGTGTTTGGTATCCATGTACTCAGCCTAAGATCATCTTTATTTCATCAAACATTTGGGCAATATAGTGTGTTTTAGTGCATTAAAATTTTAAAAAGTTGTGTTTTCCCAAAAAAATGCGTTTGAAAAATCGCTGCGCAAATACTGTGTGAAAAAAAAATGAAACACCCATCATTTTAATCTGTAGGGCCTTTGCTTTTAAAAAAATATATAATGTTTGGCGGTTCAAAGTAATTTTCTTGCAAATAAAATCGTTTTTTTCATGTAAACAAAAAGTGTCAGAAAGGGCTTTGTCTTCAAGTGGTTAGAAGAGTGGGTGATGTGTAACATAAGCTTCTAAATGTTGTGCATAAAATGCCAGGACAGTTCAAACCCCCCCCCTCCCAAATGACCCAATTTTGGAAAGTAGACACCCCAAGCTATTTGCTGAGAGGCATGTTGAGTCCGTGGAATATTTTATAACGTGACACAAGCTGCGGGAAAAAGACAATTTTTTTTTTTTTTTTTGCACAAAGTTGTCACTAAATGATATATTGCTCAAACATGCCATGGGCATATGTGAAATTACACCCCAAAATACATTCTGTTGCTTCTCCTGAGTACGGGGATATGTCGTGTGAGACTTTTTGGAAGCCTAGCCTTGTACAGGACCCCGAAAACCAAGCACCATCTTCAGGGTTTCTGAGGGTGTAAATTTTTGATTTCACTCCTCACTGCCTATCACATCTTCACATGGCCTTCAAAACTGTGATAGGTAGTGAGGAGTGAAATCAAAAATTTACGCTTAGAAATCCTGAAGGCGGTGATTGGTTTTCGGGGCCCCTTACGCAGCTAGGCTCCCAAAAAGTCCCACACATGTAGTAACCCCATACTCAGGAGAAGCAGCAGAATGTATTTTGCGGTGTAATTCCACATATGCCCATGGCCTGTGTGAGCAATATATCATTTAGTGACAACTTTTTGTAAAATATATATATATATATATATATATATATATATATATATATATATATTTTTTGTCATTATTCAATCACTTGGGACAAAAAAATTAAATATCCAGTGGGCTCAACATGCCTCTCAGCAATTTCCTTGTGGTGTCTATGTTTCAAAATGGGGTCATTTAGGGCGGGGGGGGTTGTACTGCCCCTGCCATTTTAGTACCTCAAGAAATGTGATAGGCAGTCATAAACAAAAAGCTGTGTTTAAAAATTTTTGGTCTTTTTCCGTTTATAGCGTAAAAAATAAAAACTACAGAGGTGATCAAATATCATCAAAAGAAAGCTCTATTTGTGGGGAAAAAAGGACGCAATTTTTGTTTGGGTACAGCATTGCATGACCGTGCAATTAGCAGTTAAAGCGACGCAGTGCCAAATTGTAAAAAGTGTTCTGGTCAGGAAAGGGGTAAAACCTACCAGGGCTGAAGTGGTTAAAGGAAAGAATTGGAGTGTTATGCAATGGCCAAGTCAATCACCTGACCTGAATCCGATTGAGCATGCATTTCACTTGCTGAAGACAAAACTCAAAACTGAAGGGAAAATTCCCCAAGAACAAGCAGGAACTGAAGACAGTTGCAGTAGAGGCCTGGCAGCGCATCACCAGGGATGAAACCCAGTGTCTGGTGATGTCTATGCATTCCAGACTTCAGGCTGTAATTGATTGCAAAGGATTTGCAACCAAGTATTAAAAAGTGAAAGTTTGATGGATGATTGTTAATCTGTCCCATTACTTTTGGTCCCTTAAAAAGTGGGAGGCACATATACAAACTGTTGTAATTCCTACACCGTTCACCTGATTTGGATGTAAATGCCCTCAAATTAAAGCTGAAAGTCTGCAGTTAAGGCACATCTTGTTGCTGTTAGCGGCGAAATTTGACACCTGCCAGCCCCGTTGCGGGAGCCAGCACCGAGCTGGCTCGCTGATCGGAAAAGGAAAACTTTTTTCTCCTTTCGCAATGAGCGACAGGCAGTGCTGAAAGCTGTCTGGTATGAATCATGAGGAGGAAATTCGCGCCAAATTTTAAATGAAAAAAAAACGGCGTGGGTTCCCCCCCAGGGGCATATGGATTCTAAGGGGAACCCCCTACGCGTGGTCGACCACTCCCCCCTATGACGCCAGAGTCCCTGCGCATGCTGGGACTGTGACGTCACAAGGGGGCGGGGTCACAGCCTATATAAATGGTTGCGCAGCTCGCACACAGCATTCCAGCAGGAGAGAGCGTCGTGTCAACATCGGAAGAAGGGACAAGACAGAGCAGAAGACCAGGCCCCTACTAGCAAAAGAGCTGGAAGAAGATAGCGGGGGAGTCTGGCAAAAGATACCGGAGAAGAACCGGACAGCGGCAGAAGACCGGACCCCCGCTAGCAAAAGAGCTGGAAGAAGATAGTGGAGGGGCACGGCAGAAGAGGCTGAACACCGGGAGAAGAGGCCGGAGAAGAGGCCGGAGAGAGCGGAGAAGTCGGAAGAAGACCCCGAAGTCGTAAGACCCCTGGAGCTGCCTAATAAATTACTTTTAAAACCTGTGTGGTGTGTTTTTTTATTGACACTTTTTTTTCCAAGGTATAGGGGTACCATGTACCCCATACTCATTCACATAGGGTGTGGGGCCGGGATCTAAGGGCCCCCTTATTAAAGGGGGCTCCCGGATTCCTATAAGCCCCCCACCCGCAGACCCCGACAACCAACAGCCAGGGTTGTCTGGAAGAGGCCCTTGTCCTCATCAACATGGGGACAAGGTGCTTTGGGGTGGGGGGGCCCGCAGGGCGCCCCACCCCCCACCCCATGTTGAGGGCATGCGGCCTGGTACGGTTCAGGAGGGGGGGGAGCGCTCGCTCGTCCCCGCCCCCTTTCCTGACCGGCCGGGCTGCGTGCTCGGATAAGGGTCTGGTATGGATTTTGGTGGGGGGGACCCCCACGCCGATTTTTTGGCGTAGGGGGTTCCCCTTCAAATCCATACCAGACCAAAGGGCCTGGTATGCCCCTGGGGGGGAACCCACGCCGGTTTTCTCATTTAAAATTTGGCGCGGCATTCCCCCTCATGATTCATACCAGACAGCTGTCAGCACTGCCTGTCGCTCATCGCGAAAGGAAAAAAAAGTTTTCCTTTCCCGATCAGCGAGCCATTGTGACATGCACGAGAACCAGTGCGATGGAATCGCGCTGGAAACACAATCTCGCGGTCAGGTACTGTATATGGTCTTGTCAAATTGTCAATGTTCGGTATTTTGTTTATAGTGTCATTCACTTTTAACTCCCAGCAGTTCGCATAGGGCAGTGTGAACTGCTGCCGGGAGACATGCGATGCGGGAACCCACAGTGGATTTGCAGGGGTTCCCACATCGCAGCAGTGTGAACCGGCCGTAAAGGAGATTTGAGGTTCACGGCATACTTTTATTCTAGAACATCAGCATTGTTATAGCAATACAAACAATAGTTATCTTTGACAATACTGTATATATCAGAGAAAGGTTTAGATATAGCTGTATCTAGCTTCCTGAAGAACTTTATAGTTTAATGAACACAAGTTTCAACATTGGGATTGTGTAATTCTGTAGTAGACAATAGAAATAAAGCGGGGTACATGTTTCAAAGAAACAAAGCTTGATTGGCCTTAGTGCTGTTCGCATTAATTCACACATCCTAGGGTTACATGTGATTAGGGACAGATGAGTGGCCTTAGAGTCAAACAGTTTGGAACCAGTCCTCTCATCTGCCTCTAATAACATGTAACCAATTGGAAGTGTGGAGACATGCAAACCGTACTGCCTGACATTCATTTGTACAGGCTGCTGTCTGGGGCTGATTGCATGCATCCCAGATCAGACTAAGCCTTAAAGCAAACCTGTGTTTTGCCCATGCAGTGCAAAGCAACAGATTTGCTTTAATGCCCCTCCCCCAGCTGTAAATACATACCATTTAATTCAACCCCCACTAGTTTCATTGCAAGAGCAAAGAAAATGCCTAATCCTTCTGGTTATGTGAATCACATTCTCCTCATGGGACAACATTGGTGCTTGGTGATGGGTCTAGTGTGGTCACTTGGGCTCAGGAGACAGTTGTCAGCCCTATGTAAGCACTAACTAGAGTGACTCAGAGTGCCTGAATGGAGGGGGTTAATGACACAAATATCTGCTGCTGATGGTTGAATCAAAACCAACCTACTGTTTACCCTGCATGGGCAAAGCACAGGTTTGCGCGAAAAAATATTTTCATGGTAAAGGGAACACAATTAATTGCAAATTAGATTTAACAGGCTAATCTTATGCAGTAAGCGATCCTAAACACCTATTCCATGGACGAATGTGTACAAATTCGAATTAGGTGTGACTGGCTTTCAATGGATCCGGTTCACACATGTCTGGGATGGCTGCGTTGCAGTTTTAAAAAGGGTGCTGTGCGTTTTTGGGTCCAGTTCAGGTGCAAATTCTGGGAAAAATTTGCACCTGAATCAGTGAACAGAAATGCACAGGACACCAGACTGCAAACTGCACTGCAGATATGTGAACCCAGCCTTGCAGTAATTGATCCTAAACACCTATTACTCGACTAATGTGGACAAGTTTGAATTGGGTTTAAAGTAAAACCAACAATGGGGGAGGGATTGGACTGGGTGTGAACAAAATTTGGTCTGTCTGACCCAAATAGAATAAATGGCAAAAAAGCACCTGGTGCCAACGGCACGGTAGAAGACCCTTGGGGTCTTTAATAGGCTAAAAGGAGGAGTATAAGAGGTAAAAGTTTTTTTATTTATTGAACATTAATAAAAGTATGTATGTAGAACATATACATTGGACAAAAGAACAATATCTAATGCCCAAAATGATACAGTTGTGTGAACTGGTCACTGTCCTCATGCAGTGGACTAGTGGCGGTCAATACAGCATACAACACCTACTGTATTTTTTGCACTGTAAGATGCACTTTTTTCCCGCCAAAAAATGGGGGGAAATGCCTGTGAGTCTTATGCAGCGAATATAGACCAGCCCTCCCTCCCGCCTCCGAATACCGGGCCAGCCGCTCGGCTCCTCAGCTGTGACTTGCCTGCTTCTCCCTGTCAGGAGAGAAGCAGGCACTGTGAGTCTGTGACAGGGCTCTCTGTTCCCCATCCTTCTCTGGGCAGAGCGGGCTCTCTGTTTCCCATCCTTCTCTGGGCAGAGCGGGCTCTCTGTTCCCCCTCCTTCTCTGGGCAGAGCGGGCTCTCTGTTTCCCATCCTTCTCCGGGCAGAGCGGGCTCTCTGTTCCCCATCCTTCTCCGGGCAGAGCGAGCTCTCTGTTCCCCCTCCTTCTCCGGGCAGAGCGGGCTCTCTGTTCCCCCTCCTTCTCCGGGCAGAGCGGGCTCTCTGTTCCCCCTCCTTCTCCGGGCAGAGCGGGCTCTCTGTTCCCCCTCCTTCTCCGGGCAGAGCGGGCTCTCTGTTCCCCCTCCTTCTCCGGGCAGAGCGGGCTCTCTGTTCCCCCTCCTTCTCCGGGCAGAGCGGGCTCTCTGTTCCCCCTCCTTCTCCGAGCAGAGCGGGCTCTCTGTTCCCCCTCCTTCTCCGGGCAGAGCGGGCTCTCTGTTCCCCCTCCTTCTCCAGGCAAAGCGGGCTCTCTGTTCCCCCTCCTTCTCTGGGCAGAGCGGGCTCTCTGTTCCCCCTCCTTCTCCGGGCAGAGCGGGCTCTCTGTTCCCCCTCCTTCTCCGGGCAGAGCGGGCTCTCTGTTCCCCCTCCTTCTCCGGGCAGAGCGGGCTCTCTGTTCCCCCTCCTTCTCCGGGCAGAGCGGGCTCTCTGTTCCCCCTCCTTCTCCGGGCAGAGCGGGCTCTCTGTTCCCCCTCCTCCTCCGGGCAGAGCGGGCTCTCTGTTCCCCCTTACCCTCCGGGCAGAGCGGGCTCTCTTTTCCCCCTCCTTCTCCAGGCAGAGCGGGCTCTCTGTTCCCCCTCCTTCTCCGGGCAGAGCGGGCTCTGTTCCCCCTGCTTCTCCGGGCAGAGCGGACCCTCTGTTCCCCCTCCTCCAGGCAGAGAGGGCTCTCTGTTCCCCCTCCTTCTCTGGGCAGAGCGGGCTCTCTGTGTTTCCCCTTCCTTCTCTGGGCAGAGCAGGCTCTCTGTGTTTCCCCTTCCTTCTCTGGGCAGAGCGGGCTCTCTGTGTTACCCACCTCCTTCTTTGGGCAGGAGATCAAAGACACACAGAGCGGGCTGTGTGTGCATTCTATTTCCTAATCTTTCTGTCAGCAGCAGGTGTGGGGATTAATAAAGAAGCTGCAGGACTGAGCAGCTTGCAGAGGGGGGACACTGAGTTGCAGGCAATTAGTGTGCAGTAACCTCTAGCAACCAAATGGTGATGTGTAGTAACCTCCTCAGAATATTTTTTTTTCTTGTTTTCCTCCTCTAAAACAGGGGTCTCAAACTCAAATTGCCTGAGGGCCACATGACAAGTTTTCACATCCCATGGAGGCCACATGTAAGCTTTCAAACTTCAAAAACAATAAACTATATACAGTTGTAGTTACTGCTTGCTACCAGTCACTGCTTACTGCCAGATGCTTGGCAGTGTTTGCTCTGTGTTAGGTGAGCCAAGTTTGCTTTAAGTGAGTTAGCAGTTGAGACCCTAACAGCAGACGCATTATTAAACCCAGCACTGATGTCAGCAAAACGCATTATTAAACCCAGCACTGATGTCAGCAAAACGCATTATTAAACCCAGCACTGATGTCAGCAGAACGCATTATTAAACCCAGCACTGATGTCAGCAGAACGCATTATTAAACCCAGCACTGATGTCAGCAGAACGCATTATTAAACCCAGCACTGATGTCAGCAGAACGCATTATTAAACCCAGCACTGATGTCAGCAAAACGCATTATTAAACCCAGCACTGATGTCAGCAAAATGCATTATTAAACCCAGCACTGATGTCAGCAAAACGCATTATTAAACCCAGTACTGATGTCAGCAAAACGCATTATTAAACCCAGCACTGATGTCAGCAAAACGCATTATTAAACCCAGCACTGATGTCAGCAAAACGCATTATTAAACCCAGCATTGGTCTCAGCCAAACGCATTATTAAACCCAGCACTGATGTCAGCCAAACCCATTATTAAACCCAGCACTGATGTCAGCAAAACGCATTATTAAACCCAGCATTGGTCTCAGCCAAACGCATTATTAAACCCAGCACTGATGTCAGCAAAACACATTATTAAACCCAGCATTGGTCTCAGCAAAACGCACTGGTCTCAGCAAAACACATTATTAAACCCAGCACTGATATCAGCGAAACGGATTATTAAACCCAGCACTGATGTCAGCAAAACACATTAATAAACCCAGCATTGCCCCCCACACGCCATTAATACCCCCACACTCCATAAATACCCCCCACACACAGATTTCTACCCCAGTCACCCCACTAAGGACTTGCCTCAGTGTGATGGCTCACTCACCTCTCCTCAAGTCAGCTCCTGGCTTCAACACAGGGCACCCAGAGGAGGACACAATCTCCCGCCCTGAGGTGGCAGCAGGACCCTGGATCCAGGGCTCTGATCGATCACCAGTGCCTAGGTGGGTGGGGCGATGGGCAGATCCTTCCTCCGCTCTGTTCTCTCTCTGGGCTGCAGCAGCGTGCAGCAGAGAGGACACGGAGACAGAGACTAAGCTCTTCGGTCCTTCCCCCTCTGTGGTGTAAAACTGTCCAGGATCGGCCCTGCCTGCGGGCCGTTTATAACCAGTCTGCTGGCTGCAAATGGCCCGCGGGCCGGTACTTTGAGGCCACTGCTCTAAAACCTAGGTGCGTCTTATGATCAGGTGCATCCTATGGAGCGAAAAATACGTTTAAAGTAAACCAATAAAAAGAAGAACATGGAGACTGCCATTATTGACTCTTCCAAATTCAAGTTGTATTTCATGCTGGCTCTCTGACTTTATATACCCTGGTGAAAGGCAGCCTTGCCTCCGTTGTCAGGGTTGACAGCCTTAACTAAGGGTATAGGCAGCATTAGTCCACACACAGCTTTTTCATTTTAAACTGGCCATAACCTGTTTTATTGTGTGTTCAGGTTTTCAGCAACCTCCCACAACAAAACAAGAAAAAAAGAAAGCTCAAACTGACTCTTATCCTGTCTGGCACTTGCTATACCTTTATGTCCCCCTCTGCCTGGGAGATGAAGCTTATGTCCAGCTACAGGAAATATGAGCTTTTCTACTTATAATGCCAACGGCTAACATCTTCTTCTTTTCTTTTTCTTTTTTCTTTTTCTTTCTTTCTTCTCTCTCACACATTTTCGACCCCCTTCCCCCAGGAGTTAAAAGAACACATAAACAGGCAACGCCCTATTATAAATGAAAAGTTACTGCACTTCTCTTTAGTCATTTATTAGTCCAGTTTTCTGGCCCTGATAATGCAGATATGCCCTTTCACCAATATAGCTTCCCATTGCTTCTAAAAAAAAACAGAAACAAAAAAAAAACATTAAATCGCTGATTGAAAAAAAGTAAAAAAGTGTACTCATAGAGGCTTTTGACTTTCACTTGATTGGCATACTTGTGCTAGCATTTTCAAGAAGAGGTCAGCAATGGCAGCCCCTATATTTTTCTCCTAAAAAAGGACCTGCAACCAAAATTAGTTTGCCTGCAAACGTTTATTCGGTTTGTTGTGGGTTTGTTTTTATACTAGTCCTTTGCTGGATTTTCCAATCATGTTGGATTTTCCAGCCATCATTGTGACCCTTTTAAAGGTTTTCATTGTTTTACCTTATATTGTTGTATGTTTTTAGGGTCATCAGCGAGAGGGAAAGTGTCACCTGACTCTGGGAAATGCAATGGCCGCATCTCGCTGTTTCCAGAAGGTTATGGAGATGGAGCCTAACAATGAGCAAACTCGGCTAGAGGTATGGTAAAATGTGGTAGTCTCAGCACTTGTACATTAATTAGAGGCAATGAAGGTGTGTATGTGTTCTTTTTCTATGTTCAAATCCTGACGTAACATACCCCTTACAAAATATGCATATACCTGGAAGGTTGCATACTTTACTGTGCACCTCTTTCTCTTTTAGCTGAAAAATGCAGCTGCTGTTTTAGAATATGAAAAGATTGCAGAAGTCGACTTTGAGAAACGGGATTTCAGAAAGGTAAGACAGTTTCTCTAGTTCTCAAATATGTAATACAGTAAAGATCTAACATGTAATCCCTGCATACAGGGGCTAGATCCTAAGCTATACTCTCCTGAAAAGATATATCTGTTAACTATTAGAGTAGGGCTGTGTTCTCCCTCTGGTGGCTCTCAGCTGTCCTTTTATATGTTGCATGTGGAAGCCTCTTTGCAGAGCTTTATAGTCGGTCTGAACAGCTGCAGAAACATAGCCTTCATGTAACCAAGCGCTCAAGAAGAGACTGCCTATATAACTAAAGAGATTGCCACAGGCCTAGACAAATATCGGAAATTTAGTAGCTAGCTGAAAAAGTTTGAAGTCACTGTACTACAGCCAGCTCTACAAACAATCCCACACAGACAGTAGAGAATATTTCCTGAAAAAAATTTTTTTTTTAAGATATTTTATTAAACTTTTGTATCCTGTATTTACTAATATGAATTACCATGAAAGTGCAGTATATAATTATTTGATTGTATGACCATCAGGTGGTTGTGTGCCCCCCAGTTTTGTATATTTCCTCTGTTGGGGCCACTACCTATCTGGCTATTTGTCTCGTGGAAAGGTTAACGGGCTGGCCAGCCATTTATTCCAGATTTTGTAAAAGGTTTTTTTTTTTTTTTTTCCCCAACCTCGAATGTAAGTTTATATAGGGGTATCATTGATCAGCTGTAGCCACAGAAATTTCAGAGATGTCTGTGACCCCTTTCATGACAATAGTATGGTTTTCCTTGCATAAAAGTGAAGGATACGAAGGAGCCTTTTGGCATGGGTTGAAATGTGGAGATCCCCAAACATTCCCAGCAGGCAATTCTTTGGGGTGCAGAATGTTTGGAAGGCCTATTGATGAGATGAAAGTCCCCACGTCTGTCCAAAAGTGCTGGACTATTGAGCAGGTCCAGAAACAATGTAAAAAAAATCTGCCTCTTGGCCACAGCCCCTAAAGCATTCTGCTGTGGGTGTTCGTCCCAGTTTATGTAACCTAGCAGGGGTTAGGTGCGAGAGATGAAAAATTTTAACATTAATGATGCAGTCCCTAGATGATATCACTGACGTTTTGTATGTTTCGCTAAATTCTGTCTAGTCTTCTTCAGAAAGTCTAGAGTCCATAAGGGTACATTTTGTTTGGGCCATTCGGAATCTGGGGTTGCGATCAGTCATGAGGGTAGCGTAGTATGTGGAGATTAGCTTAGTGGGATCAGGCTGTCGCAGTACTTTCTCTAACTGAGGTATAGCTATAGGATTACCCAACGAGCCAAATTGGGCATGTATAGCATGCCGGAGTTGGCAGTAGAAGAACATATATGAGCGTGGTAAATCAAAGTCAGCCCGCATTTGTTGGAAGTATTTAAATCCCAGAGAGTCATATAGATGGCACAGGTGACTTCAGGGTAACTTCTTTGGTGTACCACGGTTGAGGGTCAGGCAAAGAGTACAGTTCTTTATAGTTGGGGTTAAACCACAGAGAGTTATTAGGGGACTTCGCCATGGTTCTGTTGTAATGTTAGAGACAAAGAGATGAAGTATTTAGCATAGTTGTGCCTGGGCGAACTGGTGCCCGGCCTTTGTACATGATATTATGGAGCGTCTCCAATGAGAAAGCAATGGCTCCTTCAGTGGACGTGCAGGCGTTAGCTGCAGCAGGATGTAGCTAGTCGTGTATATGCACCAGTTAGGAGGCTAAATAATATAGATAGAAGTTGGGGAATGATAATCCCGCCAGGTGTGCCAGTAGCCATAGTGTGTCCAGTGCCACTCTGGAAGACTTACCATTCCACAGAAATTCCATGCATAGGGTGTCAATCCGTTTAAAGATGGATCTAGGTATCATACATGGTGCGTTAGCTAGGATATTTAACAGTTTGGGTAAATAGATAATTTTCAGGACATTCCTGAAAATTTTTTACTGACATGTTTGAGGTCTCCATCTTTTGAGCATAAATGTGAACACCCCCTGGAATCCCTTAAAGAGACCCGGTCCCCATACAATTTCAATAACAATTTTTCCAAAGGCGTCTTTCAGGACAGCACCTGAGAGATCGTGACTCCACCCAACAGAAACCAGGAAACGCCTTCTTCCTCCAGATCTTTAAAAGAAGGCACCTTCCTACCATCCATTAGTTTTTGTGTTTCCTCCGGCCCAAAGGGAACATCCATGGGGGGGGCCATGGTCTCTTAGGTGCTCCTGAGGGACAGGGGTTCCTCACCATTTTTTTCCTCCTTTTTCAAAGGACCTCAGCCCTCCCAGTTTACCCAGGCTTCTGCAGCGGTACATCCGGGCTCCACTTCCCCTTTGGTGCTTATGGAGAGCCGCAGTGGGACCTGGCTGGCCCGCCCTGCTCCGGCTAAACGGAAGCTGCACGTGCACCACTGCCATTTCGTAGTGGCCGAGAAGAGTCTCAGCTACTCCTGAAGTGACATCACTTAAGGGCAGGTCAGCGTCCGGCGTCATTTCCGGTGGCCGGACGCAGGGGGAGGAGGCAGGGTTGTTGCTGGCACCTATTACTGGTCCAGTGCAGCGGCACTATGGGAGTCCAGAAGTGGAGCGTAAAGCCATTAGTGAGGCGCCTCGTACCTTCTATGGAGGACACGGTGAGCTCTGCAATGGTGGGGACAGGCGCCAGCAATGCCCAGGTAGGGGGCAGCTTAAATCTGCCTGTTCCATTACTTGAGGTTTTCGGTCCTCTTTTTTTCCCCCTGGTGGCGGGGGCCTATCTGGGAACTTTAGGCTGTTTCTACCCTTTCTTAAAGTGCACCTTGGGGTGGTCCACAGCCAGAGACTGGGTCTCAGCAAAGGCCTCCTGTTTTTTTTCCCTTGTTTGTTTCCTATCTTAGGCCAAAAGCTCTGATTCCAGCAAAAAGGAAAGGCCCCTCATGCAAAGCCAAAATGGGGGAGAATTGGAAGAAAGCCTTATGCAGCACTTGCATTGCTTCCTTAGTCAAAGAGGAATCCGCTTCCATCTGTGATGACTTGCCTCAGTAAAAAAGGAGCTGTATGCCATCCGACAGCTAGTTAGCCTTCCACATCCGAGTCTTCCCAGGTTTCTCTTTCTGTCCCAGAGAATCTTTTGGAAGGCCCTTCTACCAGGCAATCCCCCACTCCTTCCAATGAAGGGTGAGGGGGCAGAGGTGGCACCGTCTAAATGTAATTTATAAATTAATCTTAGGGCCATACATGTTACCCTTGGCCTAAGTGAAGAAAAAAAAGGAACTAACACTGCCCCACCGCATGTACGCAGGTCTAGATGAGCCTAAGGTTCAGACTTTTCCGGTTCATTCTGTCATTTCAGACTTCATAAGGAAAGAATGGCAGGAACCAGAGAAAAAACTTCTTTCTCAAGAGCCCACAAGAGACATTTCCTGTTTGAGAAAGACCCCTCTGCGGTATGGAACAAGGTCCCCAGGCTGGATGCTGCTTTCCCCCAGGTCTCTAGATCCACGACTTGGCCTTTGAAGACATAGGGGTCCTAAGGGATCCAATGGATAAGCGTATGGATCTCTTTCTCAAGAGATCTTGTCAATCAGTCATGAGCAATTTAAAGCCAGCCATGGCCACGACATGCATAGCCAGGAACATAGGGTTAACCAGCTAAAGACTCATAGTAGCGGATTCACCCAAACAGGAGATTCTGGATTTCTTTTCAACCTTGTCCTCTGTGGTAGACTATATAGCGCATGCTTCAGCCGAAGCAATTAGAATGTCGGCTAGATCAGCAGCCCTAACAAATTTGGCAAAAAGAGTATTATGGCTGAAGACTTGGCCAGGTGATGCAGCATCAAAGAGTAAACTCTGGGAATCCATTTTCGGGTGACCTTCTCTAGACAGGACTGCGGATAGGAAGAAGTCCTTTCCGGTAAAGAAGAAACAACCCCCAAAGCGCTTTTTTCGAGCTCAAAGAGCTCAGGAGCAGGACAACAAGTCCCAGGGTAAGAGGAAAAATTGGTCCGCACAAAAAGATAAAGGCAAAGGCGGAATCCTTTTCCATCCTTCTATGCAAGGCAAAAAATCCCAATGACTCGACCCTGCGTGTAGACTGAAGGCTGCAAAATTTCCTTCCGCAGTGGTCTGCTATAACATCAAATCAGTTTATACTGACCACTCTTTCTCAGGGCTACGCAATAGATTTGACGGAATTCCCCCCCAAGAAGATTTCTTGTGATGAATACCCCAAAGGATCCAGTAAAAGCCCTGGCTATGAAGTCCTCTTTAAAGGAGCTGATGCAGCAGGGTGTAGTGATTCAAGTGCCACCAGAAGAGCGGCAATAGGGTTTTTATTCTCACATTTTCTTGGTAAGAAAGCCAACAGGGAAATTCCGATTGATCCTCAAATCTAAAACCTCTGAACAAATCTGTCAAGTACCGAAGGTTCAAGATGGACTTGATTTTTTTCAGTCAGAAATCTGACCCCAGAATGTTACATGGTGTCAAATAGATTTAAGGGATGCATACCTGCATATCCCAAGCTCACTTCAGTCCCAGAAGTATCTCAGGTTGGCGGTAAAAGATGGAGGGCGTGATTCATCATCTGCAGTTCAGGGCCTTGCCTTCAGGCTGTCAACCTCACCTTGGATCTTTACCTAGGTGATGGCAGAAGCCCCAGCTCCACTTTGTCTTCAGGGAATCGCAGTGATTCCCTATTTGGACGAGCTACTATTCTTTTCTCCCTCAAGGGAAAGGTTGCAGGACAACTTGGCCAAAGCACGCAACCATCTGGAATCTCTAGGATGGATTCTAAACCTCCAGAAATCCTCCCTAAACTTGTCACAGGAGGTTCGCTTTCTGGGCTGTCAAATCAATTCAGTAGAACAGAAAATTTTCTCCCGCAAAAGAAAAAGGACAGAGTTCAGTGCACTGTGTCGATGCTGCAGAACAACCAGCCATTAACGATAAGGCAAGTTATGTCGGCATTAGGGGTACTGACCTCAGCAATGCTGGCTATTCAGTGGGCAAGACTACACTTCAGGTGTCTACAAACTTTTCTCCTGAGGTCATGGGATCACAGCTTAAGATCCCTGGACACGCAGGTGAAGATTCCAACCCGGGTGAAGAGGTCACTATGGTGGTGGAAGAGTCAGGAGATCCTACCAAGTGGTCTAGATTGGGCCTTTCCAGTCGAAAGAAGACTGACAACAGATGCCAACTCTTGGGGATAGGGGGCCCACCTAGAGGAAAACTTCGCCCAAGGAAGTTGGTCCAAGAAGGAGGCGACAAGGTCCTCAAATTGAAGAGAGCTGAAGGCGATCGCTTTATCTCTACTAATATTCTCCACGTTCAAGTGTTGACAACTCCATGGCTGTGGCTTAAACAGACAGGGGGGCACAAGGAGCAGGTCCTTACAAGTACTGGCAACAGAAATCCTACTGTGGCGGAGAAGCACTTACTATCCCTGTCAGCAACCCACCTAAAGGAGACCCTGAACAGTGGTGGATTTCCTAAGCAGGCACAGAGTGGTCTCTGAATCTAGAGGTCTTAGCAACAATTTCCAGTATGTGGGGACAGCCAGAGGTGGACCTGTTTGCCTCAAAAGGGAATGCACAAGTTCAGGGCTGGTGCAAGGATTTTTGACACCGTAGGCGAAACCTCATTTTGCTGCCCCCCTTGGCCCCACCCCTGATTCCACCCCCTTTCCCCACTCATGTAAACCCCACCTTTTTAATGAAGCGCCCATGAAATGCAGCCTCACCAGCGCCCATGAAATGCAGCCTCACCAGCGCCCATGAAATGCAGCCTACTAGTGCCCATCAATGAATGTTTGCTTGCTTGCATTAATTTGGGAGTCGGGACACAGACACAGTCCTCAGCCGCTGCATCTCTGACACCATGTGCGAACCGAGCGGTGGCTGCCTGCTGATGCTGAGACTTAGTTGCTTGCTGCAGAGCAAGAGAGTAGGAACACCAGTGGCTGTGTGCCCTAGGCAGCAGGGCACCCTAGGCGGCTTCCTAGTTTGCCTAGTGGTAGCACCGGCCCTGCACAGGTTCCTCAATTATTTTCCTTAATCAATCTCGACGGATCACTAGGGACAGATGCTCTGGCGCATGCATGGAGATTTCACCTTTGCTACGCATTCCACCATTCCAGTTAATCCCACTGGTATTAAGGAAGATCCAATGGGAAAAGGTACCAATCATCCTAATTACTAATTAGTTTTGGGCAAAAAGGGCCTGGTTCTCAACCATTCTGAGAATGGCGACCAAGCCTTGCTGGCATCTACCTCTCAGGCAGGATCTGCTAAGCCAAGGTCCAGTAAATCATACAGAAGTGGCCAGCCTGTCTCCCGCAGCCTGGTATCTGAAGAGCAGCTCCTAAAGAGCAAGGGCTTTTCAGACTGTCTAGTTACAACATTACTATCAAGCAGGAAAAGGGTAACAAGAGCCATCTATACTAAGGTCTGGAAGGTCTATAATTCATGGTGCAATTCATCTGCCCAAGACTCAGGGAGCCTTGTTTCCATCTTGGAGTACTTGCAAGATGGAGCAGATAAGGGACTAGCAGTCAGTACCTTGAAAGTACAGGTTGCTGCACTAGCAGTGTTCTTAGAAAAATCTGTGGTTTCTGAACCACTGGTAGTCAGATTTTTTTTTTTTTATAGAGCTCTTGCAAGTTCTAAGCCAGCCCCGGTCAAAGGTTTCCCTAAATGGGACCTGTCAGTAGTCCTGCAATCTCTAGCAAAAAGTCCATTTGAGCCTCTGGAAGAAGCATCACTCAGATGCCTCACTCTTATAGCTGTGTTTCTGATCGCTATTACTTGAGCACTTGGGATCAGTGAGCTACACGCTCTGTCAATTAGGGAACCTTACCTGTCAGTGTTTCCGGATAGAGTTATACTTAGGACAGACCCAAAGTTCTTACCCAAGGTAGCGTCAATGCATAATCGTTCACAAGACATTGTGCTCCCAACCCTCTGTGCAAACCCATCAGGCGAGAAGGAGACTTTTTTCGTATGTTGGATGTCAAAAGGATTTTGTTATGTTACCTAGAAATAACAAAGGACTTTAGGTGTACAGACTCATTATTTGTTCTTTTTGCGGGCAACAAGAAAGGTTGCCAGGCTTCTAAAAGTTCTTTAGCCAGATGGCTGAAATTATCCATCCTGGAGGCATACTCGCATGCAGGTTTGGTTTCGCCAGCCTGAATTTGTGCACACTCAACCAGAGTGCTTGCGGCCACTAAGGCAGCGAGCTGGTGCCACCCCTAAACAAATTTGCAAGACCGCAGTGTGGTCAAGTTTCCGCACCTTTCTGTGACATAGGCTGGACCTCACATCTGCCAGCGACCAGGCATTTGGCAGAAAGGTCCTGCAGGCTGTTGTCCCACCCTAAGGGGGTAAGTCTCTGTTATCCTCTCAGGTGCTGTCCTAAAAGACGCCTTGGGAAAATTCAAGTTAGACTTACCGGTAACTTGTTTTCCAGAACTCGTTTCAGGACAGCAATGACCCACCCTATTAGTTTTATATACTATGCTGTGACTAATGTATGTGCTTATGTGTTCCAGCTGGGGCCAGAGGTTCTCTTCTACAACTGATGGATGGTAGGGAGGTGCCTCTATTTAAAGATCTGGAGGAAGGAGGTGTTTCCGTTGGGAGGAGTCACGATCTCTCATGTGCTGTCCTGAAAGACTTGTGGGAAACAAGTTACCTGTAAATCTAACTTGAATTTAGCATAAGAATATATGTGAATATTATATGTATTACGAATGTTATTTATCTGTAAAAAACCCCCAGCAGATGCGAATAGCAGCCTGTAGTTTTCTCCTCCCCAGCAGGTGAAAGCAAGCTTTCAAAATACTTGATTTTTTTGTTCTTTTCCTTGCAAAACCTTTTTAAATACTGATTTGATTGGGCACAATCTACTTATTGCAGTAACTACAGGCTGGTAACCACTTGCCAACCAGCGTACATATATATATAACCCTTTCACGCCTAAGCCTATTTCTGGCATTTGTTGCTTACAAGTTAAAATAAGTATTTTCTGCTTCAAAATTACTTAGAACCCCCCAAACATTTTATATATATATATATATATATATATATATATATATATATATATATATATATATATATATATATATATATATATATATATATATATATATACACACACTCTTTGTTATATTGCAGCCATTTGCTAAAATTATTCAAGTTCATTTTTTTCGTAATTAATGTACACACAGCACCCCATATTGACAGTAAAACACAGAATTGTTGACGTTTTTGCAGATTTATAAAAAAAGAAAAACTGAAATATCACATGGTCCTAAGTTTTCAGACCCTTTGCTGTGACACTCATATATTTAACTCAGGCGCTGTCCATTTCTTCTGATCATCCTTGAGATGGTTCTACACCTTCATTTAATTCCAGCTGTGTTTGATTATACTGATTGGACTTGATTAGGAAAGCCACACACCTGTCTATATACTGTAAGACCTTACAGCTCACAGTGCATGTCAGAACAAATGAGAATCATGAGGTCAAAGGAACTGCCTGAAGAGCTCAGAGGCAGAATTGTGGCAAGGCACAAATCTGGCCTAAGAGCACAGTGGCCTCCATAATCCTTAAATGGAAGACATTTGGGACGACCAGAACCCTTCCTAGAGCTGGCTGTCCATCCAAACTGAGCTATCGGGGGAGAAGAGCCTTGGTGAGAGAGGTAAAGAAGAACCCAAAGATCACTGTGGCTGAGCTCCAGAGATGCAGTCAGGAGATGGGAGAAGGTTGTAGAAAGTCAACCATCACTGCAGCCCTCCACCAGTCGGGGCTTTATGGCAGAGTGGCCCAACTGAAGCCTCTCCTCAGTGCAAGACACATGAAAGCCCACATGGAGTTTGCTAAAAAAAAAACACCTGAAGGACTCCCAAGATGGTGAGAAATAAGATTCTCTGGTCTGATGAGACCAAGATAGAACTTTTTGGCCTTAATTCTAAGCGGTATGTGTGGAGAAAACCAGGCACTGCTCATCACCTGTCCAATACAGCTCCAACAGTGAAGTATGGTAGTGGCAGCATCATGCTGTGGGGGTGTTTTTCAGCTGCAGGGACAGGACGACTGGCTGCAAACGAGGGAAAGATGAATGCGGCCAAGTACAGGGATATCCTGGACGAAAACCTTCTCCAGAGTGCTCAGGACCTCAGACTGGGCCGAAGGTTTACCTTCCAACAAGACAGTGACCCTAAGCACAAAGCTTAAATGATGGAGTGGCTTCACAACAACTCCGTGACTGTTCTTGAATGGCCCAGCCAGAGCATTGACTTAAACCCAATTGAGCATCTCTGGAGAGACCTAAAAATGGCTGTCCACCAATGTTTACTATCCAGCCTGACAGAACTGGAGAGAATCTGCAAGGAGGAATGGCAGAGGATCCCCAAATCCAGGTGTGAAAAACTTGTTCCATCTTTCCCAAAAAGACTCATGGCTGTATTAGCTCAAAAGGGTGCTTCTACTAAATACTGAGCAAAGGGTCTGAATACTTAGGACCATGTGATATTTCAGTTTTTCTTTTTTAATAAATCTGCAAAATGTTAACAATTCTGTGTTTTTCTATCAATATGGGGTGCTGTGTGTACATTAATGAGGAAAAAAAAATGAACTTAAATGATTTTAGCAAATGGCTGCAATAAAACAGTGAAAAATTTAAGGGGGTCTGAATACTTTCTGTCCTCACTGTATATATAATTGTTAGCAGAGACCCTAGAGAATAAAATGGTGATCGTTGTAATATTTTATGTCACACGGTATTTGCCCAGCGGTTTTTCAAACGCATTTTTTGGGGAAAGGGACACTTTCCTTTCATGAATTAAAAAAAAAAGACTAAACAGTAAAGTTAGCCCATTTTTTTTTATAATGTAAAAGATGTTATGCCGAGTAAATAGATACCTAACATGTCATCATGTCATGCTTTGAAATTGCACACATTCATGGAATGGAAACAAACTACGGTACCTAAAAATCTCCATAGCCAACGCTTTAAAAATATTTAACGGTTACCAGGTTAGAGTTAGACGAGGTCTTTTGCTATAATTATTGCTCTCACTCAGACAATCATGTATGATTTAAACACCGTTTACATTTTCGGGCGCGACTTACGTATGCGTTTTCTTTGTTGCGTGGGGATGGGGGCGTTTAACTTTTTTTACATTTACCTGATCACTTTTTACATTTATCTGATCACTTTTATTGCTGTTATAAGGAATGTAAACATCCCTTGTGACAGTAATAGGTGGTGACAGGTACTCTTTATGGAGGGACCGGGGGTCTAAAAGACTCCAAATCCCTCCTTTGCACTTAACAGTATTCAGATCGCCAAAATTGGCTATTCTGAATACAGTAATTTTTTTTAAATCTGCGCCATTGGCAGCTGAGTAAACTGGAAGTTTACATTGGAGACCCGAACAGAGCCGAATCCGGCTTTGTTTGGGTCTCAGCCTAGGCAGTGGACGCGCCGGTTGGACGGGAGGCCCCGAAAGAACGGCGGAAGGAGGCGGGGGGCGTCCCTTCCTGCTTCTTTAGGATAACAGCCGAGCGGCTCTTAGTCGCATCAGTTATCACTAAATAGCCAACCGCCCACTCTAAAAACCGGTACTCAGGTGATGCCTGCACCTGCAGGCATCATCCCAGGATAACCCCTTTAAGCCATGAACTCAAATTTGCTTACGGCCAGCATGAAGGGGATAAACATCCTGGACAGTAGTAATAAGTGGTATTTACCAGGTTATACCAGAAGCTGCAGCCATGCTTCTGGTACCATTTTTAAGAGCTGCCAATCGGCTTTCTTGTAAAAGTCATCTGGGCAGCTGCGAGTGAGAGCAATACTTCTAGCACCATAGCTCACATTTAACGGTAAACTGATAGCCTGTGAAGGTTTTTAAAGTCGCCTATGGACAATTTTAGGTACTATAGTTTGTCCCCATTTCACAAGCTTGCGTAATTTTAAATCTTGACATGTTTGGCATCTACTTGACACAACATAATTTTTTATATTTTTTAAAAAACTGGGTATTTTATTGTGTTTGTGTGCACTAAAATTTAAGTGCATCTTTTCCTGAAAAAATTTGTTTAAACGATTGCACAAATATAAAATGACAACCACCATCATTTTATTCTCCAGGGCCTCTGCTTTCAAAAACTATGTTTTGGGGTTCTAAATAGTTTTCTGGCAAAAAATGCTGATTTTACATTTTATTTGAAAAACAAAGAGCTCCATTTTTACTGCAACTTTGAAAAAGGTTGTGTTTGCCAGCCTGTTGGTTCAAATGAATTCTTACCTTTGCAGAACGGGCCTGCATCTGTGGATGCTGTAATACACAGCAGCGGCATGTGGGCCATATAGTAAGCTGTGCCATTATTCTGCACTAGTACTGGACACTTAACCTTCTGCATCTGGAAAGAACGATTCAGTCATACAGAATACCAGCTGTTAAGGAACAATCAGCCAGTCAGAGAACGCTTTGTATTGATTGAGTTTGGTTCACTAAAGAGGTGAGTAGGATAGTAAAGGAAAAAAAAAATAGCATATAGAAGATTTAAGGAAACAGGAGCTGTAGCTGACAGAGAAGAGTATAAAAATAGACAAAAGGAGGCCAAACACATCAGTTCTGCCAAGGCACAGAAAGAGGAGGAAATTTCTTACTCTATAAAGAAAGGAGATAAAACCTTTTTTTTAGTTATAGTAATGACAGAAGGGAAAAATACAATGGGATCGCTAAAATGAAAACTGGGCACAAAAATTATGTTGGGGGAGACCTGGATGCAGCAAAACAATTAGGCTGGGTTCGCAGTCCGGATTCCGGTGCTTTTTGGTTTGCCGGTTTAGGTGCGATTCAGGTGCAAATTTTTACTTGAAATCACACCTAAACCGGAACCAAAATCGCACAGGTCCCTTTTTGAAATTGCACCACGGTCCGCCCTGGACATGTATGAACCGGCTGCATTAAAAGCCGATCACATTCACGTTATGCAAATTGAATGCGGTTAAGAAACACGCATCCAGTTCGCATATATGTGAACCCCGCCTAGCTTCTGTTCAGCCTTCTCAGAAATAAATTGCACTAACAGTAACAAGTTGGAGAATCATATTGGTTCTAATAATGACTGTTCATTTTTAGGATTTCTGGAGACAGGTAGCAGAGGAACTGGCTCGGTTAAAGCTTAATAAATCCTAGAGTATTCACCAGTATTCACAGCTTGTTTTTGAATCTAAAAGTGCAGAATAAAATAATTAATTACTAGTTCGCTTGTACTTGACACCCCATATGAATGAAATAATGATTGGGTAAATTATCAGTACTAGCAAGTATTGTTACTGATCTTGTGGTTTGTGCATATGGCTGCAGGTGAATCAAAACTTGAATCTCATGTTTGAGATACTTTGATCTGCATGCAAGTGAACAGTTTGCTAGAATCTGGCACAGTTTCTTCTGCTGTTGATATTCCCACAAGCCACAAACATACTTATAAAGTAATTGGCATCTTTGTAAATGTCCCTATTTTATCAGAGGCAGTGATATGAGTCTTAAATTGTAAGCTCCACAGGAGCAAAAAATGATGTGAATGCTTTTGTGTTTCCGTGCAAGAAATATAATTAAGGTTTTATAATCCTACATGTTTAGTCTACATGCATACAGAAATGTACAGTGTGTTTGCTTATTGCTATTTTGTGGCAGGTTGTATTCTGCATGGATCGGGCCTTAGAGTTAGCTCCTGCCTGCCACCGCTTCAAAATCCTTAAAGCAGAATGTCTGGCGCTGCTTGGTCGCTACCCAGATGCCCAGTCTGTTGCCAGGTAGTGTATACATTAAAACACTTTCATAACTGCTTTTCATTATGTATGCTGCCAGTGAACATGTGACAAATGTGCAAGGTAATCTTCAGCCTTAATATTTGATGGTAGTTATTGAACTGTGTACAGTAGTTTGCTTAATACCAGATTGTCTACTAACAAGCTTGTTTATGCATCATCATTACTGACACGTAGACACATAGAATTGAGTAAATCATGTTTATCAGTCCTGTAAAAGCCAATCTTAACCATTAATGGCGCACCATAATGGGAGTGGTTTAACTGTAAAGCCTGTGTTCAGCAGTAATATAACTTCTGTGGCAGCTTTCCTGCTTTTAAAATGGCTGGATCTTGACAGCTCTTCTGGGGCTCCTGTATGTCTATTTAAAAGTAATGAAACAAGAGAAAAATAAAACCTATAAAGCTTCTTCTGCAGTTAGTTTCTTGTTTGTCACTAAAAAGCAGCTTCTTGAAACACCTGAGAAATTACATTTTTTGTCTGTCTGCTTATGAGCTATGCTATGGTAAGGCCTATGTCAGATTGATTGGGTAGTATATGTGATTTCTTACTGAGAACTGTATAATGTGTTTCTCCTAGTGACATCTTACGGATGGATTCTACAAATGCTGATGCTCTGTATGTACGGGGTCTCTGTCTCTATTATGAAGACTGTATTGAAAAAGCTGTACAATTCTTTGTGCAGGCCTTGAAAATGTTCCCAGATCACCAGAAAGCTCGGCTTGCCTGCAGGGTAGGTGCTGCATCTTTAAAGAATCATGAAGAATTTTTTCTTCATTCTACTGGAGCACAACTTTGTTAAAACTTTGTTCTGCATGGGTGGTAAAATACTATTTTTGGATGCAAGATGTCTGAAAAAAGTTTCCAAAAAACTTTTATGAAGTCAGAACACCTTGTACTGGATGCAGGGGGAGCTGGAATTTTTGAGAGGCAGAATCCTCCAAAATAAATTCTGTCCTCCCTACAGGCCCTTGATATCGCATTTAATGAAGCACCAATCCTTTCCTCATACAGTTTATTTATAAAACACTGGATCTGGGTATTGATATTCTCGTAGGTTTCTTCATAAGTATATGACCTGTCATAATAGAAACAAGTTGTCACTATTTTTTTGTCTAAGGTACACACCCCAAGGCTGTTAGCCTTGCTTTGCTACTTGGTTTATAACTAAACAGGAAAACGCATGCATCCAGTAAATTCTCTTGGTACCCAATATATGCATACTTGTTCCGGGTGAGTTATTTACCAATAGTGAAGAGCGAATGATGAGTTTGCACCTTCAGAAACATGTGAGCAAAGCCCCTATATTGCCTGGCCAGTTCCTTTTAAAACTAGTCATATCATCCGGTCTGACCAACACTTGCAAGTCCTCTTACAGGTAAGTCATGTATTTCATTCATAGATGTAGGCATTACAAAGATCAGGGATCTACTAACGCAATTTTTTTTTTGAAAAAATACACTAATGAATTAAAAAAAAAAAAATAAGCAGTAAAGTTAGCCCATTTTTTTTTCGGCCAAAAGTTTTGATTACCTGTTTTTGTATATTTAATATTTAAGATATAGTTATTTTTTTTTTTTTAAATCTGAATTATACATACAAGTGAACTAATTGGAGTTTTGTTTTGTTTAATAAATGTTTAAATGTAAAAAAATTTCTGTATCACTTATTACTTAAGGCTGCTTTCACACTGGAGCGGGCAGGTGTTGACGGTAAAACGCTGTTAGTTTTAGCGGTGCTTTACTGTCATTTTAGCGGCGCTATTCGGCTGCTAACGGGGTGCTTATAACCCAGCTAGCGGCCGAGGAAGGGGTTAAATGCGCCCCTGAAGCGCTGCTGCCGAAACGCTTTGCAGGCCCATCGGCAGCGGTGCCCATTAATTTCGATGGGCAGGAGTGGTGGAGGAGTGGTATACACTGCTCCAAAGATGCCGCTTGCAGGACTTTTTTTTTAACATCCTGCCAGCGCATCACCTCGCCTCAGTGTGAAAGCACTCAGGATATCACACTGAGACTGCAGGGGAGCCGTTTTACAGGCACTTTACAGGCACTATTTTTAGATGAAGGGAAAAAAAGAAAAAAAATCGGCCTAATATATCGGCCCATAAAAAATCGGCATCATATATCGGCCATCGGCCACCGCAATTTCTAAATATCGGCATCGGCCAGAGAAAAATCCATATCGGTCAACCTCTAGTGTAGAGGTAGGTGGGGTGTCTACTGACATCACAACTCCACCCACCGAGCTCCAGACAACAGACCCACCCACAGAATTTGCAGTTTTTCGTGTCTCATAACAGACAGAGGGGGAGACATCTGACAGGTAAGGATACATGCAGGAGGCATGTATATCCTTATAGATAACTACTATGGCAATAGTTTAGAAAGAATGAGAGTGGGTTTACATCCACTTTAAGCAGGGCCCTCTCATATCAGTATATTGATTTAGAGAGCGACAAAGTCAAGTCATTAGCACCACTGTCTGAATCATCCATGGTTGCCTACTACTGGGAGAGGTCCAAAGAGCGAGAACCTAGCACATCTCCTGACTAGACTGAAAAAGGTTAAAAAAAAAATAAAAAAAAATTCCTCTTGGTAGATGAAGAGGGCAAGTTTACACCACCTTACATGCTATAGCCTGCGGTGCTAATAAATGTATTCTGATGCTGGGAAAGTCTCCCTGCTGTCTGAGTACAACAGCTCAGCGTGGAGGATTCTGTCATTCACCTCGAAAGTGTGGATGCGGGAGTCAGGTAATTGTTTTTTATTTTTTTTTCATGTTCATAAACTGACTCATCTATGGGCAGCTTAAAGCATAAGTTCACCTTTGGAACATGTTCCAATGTTCCACCCATTTTTTGGGTGGAAGATGCAACATGTTCCAGCATCTGCATCCTCCCCCCTCCCTGTGACAATAAGCAGGGGATCTTCTTGCACCTGCTGTCACAGTTTGAAAATGGTATGGCTATGCGGTGTTCCGCCCAATTGCATCATTCATTCATTAATTCACAGCTTCCCGCCATTGTGTCTAATGGCTTGTAATTTCAATGAACGCTGAGTTTTTTGATTACAGAATACAATAAAGAATTTGTGTGCAGAACTGACTGGGTTTCTTTAGTGACTAGTTCTTGCTTTTTGTTTTTTAATACAGAATTCTAATGTAATGTCTGTCTTCGTTTTAGAATGCTAAAGCCCTAAAAGCAAAAAAAGAAGAGGGAAACCAGGCATTTAAGGATGGCAACTTTGAATTGGCCTACAGACTTTACTCCGAAGCACTCAGCATAGACCCCAACAATATCAAAACAAATGCCAAACTATACTGTAATCGCGGCACTGTCAATGCAAAGGTAAGCACTGAATGGGAGGTATCTTGTGTTTTTCACATACTTAGCACAGACCATCTAGTTGCTATTTGATTCCTCTATTGTGGATATGAGTTTTGGAGTTTGTGTTTACAGATATAAATTAAACTTAAAAAAAAAACTTTGTTTATATTCTTAGATATAATTGGCAAGGGCATTGCACATCTACAGGGATGCTAGCACAAAGCTTTTCTTTTACAATGCTGAGACTAATCATATGATTGTAGCAGGCAAGCATAGTTTTGTTGAATTTGTACTGGTCCCAATCTGTGTTCTTGCAATAAATATGAGCAATTTCTTGACATATTTTTACTGTGTAATTGGTATGTCTCTAATTGATTGGATTATAAAGCAGAGAGGCTCCTGAAGAGGAAAGTAGCCAACAAAAAAATGAATGTAAAGACAAGGTCTTTAAGTAGCTCCATAGAAATGGTTGCATGCACAAACAAATCCTAATCAACACAGTACAGGGTACAGGCTAAGTGTTCATGGATCCTGGCTTATAGACACGTACCTTTAAGATATTAGCACTAATTATGTATAAGGCCCCTTTTACACAGGTGGACCGTTCAGGCCTGCCTGTCAGTTTTTTAGGCAGACCTGAACCGACGCTTCATGTAGGTCTATGGATCGACGGATGCCAGCGGTGACATGTCTGCTGATATCCGATCCGCTAAATTCAGACGGATGGAAACCATATTTTCCATCTGTCGATGGGATGAAAACGGACAGGCGGTCCGTTTTCATCCAAACCCCCATAGAGGAGGGCGGAGCTCTGACCGGTCCGCCCCTGCATAGTGTGCAGAGACAGATCTGTCATCCACCTGCTCTGCTGGGATCAGCGAAGTGATCCCTGCTGAGCAAAGTGGAGTCTGTACACGGACATGCCCGTGTGATAGAGGCCTTGGGGTATTAGCAAAGTTTTTGAGGACTCCCCTATAAACTTACCCCTTTCTGTGAGTCCTCGTTTTTTTTGCTAGTGTTTTTTAAGGTGATGGAAATCATCTTCCTTATGAAGAAATCACGCTTGGATTATCTAGTTTATCATTTTCAATCAGCTCTTCACTGTTTTCCAACACAACAATAGAAGCGGTAAAAAGATTGGTAAAAACCTTAGGAGCTGTAAGCGCATCCCATGAACTTTAGGGATATCTTGTTATGCTTCGGGCAATGGATCCTGCATGGGTGCTCACCTTGGATTTTTGTGCAACGCGTGTAGTCAGCCGCAGGGTATTATACTAGTGTACCATAGACCTCTGCCCAAGGACAATCAGATTTTCAGAATGCCCTGAACCATCTCCTGTGCCAGGGAATAGTTGCCTCAGTACCGCAACAAAACTGGTTCAAATGATTCTATCCATACCTGTTCATGGTATCAAAACCCAATTAGGGTGTTCTTTCTTTTCTGAACCTAAAATCTCTTAACAAAAATCTTCAAATTCCAAAATGTTGCATGGAATCCTCAATATCAGTCATTGCCTCTCTGAGACCAGCGGAATACCTGGCATCCATAGACATCCAAGCTGCCTATCTGCATATTCCCATTATCCACCTCATCAGCGCTTTCTACACTTTGCAGTAAGAGACAAGGTTTTCCCTTTGTCACACTGCCTTTTGGTCTGTCCTCTTCTCCCATTGTATTCACAAAGGTCCTAGCACCTCTTCTTGTTATCCAAGAACTCCGGTCATCCAGCTTAAATGTTCTCCTCCTCCTGAAGGCCGAGTCCCACTTCCAGCTTCTCAAACGTCCACTAGACAATTCAAATGATCCAGGCTTTCAGTTTGGAGATAAACTTCCAAAAATCTGCTCTCCTGCTTTCTCTGCTTGTGATACTTGGGTCTGTTTATGGACACATCTCAAGCAAAGATTTACCTTCAAGAGAAGAAATACTCTCTTGCAGAAATCTCACTCAGGAATTTAGGTCAAAAAGATCTCTCTGAAAGTTCTAGGCCTCATTGGTAGTACCTCATTGGTATTGAGACTGTGTAATTTGCTTAGTATTATTTTAGCGCAACATCTTGTTGACCTGGAACAAGCATGCACTGGGGGGAAAAAAAATAATTACCTCTCACATATTCATAGCATGAAGCTCAAAAAGTTCACACCTGGATCATTGACCAGTTACATAGTAGGTGAGGTCGAAAAAAGACACAAGTCCATCAAGTCCAACCTATGTGTGTGATTATATGTCAGAATTACCTTGTATATCCCTGTATGTTGTGGTTGTTCAGGTGCTTATCTAATAGTTTCTTGAAACTATCCCCCCCCACCGAGACCACCGCCTGTGGAAGGGAATTCCACATCCTTCTCACTCATACAGTAAAGAACCCTCTACATAGTTTAAGGTTAAACCTCTTTTCTTCTAATTTTAATGAGTGGCCACGAGTCTTGTTAAACTCCCTTCCGCGAAAAAGTTTTATCCCTATTGTGGGGTCACCAGTACGGTATTTGTAGATTGAAATCATATCCCCTCTCAAGCGTCTCTTCTCCAGAGAGAATATGTTCAGTGCTTGCAACCTTTCCTCATAACTAATATCCTCCAGACCCTTTATTAGCTTTGTTGCCCTTCTTTGTACTCGCTCCATTTCCAGTACATCCTTCCTGAGGACTGGTGCCCAGAACTGGACAGCATACTCTAGGTGCGGCCGGACCAGAATCTTGTAGAGCGGAGAATTATCGTTTTATCTCTGGAATGAATCCCCTTTTTAATGCATGCCAATATTCTGTTTGCTTTGTTAGCAGCAGCTTGGCATTGCGTGCCATTACTGAGCCTATCATTTACTAGGACCCCCAGGTCCGTTTCCATCCCAGATTCCCCCAGAGGTTCTCTCCCCAGTGTATAGATTGCATTCATATTTTTGCCACCCAAATGCATTATTTTACACTTTTCTACATTGAACCTCATTTGCCATGTAGTTGCCTACCCCAATAATTTGTTCAGATCTTTTTGCAAGGTTTCCACATCCTCCACAGACGTTTTTGCCCTGCGTAGCTTAGTATTGTCCGCAAATACAGAGATTAAACTGTTTACCCCATCCTCCAGGTCATTTATGTACAAATTAAACAGGATTGGTCCCAGCACAGAACCCTGGGGGACCCCACTACCCACCCCTGACCATTCCGAGTACTCCCCATTTATCACCACCCTCTGAACTCACCCTTGTAGCCAGTTTTCAATCCATGTACACCCTATGGTCCATGCCAACGGACCTTATTTTGTACAGTAAACATTTATGGGAAACTGTGTCAAATGCTTTTGCAAAATCCAGATAGACCACGTCTATGGGCCTTCCTTTATCTTGATGGCAACTCACCTCCTCATAGAAGGTTAATAGATTGGTTTGGCAAGAACGATTCTTCATGGGTTAGATGCAACAACATCAGGGTTACCATCTGTACAAAGACGAAGGCTGGCAGCACTCCCATACATGATGCAATTACGATTTATTCCAGAAAAATAAAAACGGCACTCAATGACAAACAGGCAGGGGGAAGCAGAACATCAGGGTTACCTACTCCTGGCTTCTGGTCCGCCTGGACAAGCTGCTTAAATGCGGCATCCGCAAGGGCCAGCAAAGCCACATCCAGACTGGAAGACACTGAATTCGGAACAGAAATATGGTTGCTCCAGGCTGCCCAAGTGGAATTAAATCTTTCTCGGGTTTCCTTGCAGATGGCTAGCCACTCTTCCGCCTCCATAGTCTCCCGCACTTTCTCAAACCATTCGGGCTCGCTCGGAATATGCGGGCTCTTCCAGTAGACTGAAATTAGATGTTCTGCAGCATTCAGAAGGTGGGGGAGAGCACTGCGCTTCTAGCGAGAAATAGGAATGGGGGGAACATGGAGGAGAAAGTGTTTGGTTAAGCGGGGAGATCGATGCCTAGCCCATCCAATATGTGCTTGAAGGGCAGTAGCAGTGAACAGTCCCACCATATATGGAGGAACCCTCCCCTCTGTAGATGTCAGTCTTTTAAGACTGGAGTGGAGTGTTCCAGTCTCTCATGGTCCAGGGAACATGATCATTGGTGAAAGCCAACCTCCCCATCAACATCCTGGAGATCAGAGCAATAAGAATGGCTTATAAGAACTGCAAGGGCACCTAGTAAGGGTTCATTTAGACAATGTCACGACTGTGGCCTAAGTCAACTACCAGGGAGACATCAAAAGTCCTGCAGCCTTGAGGTAGGCACATTGGATCATTTCATGGATGGCAACTCACTTTCCAGGAATTTCTGCTGTCCACATCCCAAAGTGGACAGCTTTAAGGCGGATTACCTCAGCCATCACCATCTGGACCAAAGGGAATGGACCTTTAACTCCAACATCCTCAGCCTGATATGTCAGAACTGTGGGACCCAGATTTGGTTATATTGGCCTCCAGATTAATCCACAAGCTATCTCTGTAGCCAGGATCAAGGATCATCTGGCACTGACACAGGATGTCCTGATCTAGTCTCAGTTCAGGTTAATCCGTGCTTTCCCTCCAGTGGGATTTCTGCCCTGTCTACTCCATCAGATGGAGCAAGAAAAGCAGCCAGTGATTCTCATTGCATCAATCTGGCCTAGAAGAACCTGGTATACTGACATACTCACTTGCCTCTCCCCAACAAGCCAGACCTGCTGTCTCAGGGCCCTCTATTTCATCCTGCTTCTCAGTTAGTAGCTTTAATGACATAGCTGTTGAAGCCCAGGTTTTAAGGGACAGAGGGGTGTCAATCCTACCAAGAATAGTCACTACCAAGTAGATCTATTATCATGCCTAGAAATTCTTCTTTGCTTGGTGTAAGCATAGACAGTTCAATCCTAGAGATTACTCGCGGCTCACATTCTGGCCTAAGTACAAACAGATCTTGGCTAGAACTTGCCTTAAGCACTTTGAAAGGACTAGTTTTGGCCTTGAAGTAGATGATCACACTGGGATTGAGGAATTGTTTACCCATGTTTACTTTTTTCAACAGTCCTTCACTGCATACACCTTTTCTTTTTTTTTTTTTTTTTTTTGTCTTTTTCTTTTATTTTTATCCATTGAGGGACCTTTGAGCTATACTGCCGCCTAAAGAAGGGTGTGAAACTGACCGACTGTATGCTAGCCCAGATCTAACCCCGCCTACCACTAGCATGCCTTTGTTTGTTTTTTTGCTATTGTCCTAGGAGGATAAATGTTTTTTCCACAGCTCTGCTGAGAAAAGCCTAAATGTTTTTGCTAGCATTTGTTCCTATCTCTTCATATAATTCAACACTCTAATTCTATCTAATTCACTGCTAGAGCTGATCTCTACGATTGCAGCGGTCTTTCCTCAGCCTGGCTTTCAGCATACTGCAACTGGACCTTGCTGAACTGGACATTGTGGGGTCAAGCAGGAAAGGACCATCGGGCATCTTTGACGAGAAGCTATTACTCCAAAATTAAGGGAGGTTGTTTTGGCCCTTATTGATGCAGTGCGCACCACTCTGAATCCAAGGATCAGTCCTGCTGTCTCCAATCTAAAGTATTTTAAAGCTTCTACGGCTGAAAAACATTCCTAGTGCTCCTGCTTTTTTATGTGTTTATATATGGGGATTGAAAAATGTGCCCTTAGCACCCCCAAAACTCCTACTGGACATTTGTCTGATTGGAAAGGATTTAGCCAAACCGTGGTCTATACCCACTTTGTATCCACCTGTGGCCCACCTTAAAAGAGAAACAACCAGGTCAGTCAAGCGTTATCCTACGTTCAAGGATATAATGCTGTTGACATGGGCCCTGTTGGACAATGACTATCTGATGGTTCAGTTATCACATTAATTTTGTTGTATGCTAAATCATCCTAGGTCTGTGCTGAAGTGCTCCCATCACCTGCAAGCAGCTTGATCCAGTACCTTTCTTCCGCTGAGGAACTGGCAGGGTGTTTGCTCTGCTTTTGCCCCTCAGTCCAGCTGTTTTCCATCTCTCGCTGTTTATTTATGAGTCTGTACCCTCTTTGAGGCGCTCCTTTTCCTCATTCTATTCCCAAACTATTTTATTCTACTTTTTTATTTTTATACATATAAATACACCGCCTCTCAAGAGGCTCATACAATTCAGAAACATTTTGTCAACCACATTTACATCACCTCATCAATTCTCAAAATTGGTTACCTATCTATACCTTATTGTAAGCCATTACTATTTGCTCAACCTCTTTCAAAAGATGGATTGAGCAATTTATTATACAGCATATCAGGAAATGGTCCCCTGGAAAGTGATAATGAAGAATTTATGTGCTACCCTAATGATTAGGGTAGCCCAAACTATTTTAGCTTTCACTCTCTTGTCATGGAACATGCTGATTGTGTTTTTTGGCAGACCCAATTGTCTGTACTTGAGGGTTAGGTAGTCCCTGACCTGATAAATTGCTCTACCAGGGTTGTGGTAAACTCCTTTTTCCAGCATCTGGAAAACTATTGTTGGAGATCTCTGGGTTCCTGGTCTTCATCTGGGAGTGTCAGACAGTGTGGTTCCCTGTACTTTGCTGGACCATCCCCTTTAACAGCTGATCTAGATCCAGTTTGGTGCAAGGTGCTGGTGTGCTTCTTCCTTTAGGGAGGAATAGGAGATATTGCTGTACCAAGAGAGGTAGTTTGGATCCTTACCTTGGATGAACTTCTAGTACCATCCTTGTCTGATGTGCAGTGCAGTCTTGGATGTCAAGCCTCCCTGCCTGGTTGCTTCTGGGCATGGCAATTCGTCCCATGTGCCCAAACATGTTGCAGGTTGAGAACACTGGATGTGGGCACCATGTTTTCATGATGAAATGGTATGCTGAATATGCTCCTCTTCAGGTGAAGGACTACTCAAATAGTGTCAGGAAGTGCTCTTGTTATTCTAATGGGATCAATAAAATCTGATCTAGGACTTTCATTCACTCAACACTTTGAAGTCTCAAGGACTTCTGGCAATATCCCTTCTATCAAATTGATGCAGGCAACTGCTCTTTACTGAGCTGGTGATGCTGCTGACTGTTGCTCCATGGTCTGACACATCGTTAGATTTTGAAAGTCAAGGGCATATCTGAATCTGTCTCGTTCAATGCTCAATGTTAGCAAGGATTTACCTTGGAGTTTTGCCCCAAAAGTGTTTTTCTTTTTCTTCAGATCTGTGGGCCTTGAACTTGGCTCTTAGCTATATTAAGCTTGCATTCTTTCTTGCTTTTTTTTTATCCCACTACTTCAAATGTTTAGCCCTGTGCGTCTTGCCTTATCTTTGTTTAAGGGAGTTCCTTTGTACCTTACCCTGTTTGGTTATTGTGGTATAGTTGGTTAAAAACTATCACACCCTTTGGAGTTATTCTCCCTAATTATCACTCAAGTTTCTACCCTAGTTTCGCTTCAGCAAGGTGAATGGCTGCCCTAGCAGTCATTTCAGGTTTGGACCCTTTTCTCTTGGTCCTAATTCGGTTGAGTTGAGGCATAGGACAGGTTGGGCCTGTTAGCTCTTGTTTGCTGATGCTTACTGCTTAGGTAACTGCTTTTGGATGTCCTAAAGATTAAGACTTTTTGTGTCCCTCAATGACCGAGAAAGAAAATTTTGGATTTTTGTGCTCGCCATAGAATACTTTCCTTGGGGTCCCTTAAAGGAAACAAGTCCCATTCCCAGCAGTTTTATTTACTAGTGTTCAATCCTCCTGTATGTAGGATTATAACCCAAAGGATATGACTTTGTGTCCTTCAATGGACACCAAGAAAATGCTTTTACTGTGACTACAAAAATCCTATTTTCTTGCCCTATGCACAAATGTGTATCATCTCTTGCTCCAGACATGTCAAATAGCAATGTTTTGGGCTAGATGCAGTGTTTTTTCTTACGCCTTACAGCTTTTGGCTAATTCAAACCCAGTTGAAGTCACATATTAGATATTCAGACATATAGATATATAGATTTTACGAACAAATTCTGTTTTTATAGTCTTACCTTCACTTTTCTGTTACAGCAGTTGCACAGGCTGTCTTAATGTTTGTGCAGTCCAGTGGGCACATAATTTTGACCTACTGCCAAGAGCACTTCATAATCTAACAGACTTGGTCAGACACACACCCCCTCTTCAGCATTAACTGAAAGTGTTTGAGAACCCCTATGAGGGGTGTGCCTGTATAGCGCACTGGAGTAAAAGGGTAGGTAGTACAATTTTCAATAAGAGAAAAGGGTATTGTAAGGTGTTTTCAAGTGAAAGTCGCTTAAATTCATAACCTATTTGATTTGGGCTTTAAAGCCTATCTCTGTGTTTAATGTTCCTGAGTTACATACAGTGCTGTGTTCCAGCAGTGAGACAGGAACTTCCTGGAACAATATAGAGTTGGGCTGAGCGTTGCTCAGTCATTCACGGAAGCATTGTATTCTTTGAATAAATACAAAGTTTCCTCTGATTCGCTGAGCAACTCAGATGATCTCACGATCTCCGCTTCAGCCAACCAGAGGAAGCTTTGTATTCATTTATAAAGAAACTCTATTGTGTTCCAGGAGGAGGGGGTGGAAAGTCCCCCACACAACAGTCAGCACACAGTAATATATATATATATATATATATATATATATATATATATATATATATATATATATATATATATATATATAATATATGTGTATATATAGTATCTCACAAAAGTGAGTACACCACTCACATTTTTGTGCTGACTGTTGACTCAGTTTTAAAGTTTGTAACTTATTTTCGATATTCAATAAAAAAAAATTAAAAAATCACTGTAATCTATGTAGTGCTCATACACTGATGAGAATTAATTTCTATAAGTGCAAAAAAGAAAATTCATTCATATATACACGTAAAGCTGTAAACACGTGCATTCATAGTTGGTGAGGTTGAAAAAAAGAGACCAGTCCAACCTATTCATAAATAATATTCAATAACGTGCCAAGTAAGGTATATGGATTAAATCCTTTTTAATTGAAAGTGCCAATTATTCTGTGCAAAGCATAAAAAACTTCAAATGTTTATTCAAAATGCCACATCTTCAAATGTGGCAAAAATTGGTAAATGATATTGACAAAGGAATCCCAATTCCAAACACTGGTGGTGAATGTGCTTAATTACAGTCCAAAAGTGCTCCAAGTGATCCCTTGTCTATGCTCCACCATATATAATAATGAATGGATGCTTACCCGATTAGGAAACCCCAAAGAAGTCTAGCCACGCATTAGTGCGCAACACCCCCCACTGTGGGTATGCAGGTAACACTCCCTTCACTGGACCTGTATGTTAGATGTGTCACCAAAAAGATCACCCGATAATGCGGCCAGTAAATTGTCACAATTCATCAACCAGGCATGTATATAAAAAATGAACACAATCTCGCATTTTGCCAGCATGAGAACTGTATTAACAGAACAGTATTCTACTCGCAAGTAAAATTAATACATCAGCCATTCAGGAATTATCGCCCTGCGCCTCGGTGTACGTTTCGTCTAAATAGACATGGGCAATGGAGATGGGGTGTTGCCCACTAATGCAAGACTACAAGACTTTGTTCCGGCCTCACCTGAAGTATGCTGTCCAGTTTTGGGCACCAGTCCTCAGTATTTGCTGGAAATGGAACGAGTACAGAGAAGGGCAACAAAGCTAATAAAGGGTCTGGAGATTATTAGCTATGAAGAAAGGTTGCGAGCACTGAACTTATTCTCTCTGGAGAAGAGACGCTTGAGAGGGGATATGATTTCAATTTACAAATACCATACTGGTGACCCCACAATAGGGATAAAACTTTTTTGCGGAAGGTAGTTTAACGAGACACGTGGCCACTCATTAAGATTTAGAAGAAAAGAGGTTTAAACTTAAGCTACGTAGAGGGTTCTTTACTGTAAGAGCTGCAAGGATGTGGAATTCCCTTCCACAGGCGGTGGTCTCAGCAGGGAGCATCGATAGTTTTTTTTAAACTATTAGATAAGCACCTGAATGACCACAATATACAGGGATATACAATGTAATACTGACATATAATCACACACATAGGTTGGACTTGTGTCTTTTTTCAACCTCGCCCACTATGTAACTATGATCGGCACCTGCAGTGCTGGTGCGAATCGCATGTGATATCTGGGATCACTATAGTGTGATCCTGGGCTAAATGTGTCATTTGTTAAATATTTAGAAGCTAGTACCTTCTTTATTTGATGATGTGTTATAGTTTGATGACATTGTCTTGTGGGAGGGGGGGGGGGGGTAGTTGGGTCATTTTAAATTTTAGCCCACTGCAGTTGAGCTGTGCCTCCTAAGCTGGCCACCTGTCACAATCTTATTGTACAATCGCCTTTTAGTTTTATCAGCAGCTGTGTAGTGCAAGTGTCTGCCTAAAAAAAATCTATTCAGTTTGTCTAACCAAGCACAAGTAGACCCTTGCACTACATAGTTGTTGGTAAATTTAAAAAGACTTTAACTGTTAAGAATACTGAACACTGTTGACAGCAGTTTTAATTTTAGTCTTAGTACTAAAATGGCATTTTAGTTTTAGTTCCATTTTAGTCTTCTGCAATTGCTTTAGTCGTATTTAGTTGACTAAATCTCCAGTACATTTTAGTCGACTAAAATGTCCTCCATCAAATGACGGAGCAATCAGTAGGAATCGAGCCGGCGCATGCCCGGTTCAGCTGTCCCCTCTCCGTACCGATTGGTACAGTGAGAGGGGGTGCAGCAGCACTGTGGGCTGTATCTGTATTACCCACAGCGTTGCTCTGTGCCTATTCCTGGGCTCAAACATCCACATCCACGCTCATTCATTCTTCATCCATGCCACCACAGTGCCCATCAGTGCCACTACAGTGCCCCACAAAAGTGTAATAGGTAGTCAAATTAGATTTGACATTTCTGCCCCTAGAGCACCTGATGGTGCTCCCTGCGTGTTGGGCCTCTGTATGTGGCCTGGCTGTGTAAAAGTCTAAGTGGGATTGTTATACTCAGAAGGAGTAGCAGAATATATTTTGGGGTGTAATTTTTGCTATGTACATGCTATGTGTTAGAAATATTGTGTAAATGGACAACTTTGTGTAAAAAAAAAGTGTTTTAATTTCTTTCCACATTTTTCAAAAACTTGTGGAAAAAAATGACATGTTCAAAAGACTCATTATGCCTCTTAGAATATACGTTGAGGTGTTTGCTTTTCAAAATGGGGTCATTTTTTGGGCAATTCCATTGTTTTGGTGGTCCGCGGCCTTCAAAAGTGCAAGAGGTAGAGTAGTAGAAATTATATGTGTAATTTATGCTGCTAGAACGCCTGATGGTGCTCCCTGCATGTTGGGCCTCTGTATGTGGCCAGGCTGTGTAAAAGTCTCACACATGTGATATCTCCATACTCAGGAGGAGTAGTAGAATGTGTTTTGGGGTGTAATTTTGTGGTATACATATGCTGTGTGTAAGAAATAACCTGCTAATATGACAATTTTGTGAAAAAAATCTTCGTTTTTGCAAATTGTGGGAAAAAAATTAGTTTCAAAAAACTCACCATGCCTCTTACTATACTTTGGAATGTCTACTTTCCAAAAAGGGATCAATTGGGGGATATTTGTACCTCCCTGGCTTGTTAGTGTCTCAAGAAATGAGACCGTCAGTATATCAGGTTCAGGTGTGATCAATTTTCAATGATTGGCACTACAGATTGTAGACTCTATAACTTTCACAAAGACCAAATAATATGCACGGATTTGGGTTATTTTTACCAAAGATAAGTAGCAGTATAAATTTTGGACAAAATTTATGAAGAAAAATGACAAATTTGCTAAATTTTATAACAAACAAATTTACAGTCTTTTTTTCATTTATAGCGCAAAAAATAAAAAACCCAGAGGTGATTAACCACTTTCGGACCAGCTGCCACAGTTTTACTGTGGCAGGTTAGCTCAGCTGGGCAAATCAGTGTTACTTTACATCGCTATGCCTTTTGGCCACTAGGGGCGCGCGATGAACGCCGGGCACCTGCGATCGCTCGTGACAAATCGTGAAACGGGATCTGTGTGTGTAAACCAGTCTCAAACTCAAATTGTCTGAGGGCCACATGACAAGTTTTCACATCCCATGGGGGCCGCATGCAAACTTTCAAACTCCAAAAACAATAAACTATATACAGTTGTAGTTACTGCTTGCTACCAGTCACTGCTTACTGCCAGATGCTTGGCAGTGTTTGCTCTGTTAGATGAGCCAAGTTTGCTTTAAGTGAGTTAGCAGTTGAGACCCTAACAGCAGACACATTATTAAACCCAGCACTGATGTCAGCAAAACGCATTATTAAACCCAGCACTGATGTCAGCAAAACACATTATTAAACCCAGCACTGATGTCAGCAAAACGCATTATTAAACCCAGCACTGATGTCAGCAAAACGCATTATTAAACCCAGCACTGATGTCAGCAAAACGCATTATTAAACCCAGCACTGATGTCAGCAAAACGCATTATTAAACCCAGCACTGATGTCAGCAAACGCCTTGGTCTCAGCAAAACGCATTATTAAACCAAACACTGATGTCAGCAAAACACATTATTAAACCCAGCATTGCCCCCCACACTCCATAATTACCCCCCACACTGCACAAATACCCCCCACACTTCATAAATATCCCCACACTCCATAAATACCTCCCACACACAGATTTCTACCCCAGTCACCACACTAAGGACTTGCCTCAGTGTGATGGCTCACTCACCTCTCCTCAAGTCAGCTCCTGGCTTCAACACAGGGCACCCAGAGGAGGACACAATCTCCCGCCCTGAGGTGGCAGCAGGACCCTGGATCCAAGGCTCTGATCGATCACCAGTGCCTAGGTGGGTGGGGCCATGGGCGGATCCTTCCTCCGCTCTGTTCTCTCTCTGGGCTGCAGCAGCGTGCAGCAGAGAGGACACGGAGACATAGACAAACCTCTTCGACGCTTCCCCCTCTGCGGTGTAAAACCTTCCAGGATCGGTCCTGCCTGCGGGCCGTTTATAACCAGTCTGGCCTGCGGGCCGGTACTTTGAGACCACTGGTGTAAACACACAAGTGCTGGTTCTTTCAGGGGAGTAGAGGCAGATCGTGTGTTCATACTAAGTATAAACACCGATCTCTCTCTCTCCTCCTAGACAGTCCCACCCCCCCTACAGTTAGAACACTCACTAGGGAAACACAGTTCACCCCTTGATCGCCCCCTAGTCTTAACCCCTTCCCTGCCAGTGACATTGATACTGTAATCAGTGCATTTTTACAGTACTGATCGCGGTATAAATGACAGTGGTTATTTATAGTGTCTGATTTGTCCACCATAATGTAGAAGTGATGATAAAAATCGCAGATCGCCGCCATTACTAGTAAAAAAAAAATAATAAAAATGCCATAAATCTATCCCCTATTTTGTAGACTCTATAACTTTTGCGCAAACCAATCAATATACGCTTATTGCGTTTTTTTTTTTTGTTTTTTTTTTTTTTTACCAAAAGTATGTAGAAGAATACATATCGGCCTAAACTGAGGAAAAAATTTGTTTTGTTTTTTAAAAAAAGTGGGATATTTATTATAGCAAAAAGTAATATTTTTTTTTGTTCAAAATTGTCGCTCTTCTTTTGTTTTTAGCGCAAAAAAAAAACCCGCAGAGGTGATCAAATACCACCAAAAGAAAGCTCTGCGGGTAAAAAGGATGTCAATTTTGTTTGGGTACAGCGTCGCACGACTGCACAATTGTCAGTTAAAGCGACGCAGTGCCGTATCGTAAAAATGGCCTGGTCATTGATTGCCAAATCTTCTTGGGCTGAAGTGGTTAAATACCTCCAAAAGTAAGCTCTATTTGTGTGAAAAAAAGGAAAAAATCTCATATGGGTACAGTGCTGCATGACTGAGTAATTGTCATTCAAAATGTGAGAGCATTGTAATCTGAAAATTGGTCTGGTTAGAAAGGGGGTTTAAGTGCCCAGTGGGTAAGTGGTTAAAATCATTTTAGGCATGAAGTTTAGTTAAAACTCTCAAACAGTATATATTTTCTGTAAGCAGAGACCTGGAGAATAAAATTATGGTATCTCAATAGTAATCCTAACACGATAGTAGTGCAACTGTTCATCAAGCGCAAATTTTCAGTAAAAAAAAATATATATACTAATGTTAATTTTAGTGCAGTCAACATAACATATAAAGCACATTTTTGGTAAAATATACTAGGGTTGCACTGATACCACTTTCTTAAGAACGTGTTCAAGTACCGATTACTTTTTGTCAAGTAATTGCTGATTACCGATACTTTTCTTTAATGTCATGTGACAGTGACACTAAAACAAAATTGTCCTTTTTTTTCCCACAAATAGAGCTTTCTTTTGGTGGTATTTTATCACCTCTGCGGTTTTTTATTTTTTGCGCCATAAACAAAAAAAGAGCGACAATTTTAGTTTGTGCTATAATGAATATCCCCAAAAAATTTCTAAAAAAAACAAATTTCTTTCTCAGTTTAGGCCGATATGTATTCTACATATTTTTGGTTACAAAAAATCGCAATAAGCATATATTGGTTTGAGCAAAAGTTATAGCGTCTACAAAATAGGGGATAGATTTATGGCATTTTTATTATTATTATTTTTTTTTTTTTTACTAGTAATGGCGGCGATCTGTGATTTTTATCATCACTTCTACATTATGGTGGACACATCAGACACTTTTGACACTATTTTGGGACCACTGTCATTTATACATCGATCAGTGCTATAAAAATGCACTGATTACTGTATAAATGACACTGGCAGGGAAGGGGATGAAGAGAAAAGGGTTGTTTACGTAGTCATCTCCCTGTTCTGCCACTCCGTGATATGATCGCGGGACACCGGCGGACATAGAGTTACGAAGTACGTGGCAGCACGTGTCCACAATGCCGCATCTTAAAGCGGAGTTCCACCCAAAAATGGAACCTCCGCTTTTCTGGTCCCCCCCGGTGTCGCATTTGGCACCTTTCAGGGGGGAGGAGGGAGCAGATACCTGTCTAATACAGTTTCGGGCATAGCTACCTGAGCCACCCGCTGGTATCTGTGCCACTTCCGGTGCCTTCTCTGTCCTCCCGCTGTCTTCTGGGAGGCACACAGGTCCCAGAAGACAGCAGGGACCAGTGGGATAGTGCAGCGCAAGTCGCGCATGCACAGTAGGGAACCAGGCTGTGAAGCTTCCTGATTCCCTTACCGAAGATGGCGGTGGCAGCATCCAACAGCCGAGGGATAGATTGGCTTCGGGTGCCGACATTGCGGGCCCCCTGGACAGTTAAGTGTCCTTATTTTAACCACTTTACAACAGGGCACTTAAACCCCCTTCCTAACCAGACCAATTTTCAGCTTTCGGTGCTTTCACACTTTGAATGACAATTACTCAGTCATGCAACACTGTACCCATATGACATTTTTGTCCTTTTTTTCACACAAATAGAGCTTTCTTTTGGTGGTATTTAATCACTGCTGGGTTTTTTATTTTTTGCGCTATAAATCAAAAAAGACAAAGTTTGATAAAAAAAAAAAAAATTCTTTGTTTCTGTTAAAATTTATGGCAGAGTGTTGGCAGAGTGTTGGCAGAGTGTTGGCAGAGTGTTGGCAGAGTGTTGGCAGAGTGTTGGCAGAGTGTTGGCAGAGTGTTGGCAGAGTGTTGGCAGAGTGTTGGCAGAGTGTTGGCAGAGTGTTGGCAGAGTGTTGGCAGAGTGTTGGCAGAGTGTTGGCAGAGTGTTGGCAGAGTGTTGGCAGAGTGTTGGCAGAGAGCAGCGCTGTGGGCACTAAACATCCAGCCCAGAGCGCTGCAATCCCTCCCCCAGCGGCTATTTACCGTGATCCATGATGCGCCAGGTCCTCCGGACCCGGCGGTCACGGATGTTCCCGGGTGCGCGCCCCAGGGGGCACGCGGGAGCAGCATTCTGGAATGACGTCCCACGGACGTCCACCCAGAACTAGCCGACCGCGCTGTTGCCATCTATCGGCAATGGCCCGGTCGGCAAGTGGTTAAAAGTCAACAGCTGCAGTATTTGTAGCTGCTGACTTTAAAAAAAAAATTTTTAAAAATCAGCGGACCTCTGCTTTAAAGGGGACGTACAGGAACGCCCGTTAGCGCACCCGTGCCATTGTGCCAACGTATGTTGTTGCGACTGGTCGGCAAGCGGTTAAATAACATGTGCTCGGAATGGTCTAGCGGGGTACCCCAAGGACCTGTCCTGGGACCAATTCTGTTTGATTTTTTTTATAAATGATATTGAGATATTTATCAAATCCTCTATCTCAGTGTTTGCAGATGACACACAAAAAAGTAGGGCAATAACATCACAGCAGGATGTAGAAACCTTACAAGAAGACCTCAATAAATGAATAGAGTGGGCAACTAGATGCCTAATGAGGTTTAACATTGAAAAATGTAAAGTAGTGGACTTGGGGGTTAAAAATATAAACGCAGGTTAATTTCCTAGGGAGAGAAGCTCTGGGGGATTCCAGATGGAGAAGGAACTGGGGGTCCTAGTAGATGACAGACTTAGCAATAGCATGCAATGTCAAGCTGCAGCAAGCAAAGCCAGCAAAATATTAGCATCCATTAAAAAGGATTTACTCCAGAAATTAAAAAAAAAAACTAGAATTCTACCACTTAATAAAACTCTGGTTCAGAAGGGCAGCAAAATTAATAAGGGGGCTGGAGGACCTCAAATATGAGGAACGACTGTAAGTACTAAATTTATTCTCAATGGTAATCCTTGTGTAGGTAGGAAACTATTCAGTCTAAGGGAGTGTAAAAGGACACGGGGCCACACAATGATATTGGAAGAGAAGCGGTTTAACCTTAATCTGCGTAGGGGGTATTTCACTGTCCGGGCAGTAAGGATGTTGAAAACTCTTCTACAGTCAGTGGTGTCAACAGGAAGTATTGATGGTTTCAAAAGATTGTTGGACGTGCATCTTATTGAACACAATATACAGGGATATGGGAAATTATCTACACGAAGGAACACACACCAACATAGGTTGAACTGCATGGACTATTGTCTTTATTCAACCTTACCAACTATCTAACAGATATTCACTGGTCTCTGTCCCCTATATGTAGTGACACCCACCATGTGGTTCCCAGGCCTGCAGGTGGGATAGAGGAGCCGGAAAATGGGGCAGGGGCATGGGCACAGGCTCTGGGGGTCCGTGGAAGTGGCTGGATTGCTTCCATCTGAAAGTTGGCTTGTCAATAACTGTTCATCCTGCCAGAAATCCAGTAGATGAGAGGGGAATGGAAGGTGTTTTGTAGTCTAAATCCCAAGGGAAAAATGTAAGGTGAGATTGTGCTCCTTCATAGATTGAGAACATTGAGTAATAAGCAATTGAGACTCTAGCGTCTAGGACAAGTATGTTTCTGGCAGGATCACTGGGTAAAAATTAAAGAAATAAAGCCTGAAAAAAAGGTTATTTGGCCACCACATCTAAGGACTGGTAAGTTGCAATATGGACTTGGTTGACTTTAGGTAAACTGAATTCTGATTGGGCAGCTTTTGGTTTATTAGTTACTGCACTTAGCACATTATAAAATTTTGCTACTTCAATCTGTAAATATGTTGATTTAGTGTAGTTTTGCTTTTAAACAGCTGAAGAAACTGGATGAGGCCATAGATGATTGCACGAATGCCGTAAAACTGGACGACACGTATATCAAGGCATACTTGAGAAGAGCACAGTGGTAAGAATACAGAATTTAGTGTTCTAAACGCATATATGCATCTTAGCTCACTATGTAATTTAACCCCTAGGCAGAACACCAATCATCCTTTCTTTGACGAGAAGCTTCATTGTTAGTGGGATCCTCATTACTAACAGTTTTGTACGTAAGGCAGATTTAAAAAAAAAAATCTGTATCTGCAGTATAGTCCACTGTTCCTCCATAGCCTCACTCATACTTAGTATGGTAAAGCCGAAGGAAAAAAAATGTACTTGCATACATTTTTTTTTTTTCGTGCTCCATGTGTTGGCCATGATAATGCAGTGTTGGGACCAGCATAGCACAGCTTGGCTTCTGCGGTTTGCCACCTATCTTGGTGGTTTTTCACCTTCACTTAACTGGAAAACATGTTTGCAGCATAACCACTGCGAGACCAGCTGCTCATAGTCTTCTGATGACCATTTTGGTGTGAATTGCAATGCAACTTTGACATTTGTACCACAGTTGGAGCTGCTCAGCCTTTCCTAAAATAATACAGCTTGGACTGCAGTTGAATAGTATTATACTGGCCGAACAGTTGAAAGAACAGTGATAGGCACAGAGCTACTTTGATTTTAAATAAATACAGCTTTGGAGGTCTGCTTATGATTTTGAGCTAAGTCCTGCCATTTCTCATAAAAAATTCTAATTTAGCAGCCTCTGCAGACTGTTGGAATTGGACCATTAAGCTGCGAGGGAAGGGGGGGTTCGGGCTGGATTTTCTCTAGGATGGATCTGCGGCACAATTGTGAGTCAAGCAGAAGGTCCACATGTATAGTGTGAACCCAGGTTTTGGGAACTCCCTGGGTACACAGATCATTAGAGAGTTAGACCCCTTTCACACTGCGGCCACGTTAGCGCTTTAGCGCTGTTTAAGCGGCACTTTTTGGCCGCTAGGGGGGCGCTTCTAACCCCATAGAAGGGGTAAAATACTCCCATGTTGCAGCACTTCCGAAGCGCTTTTTAGGCGCTTCGGAAGTGCTGCTCATTCATTCCGCTTTGATTAAGCATCTATATTGATGTGAAACGCGTTAGCCTGTCTGTACCTTTCATCACCATGATGTAAGAGATTTTGGATCTTCTACACTGTTTTTCCATGAATAAAAGGTGTTATTTGGAGTGCGGCCGTTCAGCTGTTCTCTTCAATTTTCTACAGTCATTCCAATGGGCAGGGCGATTTCGGAGCACTAAATACAGCGCTCCCAAGCCACCCCAAAAATGCTGCTTGCAGAACTTTTTGTAAGTATTTTGGCACTGATGTACCCAGTTTGTTAAAGCAGGACAAGAGCACACAAGTGAGAAGTGACTTCTCTGTTCTTAGAAATTATAGAAAGCTTGCGGTTACTATTAGAGGATTAAATACTATAGTTCACACACACCTCAGGGTGTCTGCATGTGTTTTCTGATGAATTCTGAAAGACCAGCTTTTGTGGTTTTTCCCTCAAGCCTGTCCCTTACCATCTTTCCTCTATTTTATCTTAGTTGGTTAATAGCATATTACTTGTTTTAAGGTATAGCAGAATTACTCCCTGCCAACCAACTAGACCCCTGAACTTGCTCCTCTTCTCTGGTCCATGACTGCCCCCTCACCAGCATCATTGCAAACCATGCAGGACTAGTGGCAGTCGCTTGTCTTGTACTGTCCGTGGTGATTTCTAGGGCCCTACCACATTCCATAGAGGTAGAGAAGACTGAAGTGCCAGATGCCACAAGAACGGGGGTGTAAGGCAAGTATTAGCATAGTATTCGCATTAAGGGAGTTTACCAAGACACGTGGCCACTCATTAAAATTAGAAAAGAGGTACAACCTTAAACTACGTAGAGGGTTCTTTACTGTAAGAGCGGCAAGGATGTGGAATTCCCTTCCTTAGGTGGTGGTCTCAGCGGGGTCATCGATAGTTTCAAAAAACTATTAGATAATCACCTGAATGACCACAACATACAGGGATATACAATGTAATACTGACATATAATCACACATATAGGTTGGACTTGAGTCTTTTTTCAACCTCACCTACTATGTAACTCTCTCTTACATTCCCCTCTGGACTAAATGAGTAGTATATATTGTGTATGCTTTTTTTTCCTGCCCGCTTGGGATTTGATCTTTAAAGAAATTCTACTATGCTGCTAAGATTGTGATAAACGTAAACTTTTATTCTTGCATCTACTCCTGCACAGTTATACAGATACAGAGCAGTATGAAGAAGCAGTCAGAGATTATGAGAAAGTTTACCAGACTGAAAGCACAAAAGGTAAGTAAAGCTTATTTGGATTGTTCGCAACAATAACACAAGGATTTTTTTAATAAGGGAGCAGGAGCATAGGTACAGGCGGATTCTGCGGTATGTACTTGCTGTGACCCACTGCATTTTGATAGTTTTCTGCACCCAGAAGTGCTGAGCCCATAGCAAGGTGAATATTTGAGCATCCCTCTTTTTTTGAAGTTTGTATTTACCATCCCTTGATTATCTAAAAAGTGAACAGTTACATTCTGAATGTGGCAACGTTTCAAGATAGCGCTATTTGCATAGAAAGTAATCTGCAAGCTGGCTTATTACTGTGAGTTTGTCTCTATGGGAACCACTACCCTAAGTACATACTTTTGAGTAGTTGGTGTTGTGGGCACTGGTCCAGTCTTTGTTAAACACATACCCCAGTGTTTATTTGTGTGCTGTTATATCAATTGGGGGAAGGGATGGTGGGTCACTGTACCAAGAAGAGCCCTCACTGGGTTTACCGCATTTGTCAGCAAACAATAGTGTATGGGGAAACAATTGGGCTGTTATAACTCATTCTCTGCATGCTCTTTTCTGTCTAGAACACAAACATTTGCTTAAGAATGCACAGCTGGAGTTAAAGAAAAGCAAGAGGAAAGATTACTACAAGATACTTGGAGTGAATAAGAATGCATCTGAAGATGAGATAAAGAAAGCCTACAGGAAAAGAGCGTTAATGCATCATCCAGGTTAATACATCATCAAATAAACCAATTTATTTCCAAGAATAGATGCCGTTTCATAATACTGTATGCACTGTAATGTTTGGGCTAGTATAAACTTCACTTTTTGTGAAGGGGTCGCTATTTTTTGAAATGAACAAAGCAATACTTTACTAAGTGAATTGTTTAAAGCACTGCAAATAATTGTATCTATGCAGATTGGACAATAGGGGAAAGGGAAAAATTTGGTTCTGAAAACAGACAAAAGCTGTCTATTTACCATCAACTTCCAAGTTCCTCAGCCTGAGATTTCCCATAAACTTTTATGGGTGTGACACTTTCATACAAGCAGAACCATCTGTATAAAGAATAGGACCTAGTTGTGCATAGTGTGGGATGCCTGAATAGGAACGAAGGTAATTGCATTTTAAACCTTACGCTTCACTATTGAAACAGATTTCCTTGTAATTAAGTGTTTTACCATTGCATATACACACAGTGCCTTGTTAAAGCGAATCTGTGGTTCCAAATACATACCTTCAGGTAGCATTAGATTTCACTTCTGGTGTCCCAGGATCCTCAGAATTCTAATGGTGTTAAAGCCGTTTACTGCATTTAGAGAAACTAAAGTGTGCAAAGTGACAGACTCTTTTGTAAGAAATCTTCCCTGCCCATTGGTACTCACCACCTCAGTGGTCCCCCTCTGCTCCTGTATTTTGTCAGCCTGTAGCCCTAACCCAGTGTACAGTATGTTTTGTGTTGAATGTTATTCAGGGTTAATTTACTCCTCTTTGCCGGATGACAGTGTTCTGGTCTTATTTACAAACCAGGCCTGAGCACTGTATGCTGGGAAGAGTTCATATGCTCCCTTATACCTGTAAGCAACAGGTATTTCCCAAAGACTCTGATGGAGCAGGGGCAGAGTGCAAGGGTGAGTATCAGGGATGGGGGGGGATTAGTCATTTTGCCAATAGAAAAAAAACAAACAGATTGTGTTTAAAGTAAACATAAGTACGCCTCAAAATTACAGAGAAAATATGCATTTATACCCTTAGACCGGCACAGTGGTGCCACCACTGAAGTTCAGAAAGAAGAGGAGAAGAAGTTCAAAGAAGTAGGTGAAGCCTTTACAATCTTGTCAGATCCCAAAAAGAAGGCTCGCTACGACAGTGGGCAGGACTTGGACGAAGATGGAATGAACATGAGCGGTAAGTGTCTACCGGGCATTCTGACCATATTTATGCGTTTATGGATTTTCCACAAGTTAGAAGTAGGGCTGCAACTAATGAACATTTTCATAATCTATTAGTTGGCCACTTTATTGTTTCAATTAATCAGGTAAAAACCTCAAAAGAAGTAAGGTATTGTGTAAAGTTTAACAACTTTTATTCTTGAATATCTATATGCAGTGATAATTATAACCAGCTATGTGGTTGGGAACAAAATACAGTATTTATCGGCGTATAACACGCATTTTTCCCCCCTGAAAACAGAGGGTAAATCGTGCCTGCGTATTATATGCCGATATTTTTTTTTTTTACCAATTGGGGCGCGGGGATCGAGCGGTCCGCCTCATTGGGAGGGTGTCGGGCCGTCCTCCCCGCCCTTCCTGGCCCTGGGACAGTGCTGCCATACTTCAAACAGTTCAGAAACAGCCCCCTTCCACACACTGCCCCCCCCCGCGTCACCCCCAATGCAAATAGGAACCTGTACCTTAACGCAGCTCACCGCTCATTCTGGCCGCGCTCCGCCTTCGCCTCCTTGATTGTAGCTTTTGATTGGAGGAGGCGGCTTCTGTGTGCCTCAATTGAGCTCTCTCGTTGACCCGGTCATGTGACTCTCCTCTGCTCATTGATGGTCACATGACCGCTCTCCTCCCGCTCTGCCTCCTCCTTGATTGTAGCTTTTGATTGGAGGAGGAGAGCGGTCATGTGACCATCAATGAAACAGCAGAATAGAGTCACATGACCAGGTCCACGAGAGAGCGGCAACAATTGAGGCACACAGAAGCCCCCTTCCACAATCAGTGTGACACTGGAGGAGCGGCGCACGAGAAAGGGCTGTCAGCAACACCTTCTCAACCCCTAAAGGTATGCTGGCAGCGCTGTCCCAGGAGGCTTTATAATGAAAGGAGTCCTTGTACTGTGCAGGGGGTCTGTGTTCTGTGCAGGGGACTGTGGAAAGTTTTTTTCCCTGAAACTTCCCTCTTAAAATCAGGGTGCGTGTTATACGCCGATAAATACGGTATCTAATCTCTGAGATTAACAGAAGAGACTTAAGGCCCATACACACGATCTGAAAATTGGACGAAAAATACCGCTTTTAACATGATCGTAATCGAATCGAATTGTTAGTACAGAGCTTTTGAGAGCCAGTTCATCCGATATTATTTGATCAGGCAAGCACGAAATTTTTCCTCGTATGATACCAGATCGTACGATTTTCATTTAGTCAGTACAGTTGTCGTCCGAAAACACAATACAAATACACTACAACACATGACATCGCTGCCATTTTTGTTTTGTTTTTTTCTTCCTGTCCAAGAATTTTCGTGACTTTAGTAACCTATTCAATTTCTACTTGTGACTAGTAAGCAAAAAAAATCGGACGATCTGCCATCCGATTTTTGGATCGTGTGTAGGGGGCATTATACTTATCTTAAGTTGAATCTGGTACATATCATCAGACTCAGAGATTATAATTTTTATTTAAAGGAAAAAATAAAAAGACCGAAAACTGTTTTGCACTGCAATAGAACATTATGCATGACAGACTCCCTTGTCATACAAGCTATGTGCACCTGCTGTCACTTAGACGTATAGTAGTAGCAGCATGCTTTTTGTTAAAGAAAAAAAAAGAGCCCTTTATAGTACAAAAACTCGCATATAATCACTACTATAAGGGGTTCATTTTTATTGTAAAACAGGGAAAGTAATAATCTGTATGTATTACTCATATATATTATACTAAGAATACCCAGAAATGGGATATAAGGAGTATTTTAACCTAGGAGTCAGACATGAAGCGACATGAGGGGGGTGGGGGATATAAATCTTTTATATTAAAGTAGTACTAAAGACTGAGGCTTTTTTGCATGGATATCATTTTAAATATAATGCACAATACTGGTAAACCTTCACTTTAAATTTAATTACAATGCCTTCTATTGCCTCCAGTCTATCAGACTCCAGCTTCTCTGGATTCAGATGCTGGTCTTCCCAGCATTAAGCCTTTAAAGTTTTTGTAAACATTGGATTTTTTCTTTTAAACAAACATGTCATACTTTACTGCTCTGTGTAATGGTTTTGCAAAGAGCAGCCCCAATCTTCCTTTTCTGGGGTCCCCTGCTGGCTTATCTGACTTCTCTTGCTTTCAGACTGCCCCATAGCAAGCTGCTATGGGGGTACTTGTACGGGCTCAATCCCTAGCCACACTGTGTGCTTCTGTTTACACACACACTGTGTCTTGGCTCTGCTCCCTGCTCCCCCTTGTGATTGTCAGCAGCAGGTGCCAAAGGCTCCCACTGCTGCATCTGAGTCCTGTGAGGGAGCAAGCGAGAGAGCAGTGCTGCTGCGCTCGGATACATCACTAGATCAAGACTGGAATCGGGTAAGTATTCGGTGGGGCTGGGGCTGGGGGGGGCTCCTGAGTGACAGAAAGTTTTTTACCTTAATGCATAGAATGCATTAAGGTAAAAAAAAAAAAAACTTCTGCCTTTAAATTCACTTTAAATCACTTCCTTCTGCCCATGACTACTTGTCCCACCAGAGAATTGCTTCTAGCAGATTCACAGGTTCTCAGGCACTTACTGACATGTATGGGCGGTGTTCTGAGCTGTATGTGTGCTGCACTGTATTTCCTGATATGTAAACAAATAATGCATTCTGTATGCAGGCCAACTAATTGGTTGATCAACTAATTGATCATGAAAATAGTTGACCTTTACAATCATGCTAAAATTCTTAAATTTGGTCTGCATATTATGTTAGATCGAATGCCTACAGATCACCCATTTTTTATATTATTTTTCAATTTGCTTATGAGGTGATTTGTTCACTTGAAAAGGGGGCAGCTTTTTCCTTTATCACATGTGTTACACATTATTTTGAGTTTGCCGTCACCACTTGTTAATTGCACCCAGTAGATCACGCATGGTGACCAAAAAAAATATAGAAAAGCAGACAGGACAAGGATAGAGCAAAGTGAGAGTCCTAAAAAGATATTGCACTTTCAGATACATTTTCTGACAGCCAGATTGTGTGTGGTTAAGTTTGGTGTCAAATGTCTGAATATATAACAGCACTACTTCTCCATTCTATGGGTAGATTTATTCTACATTCACACCTGCGATTAAGGCCGGTGCAAATTGTTGTGGCAGTGAATGAGGCTGCACCTAGCTGGCCATTTCCAGAGGACTAGTATTATCAAATATAACCGCTATTTTGTAATCAATATGGTAGGAAAATATGTAATGAGAAAATGCTTTGATCACCTTTTTTTATTTTTATATGTCTAGTCAGTGCATTTTATTTGCTCAGCTTACATCCCGGCTTATGGATACCCTTAATAAACCCAGGTTTTCCAAAAGCTGCAACCAGTTTATGTAGATTGTTTTTACTGCCGAAGCTTTTTGTCAGCTGAAATTAATGTTTTTATTTTTTTTTTTTACTGCAGATTTCGATGCCAACAATATCTTCAAGGCATTCTTTAGTGGTCCAGGAGGCTTCAGCTTTGAAGGTGAGTTTTCAGCAGCAGAATGTATGACAAATAAAAGAATTGAATTGTTCTTCTTTTGGTTTTGTTCTTATCAAAAATTACTTTTATATTAACCTTGACTGCACACTTTCATCATACATTCATGGTACTTCATGATTTTAAAAGGGGTCATGCACTTCTTTTGTGCAATTTTTGGAAATTGAAATGAATGGGCTGCCCTAATAGTGACATGCAAAAACTCGTGCACACCTGTATAGGTGTGAATAGATTCAGAGCCCAAGTCTGCTTAACATTGATGTACTGCGGTATGGCTGCAGCGTGGGTACACCTGTGGGTTTTTTGTTTAGGTTGTGCATGGTTTCCCATAGACTTTCTATTATGTCCCATGTTTTTGGTGTGCTTTCTGAAAGTTCACCAAAAGTCCTGCATGCTGCATCAAATTAGTCTTTGTCCCTGAATCTCCTCACCCCAAACAAGCTTCCATGGGCACCGAGAGGCTGACAAAATGAGACATTTCTTATCTACACACAAAACACAGTAAGCGACAATAACAAATGATCTTGAAGCCAGCAATGCTCTATAGTGCACAGAAGGAAGTTGCAAGAGCACATTCCAAAATAGAATGCTTCTTTCTGTATGTAGCTTAGGCTACAGCACTAAATTAAAGGTTAACCATCTGCCACACGGAGGTGACATCAGGATCATTTATTGGAGCCAAGCTGTCCCAAAGTGTATATTGTATTGTCTTTCGTAGCTTTGTAATCAAAGATCCTGGGCTAAAGCGATTAATCGATATTATCAATAATAATCGATAATGAAAATCGTTGTCAACGATTTTCATCATCAATTAGTTGGTCCGCACCTTCCTCCCTGCCAGTCTGTTAGAATCCTCCTGTGTACAAGGCGGCGGCATCCCGTCGTATGTGACCAGGCACGTCCACGCATCTCCTCCTCGCGGACGTCAGCTCCCCCCTGATATTCTCAGCCCCGCCCACTGCTGCCTCTAGGGAATAGACAGAGAGAGGCGAGAAGCAGCCGTGAGAGCCGAGCTGCACACTGTGAAGTGATAAGGTAGCGGCTAATGGCTATACAGAATCCGGGAGGGGGGGGGGGTCTTCTTCCGACTTTTCCCGGTGTTCCGCCTCTTCTCCTGGGCCCTCCCACTATCTTCTTCCAGCTCTTTTGCCAGCGGGGGCCCGATCTGCTGCCACTGTCTCGCTGGAATGCTTTGTGCTAGCTGCGGAGCCATTTATATAGGCGGTGACCCCGCCCCCATCTGACGTCACGGTCCCAGCATGCGCAGGGACTCTGGCGTCATAAGGGGCGTGACCCCAGAGTCCCTGCGCATGCTGGGATCATAACGTCACAAGGGGGTGGGGTCACCGCCTATAAAAATGGCTCCGCAGCTCGCACAAAGCATTCCAGCCGGAGAGAGCGTCGTGTCAACATCGGAAGAAGAGAAGAAGTGACAAGACAGCGGCAGTAAAACGGGCCCCTGCTGGCAAAAGAGCTGGAAGAAGATAGCGAAGGGGCCCGGGAGAAGAAGCGGAACACCCGGAGAAGTCGGAAGAAGACCCCGGAGCTGCCTAATAATAAATTACTCTTAAAACCTGTGTACTGTGTTTTTTTTTTTTTTTTTTTTTTTTACAATTTTCCCTAGGTGAATGGGTAGGGGTACCATGTACCCCATACCCATTCACATAGGGTGAGGGGCCGGGATCTGGGGGCCCCCTTATTAAACGGGGCTCCCGGATTGTGATAAGCCCTCCGCCCGCAGACCTAGACAACCAACGGCCAGGGTTATCGGGAAGAGGCCCTTGTCCTAATCAACATGGGGACAAGGTTCTTTGGGGTGGGGCACCCTCCCCCAATGCACCCACCCCCCATGTTGAGGGCATGCGGCCTGGTACGATTCAGGAGGGGGGGCGCTCGCTCGTCCCCACCCCCTTTCCTGGCCGGCCGGGCTGCGTGCTCGGATAAGGGTTTGGTATGGATTTTAGGGGACCCCCACGCCGATTTCCCCTTACAATCCATACCAGACCTAAGGGCCTGGTATGCCCCTGGGGGGGGGAACCCAAGCCGTTTTTTTCATTTAAAATTTGGCGCGGCGTTCCCCCTCAGGATTCATACCAGACAGCTGTCAGTACTGCCTGTCACTCATTGCGAAAGGAAAAAAAAGGTTTCCTTTCCCGATAAGTGAGCCAGCGCGACATGCACAGTACCCTGTCGCCGAGAACCAGCGCGATGGTATCGCGCTGGAAACACAATCTCGCGGTCAGGTACTGTACATTAATTTCTGTGATGACAAGTGCCCCATGATGATGAAGTATTTCTGGGGGGGGGGGGCGTAGGAGTGCCCAATCATTGGTGTTCCGGGGGGTGGATGGAATAGTGCCACATTGGTTTTCGGGGGGGGGGGGGGGGATAGTGCCACATTTGTTTTTCGGGGGGGGATAGTGTCCCATCATTGGTGTTCCCGGGAGGAATAGTGCCCCATCATTGGTGTTCCCGGGAGGAATAGTGCCCCATCATTGGTGTTCCCGGGAGAAATAGTGCCCCATCATTGGTGTTCCCGGGAGGAATAGTGCCCCATCATTGGTGCTCCCGGGAGGAATAGTGCCCCATCATTGGTGCTCCCGGGAGGAATAGTGCCCCATCATTGGTGTTCCCGGGAGGAATAGTGCCCCATCATTGGTGTTCCCGGGAGGAATAGTGCCCCATCATTGGTGTTCCCGGGAGGAATAGTGCCCCATCATTGCTGTTCCTGGGAGGAACAGACACGACAGGATACCTGTATATGATAAGGGACTCTGTCATGCATTATAATATTATAGTCCTGTCTGAAAATCTGCAGAATAGTATTTCAGGTCTTTTTTATATTTTTAATTTTTTTATGATGTTATCCGATTAATCAAAACAATAATCGGCCAACTAATCGATTCTGAAAATAATCGTTAGTTGCAGCCCTACAAAGATCTAATTGTACAAATCTGGTTTAAATCTGCAATCCACTAAGAAAAGCAAAGATCCTACTGGTTGGAGACATATATTGAATGATTTGTTTAGAGAGCCCCTCATATTATGTACTAATAATTCTCACAGCTCCCCGAGCAGAGAGCTGCTGACTGTCAATCAGCAGCTCTCCGCTCTGCTCCTCCACACTTACTGGAGCGCTGAGCTGGGGGGGGGATCGGCCGTCTCAGAGACTCGCTAGGAGCCTGAGATGGGTATCAGTCCAGGCACATGGCGGATGCAGACTTCAGTCTGCTCGCTTCTGAAAATGGCTCACAGGAGTGCAAAACTAATTTGCACTCCTGTGATCCCTAGGAGAACCCCAGCTAAACGAGCTTAGGTTGGACTTCTCCTTTAGGCTGGGTTCACACTGATGCAAATTGGGTGCGGGTTCCCTGCATCCAATTCGCAAAAAGCAGGAGATTTTGACCGGCTCTCTATGGAGCCGGTTCACATATCTCCGCTGCAGCACCAGTGCGAATTTGCACAGGGGATCTGTGTGTCTTTTGGTCCGTTTCAGGTCTGAATTCAGCCAAAAATTTGGCCTGAAATCGGATCTTAAGCGGTGAACAGGGAGGCACCAGACCCCTGCTGTGAGCCACATGCAAAGATGGTGTGAACCCAGCCTTAAAAGGAATTACACAAGTCTTTTGTAATATGTATGACTATCTTACAATGGAAAAGGACTGACATTTCTAATGAGCGACATTCTACCAGAATATTCCACAACTTGTTTGCAGTACATTAACAAGCCTCCCCCCAACAGTAGTAGGCAATAGAATGTCCTACATCCATTTATCCTTGGCTTTAAATTTGATATTTCTTTATCATACATCATGGGACACAGGTGAATGGAGACTGGTAGACCAACGGTTTGTTTGGTGGCCATGGCGCACATGCATTCGCAAAAGCGCGGCCATAAGGCACGTGCATTTGCAAAAGCGCCGCTGGACTTAGCAGTTTGGCAGCCATGGCATACGCCGCTTCGCCGCACATGCGCAGTAGCCTTTATCTGGGCGCACGTAGATTTGCGTCATGCGCGAATACAGCCATGCCTGTTCGCCGGGACTGCGTGCGTGCGCATGCACAGAACCTTCCAGCGCACACCCAGCTTATTTAAGCTGTGTATGCCAAGCATGCGGTGCTTCCGGAAGGCAGCTGTGGGACACAGAGCAGGCTCTGAAGAGGCACTTGCAGCGGTTCATTTCTCCTTACCCGGGTCACGTGAGTCACCAAGTGTTGGCAGGCTAAAGGTGCTTAGCAGGATTGTTTCATAGGGGCTTGGTGAGCCCTAATAAAGGGTCTCCCATCTGAGGTGTTTTAAATACTACACCCAAGTACTCTCTTTTTCTGGTTACTTAAATGTCTTCAGAAAAGAGGAGCGGGACTAACACTACAGGGAAGGGCACATGTATGTCGCCAGTAGTACCTGATGAAGTTCTCTATTTGAGCACTGCTTCCTCAAATGTCTCAGCGTTAAGGCGGTTCCGCCGCCAACAGGGCGCTAGAGCCAGGGGCAAGCCGCAGGGCCAGAAGAAGCCCTGGGTCCAAAGCTCTTCTAAACCCAGCACCAAGCCCTCCTATTGAGGGGACGCCCCCACTCCATGGAGTGGGGGGAAGGCTGCTGCACTTTGCAGACTTTTGGAGAACAATAATTCAGGACGAGTGGGTCACCTCAATTATATCTTGCGGTTACAAGCTGGAGTTGTGGGGGGTTCCAGCGTTCCCTTGGATCCTCCAAAAAGAAACTTATTGCTTCAGGCACTACATCTAGTGCATCAAGGAGTGATTGTAGAGGTTCCTGTAGACCACAGGTGTCAAACACAAGGCCCGCGGGCCGAATCCTGCCCTCCAGGCCATTTCATGTGGCCCTCGCACCTCTCCTGCAGCTGCAGGAGAGCTCCAGCCCTTCTCTGGTCCTCCTCTAGACCACTACTTTCTGCTTTCAAGCGATGCATCCAGCTTCTTCCCAGCAGCAGCATAAGGAAAGGGGGTGCACTGTTAGGGAGAGTAGGGGACTCGACTTCTGATGGTGGGGTGGCTCTTGACATCTAATGTAAGGGGAGGGGATGCGCTGGACATCTAATCTTACTGATACAACCGGCCCTTTTGAGGACAATCATAATGCTGATGCGGCCCACGATGAAATTGATTTTGACACCCCTACTGTATACGAAAGGGGCACAGAGTTTTACTCAAACCTGTTTACGGTTCAGAAACCAAACTGGGACACAAGACCCATTTTGAACCTAAGATCCCTGAACAAGCATCTACTAATGCAGTCCTTTTGGATGGAGTCTGTCCACTCAGTAGTAGCCTCACTCCAGAGGGGAGACTTTCTAGCCTCCATCGATATAAAAGACGCGTATTTACACATACCTATCTTTCAGCCTCATCAGAGGATCCTACGTTTTGCAGTAGTGGAACATCATTTTCAGTTTGTGGCTCTACCCTTTGGGCTTGCTACAGCTCCCCGGGTGTTCACAAAGGTCCTAGCACCAGTACTGGGCCTTTGAAGGGCCCAAGGGATCCTGGTGCTTGGGTATCTGGATGACCTCCTGCTCAGAGATAACTCATTACAGGCTCTAGAACAGAGCATAATATGCACAGTGCCGTATTTGAAAAGATTAGGCTGGATCATAAATACCAAAGTCAGCCTTAAGACCAGCTTAAAGTCTAAAGTGTTTAGGTCTGATCCTAGATAAGTTTAAAGCAGAGTATTCTTTCCACCTGTGAGGATCTGTGCCCTGAAGGTTCAGGTGCGTCAGATAAGGGGCGCCAGACAACCCTCCATTCGGCTCTGTATGAGTCTTCTAGGGAGGATGGTATCCTCCTTCGAGGCGGTGTCCTATGCCCAGTTCCATTCCAGGCCTTTACAACAAGACATCTTGTTGGCTTGGAACAGAAGAGGACAAGCCCTGAATTATCCAATGTGCTTATCTTGGGCACGCTTAAGCCTAAACTGGTGGTTGCAGGAGCAGAACCTGCGAAAGGGAAAATCCTTTTTCCTGGTAACTTGGAGAGTACTGACTACAGATGCCAGTCTCTCAAGCTGGGGAGCGACCCTAGAAGGCCTCACAGCTCAGGGGAAATAGTCAGGGACAGAACAGATCATGCCCATCAATGTCCTGGACGGTGGAGCTTCAGGACTTCCCTTTCAGGGTTCAGTCCGACAATGCCACTGCAGTGGCCTATATAAACCACCAAGGCGGCACCAGGAGCCGTTCAGCTCTGAAGGAGGTGAACCACATACTAGCCTGGGCAGAGGGACATGTGCCGAATCTATCGGCAGTCCATATCCCGGGAGTAGAGAACTGGAAGGCAGATTATCTCAGCTGCCAGCAGATGTGCCCAGGGGAATGGTCCCTACACCCAGGGGTGTTCCAGGAAATTTGCCAGCATTGGGTATGGCCAGAGGTCGACCTATTGGCATCCAGATTCAACAACAAGCTACAGCAATTTGTGTCAAGGGATCCTCTGGCAATCGGAGCAGATGCTCGGATAGTTCCATGGAGCCTGTACTTCCTGGTTTATGCTTTCCCTCCAATCCCTCTTCTTGCACATTTGTTGCGCAGGATTCAGAGAGGGGGGATTCCAGTCATTCTGGTGGCACCAGTCTGGCCCAGAAGGCCCTGGTTCCCGGAGATTGTGAGACTGACAATAGACGGGCCATGGATGCTTCCATGTCGCCCCAATCTACTGTCTCCAGGTCCTATATTCCACCCCAATTTACAGTCTCTGAATTTGAGGGCATGGCTATTGAAGCCAGGGTGCTGAAGGACCGTGGCATCTCGCGACCAGTAGTGTCTACCCTAGTAAATGCTAGAAAAGCTGTCACTAGGAAGATTTATCATAAGGTCTGGAAGACTGTATTGCTTGGTGTGAAGCCAGAAAATGTCATCCTCGGAAATACATGATTGGGAGAATTCTCTTTTCTACAGTCAGCTGTGGAAATCAGATTGGCTTTGAGTACATTGAGAGGTCAGATTTCGGCCTTGTCAGTATTCTTCCAAAGGCCTTTAGCATCCCATTCGTTAGTCCGAACCTTTATGCATGGGGCGACTCGTTTGCTTCCCCCCATTAGGTCACCTATGTGTCCTTGGGCCTTGAACTTGGTGCTGTCTGTGTTACAGAAACAACCATTTGAGCCTATTAAGGAAATTCCATTAGACTTGCTGTCACGCAAGCTAGCCTTCCTGATAGCCATCACCTCGGCTAGAAGGGTATCGGAGTTGGCGGCCCTTTCGTGCAGGGAACCATACTTGATCCTTCACCACAACGTTCGTGTTAATGACCTGTTCCATCCTTTTTGCCAAAAGTGGTGTCAGCCTTTCATTAAATTAGGACATTATTTTGCCGCCTTTTTTCTCTCAGCCTCGCTTGGTGGAAGAGAGACGACTGCATCATTGGACGTTGTCCAGGCAGTCAAGGTTTATTTGTCTAGATCTGCGGAGATCCGAGGATCAGACTCCTTTTTTGTTTTACCAAAAGGACCCAACAAGGGGCAGGCAGCTTCCAAAGCTTCCATTGCCAATTGAGTGCGTCAGTTGATCATTCAGGCCTATGGTCTGAAAAATAAAGCTCCTTCTACCAGGGGTGAAGGAACCTCCTGGACTTTTTGCCATCAGGTATCTGTGGCTCAGATTTGTAAGGCTGCTACCTGGTCTTCAGTGCATATGTTCCCAAAATTTTATCAAGTGAATGTTTGAGCAGCCAAGGATTCGGCTTTGGGCCGCTGTGTACTGCGGGCTGCCGTATATGTTCTGATGGCTATTGTTTGGCAGGGTGTCTCCCTCCCCTCAAGGCTTTTGCTCTGGAATGTCCCAGCAGGTAATCAATATTAGCCTGACTCTGTGTCCCATAGGAATTTTTAGTCATACTTACCTGTAAAATCCTTTTCTTTGAGTACAACATGTGACACAGAGATCCCTCCCCTCTTCTTCTTCTTCTTTTTTTTTTTTTCTTTGAGGATTCAGTGTTTGCTACAAATCTGAAGTACTTCCTGTAAGGGAGGGGTTATATAGGGGATCACTTCCTGTCTAAAGACCTTTAGTCTACCAGTGTCCATTCACCTGGAGATGGAGTAAAACCCAGCAGGTAATGAATATTAGCCTGACTCTGTGTCCCATGATGTACTCAAAGAAAAGGATTTTACAGGTAAGTATGATGAAAAATCCTATTTTCTCAGAAGCACAAAGTTAATTGAAAAATATGGCACTGTTTAGTAAGCATTTTAAGCTATGCAGCTCTTTACTGTGACTGATCCATTTATTTTAGGGTACATTCCACTGATGGCTCAAGCGTGTGAGCCACAGTAAGCCATAAATTCCCTTTTTAATGAGAGTAGTCATGTTTCAAGCCAAACTAATTTTAGGGACCCCCAAGACTTAAAACTTGAGGAGGATTTATTGGAAATAAGTTAGCCTTGCTGGGAAATCATTGTCTAGGACACTTCCATAGCACTCGTTATGATTGCCTTGATCTTTAATGAACACAGAGGAGTTGTAGCCGGGCAGAGCTTGTTCATATCCATTAGGTAGACCGGGTCACCTCTCAGGTAAAAGGGTTCATTAATAAGGATTGCCTGCAGTATGGAACAGTAAAGGACATTTTAAGACTTGTGCATAGAAGAATCAGCTGATATTTCCAAGACTGCATTATACTCAAATTTAGGTTAAATATACATGGGAATAGAGCTAGCCAAACCTTTCTTAAAAATGTTTCCTGTTTAATTTTCCTAAACAAAGCTCTATTCACACAATGTATGTTTTTGAAAAGCTCTCCAGTTTGACAATTAGTTGCCCAGCCATTGTTGGAGTTGTGAGGGATAAGCATTATGCGTATATTTATACTGTACATCGATGTAATGTGCAGCTGCTTCAGTTCAGAGATTCCCTTCTCTTGTCACCATTATATGGACAGTGAACATTCTGTGTTCTCCCTGCATTGCTGCTTTTGCAGCTCTTGTCTATGAAAGGAGCTTCATACAGGGACAGCTGGTGACAAGCAGAGCAGTTTTAATATTCATTACAGTGTACTATACACTGTACCAAGACTGCTTTACACAAGAGAATTCATTCTTTCATGAATAGTTTGTGCATGGTGTGACTTTTCAGAGCTGCAGGAGTAGATTTCCAGAATAAAGAGAATATTGTAAGTGTATATAAACTATAACAATTAGCTTCTAAAATGTTCTCCCTTTTTGGTCTATTAAATACACCTTTTGCATTTGTTAGAGCTGCTTAGTAGGTGCATAAAATCACCTGTTGATCATGTCAGAAATTTTGAGCTGTCTTGTGCTTGTTTCTGGTGTTATCTCAAAGAGCTTTTTGAGCCCCCCTCTAGTTTTTATTTTGGGGACTACAGAACCTTGGGGACTACTGATGGAAGAGTAGGTGGGTTTGAGTGTTTTGGCAAAAGAACACTGGCCAGGGCTGATGCCACTCATTCCACAAAAAATGCTGTGTTGTCAAACAGCTGATTGCATTTCTGTTGGATCAATCAGTGTTTGCTCTTGTTTTTTAAAGGACAAGTTCTCCTTTGTACAAAAAATAATGTATGCACATCTTTTTAAAGGTAAAAAAAATGTGAATTTATTATTTTTTTGTAGTAGGAACCTGTAAAGTATTACACCAGTGATCAGCAGATCGCTGATGTCATGCAGTTCTCCTGCACATTGTCAGTGTATCTGCTTATCCGTACATCCCGTATGGTTAAGCCGATACTCGCTGACAGGAAGATTCAATGAACTACCACAGCGCTGTTAATTCATTGAGAGCTACATGCTGACAGCCGATAAGACTGTTGGGACTTGTAGTTCATTCATGCACAGAGCTTCTATGTATGAATGATGCAGCTGTGAAGGATGTGGCAGCGACTGCAGCATGGGAACATGTTCTACCCTACTGGGCACTTTTACACCCTTCCTTCCCAGGCCAATTTTCAGCTTTCGCTGTCACACTTTGAATGTTAATTGCATGGTCATGCAACACTGTACTCTGTGTACACTGTTGGGTTTTTTGTTTTGTTTTGTTTTTTTACAGAAATAGAGCTTTCTTTTAGTGGTATTTAATCACTATTGGGTTTTTTATTTTTTTTTTCTTAAAAAAACGAAAAAAGACCAAACATTTTTGAAAAAAAAAAGTTTCTTTATCACGGGACACAGACAGGAAGTCCACCCCTATATAACCCCTCTCATACATTTTTTACCAGTGTCTGCAAGGTGGATGGGCACGTTTGTTTGAGCTCTCTAAAATCAAGGGATTGACCGATCGGATCCATTTGAAAAAAAAGCTTATATGCTTAAATAAATGGTACCCGAGCCTTGCCAATAAGACCCAATGATCCTGCAAGCTTTTGCCTGTAATGGGACTTTCAGGCACTAGACCCTTCATAGTGGAATCCTGGACAACACAGAGCTAAGGCATTCATGCAGGGTGCTGTCCAGGTCCGAGGAAGTGGACCATAAATCATGAAAGGGTACCCAGTCCTTGAATGTCCCCAAGTGATGGAACCCGCTGCGATGGGTGAAGATTGGGCTCTTAGTTTCTAGGGCTTCCCTGCGCCTGGACGGGTAACTGAAACCCCCTTATTTACTTATTGTGGGGTGCCCCAGTGATTGTAACAGTCAAGCTAGCTAGAGGCTGGACACCTGTGTGCTGTGACCATAAGGGGGAGTTTTGGGCTAGCTGTGGGTGTTTGCAAAGAGTACTTTTTTTTTCTTGTTGTCTTGGCTGTTATTTCCTTAATGGATGGTCCGCGCATGAGGGTGTGCCATTGCACATCTTGGTTCGCCATGGTGCACGTGCGTTCGCCAGAGTGCATGAGTATTCATGGCTGTTGGCGGGCAAGGTGCGCGTGGCTTTGCCACAAAGGTTGTGCGCACTCGAAGCCGCATAGGCGCTGTAGCCTGATCTCGGCGCACAAAGATTTGCGTCATGTGCGAATACAGCCGCGTGCGTTTGGGACCACGTGCGTGCGCACGTACGTATGCACAGAGTGTCTTATTTAAATAGAGAATGGCTGACATGCGGCGCTTCCAGGGGACAGCTGTGGGACACAGAGCAGGCTCTGAACCATTCACTTTCAGCAGTTCATTTCTCCTTACCTGGGTCACATGAGTCGCCATGTGTTGGTTGACAGGCTAAGGTACTTGGCAGGATTGTTGCATAGGGGCTTGGTGAGCCCTATAAAGGGTCTCCCTTCTGGGATGTGTAAATACTAAACCCAGGTACTCCCTTTTTGTGGCTTGCAATGTCTTCAAAAAAGAGGAGCGTGACTAACAATACAGGGAAGGGCATATCTATGTCGTCAGCTCCTGAGGAGCCTAGTCGAAACCCTAGTGTTTGTATCCCTTGAAAGACCACAGGCTTGTGGGCAATCTGAGCCGCTGCACCTGTCTGGTATTGTGCCTACGGTCAACGCTGCTGCTTCAGCCTTTATCACCAGGGATGATCTGTCCTCAGCCCTAGCTGGGTTTAGAAGACAGGATTGCTGGCATGATTGCCTCCATCTGGCAGGGTAGTAAGAAGCGTGACAGTTCCCCCTCTCCTGAGCCTTCTATCTTGGAGCAGAAATGGGTTGATGCCAAGGATTCTGTGGAGGACCTGCCAGATGAGTCTGCTTCTGAGCAATCTAGGCCAGAAGATGTCCAGTTGGTATCTGCCTCAGTCGTAGAGGCTTTTGATCCAGACTCTTACCGAAATGGGTTGTTCTGCCTTTAAGTTACCTCCTGCAGAGGTTTCTGAGCTCCCCTGGTCCTCTTTGGGGCCCTGAGACCTCGTCAGGCCGCACAGGCTATCCCCTTGCACCCACTGTTGGAATAGGCAGTGCATGCTTATTAAGAACATTCTGACAGGATTTTCGTTCCTCCTAAGAGGTTTTTCCCTTTTAGATCCCCTGGAGAAAAGGTTTGTTAAGAAATGGAGCATGCCAGCCTTAGACATGGCTGTATCTCCCTTAAACAACTTAACTTGTCCAGTGGATAATGCTCAGGATTTGAAGCTCCTTGTTGACAAGAAACTGGTGTCCCTATTAAAGGCTTCCTTTTCTTTGGCCAGTACAGCTATTCAGCCAGCTGTCACAGCAGTTGGAGTCTGCCAGTCCTTAAAGGATCAGGTCAGACAGCCTGACAGGCCTAGCCAAGAGGATGATCCTGCTGAACGCAGAGCAGATATACCTTGAGCGCTGTGTTTTTCTGTTGATGCCATAAAGCAGGGGTAGACAACCTCGGCCCTCCAGCTGTTGTGAAACTACAAATCCCATCATGCCTCTGCCTCTAGGAGTCATGCCTGTGATTGTCAGGGTCTTGCAATGTCTCATGGGACTTGTAGTTTCAAAACAGCTGGAGGGCAGTGTTTGACTACCCCTGCCTTAAAGGATTCTATACAGCAGGTTTCTCGTTTGACTCTCCTGTCTGTACACATGCGCAGACTTTTGTGGCCTAAGAACTGGTCTGCTGAGCTTCCTTATAAGAAGTTAACAGGGTTCCCCTTTCATGAGGAACTTTCACGGTTCAAAAATCGAATGGGAACACAAGGCCCATTTTGCATCTAAGATCCCTGAACCAGCATCTATTAATCCAGTCCTTTTGGATAGTCTGTCTGCTCAGTAGTAGCCTTGCTCTAGATGGGAGACTTCTTAGCCTCCATCAATATCAATTTATACGTACCTATCGTTCAACCTCATCAGAGGGTGCTGCGATTTGCAGTAGAAACGTCATTTCTGGTACGTGGCTCTCCCCTTTGGGCTTGCCACAGCACCCCGGTTGTTCACAAAGGTTCTAGCACCAGTACTGGGGTCTTTTTAAGGGCTCAGGGAATCTTGGTGCTCGAATACCTGGGCGACCTCCTGCTCAGAGATCACTCACTACAGGCTCTACAACAGAGCATAGCCTGCACAGAAAAGTCAGCCTTGAGACCAGCTCAAAGTCTGGATTATCTAGGTCTGATCCAACTACGGTCCAGGTAAGGATATTTTCTTTCTCGTACATCACGGGACACAGAGCCTCAGTAATAACTGATGGGTTATATAGGGTATCACTAGGTGATTGGACACTGGCACAACCTAACCAGGAAGTTCAACCCCCTATATAATCCCTCCCCTTACAGGGATACCTCAGTTTTTTATCCAGTGCCTTAGGTGTTGGACGTGTAAAGATGTCCTGTGCTGAGCTCCAAAGGGAATATCCTATATCCTATACTGGGGCAAGCCAGGCGAACCGGATCCATTTCAAAGTGTCCTTTCTAGGCCGAATTGGATGGTACCCGGGCCTCGTGTGCGAAGAAACGAGGTTTTACCTGTAACACTTCCTCTTTTTAGAGAGCTGGACCCCGCATTTCAGAAAATGGTTTTTCTAGCCTTATTTCTGGCCGGGTGCTTTACAGGCCCAGAACTGCGGATCCCCCTATCCGTAGGTTTTTCCAAACGGAGCCCACCGTGAGAGGTGAAGATTGGGTCTGTATAACAGAACCCTGCGGCTGGATAAGGTAAGGGAGATTCCACAGAATTTTTTAATTCTAGTAGGTTTCTCCTTTAAAGTAAATGCATGCTATGCCTATTGTCGCCACCGGGGGCTGCCAAGAGCACATGCCTTCTCATGCTGATTGTCTGTCTCGATGTTCACGCTGCACAGCTCCTCCAGCTGAGCACCAGGTAGGATGGGATGGGGGGTTCTCCCCTGGATATTCCACCCAGAATAGGGGGAGGCCGCAGGTGCTCTGTGAGGCGGTTGTATACCGCACTATCACCGCCGCCGCCACGTGCAGGCCACATCACTGCCGGCCTCTCTCCTTCCTCCTCCACCCCCAGCCTCCCCCCAGGTCGGCTCGCGCGGGAAGCGCACGTTTGTTTGAAAACCGGGGGGGGGCGGAGCGTCAGCGCGGCGTCCAGCGTGCTCAGACGCCCACATTGCCGGCTGCAAGGCTATAAAAGGCACACTTTACAGGTGCACACAGCCTTCGGAGGGACACAGAGCTGACGGTCACATGTAAGGTGGGACACAGGCATTCTCCTAGGCAGCATTTAGTAAGGAAACACTAGACTGGGCATTTAGTAGCAGGGCTGTTGCCGGACTACATCGCTCAGCAGTCAGTGTTCATTTTGTGATACCTCCACTTTATTGCTTTGCACTATGGGTAGAAGAGGTTCAAATACCCCAAGAACCAGAGGCTCTAGGGGATCTCCTTCAGGTTCTGAGGATCCCCTTTCTGCAGGATCCTCCCCCCCTGAGGGGCCAGGGATGGCTAGCCAGGGAGAGCCGTTGGGGTCAGGGGCTACACCTGCTTCTGGCACTTCAGCCCCTGTATACATTACACAGGAGGTTTTTTCCTCAACCATTAATGGTTTAGAGGAAAGATTAATGGCCGTAATTGCATCTTCACTCAGTGGAAGAAAACGCACTAGGCCTGCCTCTGTTTCCCAGGACCCTCAGGGATAGGGGAGAAGAATCCCTTTCAGAGGATCGGGATGGGACGGATGTTTCCTCCTCTGAGGAATCAGGTGGAGAGGGACCCTCTTCGGTTTCCCAGGAGGAGAAGGTCTTAGTGCAGATCCTTGCTGGATTGGTCCGCTCCACGTTTAAGTTGCCCGTATCTGAATCAGTTAAAGAACCCTCTTCTTCTTTAGGGTCACTAAAACCTCCTCAAACAGCACATGCTTTTCCTGTTCATAATTTACTTGAAAAGCTCATTTATTCTGAGTGGGATCACCCAGATAAACGTTTTTTTCCGTCGAAAAAGTTTTCAACACTTTATCCTATGGAAGAAAAGTTTATTAAAATGTGGGGAATACCGGCCGTTGATACCGTAAATAAAAATCTGACTTGTCCTGTAGACAATGCTCAGGGATCCTGTGGATAAAAAAATGGAGTCCCTGTTGAAGGATGTTTTCTCCTTGGCAGGTTCAGTGGCTCAACCTGCAGTAGCAGCGACCGGAGTCTGTCAATACTTAAGAGACCATGTTAGGCAGGTCATCAAAGTTCTACCTGAACAGAAGGCCCAGGGGTTGGCTAACCTTCCAGCGGCCTTATGTTTTGTTGTTGATGCCATCAGAGATTCTATCGTGCAAACCTCTCGTCTTTCACTTGGGTTGGTGCATATGCGTAGAATCTTATGGTTGAAAAATTGGTCAGCTGAAGCACCATGTAAGAAGCTTCTGACTGGGTTTCCATTTCGTGGTGCAAGGTTGTTTGGAGAAGACTTGGATAACTATATCCAATGGATCTCTTGTGGGACTCTCTTAAGCACTCTCTTACCTGTCAAGAAAAAGAGTAAGCGTCCCTCTTTCAAACGGAATCTTTTCCCAGCACCAGGGGCATCAGCCTCCAGGCAGTTGCGACGGCCTCCTCTGTCTGGGTCAAGAAACAAGAGTCAACCCCAAGGACAAAAGAAGTCCTCGGGGAAGAAGTCTACTAGACAAGACACTAAGGCCTCTTTATGAAGGGGCGCCCCCGCTCGCTCGAGTGGGGGGAAGACTGCTACAGTTCTCAAAGCTCTGGCAGGAGGACTTCCAGGACAGATGGGTAATCTCCACGGTATCCTTAGGGTACAAACTGGAGTTCTAAGAATTTCCCTCTCCTCGTTTCCTCAGATCAAATGTCCCCAGGGATCCAGAGAAGAAGCAGTCGCTCCTTCTAGCGTTAGAGCGGCTTTTGTCGCAAGAGGTCATTATGGTGGTTCCCACGAAGGATCAAGGATTGGGCTTTTATTCCAACTTTTTACGGTCCAAAAGCCAAATGGGGATATCAGACCCATTCTGGATCTAAGGGATCTGAATCGATTCCTAATGCCGCGTACACACGAGCGGACTTTACGGCGGACTTTGCCCGGCGGACTTTTCGACGTACTTTCCGACGGACTTTGTGAACGAACGGACTTGCCTACACACAATCCACCAAAGTCCGTCGAATTCGTACGTGATGACGTACGACCGGACTAAAATAAGGAAGTTCATAGCCAGTAGCCAATAGCTGCCCTAGCGTGGCTTTTTGTCCGTCGAACTAGCATACAGACGGCGGACTTTTCGACCGGACTCGATTTCAACGGATAAATTTTAAACAAGTTTCAAATCTAATTCCGTCCAACTTTTGAGAAAACAAAGTCCGCTGGAGCCCACACACATCGAATTGTCCGACGAAATCCAGTCCGCCGGGCAAAGTCCGCCGTAAAGTCCGCTCGTGTGTACGCGGCATTAGGATTCGGTCCTTCAACATGGAATCAATTCGGACAGTAGTCTCCATCCTGCAGGGAGGAGAATTTCTGGCATCGATAGACATCAGAGATGCATATCTGCATGTGCCCATTTTTCCTGCTCATCATAAGTTTCTGCGCTTCGAGATAGGAGGGCGCCATTTCCAGTTTGTGGCTCTGCCTTTCGGGATAGCCACTGCACCTCGAGTGTTTACAAAGATCTTGGCTCCTCCTCTGGCCAGATTAAGGGCCCAAGGAATAACTGTCATAGCATACCTAGACGACCTGCTCTTGATAGACCGGTCGGTAGCCTCTTTGAACGGGAACTTGAGGACCACAGTCAAGTATCTGGAGCACCTAGGTTGGATTCTCAACCTAGAAAAATCTTTCCTAAAACCAGTAAGAAGACTGGAGTATTTGGGTCTGATCATAGATACAAGCCAGGAGAAAGTATTTCTACCTCAGGCAAAGATCACTGCTTTAAGGGAGCTGATTCTGGTCGTCAGGACCAAAAAGGGTCCTTCTGTCCGCCTTTGTATGAGGCTGCTAGGAAAGATGGTGTCTTCATTCGAAGCAGTTTCCTATGCTCAGTTTCATTCAAGACTGCTGCAACACAGTATCCTGTCAGCCTGGAACAAGAAGGTTCAGGCATTACACTTTCTGATGCACCTGTCTCATGCTGTGCGTCAGAGCCTCAATAGGTGGTTAATACCTGGAAACCTGCAGAAGGGGAAGTCCCTTCTACCTGGACGGTGGTAACAACGGATGCCAGTCTGTCGGGTTGGGGAGCAGTTCTGGAACAGTCTGCGGTCCAAGGGGTATGGTCCAAAAGCGAGAGGACCTTACCTATCAACATTCTGGAGATCCGTGCGGTATATCTAGCCCTAAAGGCCTGAACTCCCAGGCTACAGGGTTGCCCAGTCAGGATCCAGTCTGACAATGCCACAGCAGTGGCTTATTTCAATCATCAGGGAGGCACCAGGAGCCGAGCTGCTCAAAGAGAGGTGAACCAGATCTTAGTCTGGGCAGAGAAGCAGGTGCCATGCATCGGCAGTTTTCATTCCAGGGATAGAGAACTGGCAGGCGGACTATTTAATTCGCCAGCAGTTACTCCCAGGGGAATGGGCTCTTCATCCCGACGTCTTGTGGGCCATATGCCAAAGATGGGGGGTTCCAGATGTAGATCTCTTTGCCATCCAGATTCAACAAAAAGATAGACAAATTTGTGGCAGGGACAAAGGATCCTCTTGCATACGGAACAGATGCGTTGGTGATTCCGTGGCATCGGTTCTCACTGATTTATGCATTCCTGCCTATTCTGCTACTGCCATGACTCCTTCGCAGGATCAGGCAGGAAAGGAAAGGAATTTGGTACTTCTGGTAGCCCCCACTTGGCCCAGGAGGACTTGGTATGCAGAAATAGTAAGGATGACGGTGGGTTCCCCGTGGACCCTACCGTTACGCCCAGACCTGTTATCTCAAGGTCCAGTGTTCCATCCTGCCTTACAAACGCTAAATTTGACGGTTTGGCTATTTGAAACCCACATTCACTGAAGAATCGTGGGCTTTCAGGTCCTGTGATATCTACCTTGATCAATGCAAGGAAGCCAGCTTCCAGAGTAATTTATCATAGAGTCTGGAAAGCTTATGTATCCTGGTGTGAATCCAGGGCTTGGCATCCCAGAAAATATGTCATAGGTAGAATTCTTGATTTTTATACAATTGGGATTAGAGATGAAACTGGCCTTGAGTACCATCAAGGGCCAGGTCTCGGCCTTATCAGTATTGTTTCAACAGCCACTTGCTTCGCATTCTTTGGTCCGAAACTTTATGCAGGGGGTGACGCGTCTTTATCCTCCAGTTAAGGCGCCCCTAAACCCCTGGGACTTGAACTTGGTTCTGTCTTACAGAAACAGCCTTTTGAACCAATATGTCAGATTCCTTTGGTCTTGTTGACAAGAAAGTACATTTTTCTTGTAGCCGTTTCTTCTGCTAGAAGAGTATCAGAATTAGCAGCTCTTTTCTGTAAAGAGCCTTATTTAATTGTACACAAGGATAGAGTGGTATTGCGCCCTCATCCTAGTTTTTTTACCGAAGGTGGTTTCAGATTTTCATCTAAACCAAGACATTGTTCTGCCTTCCTTTTTTCCAGATCCCTGTTCTTCGGAAGAAAGGTCAGTACATTCTTTGGATGTAATAAGAGCAGTCAAGGCCTATCTGAAAGCAACTGCTCAAATTCGCAAAACGGATGTTTTGTTCGTGCTGCCAGAGGGTCCCAATAGAGGACAGGCAGCGTCAAAAGCTACCATTTCTAAATGGATTAGACAATTGATTATTCAAGCTTACGGTTTGAAACAGAAGATTCCTCCGTTTCAGATCAAGGCACATTCCACAAGGGCTATTGGTGCTTCTTGGGCAGTGCATCACCGGGCCTCTATGGCTCAAATCTGCAAGGCCGCAACCTGGTCTTCAGTCCATACATTCACCAGATTTTATCAGGTGGATGTGAGAGGGCATGAGGATATCGCCTTTGGGCATAGTGTGCTGCAGGCAGCGGTACAGGGTCCTCAAGTCTGATTGCACCCTACTTGGTTGTGGTTCCCCTCCCCTCAGATAGCATTGCTCTGGGACATCCCATCAGTTATTACTGAGGCTCTGTGTCCCGTGATGTACGAGAAAGAAAATAGGATTTTTTATAACAGCTTACCTGTAAAATCCTTTTCTTTTGATGTACATCACGGGACACAGAGGTCACGCCCCTCTTCTAATACACTTATATTGCTTTGCTACAAAACTGAGGTATCCCTGTAAGGGGAGGGATTATATAGGGGGTTGAACTTCCTGGTTAGGGTGTGCCAGTGTCCAATCACCTAGTGATACCCTATATAACCCATCAGTTATTACTGAGGCTCTGTGTCCCATGATGTACATCAAAAGAAAAGGATTTTACAGGTAAGCTGTTATAAAAAATCCTATTTTTCCCACCCATAAGGATCTGTGCCCTGAAGGATCAGGTGCGTCAGATAAGGGGAACCAGGCAATCCTCCATTCGGCTCTGTATGAGTCTTCTGGGAAGGATGGTGTCCTCCTTCAAGGCAGTTCCCTACGCCCATTTCCATTCCAGGCCTATACAACAGGACGTCTTGTCAGCTTGGAACAGGAGAGGGCAGGCCCTGGGTTACCCCATAGCCTTATCTCCTCGGGCACGCTTAAGCTGGTGAATATCTATGTGCGTGTCACCGGCGCAAAACCAAACTTTAATTCCTTCTGCTATGCACCAAATATTAGGTATGCTGCACTCAAAAACGACCCTTCACTTAGATGGGTAAAAGTATTAGTGAATATGTGTGAGTGCGCTGCCCCCTTTTTATATAACACCACCTGTGTTCCTTATCAACTAACAATGATCAATATTACATGTGCATAAATTTAAACTTTAGACCAATAAATCATATACATAACAAATAAATCATATACATAACAAATAAAAAAGTGACGCATTTGATGATGCGAAACGCGTAGAGGCTGCTGGGAGATTTTCATGCATCACGTGACCGGACGAAAAACGGAAACGAGGCTTGGAGTGCAAGCCAAGCGTGGAGACCGCTTATAATACCAGGCGAACCATGCTATCACACACTCGTCCGTAACTGCTGGAAAAGCTTCGTGCCGGCAAAAGGGCACCTCCAAATGTGAGTGATTTTAACCTTTGATATCTTTTTAAAATAAATGGTTTAAACATATTGCGCTATGATTGCCGTCTGTTTCTATGCTTTCCTATGAGGAGTATTAGAACACAAGTTGTATACTGGTGAGAAGTGGTACCTGTGTGGAATGGTTATCCCTGAATGAACCAAAGGCGTACCCCTAGTGGAATATCTGGTGAGTGGCCAATCTGAATGGTGGAGGGTCCCACTCAGTCACATATTGAAGTAATATAGGAGCACGCCAGTCACTTTGAAGGATACAAGATTTTGCAACATGTCTGAAGGACTTTTTTATTTGTTATGTATATGATTTATTTGTTATGTATATGATTTATTGGTCTAAAGTTTAAATTTATGCACATGTAATATTGATCATTGTTAGTTGATAAGGAACACAGGTGGTGTTATATAAAAAGGGGGCAGCGCACTCACACATATTCACTAACGCTTAAGCTGGTGGTTGCAGGATCAGAACCTGCAAAAGAGAAGATCCTTCCTCCCGGTGTCTTGGAGAGTACTGACCAGACGCCAGTCTCTTGGGCTGGGTGAGCGACCCTAGAGGGGCTCACAGCTCAGGGGAAGATGGTCAAGGTCAGAACAGAGCCTGCCCAACATCCTGGAGTTGCGAGCTATACGTTTGGCCCTATGGTCCTGGACGGTGGAGCTCCATGACTTGCCCTATCGGGGTTCAGTCCGACAATGCCAGAGCAGTGGTCTATATAAACCACCAGGGTGGTACCAGGAGTCGTCCAGCTTAAAAAGAGGTGAACCACATACTAGCCTGGACAGAGGGGCATGTGCCGCTCTGGCAGTTCATATCTTGAGGGTAGAGAACTTGAGGGCAGATTATCTCAGCCGCCAGCAGATCTGTCCAGGGGAATGGTCCCTACACCCGAGGGTGTTCCAGGAAATTTGCCAGCGTTGGGGATGGCCAGATGTCGATCTATTGGCATCCAGGTTCAACAATAAGCTACATCAGTTTGTGTCCCGAACAAGGGATCCTCTGGTAGTTCCATGGAGCCAATACTACCTGGTTTATGCTTTCCTCCCTTATCCCTCTCCTTCCACATTTGTTGCGCAGGATTCGGAGAGAGGGAGTTCCAGTCATTCTGGTGGCACCAGCCTGGCCCAGAAGGCCCTGGTCCCCGGAGATTGTGAGATTGGCAATAGACAGGCCATGGACGCTTCCGTGCCACCTCGATCTGTCTCAAGGTCCTATATTCCACGCCAATTTATAGTCTCTAAATTTGATGGCATGGCTATTGAAGCCAGGGTGCTGAAGGATCGTGGCATCTTGAGACTGGTGGTGTCTACCCTAGTGAATGCTAGGCAAGCAGTCACTAGGAAGATCTATCGTAAGGTCTGGAAGACTTATATTGCATGGTGTGAAGCCAGAAAATGGCATTCTCGGAAATACGTAATTGGGAGAATTCTCTTTTCTACAGTCAGCTGTGGCAATCAGATTGGCTTTGAGTACAATCAGTAGGTCAGATTTCGGTCCTGTTGGTATTCTTCCAAAGGCCTTTAGCCTCCCATTCGCTGGTCCAAACCTTAATGCAGGGGGCAACTTGTTTGCTTCCCCCCATTAGGTCACCTATGTGTTTTTGGGACTTAAATTTGGTGCTGTCTGTGTTACAAAAACAACCATTTGAGCCTATTAATGAAAATTCCATTAGACTTGCTTTCACTCAAGCTAGCCTTCCTGATGGCCATTACCCCGGCTACAAGGGTGTCGGAATTGGCGGCCCTTTCATGTAAGGAACCATACCTAATTCTTCACCACGACAAGGTGATGTTGTGTCCTTTTTCATCCTTCTTGCCAAAGGTGGTGTCGGCTTTTCATTTAATTCAGGACATTGTTTTGCCTTCTTTTTTCTCTCAGCCTCGTTCGGCGGAAGAGAGACTACTGCATTCCTTAGACATCGTCTGGGCAGTCAGTTTATTTGTCTAGATCTGAGGATCAGACTCCTGTTTTGTTTTACCAGAAGGACCCAAGAAGGGAAAGGCAGCTTCCAAAGCTTCCATTGCCAATTGGGTCCACCAGTTTGTCATTAAGGCCTATGGTCTGAAACGTAAGGCTCCTCCTTTTAGGATGGGGGCTCATTCTATCAGGGGTATCGGAATCTCCTGGGCTTTTCGCCTTCCGGTATCTGTGGCTCAGATTTGTAAGGCTGCTATCTGGTCTTCATTGCATACATTCACAAGATTTTATCAGGTAGATGTTAGAGCAGCCAAAGATTTGGCTTTTGGCCGTAGTGTACTAAGGCTGGCATTTAAAGTCTGATGGCTATTTTTGTTTGCCAGGGTGTCTCTCTCTCCCCTCAAGACTATTGCTCTGGAACGTCCCAGTAGGTAATAAATGAGCAGAGGTTTTCTGTCAGATTAGCAAACCTGTGAGATCAGCAGGTTTGACGCTGCTTTTAAAATTCAACATCTAAACCGTCCATCGGATTTCTAAATACTGTATTCCACCTTTATAAGCTGCGTTTACTGTTAAAAATAACTGTGAAATGCAAATCTCCAGTGGGTGTAACAAGATGTCCGCTTGTCCCCTTCTCACTGTATTCTTACTGTGGGCGAGTACGGGGTGTAACAAGATAGCAGCAACGGAACGTCACTTCATTTACCAAATCTGATGAAACACTTGCTACAAAACTGAAGTACTTCCTGTATGGGAGGGGTTATATAGAGGCGGACTTCCTAAAACTTTGTCTACCAGTGTCCATTCACCTAGAGATGGCGTATAACCCAGTAGGTAATGAATATTAGCCTAACTCTGTGTCCCGTGATGTATTCAAAGAAAAGGATTTTACAGGTGATGAAGGTATTTTGGTTACAAAGGACTGTGAAATGTGTTTATCTCATGAGGATAAACACTGCAGTGTTTATCCTCATGACACATCACAGGAAGCACCACCATGGTTAACAGAGGATAAAATCAGAAACAGACTTGAAAAACTTAACATAAATAAGTCACCGGGACCAGATGGCTTGCACCCGAGGGTCCCTCAGGAACTCAGTCAAGTAATTGCCAGACTGTTGTTCCTAATTTTTACGAACACTCTACTGGCTGGTATGGTACCAGCTGATTGGAGAAAAGCCAAGGTAGCACCAATCTTTAAAAAAGGACCAAGATATATCCCTGGGAATTACAGACCAGTTAGCCTAACATCAATAGTATGCAAGCTCTTGTAAGGAATGATAAGGGACTATATACAAGATTTTAATAATAAAAATGGTATCATTTGCAGTAAACAGCATGGATTCATGAAAACTTGTTCTTGCCAAACAAATCTACTAACCTTCTATGAGGAGGTGAGCTGCCGGCTAGATGAAGGATGGCCCGTAGACATAGTTTATCTGGATTTTGCAAAGGCATTTGATACAGGTCCCCATAAATGTTTATTATACACGCTAAGGTCTGTTGGCATAGACCAAAGGGTGAGTACCTGGATTGAAAACTGGCTACAAGGGCGAGTTCAGAGGGTAGTGATAAATGGGAAGTAGTCGGAATGTGGAAAGTGGGGTCCCTCAGGGTTCTGTCCTGGGACCAATCCTATTTAATTTATTAATAAATGAACTGGAGGATGGGATAAACAGCTCAATCTCAGTATTTGCGGATGATACAAAGCAGGGCAATAGCTTCTCCGCAGGATGTGGAAACCTTGCAAGAAGATCTGAACAAACTAATGGGGTGAGCAACTACATGGTAAATGAGGTTTAATGTGGAAAAATAATGCATATGGGTGGCAAAAACATGAATGCAGTCTACTCGCTAGGGGGGAGAACCTCTGAGGGAATCTAGGATGGAAAAGAACCTGGGGGTCCTAGTAGATGACAGGCTCAGCAACGGCATGCAATGCCAAGCTGCTGCAAGCAAAGCCAATAGAATATTGGCATGCATTAAAAAGGGAATTAACTCCAGAGATATAACGATAATTCTCCCATTCTACAAGACTTTGGTCCAGCCGCACATAGAGTCTGCCGTCCAATTCTGGGCTCCAGTCCTCAGGAATAATGTGCTGGAAATGGAGAGAGTACAGAGAAAGGCAACAAAGCTAGTAAAGGGACTGGAGGATCTTGGGTATGAGGAAAGATTACAAGCACTGAACTTATTCTCTCTGGAGAAGAGACGCTTGAGAGGGGATATGATTTCAATGTACACATACTTTACTGGTGATCCCACAATAGGGATAAAACTTTTCCGCGAAAGAGCATTTAAAAAAGACTTGCGGCCATGCACTAAAATGAGAGGAAAAGCGATTTAACCGGAAACAGCTTAGAGGGTTCTTTACGATAGGAGCGGTAAGAATTTTGAATTCTCTTCCACAAGCAGTGGTTTCAGCAGGGAGCATAGATAATTTCAAAAAAATTATAAGATAGGCACCTAAACTACCACAACATACAGCGATATGCAATGTAATATTGACATAAAAGCGCACACACAGGTTGGACTTGTCTTTTTTTTTTTCAACCTTACCAATTATGTAACAGGTAAGTTTGATGAAAAAAATCCTATTTTTTCATAGTTTTATATATAGTTTTGCAAACAGGTAATTTTTCTCCACTGATGAGGCTGCACTGACAATCAGTGCCCTTTCACATAAGCTGGTTACCGACTCTCCTCACACCCTGACAGCGTGAGGAAAGGAATGCCGATAATCTGCAAGTGTGTTTACATCGTGATCGGCTGTGATTGGACACAACTGATCACGTGGTAAAGGGCTTCTGTGATTGTGCTTTTACTCTGATCTGTGAGCAGCTGTGTTTGAAGGACACGGTTCTGGGAGGACATCAATAAACGCAAGTGGTTAAAGAATGCAGGATTTGGTTAATTTGAGACAATTTCAATATACTGCCATCTACATGAGGATTTGAACACTGGCAAAGAAAGTCTTAGACAGGTATTGCCCCTCCCACTCCCACTCCCAGTGTTCTTTAATTTGCTGCTAGTGTCCTAGGAGGATAGAACTAATTTTCTCTTCTGAAATAATGGTACCCCATTTTTTTACTAGTCGTGTCATTCATCTAATTTTATTAAGGTGTTTTTTCTTCATTCAGTATATCATATACAAGCTGGGCTTTCCATTTGGCTATTTAGATCAACTAAATATTAACAATACCTCGAATGGTCATATTCTGACCTTGTGGCTGATGATTGCGGGGCTTGCCTGGAATGTATCCTTTGGGCACTGAGCTCTGCCAGTAGCACCTTCCAGACTTTCGAGTACTGTTAGCTTGCCACAGAGCACTTTCCAGTTTCGGAGTTGTGGTACAGCCCCAGCCCCTGGGAACTCTTAATCACGTTATTGGGACTGGGCAGTGGCAAAAGCTGCATCATTGGTAACGTTGAATGCCACAATTATCCCTCTTAGGCCTCATGCAAACGAGACGCTGTTAAACTCGCGTTCAGAGGAAGTTGGACACTTTTTTCAACTGCCCCTGAACCCATTCAATGTTATCCTATGTGTCCATGTACAGTCTCGTTTTTTGGCGTTTTTAGGCAGTTGCGTTTAACCTTGTTTTACCAGAAGCAAAAAAAATGGGTTTAGACACAAAAGTTTTCCACGTTTAGCCACGCGTTTAGCCGCGTTTGCGTTTATAAGTGTTTTTAAAGGAACATTTTATGACCTGACTCTCGGGGCCACTTGGTGCTAGGAAACCCAAATTTTGCAAACACAGTGGAACTAGCACTACAACATATCCAAATTTGGGTTCCTAGCACCAAGTGGCCCAGAGATACGGGGCCCCATAGTCTGGTCACAAAATGTCATTCTCTGCTGCAGAAAAGTGCTTGACATTTTGCTGTGCTAACACAGTTGGACTAACACTATAACATATCCAAATTTGGGGTTCCTAGCATCAGGTGGCCCCGAGATATGGGGCCCCAAAGTCAGGTCGGAAAATGGCATTCTCTGCTGCAGAAGTGCTTGACATTTTGCGACCCGACTTTGGGGCCCCGTATCTCGGGGCCACTTGGTGCTAGGAACCACAAATTTGGATTTGTTGTATTGCTAGTTAGCACACCAAATTTCGGGTTTCTAGCACCAAGTGGCCCGAGATACGGGGCCCCAAAGTCTGGTCACAAAATGTAATTCTCTGCTCTGCAGACGCTTCTGGCCACAAACGCGGCAAAACGGGCGTTTCTAAATGCCAGTTTTAGCTTTTAAAAATATGTGTTCAGCAGAGTTTGCACCGGCGTCTCGTGTGCATGAGGCCTAATTCTGTTAGTTACGCGCACTCCCTGCTCTGCTTCGCCTTTTTCTCTTCCTTAGCATTTTTCCCCCCACTATTGCTCCTGAATGCTCAAGCAGTTTTTTCTGAGTAAACCTTGGTTTTTACTTGGTGCCGCTATTAATTGATGCAATTAAATCAGTACAACATGCCCATGTCCCAAGTACAAGTTGAGCAGTGCCACTGAATCAGGCCTGATGCACACTATTCGCTCTTTTCCATTCAACCCAGTGGGTTGAACGAAAAAAAAAAACCTATTCGGTCGGAGCCATACAGGTTTTTGTGTTCTGACAGGGGGAGGCCTTCCCACCAGAACACTTTGATCAGCGATCTCTGCCATTGGCTTAGAGCTCTGATCGGGGGCCAGTCGGCTGCTGGACTTCTAGCATGCTCGTCTGACAGAAGCCGGCCAAATGGCTGGCTTCTGTCAGACACAGTGCCTTGCACACGGCCGAAAGTTGGCAGTTTTTTATTGAACAGGCCAGCTGGCATTAGGCCCATGTGTACTGGGCTTTAGAGAGCTGACACCAATAGCCTGGACATCTCATGCCTCAGAGTCTCCCATAGCTCTGTCTGAGGTGCCCCCTTTTCTGCCTTATCCAGGGAATTGCTGCAGTTATGCTAGAATTTATGGACCAACTTGCAAAGATGATTACTAACTCTGAATATGTATGGGGCTGTAAATTTGGTTCCTGTGGTAACCTCTGACCTTTTTGCTGCAGATGTGTAAAAATAAAATCACACAGCTGCAGGTAATAGGCATACAGTGCCTTGCAAAAGTATTCACCACATTTTTCGTGTTTTGTTGCCTCACAACCTGGAATTAACATTGTTTGAAGATTTGCATCATTTAATTTACAGAACATGCCCACAACTTTGAAGATGTTTTTTTTTTATTGTGAAGCAAACAACAAATAGGACAAAATAACAGAAAAGGTCAATGTGCATAACTATTCACCCCCCTAAAGCCAATACTTTGTAGAGCCACCTTTTGCAGCTATCACAGCTCCAAGTCGCTTTGGATAAGTCTCTATGAGCTTGCTACATCTTACCACTGGGATTTTTGCCCATTCCTCCTTGCAAACCTGCTTCAGCTTTCAGCCTTCAAGTTGGATGGTTTGCACTTGTGAACAGCGATCTTTAAGTCTGACCACAGATTTTCTATTGAATTGAGGTCTGGGCTTTGACTAGGCCATTCCAACACATTTCATGTCTCCCCTTAAACCACTCAAGTGTTGCTTTAGCAGTGTGTTTGGGGTCATTGTCCTGCTGGAAGGTGAACCTCCGTCCTAGCCTCAAATCGCACATAGAGCGGTACAGGTTTTGCTCAAGAATATCCCTGTATTTAGCACCATCCATCTTTCCCTCAACTCCGACCAGTTTCCCACTGCTGAAAACATCCCCACAGTATGATGCTGCCATCGCCATGTGGATGGTGTTCTTTGGGTGATGTGATGTGTTGGGTTTGCGCCAGAGATGGCGTTTTCTTTGATGGCCAAAAAGTTCAATTTTAGTCTCATCAGACCAGAGCACTTCTTCCATACATTTTGGGAGTCTCCCACATGCCTTTTCGCACACTCAAAACTAGGGGTGCACCGAATGGGTTTTTTGGTGCCGAAACCGATACCGAGAATGAAAAATACAGGCCGAAAACCAAAACCGACCGATACAGAAAATTACTGTTTTTTAAAAATATTTTTATACAGGAGATGGGCAGAGACTTGGGACATGGTACAGGAGATGGGCAGAGACTGGGGACATGGTACAGGAGATGGGCAGAGACTGGGGACATGGTACAGGAGATGGGCAGAGACTGGGGACATGGTACAGGAGATGATTAGAGACTATGGGCATGGTACAGGAGATGGTCAGAGACTGCGGACATGATACAAGAGATCAGCGCAGCCTGCCTGTGTCCCCAGTGCAGCCAGCCAGCCTGTGTCCCCAGTGCAGTTAGCCTGCCAGTGTCCCCAGTGCAGCCAGCCCAGCCTGCCAGTGTCCCCAGTGCAGCCAGCCCCTACTATACAATATGTGCAAACAGTGTGCCACTGTGTATACAAGTGAAAAATAAGTATAATTTCTTCCATTGATATATCACACATATACAGTTGAAATTCCAAGTGTCCTTGCTCAATCCTACACCATAAAGTTTGTGAAAGCACCAGCTATATAGATCCTTTTACCATATAGAGAGATTGGAAACTCAGCGCAATGATATGCTGTCTAAATATAGGAGAGTCATATAAACCTGTTATACAGTATTCTCCATGCTTTCTCACTCCCAGATGGTATAGTAAAACTGTTCTTCTCCTCTCCACCAGGGGTAATACCAGCACTCCCTTCCGCTGGGAACCTTATACAAAGTGTTTGACTGAATTTCAGTAAAGAATGATCCATCAGACTGCAGTATATCTAAAAAATAGCTCTCACAGCTCCACTCCGAGCTGCCGGGCATTTTGTGTCTCCTCGGTACACAGGCCTGGGCTCCTTCTTTCACTCTTCAGGTCGGACCCTGCCCACTTTTCTCCTTTTTTTCTGCATGCACTTCTTGCCCTCTTCCTTCTCTTGAGAAAGCTCTCCCTCCAGCCAACTGACACATGTTCACCGGCTGTCACATCCCGCATGCACGCGCAACCTTAGGAGTCCTTGAGACTGGGGCTCTGGGGCCACAACTCTGAACCTGAAAAGTGCTCTGTGGCTAACTAACAGTACTCAAAAGTCTGAAAGGCACTACTGGCAGAGCTCAGTACCCAAAGGACACATTCCAAGTAGGCCCTGCAATCATTGGCCACCAGGTCAGAATATGGCCTTCCAACCTTCCCTTCACCTAGAATACTTAGGCTTTATGATAGACACAGGCCAGTCTTGTAAAAAACAGAATTCTCTAAGATCTCATGCTCAGATCTCAGTGAGATTTTCAGAGTTCTGGACCTCATGTTAGGCTCATTTGGGGTTGTGCCATTAGCTCAACTTCATTCAAGTCCTCTCCAGCGCAACATCTTGTTGGCCTGGAACAAGCAAGCTCCTTCTCTAGCCTGCCCTATGTTCTCTCCAGCCAAGAGAACTCCCTAGCTTGGTGGATTTCCAATCCAGCCTTGACAATGAGGAAGTCTTTTCTACAATACCTATGGAGAGTGATTAACAGATGCCAGCCTCACAGGCTGGGAAGAGTTGTCCAATCCCTCAAGGTTCAGGAAACCTGATCACCCAGAGAAGCAAAGGGTGAGCGAACATCCTGGAGTTCAGAGTGATAAAAACTGGCTTTGACTCTCAGACCACCTGTCTCAGGACCCCCTGTTCATCCTGCTTCTCAGTCACTGGCTTTAGGAAACTGAGTGAATAACCAGGCTCTGCGAATGGAGCCCCACACAACCATGCTGTTTTCAAATTGTGACAGTGGGTGCAGGGAGAGGGGGTTCCATTGGGGAAAAAATATGCAGACCGTGAAACATGTTCCACCCTAAAAACGTGTGGGGTATGTAACGCATTCCAGTGGGGAACTTATTCTTTAATAGGATGGCAGTTGAAACTTGGATCATGGGGGACAGAGGTGTCTCTAATTTCTGTCATTTTCACATTGTTCCTAGCCAGAAAAGTAACTTCCAGAAAAATGTACTATTGTACCTGGAAATTCTTCTTTGCCTGGTGTGAACACAGGCATTTTAATCCCCAGAGATTTCTTTGTGCCTCGTATTATGGCCTACCTATGCTCTTAAGGCACAGGTTCAATCTAGTCCATTTTGTTTCAAAAACCTCTGGCTTAGTTTTCCTTTGTATAAACTTATATTCAAAGTATTTCTTGACTTAAACCTCCATTACAGCACCCTGTGCTTCCTTAATTCTCTCTGCGCTATAGAAACCAACCTTTGAACCCATCAGGGAACTCTTTATATCTTTCCTGCAAAATGGCCTTCTTAGTGGCTATAAGGTTTGTCAGATGTGTCCGATCATCTAAACATCAGAAGTAGTTTGTTTTGGGGGGTTGTTTGGTGGTAGGTCATGGTAATGGCAACAAATATACCACTAAAGTTCAGAATTATTATATTTTATTTTATTTTTGTTATTTTGGACCAGTTTTCCTTTGTGACCTGTGTGGACACAGCCGATGACTGATCAGTTTACCGGCTCGCTGCCAGTACCATGTGACTATTGTGACAGTAGATCGCATAACACTTGTAAAGCATGGGTAGCTTCCTTTAATTCCATTGTGTACAATTGTGTTGCTAGCTATGATTGGTCAATGTGATCACATGGTATGGACTGGGTCAATCACAGCCCATCTGTACCATGGGATTAGCTCTGGCTAATTGCAGCAAAACAAACTGAATAATCTGTTTCATTCAGTAAAATGCTTGATTTATAGCAATAAAATTCACTGCTATAAGCACTCATAATGTGTTTAAAAAAAAAAAAAAAATCACTTCCGCAGAGTAGTACAATGTTACTGTGGTAACATTATATTGCTCTGGTCACCATGTGTTAAAAAAAGGAATCCGAAAAAATAAGAAATAAAGTCATTTAAAAAAATGGAAAAAAATAATAATTTTGTTCCCCGTATTGTCTCGTGTCCCTGGGCTGATCACTGCCACACTAATTACAGTTCCTTGAAAAAGCATTCACACCCCTTGAAATTTCCACATTTTGTCATGTTATAACCAAAAAAGTAAATGTATTTATTGGGATTTTATGTGATAGACCAACACAAAGTGGCACATAATTGTGAAATGGAAGGAAAATGATAAATGGTGTTCAACATTTCTTACAAATATGTGAAAAGTGTGGTGTGCATTTGTATTCAGCCCCTGATACTCTGATAACTAAAATCTACTGGAACCTATTGCCTTCAGAAGTCCCCTAATTAGTAAAAAAAACAAGTCCACCTGTGTCTAATTTAATCTCAGTATAAATAAATCTGTTCTGCGAAGTCCTTAAAGGTTTGTGAGAGAACCTTGGTGAACAAACAACATCATGAAGACCAAGGAACACACCAGACAGGTTGTGGAGAGGTTTAAAGCAGGGTTAGGTTATAAAATAAATGTCCCAAGCTTTGAACTTCTCGCAAAACACTTAAATCCATAATCCGAAAATGGAAAGAGTATGGCAGAACTGCAAACCTACCATGACATGGCCGTCCATCTAAACTGACAGGCTGGGCAAGGAGAGCATTAATCAGAAAAGCAGCCAAAAGGCCCAGGTAACTCTGCAGGAGCTGCAGCGATCAACAGCTGAGGTAGGAGAATCTGTTCACAGGACATCTATTAGTTGTGCACGCCACAAATCTGACCTTTATGGAAGAGTGTCAAGAAGAAAGCCATAAAAAGACCCGTTTGCAGTTTGCGAGAAGCCATGTGGGAGAGACCGCAAATGTGGAAGAAGGTGCTCTAGTCAGATGAGACCAAAGTGGAACTTTTTTGCCTAAAAGCAAAACACTGTGTGGTGGACAACTAACACTGCACATCACCCTGAACACACCATCCTCACCGTGAAACATGGTAGTGGCAGCATCATGTTGTGGGGATACTTTTCTTCAGCAGGGTCGTGGAAGCTGGTCAGAGTTGATGGGAAGATGGATGGAGCCAAATACAGGGCAATCTTAGAAGAAAACCTGTTAGCGTCCGCAAAAGACTTGCGACTTACGACTGGGGCGGAGGTTCGTCTTTCAGCAGGACAACGACCCTAAACGTACAGCCAGAGCTACAATGGAGTGGTTTAGAATAAAGCAGATTCATGTGTTAGAATGGCCCAGTTAAGATCCAGAAAACCTAAATCCAATTGAGAATCTGTGGCAAGACTTGAATATTGCTGTCCACAGACGCTCTCCATCCAATCTGACAGAGCTCGAGCTATTTTGCAAAGAAGAATGGGCAAAAATTTCACTCTAGATGTGAAAAGCTGGTATAGACATACCCAAAAAGACTTGCAGATGTAATTGCAGCTAAAGGTTTCTACAAAGTATTGACTCTGAATACAAATGCACACCACACTTTTCAGATATTTATTTGTAAAAAAAAATGTGAAAACCATTTTATCAATTTCCTTCCACTTTGTGTTGGTCTATCACATTCAAATCCAAATAAAATAAATGTATGTTTTTGGTTGTAACATGACCCAAATTGGAAAAATTTCAAGGGAAATTAATACTTTTTCAAGGCACCGTATATCATAACTCTGTACTGCATGTAAAATAAAATTCAAAACAAACAAAAACAGCTTCAAAAAACTTGCCATGCCTCTTGCTAAATACCTTGGACTGTCTACTTTCCAATAAGGTAATTCGGAGGATTATTTGTACTGTCCTGGCATTTGTGGGCCTCAAGAAATGAGAAAGCGGTTAGTACATCAGGATTGATTGCTTTTCAGATGTATAAACCATAGTTTGTGGCCTCTATAACTTTCACACAGACTAAATATACACTGAGTTATTTTCACAAATGAAATTTAGCAGAATACGCTTTGGCCGAAATTTATGAACAATTATTTATTTGCAAATTGTTATAACAGAAACGAAGAAAAACCATGTTTTTTTTTTTTTTCCCCCCCCCCAAATTTTTTTTTTTTTGTTTAGCAAAAAATAACCCAGTGGTGATTAAATACCACCAAAAGAAAATAATCTAGTCCTGTGAACAAAATGATACAAATTTAATTTGGGTACAGTGTTGCATGACTGCGCAGTTGTCATTCAAAGAGCAACAGCTTTTAAAGCTGCAAATTGGCCTGGGCAGGAAGTGGGTAAAAGTGCCGGTTATTGAAATGGTTAATGTGTTAAAACCTAATCTGTATGATGTTAATGCTTTTGTCAAGATATTTACTATTATCTTTTTTTTTTTTACTTTTTCAGCTTCTGGTCCAGGAAACTTCTTTTTCCAGTTTGGGTAACAGACACACGCACATCTCTTCTTGTCCAACATCCCCTCATATCCCTCCTTCTGTTCAAGTGTTTTAACCCAGAAAAAGGACTTTATTTAATCAGACTTCTCCACAGCATCAATATGTCTCTCTGTTTATTAGAGAAGTTTTTTTTTTAACATTCTTTTGAATCCATCTCAGATTAAATACCTCTCCGTGTGCTCGTGTGCGAAGGAAATTTTGAATGCAACATGAAGGAAAGTTTCAAATAAAATGTAAAAGCCTGACGAAATGTGGGTTGGCATTTTGTCACAGCCGGGTGAAATCTGCACCATCCTTTTTGATGTCTGGGTGGGATTGGGGAAGTATAAATCATTCTGCCTAAAAAAAACCTCTGTGCATATTGCTCCTGTGATGCTTTAAGTCCTCTGGAATTTTCCGTAGGCAGATTTTCTGTTATCACACTTGGGAATTGTGTATGCATGGACACAGGTATCTGTAACCCACAAGAGGCTGTGGATTAACCTGGAACTTGTACATATAATTTGCTCCTTTTAAACTTAGACTGCTGAGTGGAGCAGATCACTGGAAACAGACTTCCATTATGACCGACTAGATGAGTGGATGAATTTCTACGCCATTGGTCTGCATACACTTCCTGCTCGCCCATCCCATTCACTGACTTCTTGCAACTTTCTGGTCTCTAAAGGAGATTGCTGGTGAAATCTGGAATTGCAGCATGAACATTTGAGTTTAATGACATTCTGTGAAGATCTGTATATCTAATGGTCTTCTCTCCATCAGGAAAAAGGGGGTTCCATTGCTGCTTTCAGAGGGGCTTTGAAAGGGGGAACCCAAGCAATGTAGACAGTCACCAATGTAATATACTAGTAGTAGCATTTCTTAGTGTAATCCAGCACTGCTTTTATTGTACATGAAACAAAGGAACTGTACATTCCTTCCAAAGTGTTACCGCCACCAACACCTAAAGTAAATTAAGCGTGTTCAGAGGATCATAACGACCTTATAACTAAGGTATATCTATCAGAATTCTAGAAAAGAAAAAGGTTAGAACAACTGTCAAGGTCTGTATTTCAATCTGTGTCTCCAATTGGCATATACAGTATCTCACAAAAGTGAGTACACACCTCACATTTTTGTAAATATTTTATTCTATCTTTTCATGTGACAACACTGAAGAAATGACACTTTGCTAAAATGTAAAGTAGTGAATGTACAGCTTGTATAAAAGTGCAAATTTGATGTCCCCTCAAAATAACTCAACACACAGCCATTAATGTCTAAACCACTGGCAACAAAAGTGAGTTCACCCTTAAGTGAAAATGTCCAAATTGGGCCCAAAGTGTCAATGTTGTGTGTGGCCACTATTATTTTCCAGCACTACCTTAAACCTCTTGGGCATGGAGTTCACCAGAGCGTCACAGGTTGCCACTGAAGTCCTCTTCCACTCTTCCATGACGACATCACAGAGCTGGTGGATGTTAGAGACCATGTGCTCCTCCACCTTCCGTTTGAGGATGCCCCACAGATGCTCAATAGGGTTTAGGTCTGGGGACATGATTGGCCAGTTCATCACCTTTACCCTCGGCTTATTTAGCAAAGCAGTGGTAGTCTTGGAGGTGTGTTTGTTTGGGGTCATTATCATGTTGGAATACTGCCCTGCGGCCCAGCCCCCGAAGGGAGGGGTTCATGCTTTGCTTCAGTATGTCACAGTACATGTTGGCATTCATGGTTCCTTCCATGAACTGTAGCTCCCCAGTTCCGGCAGCACTCATGCAGCCCCAGACCATGACACTCCCACACCATGCTTGACTGTAGGCAAGACACACTTGTCTTTGTACTCCTCACCTGGTTGCTGCCACACACTCTTGACACCATCTGAACCAAATAGGTTTATCTTGGTCTCATCAGACCACAGGACATGGTTCCAGTAATCCATGTCCTTAGTCTGCTTGTCTTCAGCAAACTGTTTGTGGGCTTTCTTGTGCATCATCTTCAGAAGAGGCTTCCTTCTGAGATGACAGCCATGCAGACCAATTTGATGCAGTGTGCGGCGTATGGTTTGAGCACTGACAGGCTGACCCCCCACCCCTTCAACCTCTGCAGCAATGCTGGCAGAACTCGTACGTCTATTTCCCAAAGACAACCTCTGGACATGACCATGAGCAAGTCCACTCAACTTCTTTGGTCAACCATGGAGAGGCCTGTTCTGAGGGGAACCTGTCCTGTTAAACCGCTGTATGGTCTTGGCCACTGTTCTGCAGTTCAGTTTCAGGGCCAGGGTAATCTTCCTATAGCCTAGGCCATCTTTATGTAGAGCAACAATTCTTTTTTTCAGATCCTCAGAGAGTTCTTTGCCATGAGGTGCCATGCTGAACTTCCAGTGACCAGTATGAGTGAGAGCGATGACACCAAATTTAACACACCTGCTCCCCATTCACACCTGAGACCTTGTAACACTAAAGAGTCACATGACACTGGGAGGGAAAATGGCTAATTGGGCCCAATTTGGACATATACACTTAGGGGTGTACTAACTTTTGCTGCCAGCAGTTTAGACATTAATGGCTGTGTGTTGTTTTTTTGAGGGGACAGCAAATTTACACTGTTATACAAGCTGTACACTCACTACTTTACATTGTAGCAAAGTATCATTTCTTCAGTGTTGTCACATGAACAGATAGAATAAAATATATACAAAAATGTGAGGGGTGTACGCACTTTTATGAGATACTGTACATCATAATTGTTCTGCTGAGAATTAGGTTTGAAGTAGAGGAATAGAGAATATTGGGCTCAGTTCACAAAGCTAACACACCAGCATAGGGATAAGGTTCTTTGGAGTTGGTCAATAGATCTGAAATATTACAATCACATGGGTAAATATGAAGATCCCTGTCCTGGTATTAAAGCTTTGTGAATTGAACCTAACATGTATCAATATATCACTATGTGCCTCTTGCACACAGAAGTAGAAAAAAATTGCACTTTTTTACTGATGTGAACGCAGTGGATTGTTTATGGGACAATGCATACTACTGCATAAAGATCAGTAATACAGCGATGCATACAGAGCCACAAAATTAAAATGGGAAATTTTACTTCTGAGTGCAGTAATTTATTTGTGGATATTGCAACATAGGCAACTAGAAGAGGATCAAGAATAATGTTACACATTTATACACATACATACACTTACACAGCTATTTGCATGTATACGCAAGGTCTTTACAGAAAATTTTGCTCAAGATTTTTTTGTCAACAAGATCCTGAGTATAAACGTCAGTAAATTGGTATGTCAGTGTGCAAAAGGTCTAACCCTTTTTTTAATTTGTTTGTTGATTTATCCTCCCTACCTAAAGGAAACCTTGGGCCGTTGAATTGATATGAGGGGGATGCAGATCAGCAGCATATTAAATGACAGTTACAGAGGCTTAAATAGCATTTTAAGGCAAATGTATGTGAGCTTTTTAAAGTTATGAGGTCATTCTGATCTGTTAAATGCTCTGCATTCATTTTAGGTTCTGGTGGCAGAGAACCCTTTAGAAGAAAAACACTGTTACATTGTGTCATATACTGTGAAAGGAGGAACCCTCTATATTGCTACATGGGCGCAGATGGTGTTATGTGCAGTACCATTTCATCATTTTCCAACTCAACTCAGTCTAAATGTTTTCTGATTTGTTGCAGAAGGGTTATTTCACTTTTTACATCACTTCCCATGACTTTGGCATGGTGGAAACATAAAACTCAACTGGATTCTCTGTTATCTGGCTTAGACTTTGTGTTTGTAAAAAGAAAATTAAACTTAATTACATTGGCTGCAAAAACAGTAAAGCAACACACACACACACACACACATTTGTTCATTAGGATTCTATCGATTGGAGAGTTTTAGTAGTTAAATGTCAAAGCTGGCAGTTGGATTACAGCTTCAGGAAAATAAATGCTGCTAAAGGGCCACTAAACCTAAAACACACGGCGTAAAATATAAAATGCAGAACTATAAATGAAGAAGCTCAAATGCCTCAATTAAGGATACATTATGTCAAACCTTATTTACATTTTTCTGTGCAACTAATTTGTATGTATTATCAGACCTTTCAAGATTAGTGAGGCTAGCAGGCATGTCCTACTTTTTGGGCTCACTCAACAGCATGTGTTCTATATGTAGTAAAAGCTTTCTCCATTATTTTCATTCAGCATTTTCTCAGATTCAGCTTTAATAAGCTCATGAAGTGTTTACACATATCTGTAAATGATACTGCTATCTTTTATATAAACCTATATTTGTTTTAGGTTTACTGGTCCTTTTTAATGCTTACCATAAGCATCTTGTCATGTCTGTCCATTAAAAGCATCTGAAGTGAAAAGTAGCCTTTGTAAATATGAAGTATTTCAATAAAACCCATTTAAACCATAACACTGCCTTGTGAATGTGGTTTCTGTAACCGTGCTCCCCTATTTCACAAAACGTGACAAATACTCCACCCAGTGGTACGTGAGTCCATGCACCAATGTACTGGACCTCAAAGGTTAAAAGAGCTTTTCCATAATGGGTACAGGATTCCAATCTTCCTTTTAGTCATAGCTCCTCCCACCAACATCCTCCGCAAGCCACAGAAACAAGAATGGCATAAAACGACAAAGAGCAACTAATAGTGCTCACTGTATAAATTATTAAAATCGCAGGGATAAAAAATACAAAGAGGTCGAAACCAGTATTACTCATGTAAAAACTCCAGCCAGTTCACCTCCCTCCTTCAAATGTGCAATGTGATGGCATCATCGGCAGGTACCACTCCTTTTTATTTTGAGTGTTTTTTATCTCTTTGGTTTGAATAAATTATTTATATAGTGAGCACTATTAGTTGCTTTTTCAAATTTTTTGCCATTCTTGTTACTGTGGCTTGCGGGGGCTGTTGGTTTGGAGGAGCTATGGCCGACAGAACATTGGAATGATGTGTACCTATTATGGAAAAGCTCTTTTGACCTCTGTAAAAGTTCTGAGGTCCAGTACAGAGGGGAAGCAGACTCCCGTACTACTGGGTGGAGTGTATGTTTCATGTTTTGTGGAAAGGGGAAGCACATTCATGGAAGATTGTTAGCACTGTTCATTGTTTAAGATTTTTGTTAGACTATTTCTTGATCTAATTATGTGATGTGTTTGGGCTTTTATCACATCTGCGAAAAAAAGGGGGGTGAAAACACGCATAAATCCAGTATACTGCTATAATAGCAACAGCTAAAGATAATGGTTACCGATTCATCACAGTTTTGGAAGGGATGCCTCCAGAGCAATGGAAAAGCATGAACAAAAACTGATAGAGGATGGGGCCAAGTGGGGCCCCCTGAAAAGCCCTTACGGAGAATCAACCACGGTATAGCGTAATTGTAAACTTTATTGTTGTATCAAAAGATGTGTTAAAATTCCACTAAATGTAACATAATACATGTGAGGAATATTACCCTATCAAAACCATCAATAAAAAAAACATACATACAAAAGAGTAAAACATCACCGGCGGCCGTGAGAGGGATATCAGTCCCGATCACGGAGAGCTGCCGCCAGCTCCTCAGTGTCCACCTGTGCCACCTAGCAGTAAACAGTGCCGCCTACCAGTGCCCACCAGCGCCACCCATCAGTGCCCACAGTGCCACCTATCAGTGCCCACAATCAGTGCCCACAATCAGTGCCTCATCAACAGTGCTGCATATCAGTGTCACCTACCAGTGCCACCCTTCAGGACCCATCAGTTCCATCTTATCAGTGGCCATCAGTACTGCCTTATCTGTGACTATCAAGGCTGCCTTAACTGTGCCCATCAGTGCAGCCTATCAGTGCCGCCTCATCAGCGCATATCAATGAAGGAGAAAAATTGCCTGTTTGCAAAATTTTATAACAAACTATGAAACATGATTTTTTTTTTTTCCAAAATTTTCCATCTTTTTTTGTTTGTTTAGCAAAAAATAAAAATCCCAGCTGTGATTAAATACCACCAAAAGAAAGCTCTATTTGTGTGAAAAAAAAATGATAAAAATGTCATTTGGGTACAGTGTTGTATGACAGCGCAATTGTCATTCAAAGTGCGTCAGCGCTGAAAATTGGAATGGGCAGGAGGGGGGTTTAAGTGCCCAGTAAGCAAGTGGTTAGAAAAAATTAAAAATCCCAGTGGTGATTAAATACCACAGAAAAAAAGCTATTTGTGTTAAAAATTCATATGGGTGCCGTATTGCATGACCGTGCAATTGTCATTCATAGTGCAACAGCACTGAAAGCTGAAAATTGGCCTGGTCTGGAAAGGGGTGAAAGTGCCCTGTCAGCAAGTGGTTAAACTTCTCCCATTGTCTAAATTAATGCATGGCAGGTCCAATTTAGAAACCTCCAGAATGGGAGAAGTTTAAAAATCAGTCATGGAATAGAGTAAGTGCCTATCAGTGCCACCCACGAGTGCCCATCAGTGCTGCATATCAGTGCCACCTCATCGGTGCTGCCTTATCAGTGCCCATCAGTGAAGGAGAAAGCTTACATATTTACAAAATTTTATAACAAACAAAAGAAAAACTTTATTTTTTCAAAATTTTCGGTCTTTTTTTATTTGTTTAGCAAAAAATAAAATACGCAGAGGTGATCAAATACCCCCAAAAGAAAGCTCTATTTGTGGGAACAAAATGATAAAAATTCTGTTTGGGTACAGTGTAGCATGACCGTGCAATTGTCATTTAAACCACGACAGCGCTGAAAGTTGAAAATTGGCTTGGACAGGAAAGGGGATGTAAGTAATTTTACAATTTGGCACTGCATTGCTTTAACTGGTAATTGCGTGGACATGCAATGCTGTACCCAAACAAAATGTGCGTCCATTTTTTTTCCCCACAAATAGAGCTTTCCTTTGGTGGTATTTGATCACCCCTTTGTTTTTGGGGGTTTTTTTACGATATAAAGAAAAAAGAAACTAGGATACATTTTCTGGAATTTACACAGCTTTTAGTAGGACTGCCTATCTCATTTTTTGAGGAGCTAAAATGGCAGGGCAGTACAAAACCCCTTAAATGACCCAATTTTGGAAAGTAGACAGCCCAAGGAATTTGCTGAGAAGCATGTTGAGCACATTGAATATTTTATTTTTTTTGTCACAAGTTGTCACTAAAATGATGTATTGCTCACACATGCCATGGGCATATGTGAAATTACACCCCAAAATACATTCTGCTGCTTCTCCTGAGTATGGTGATAGCTCATGTGTGAGACTTTTTGGCAGTCTAACCGCGTACAGGATCCCGAAAACCAATCACCGCCTTCAGGCTTTTTAACGGCGTAAAATGGTGATTTCACTCCTCACTACCTATCACAGTTTCGGAGGCCATGAAATGCCAAGATAGCACAACCCCCCCCCCAAATGGCACCATTTTGTAAAGTAGACACCCTAAGCTATTTGATGAGACATGTTGAGTATTTTGCTGATCTCGTTTTTGTCATAAAGTTTTGAAAATTGAAAAAAAAAAATTTCCTTTTTCTTTCTTCATTTTCAAAAACAAATGAGCTCCAAAATACTCACCACCTCTTAGCAAATACTTTCCAATATTGGGTCATTTGGGGGGGTTTGTGCTAGCTTGACATTTCAGGGCCTCCGTAACTGCTAGGTAGTGAGGCGTAAAATCATTTTACACCCTTAGAAATCATAAAGGCGGTGATTGGTTTTCGGGGTCCTGTACGCGGCTAGGCTCCCAAAAAGTCCCACACCTGTGGTATCCCTGTACTCAGGAGAAACAGCAGAATGTATTTTGGGGTGTAATCCCACATATACCCATGTCATGTGTGAGCAATATATCTATTAGTGATAACTTTGTGAAAAAAAAATAATTTTGTCATTTTCCCGAAACTTGTGGCAAAATATAAAATGTTCCATGGACTAAACATGCCTCTCAGCAAATAGCTTGGGGTGTCTACTTTCCAAAATGGGGTGATTTGGGGCGGGGGGGCATTGAACTGTCCTGGTATTTTATGCCCAACATTAGAAGCTTATGCCACACATCACCCACTCTTCTAACCACTTGAAGACAAAGCCCTTTCTGAAACTTTTTGTTTACGTGAAAAAAATTTTTGCTAGAAAATTACTTTGAACCCCCAAACATTATTTTTTTTTTTTTTTTTAAAGCAAAGGCCCTACAGATTAAAATGGTAGGTATTGCAAAAAAAATTTTCACACAATATTTGCGCAGCGATTTTTCAAACACAATTGTTTTGGGAAAAACACTTTTTTGAATTTTAATGCACTAAAACACAATATATTGCCCAAATGTTTGGTAAAATATAAAAGATGATCTGTCAGAAACCATGAATCAGACCGAGATAGAAGTACAGTTAATCACACTTGTTTAATAATAATAAAAAGGTAAACAGAGTAAGCCAGAGTTCAGTAACCAGATCGGGTAGTCAGCCAATGCCAATGTCAGAGAGATAGAGATCAACGTAGTAGTACAGCAAGCAGGATCAGGAGCCAGAAGGGACGTCAGGCGAGCGAGTCTTCAACAGGAACGCAGGAGAAAGTCTCTGAGATGTGACCAAAGGTGAAGGCAGAGATGAAGTGAGCTGGACAGCTTTAAGTAGGCAGTACTGACGAGCAGGTCCTCAACAGCTGAGTCACTGTGGAGAGAAAGGAGCTGGCAATTAGCCGACAGCTGAGCGGCCAGCTCAGAGAAGGAAGGGCTGAGCCCAGCCCTGACGTGATCTTATGCCGAGTACATAGATACCAAATACGACATGCTTTAAAATTGCGCACAAGTGTGCAGCGGTGGCAAACTACATACATTTTTAAGAGCCTTTACAGGTTACCACATTTACAGAGGAGGTCTACTGCTAATGTTCACGGTGATACCTCACATGCATGGTGCAATTGCTGTTTTTTACATATGACACAAGACTGACGCTTGTGTTCACCTTTGCTCGCGAGCATGGGGAGACAAGGTTGCTTTTTTTTTTGCTTTTTGCTTTTTTTATTTTATATTTACATTGTTCCTTTTCATTTTGTTTTTTTTATCATTTTTATTGTTGTCACAGGGAATGTAAATATCCCTAATGATCGCAATAGGTAGTGACAGGTACTCTTAATTTTTTTTTTTTTTTTTTTTTTTTTATTGGGGTCTATTAGACTCTAGATCTCTCCTCTACCCTCAAAGTATCTGACCACACCAAGATGCTTTCCCAATGGTGCTGTTTATATCCAGCGAAACTGAAGTCATGAAATACTCGTAGCTTCCGGTTTCTAAGGCCATAGAGATGATTGGACCATTCTGGTCTTCAATTAGCTTTATGGTCAGCTGGCGGCACCACCGGATGCATTCTCAGGTTCCCCGGTGGGACAGGAGACCCGGAGAAAACCATGGAAGATGGAAGGGGGGACGTTCCCTCCCACCGCTAGGATTGCTTTTATATGAAAGCTGACCGCTGGCTGGAAAGAACAATACCATGATGATGCCTAAACCTGCAGGCATCATTCTGGTATAACCACTCAAAGTACAACAACATACCCATACGTTGTTGGTCATATATTGTAATGTTGTTTTTTTTCATGCAGCCTGTGGGCTGAATGAAAAAAGAGATTGATCGGTGGGTATACCCACCATTAGAATACCGCCCTGCATCCACCCACTTCTAATGATGGGCGTACATGCACCGTTTTTTTTTTTTAACTGTGGTGGTGAAATCACCTCCTGCAGCGCTGGAGTCTCTGATTTACGTATTGAGAGCAAACGCTGTTGCTGTCAAGATAAATAAATCAGTGCTGCAGCTGAATGGCATACCTGAAAAGAAAATAATGGTTAACAATAAAACACAGTAAAGTATAAAAGAATAACATATCTGAAAAGCAAACATGATAAAACATAGTAACAATAAAACATTGCAGTTAAAAATATACAGTAAAAAGAGCAGAACAATAGAGAGAACAAAAAAACAACAATTTTTGGCTTTTTTATTATTTTACACTTTTATTTGTAACTGTTCCAGGTTCGGGTCTCTTAAAATGCGATGGCATCTTTGGAGACCCTGTGAAAGTGTAGCCTAGACTGTGCCGTACCCTACGCTAATACTCCACTAGTGTGTGGTAGTGTTCAAAAAATTCACCGATGCAAAGACCAGTTTGGCCAGGACAGGAGGGACAATAATAGCGGGTGTCATGCCTATATCCGTGCTTGCTACAGACACCACATTTTCTTTGGGGCGATTGTTGGGTAGGGGTAACAAGGAGGACATAAGGAGAATGCTTCTCATGCAACCGCCTCACTGCATTTGGATTGGGAAGTTGGGCCACAGCACTGTCTGGAAACAGAAGGGCTGTGATGATCCCTTCCTGGAATTTAAGGAAGGATCCAGTTCTTCCTGATGCTTTGTATAGCACATAAGCGTTCAGCAGAGCCAATTGGAATAAGTATACAGACACTTTTTTGTACCAGTGTCTGGCCTTACAGGCAATTAAGTATGGCGCCATCAACTGGTTGTTGAGGTCCACCCCTCCCATATTAAGGTTGTATTGGTGGACACAGAGGGGTTTCATCCACAACACGTCGCCATTGGAATTTGGACTGTCATCTGCGTGAAGGGAGGACAGAACGAAAACATTCTAATTATCCCTCCACTTCACTGCGAGCAAATTATTACTTCTCAAGCAGGCTCTCTACCCCAGTCTAAATCGGGACACTACAAGCCGCTGGGGTAAGCCCCAGCGATTAGATAACACAGTGCCACATGCGCCAAGTCCATGATCTAACAAGTGACTAAAAACTGGCATGCTTGTGTAATAATTCTCCACATACAAGTGGTACCCCTTTCCGAATAAGGGTGACACCAAGTCCCAAACAATCTTGCCAGCGCTCCCTATGTAGTCTGGGCAGTTCTCGGGCTCCACGTGACTATCTTTTCCCTCGTAAACTATAAAACTCAATGTGTAGCCTGTTGCCCTGTCACAGAGCTTATACATCTTGACCCCGTATCTGGCACGCTTGCTGGGAAAATACTGTTTGAAAGACAAGCGGCCAGAAAACTTAAATGAATAAGTGAATTGGGTCAGTGGACCAATATGACTGCAACTCACTTTTTTTTAGTTATGCCCATGAGGAGGGATAAGCCCAGGAAGGTCTTACATTCGGAAACTGTCATCTCTGGCAAGGGTCAACTGGGGATTAGCTGCGATGAATTGACCAGCATACAAATTGCTTTGGTCCACAATAGATCTATAGAGATCTTCCATGAAAATCAAGTGACGTAAAATCAACCTGAATTTTCACCTGAATTCCGGGTTACATAGTAGGTGAGGTTGAAAAAAGACACAAGTCCATCAACTCCAACCTGTGTGTGTGATTATATGTCAGTATTACATTGTATATCCCTGTATGTTGTCGTTCAGGTGCTTATCTAATAGTTTTTTGAAACTATCGATGCTCCCCGCTGAGACCACCGCCTGTGGAAGGGAATTCCACATCCTTGCCGCTCTTACAGTAAAGAACCCTCTATGTAGTTTATGGTTAAACCTCTTTTATTCTAATTTTAATGAGTGGCCACGTGTCTTGTTAAACTCCCTTCTGCTAAAAAGTTTTATCCCTATTGTGGGGTCACCAGTACAGTATTTATAAATTGAAATCATATCCCCTCTCAAGCGTCTCTTCTCCAGAGAAAATAAGTTCAGTGCTCGCAACCTTTCCTCATAACTAATATCCTCCAGACCCTTTATTAGCTTAGTTTGTCCTTCTTTGTACTCGCTCCATTTCCAGTACATCCCTCCTGAGGACTGGTGCCCAGAACTGGACAGCATACTCCAGGTGAGGCCAGACCAGAGTCTTGTAGAGCAGGAGAATTATCGTTTTATCTCTGGAGTTGATCCCCTTTTTAATGCATGCCAATATTCTGTTTGCCTTGTTAGCAGCAGCTTGGCATTGCATGCCATTGCTGAGCCTATCATCTACTAGGACCCCCAGGTCCTTTTCCATCCTAGATTTCCCCAGTGTATAGATAGCATTCATATTTTTGACACCCAAATGCATTATTTTACATTTTTCTACATTAAACCTCATTTGCCATGTAGTTGCCCACCCCATTAATTTGTTCGGATCTTTTTGCAAGGTTTCCACTTCCTGCGGAGAAGTTATTGCCCTGCTTAGCTCAGTATCGTCCGCAAATACAGAGATTGAACTATTTACCCCATCCTCCAGGTCGTTTATTAACAAAATAATTAGGATTGGTCCCAGCACAGAGCTCTGGGGGACCCCACTACCCACCTCTTACCATTCCAAGTACTCCCCATTTATCCCCACCCTCTGAACTTGCCCTTGTAGCCAGTTTTCAATCCATGTACTCACCTTGTGTTCCTTGCCAACGGACCTTATTTTGAACGGACCTTATTTTGTACAGTAAACGTTTATGGGTGTCAAATGCTTTTGCAAAATAGCTACAGATACACCACATCTGCGGGCCTTCCTTTATCTAGATGGCAACTCACCTCCTCATAGAAGGTTAATAGATTGGTTTGGCAAGAACGATTCTTCATGAATCCATGCTGATTACTGCTAATGATACCTTTCTCATTACTAAAATCTTGTATATAATCCCTTATCACCCCCTCCAAGAGCTTGCATACTATTGATGTTAGGCTAACTGGTCTGTAATTCCCAGGGATGTATTTTGGGCCATTTTTAAATATCGGTGCTACATTGGCTTTTCTCCAATCACCTGGTACCATTCCAGTCAGTAGACTGTCAGTAAAAATTAGGAACAGTGGTCTGGAAATTACTTGACTGAGTTCCCTAAGTACCCTCGGATGCAAGCCATCTGGTCCCGGTGGTTTATTAATGTTATGTTTCCCAAGTCAAGAAATAGGATTGAAAGAGGAATCGGAGCAGGGACCTCTCCAATAGGGTCCTGCCTCTTTCAAAGGAGGGAGAGAGAAGAGGACTATTGCGGTACCATAAGGAGAAAACTTGGTTTAAAAAAATGTAAATTTATTTCAAAATTGATAAAAAGTCCTGTAGGGGACATGTTTTGTACATATTAATAATATTGACATACAGAAACAAGAACAATAGTAATTGTTTACAGCATTGTTGGCACTAAGTTTTGGTATAGCTAATGCCCACAAGGTGCATAGACAAAGGATATATGGTGTGATACTTGCAGACGTAACCTCTACGGTTTCGCGGTCACAGCCGCTTCTTCAGGAGGGGTCTGGTAGTATATGGTCTATGAAGGTGAAAAATATAGTATCAACATAACAAGCATAAATATACAGATAGCAAGAGACAGAGACAGCAACGCTGTACCCGCACCACCAGAGAGCCACGCTGTACCCGCACCACCAGAGAGAGCCACGCTGTACCCGCACCACCAGAGAGTGCCACGCTGTACCCGCACCACCAGAAAGAGAGTCATGCTGTACCTGCACCACCAGAAAGATAGCCACACTGTCTAGCACCACCAGAGAGAGAGTGCCATGCTGTCCAGCACCACCGGAGAGAGAGCAGGTCAGTGTCACTTGGCAGTGTGGGCACAATAGGAGACAGACAGTGCTAGCATTGTATGGCCACAATAGGATTGGGGACTGCACTGTATTCATTGCAGTGCTCCTTTACAGTGCAGTCCCCTTTATATCACAGTGTCCCTGCACATTACAGGTGGAGGACCGACACCAGCCACCTCCGCGAATGTCTACCGACGCCCCCCGCCCCCCCTCCCCCAGTCCCTCTGGTAAAGTTGGCTGTTCAGTCTAAAATGCCTGGGCCTATTTTTTGTCTCTGTCCGGGCCTGTATATAGGCATACCCCTCCCCCTTTTTTACCCCCTATATCCCTGTGATAAAGGATATACCCTTGAATGGTTGCCAGACAATCATGAGAGCTTTTGAACCAGGTCTCTGAAATTCCCACAAAATCCAAATCCTCCTTGTGCAACAGTATCTCTAGTTCACCCATCTTGTGCGCCAGGCTCCTGGCATTGGTTAACATGCCATGTAGTTTAGATCGGTTGTATGCTATCCTCTTATTGGGTGTTCCGAGATTGCAACTAGGACTTGTTACTATACTTACCTTGGGTTTATGTGCTTTAGTCAACATACCACTAATGCCCCCAATACTACTCTCTGGAATATGTTCAGAGCGGACTATATCTACCTCTGATCCCCCCCCCCGCAGGAGCGGAACCAGAGTCTAGTCTTGGGAGGGGCACTGGCAGAAAATAAGGTGTACCTGTATGCCATTTTGTGCAATAGCCAGCAAAGGCACGCGTGCTGATTGGCCAGAGGGGGAGCCAATCAGCGAGTCTGGCGGAAGTAATATCCGCCAGCCGCCTGCAATCGCTCCCCACAGAGATGGAACAGATCTGCTGTTGTAAACAAGGCAGATCGCCGTTCTGTCAGAGATGAACAGAGTGATCTTGTGTTCCTGCTAACCAGGAACACGGATCACTCTGTTCATTTAGTGAGTCCATCCCCACACAGTTAGCAAGCACCCCCTAGGGACACAGTTAACCCTTTGATCACCCATGATGTTAACCCTTCCCAGCCAGTGTCATTAGTGTAGTGACAGTGCATATTTTTAGCATTGATCACTGTATTAGTGTCACTTGTCCCCAAAAAGTGTCAAAAGTGTCAGATAGGTGTCCGATCTGTCCACCACAATGTTGTAGTCCTGCTAAAAAAAAAAATCACTGATTGCCGCCATTACTAAAAAAAAATAAATAAAAATGCCGTAAATCTATCCCCTATTTTGTAGATGCGATAACTTTTGTGCAAACTAATAAATATACATTTATTGGGATTTTTTTTTACCAAACATATGTAGCAGAATACATATTGGCCTAAATTGAGGAAGACTCTTTTTTTATAGCAAAAATTTAAAAATATAGTTTTTTTTTCAAAATTGTCGGTTTGCTTATATCACAAAAAATAAAACATCACCAAAAGAAAGTGCTATTAGTGGGAAAAAAAGGACATAAATTTTACTTGGGTACAGCGTTGCACGACCGCGCAATTGTCAGTCAGTTACAGTAACGCAACGCAGTATCGCAAATGGCCTGTTCATGAGGTGGGGTAAAACTTTCCGGAGCTGAAGGGGTTTAGATTGAACAAGACTAAAAGGGCAGCATTTGCTTTCCATAAAAATGGCAGTATGGCACACAAGATTTTGCGATTTTACACATTCATTAATTCTTTTACTCTCTTTTATAAATTATTTTGGTGCTTTGGTGGGGGGGAGGGGCTCCCATGCAGGAGCAATGGAGATGAGCTGGATCCGTTAGCAGGTGCAGCCGGCAGCGACAGATGACAGCGACACACAGTCACTGCTTCTTCCTGTGTTTGCGCCGTACTGTGGAGAAGATGGAGGGAGGAGGTGGGTGGAGCCAACACTCTCACTCGGGCGGAGAACAAAGAAGGCTCCGCAATGAATGCTGGGGTTCTCCTTCTCCTCAGCAGTGGCTCCAGCCTCTGACGTGACTGAGGTCACTGGTTGCTACACAACCAGTGCAGGGAACACTAGCCAGCGGCGCAGCTCCTCACACCTCCTCCCTCCATCTTCTCCAGGTCCAGCGCAGCGTAATCACCACAACACAGAGTCTCTCTCAGCCGATCGGCTAATTATACTGATGTGAGAGAGAGAGACTCGGTTGGGATTGCAGCCGGTGATATTTTCGGGGGGGGCAATTGCCCCATTGCCCCCCCCCCGGATCTGCCCCTGCCCCCTCATCGCCTAGTTTAAAAACCCCTCTAACTTCACTGGTTGGCCAGTGAATGGGGGAAGTACGGATGCTGCAGAAGTGGTGGGCACCCAATTAGGATTGGCATGTTCTACAGGAAGGGCACTATGAGCTCGATGGGCCTGTGTTTGTTATCTTGGTGGCTGCGGGACACTACTTGTGCTAACCACGTCACGTCACCATGTGATACTGCAGTGCTGGATGTACGACCAGGGTGTACTAGGCTGCTGGTGCTTGCCAGTTCACAAGAAGGATGAGCTGCACCAGTACTGGCTCTCTGCTTCATACGAGAGCCCTGCAGTTCTTGCATCTCAACAACAGAAGAAGAACTGGGTCGGGTACCACTACTCGTCAGAGCTATCTGTCAGGGTGCCACCAATGGCGACCCTAGGGGGGGCCAGAGGGGGCCCTGACCCCCCCAACATTATGCTGTGCCCCACCATGTGCCCCCCCCCAAAAAAAAATTTTTTTTTTTTTTTTTTTTACAAAAAATCAATGTCTAAGAGGGAGAGAGTCCCCAGTCTGCTCCTGTGGGTGATTCCTCCCCCCTCCCCTGCTCGCTGACACTGCATAATGCGAGCGTTCACACAACCACGGCCACCCGATCTGCTCCTTCACCTGCATCCTCATTGGCAGGGAGAAGAGCGATTTGCAGGAAGGACTCCACCAGGACTCTCAGTTACTGAAAAAACAGACTGCTTTCTCCCGTCCTTAGGACAGGAGGGCCAGCCTGTAAATTCCAAGAGATGCCAGACCAGCGCTGTCAATAGTAGGGGCAGGACAGCAAGAGGAGGCTGGGGAACCCCACAGTGGCAGAACACCAGGGCCCGGAGGCAAGACAACCTTTGCAACCCTGATAGTTCTCCCATTGCTTTGGATCCTTATATTTTCTTGATATGCTGGTGACATATATCTCTTGTTTTCTGCCACCCTGGGGGACCACAATACAGTAGGAAGGGAGCTCACTGCAGAACATGTGAAAGGGCCCTTTGTGGGGTCGTAGTAAAGGGCCCCAGGATATATATATATATATATATATATATATATATATATATATATATATATATATATATATATTTCCCCCTTTTTATAGTTGCCCCCCTACTTTTGTCCCTGTCCCCCCATGTGCCCCCCCTAAATTTGAAAGCTGGAGACGCCACTGGGTGCCGCTGCTGTCTACCAGTTCGTATTCTGAGCCTGAATCTGACAGATGAGAGTGAAGAGGAAGTCACCCATCTGTCGTGCTCAGAAATGTGTAGGCCTCTACATTTACAGGTACAACTAGTGCGACTAACAGGCAAAAAGAGCAACTGGTTGTCAGCAACTGCTTCAATCACCGCCAAAAAAAACTGTCATGCTGCGTACACACGATCTGGTTTCCGACAACAAATGTTCGATGGGAGCTCGTTGTCAGAAATTCCGACCGTGTGTAGGCTCCATCGGACATTTTTTGTAGGAATTTCCGACAACAAAAATTTGAGAGCTGGATCTCAAATTTTCCGACAAAATCTGTTGTCAGAAATTCCGAGCGCGTGTACACAATTCCACCGCACAAAATTCCACATATGCTCTGAATCAAGTACGAGACGGAAGCACTCGGTCTGGTAAAACTAGCGTTCGTAATAGAGATAGCACATTCGTCACGCTGCAAATTTTGTAATCTTTCAATGCATCGCATTCTCTTCTTCTTTATAATGCTAGAATTATGAAGTTGGTTTGCAGCTGATATTCACACAGAGTTCTGACAAACTGATTTCTTTATTATTTCTTGTGATCCATGAATAATTTTTTTTTTCGCCAGATCTCGAGAATAATGTTTTTAATTTTTGTTTATAGTAATCTCCTTTTTTTTTTTTCTAGTGATCTTCTTAATATTTTTTTTCGTTTTGTGTGTCGTTACCACAACACTATTATTATTTTGTATTTTTTAACCTCAAGGAGATTGGTTGGTGTTGGTGTCTCTTGTTCATTTTACATTGTCTTTTTGAAATGTACCTGCCTACTCACAAACACACTGTCCTTTTTTAATATTAACACATAGCCAATGATTGTAGACAAAAAATAGACATTTATTAGGAGTCATAACAAAATAAAGAGGAAGGCAACGCTGGATAAACTGGTGAAATTTGTGAAGCCTTTGTACCCCAGGGCACACATCAACTATTTTATAGGCAAAATTGGGAGCCTGAGGAGTCCATTTAATAGGGAGCACAATCCGGTCCAGGTTTCCGAGAGATCAGGAACAGCAGCAGATGACATATATGTCCCCAGGCTGTGGGCTTAAAACAGCCTGCGTCTTTTGCCAGACCAGACTGAACCCAGGCCATCACTCTCTTGTCTTCCTTACACACTTGCTTCCACGCTTTCTTCCAGGCTGTGGCTCTGGTGTTGGAGTTGTGGCAGGAAATGGAGGAGAAGGAGGATGGTCCAACTCACACAGGTGGGTTTTGCTTTTGAGTTCGCCCCTCAACCCCTTATTTAGGGCCAGATATATCACTTCCTCACAAAAGAGGCATTGGCCCACCTCCATTTCCTGCATTTTGTTGGCAGCCATGCAGGCATAGGCCTCAAGAAGACTGGGGTTGAGAGGGCCGCAGAAGCCTGCCGAATTAACCCAAGTGCTGACTCCTCCATGCTCCTCCCCTTCCTGGGCCTTTTTTGTTGAAGGCGGAGGGGAGGGACCTGGGCTTCGGTCAGGCTACTGGGACCGGCCACCTCCTGGCTGCCACTTACCACCACCACCTCCTGGCTGCCACTTACCCCCGCCACCTCCTGGCTGCCACTTTCCCCTGCCACCTCCTGGCTGCCACTTTCTACAGCCTCCTTCTGGCTGAGGATTTCCTGTGTATGAAAAAGGGACAGAGTTTTAGTTTATTGATCATCAATCACACACAATTTTGAGAAATATGTTGAACAATGCTATACCTGACTCAAGCTGGGCTCCTCCACATCTTCTTTCTGGGTGGAAGGACCAGGTTGGACATCGGAAGACTTAGCTGGGGTGGAAGGAAGTGTGGAAGGAAGGGTTGAGAGTGATGGCCTGATTTCAGTCTGGTCTGACAGAAACCGCAGTCTGTTGTACCACAGCCTGGGTACATAAATGCCATCTGCTGCTCCTGATCTCTGAGAATCCTGGACCTTCTTGAGCTCACTATTATGTGCTCCTCAGGCCACCAATTTTGCACTTCAAATAGTTGATGTCTGCCGTGGGGATCTGCGGCTTCACAAATTCTAGCAATTTATCCAGTGCTGCCTTCCTCTTTAGTCGATTTGTATAAAAGGGGTGTTTTGTCTGCCACAGATAGGGCAGCTCTCTGTACAAGTCAATGAATTGGGGGAGGAAATCATGATCGTTGAATCGATCCATTTTCTCTGCAAGACACAACACAAGATGAACCCTAATGTCAGGCTAAACTCGCATAATCTTGTATCAATATAGGCCTCAATCTCTAAGCAGTATAGGCCACTGATGCCCCAAGGTAAAACTGTACCTTCGTTAGAACGATCAGCGCTTCCGCTACTCTGTCCTCCACTCACAGATCGTACGTACGACGCACGCATGTTACACTTTATATACACTACGCATGCGTGAAACTCTGCCCGCCCCTGACCTTATTTATAGTATATTCCCTGCCCCTTGTCTTTCGGTGCAGTGGGAGAGCACATGGCGGAGAGAACAGGTGCATGAAGACAGCAGCAACGACGAAAGCCCGGAGCCACGAACGTCCTGATCCCGGAGGAGATTTAAGGCCTCTAATATGTCCTTTGTAGAGATGGTGGAGATGGTGGACATCTTGAAGAGGGCCGACTATGACGGGAAGCATTGACCTTACCCAAACCCAAAAGTCTGCAGAAGAATTTTGGGGTACGGCGATCCAAGGATCAACTGAGGAAACGATGGTCAGACCTTAAATTGAGGGAGCAGGATCAGTACAGAAGAATCAAGAGAGTGCTGCAAAAAAGTACGTATTTTGTCGTGTGTTCCTATTATTCTTATTACATTTGTGATGCTCCACGTACTTTACTTTACTGTTGTACAGTTTAAAATGGCAACTTTCAGGTTCGTGGGCACAGTAATCGTTCGTAGTAAACATTGTTTGTTCGCCCACTAATACAAAGTTTTTGACAGATGCAGGTTAACTACCTTTGTTCAGGCCTATTTGTATTGAAAGAAGTTTAGCACATTGTTGTCTAGATGGGTTTGTAACTAGAATGAAATGCAAATTTGATTCAATGCAAGGAGAGGACACTCAGCAGCTGTTTACACATCTGGACGCAGGAGCACTAGTGTGGGACACCAGAACAAACCTTTTAGGGTGTCCCACACAGGTGCTCCAGTGGATACTAGAGGTGTCTCCATGTGTGAAACGTAAGTACTCCAGCTTGAAGAAAGGGAAAAAATCATGTCTTCAGCTTGGAACGCTGCCAAAACAGACAATTGTATGACACTTCCAAGCAATGTTTCATATTCCTATTTCTTGCCTCAAATATCTGTGTGCTAAGTATACCTTTATTTTATTCACATAGGGGAGAAAAGAATCGGGACATCAGAGGACACCAGGGACCCCCAACCTCATAATGAAAGGGAAGTCACCACACCACAACCTCAGGATGTGGAGGAAGGAGAGGTTTGAGAACACAGCTTCAGGTAATAGATGGATGCCTGCATATTTATAATACATGGTGTGTTTTATTTTTTATTTAGAAAAGATAAAGGAAAACATCAATGATGTTCAACAAAAAATAAAGAACATCATTGATGAATATAAAACACACCTAAATGTTAGCATTTTTTTATTTTTATTATTATTTTTATTATAACTTTTCTAAAAAATGTTTAAAGCCAAATTTTGAAGATGCACACAGTGTGTCAACATGTGCTATGTGCCATCACGGAATATCAAGGTACGCGTTTTGTGGGTGCAACCCGTTCCTCGCAACTCAAGTAGCTGTGAGGAAGGGGTTGTGCCCCTGAAACATGTCCATTGATCCCCCATGATGGGAGCTAGCACATGTTGACCTTAGGAATGGGATCAGGAGTGAAATCCACATTTTGACTCCCAATTTGTGTGCATCTTCAAAATTTGGCTTTCACAGGGGTGACATCACCCCATCTGATGAAGGCAAGATCAACACAGTTTAGACATACTAATGTCTGATATTACCTTCAATTTATCAAAGTTGAACTTTGTAAGTTCCTGAGTTGTGTATTGTTTTATGTTTTGAAAAACATGCCTGTTTACCACAAAAAAAGGATATTTCTACTGTCCCAAAACAAAAATTATATTACAAAAAATATGTTGGTTTGTTCAAAAACCCTTTTCTAAACGCACATGTGAATGTGCTTTAAGTAAAACATTTTCAATTCAACAATGTCTGGCTTTTTCTTTCAATGCTCAATAGCAGTTTTTTGCTTAAGTTGTTGTTTACAGTGACAATGGGTTATTTACTAAAGGGAAATCCACTTTGCACTACAAGTGCACTTTCAGTGCAGTTTCAGTGCACTTTCAAGTGCACTTTTGCAGTGCACTTGTAGTGCAAAGTGGATTTTACTTTAGTAAATAACACCCACAGTGCAAGATAATTCGCATCAATCAGGCCATTTTCGTAACTCCAAAAAATAAATTCATGGTGCGGAAAATGATTAATATTTTAAGCATTAATGCATTACATACATTAACAACAAAAACAAGGTGTGTGTGTGTAGCAGACCCAAAACATAATACTTAGCTGAAGAAGAGATTGTCACCTTATGTATCAAAGAAATTACGTTTGCACTATTGAAGAAAATGGCCAAAAAAAAAACATTGGATAACCTAGGAGACAGCTAAAGGAACACAAGCAGTAAATCAAAGGAAATATTTCATTTTAAAATACAAATTTATTTTAAAAAGGTTTCTTAAACATTTTCCTGCATATCAATGGCTCCCCTACCCACAAAGTACTCCATATATTTTTGACGGACCTCGCGGGCGCTTTGCGGAGGCAAGCCAGGACAGCCAGCTTCAAGTGCCGTCAGGGTTTGGTCTTGAATTCCTGCCTCAGGCCCAACTGAGGCCACATAGTTCATAGAATTTCTCCTTAAAAAGTTGTGGAGAATGCAGCATGCAAGGATTATATGGTTAAGTTTATATTCCGCCATGTTGACTGGCGTAAGGAAGAGGCGGAAACGGCTGGCCATTATCCCAAAAGCATTCTCCACCACTCTTCTGGCTCTGGCCAGCCAGTAGTTAAAAACCCTCTGGTCCAGGGTGAGGGTCCTCATGGGGAACGGCCGCATCAGGTGATCACCCAGCCCAAATGCTTCATCAGCAACAAAGACGAACGGCAGACCAGCCACGTTGTCTTCCGGAGGTGGCAATCCCAAGCCACCACTCTGGAGCCGTCTGTAGAACTTGGTCTGGGTGATGACTCCACCATCCGACATCCGGCCATTTTTCCCCACATCCACAGAGGAAATCATATGTCGCCGACATCACCGCTAACATCACAATACTATTAAACCCCTTGTAGTTGTAATAGTATGACCCCGAGTTGGAGGGTGGGACTATGTGGACGTGTTTCCCATTTATTGCCCCTCCACAGTTGGGAAAGTCCCACCGCTGGGCAAATTGGGAAGCCACAGTCTGCCATTCCTGTGGCATTGAAGGAAACTGTGGAAACAAGAAACAAGAAAAACAAGAAAACAAGAGTGAAACAAGAAAAAAATTAATTAGTACTTTTGCACATAACATTGCATGCAGATTAGACACAAACATTCTTGGCCAACATCAGTATAACATTTATTTGAAGGAGTATTTAAATAAAAAAATCTTAAGGTCCACTTATCAGATTTCCATTGTAAAAATTTTAGGGGGGGAGATGTTTTGGCCAGGTAACCCTCTCCACTTCATTGAGAGCTGAATGCATACATAATGTGTGTTACTTTGGCCAGCCCCTCCTTACTTACACTATTGGTGGCCCACTGGACAAGTGTCATAATACAAAAATATGAATACACACTGTCCAATTTGAAGCACATTTTTACATTCTGCAATTACCTATCAAGATAATAGGAGAACAAAACTTTAAACAGTACCATTTGAAAGTATTCATGCAGGCCCTTTCACTACATGCTTTTCTGAATCCATCCATAAATATGACCACAAAAGAGGTAGGTAAAGTGTATATGGGTTTGGCAAAGTCAGCAGATAGAGTATTGGTATCGGCTGACTTAGCGGTTTGAGGGGGGGTTCCAAATGATTTTGTGACCCCCAAAAAAAAGCCTCTGGCACTCTGCCTGAATATAAGGACACAACATTTTTACATATTTTAGGGGGTGTTTAGGGTAAAGCACTACTATGGAGCTGACAAAATACATTGTTAAGTGACTAGGCTAGGTGTGTATGGGCCCACGATAGCATGCTGGGGAGGTTAGTGAAGGCAAATATGCATGAAGAACAAAAATGAAGCATTAAAAACTCCCAGCATGCATGAGGGCAAAGAGTACATTCACAGCATATTACAATCATGGTAATTAGGGAATGATAAAAGAAATACAATACATTAGCAAACATTAAATACATAGAATGTGATATTAAAGGAGAAAACTTACCTAAATATAGTCCTTCTGCAGGACCTCAATGATGGCAGAACAGGTCTCTGGAATAATGATTCCCAGAGCCTGGGGGGAGATGCCTGTCGAGAACTTGATGTCCTGCAGACTTCTCCCCGTCGCCAAGTACCGCAAGGTGGCGACTAACCTCTGTTCAGGAGTGATGGCTTGCCGCATGCAGGTGTTCTGCTTGGTAATATAAGGGGACACTAAAGCCAACAGATGGTGAACAACGGGGTCCGTCATCCTGAGATAATTCCTGAAATCATCAGGATTATTCTTACGGATCTCCCGCAACAAAAGCATGTGATAGAATTGGTCACGCTGGAGCAACCAATTCTTGGTCCATGAACTCCTCCTCGTCCTGTTCATGGACTGGGCTTGGGTTAAAGTAAGAACCAAGCCCCCGCATAGCACGAACTCTATGATGAGTACGTACGCGCAACATGACTTCAAAACGGTCGGCTGGTCAGAGCGAACTAACAGAACACACTGAAAATCAGAAAGACCTGAGAAGATTTATGTGAAATTCAGAAACAAGTGGACAAGAACGCACTGAAAATGAAATATGTACTATAAATAGCACGCACTGAAAAACAGATGCGAACTGACTATACACACTGAAAACCAGATGCGAACCCACAAGCACAAACTGAAGAGCAGTAACGATGTGAAAAGCACGAGGCTGAAAAGCGCAAATTGTCTCTCACCAAACTTCTACTAACACAAGATTAGCAGAAGGAGCCCAAAGGGTGGCGCACTGGCTATTGAACTTCCTCTTTATAGTGCCGTCGTACGTGTTGTACTTCAGCGCGTTCTTGATGATCGGAATTTCCGACAACATTTGCGCGACCGTGTGTATGCAAGACAAGCTTGAGCCAACATCCATCGGAAATAAACCACAGGATTTTGTTTTGGAATGTCCAATCGTGTGTATGCAATATTAGTGTTCGCAGGGATCAGGCTTGGCTCTGCGAACGCTACAGTTATGCGTGTTGTGTTTTGTAAGTGACAGTGATTGATTGATACTGCACTTGGGTGGGCTGGGCTAGGCTGGGCGGAGGGGCTAAACGCAGGTGTTAGTAGGTATCTGGGCTGATCCCGCTAACGCTGCGTTTTTAGGGACGCTAGTATAGATCTGATCGGATCAAAGATATTGATCCGTTCAAACACTATACTACTAAGGGAGGCGTATGGTGCGTGTGTGGGATTTAGTGCTACTGGCACTAATCTGACGCTGCCTGGGGCTCACACTGACACCTAACTGATGTCACCCGCCGAGTGATCAGGGGGTTAAACCTTTATTAGGTAATATATGGCGGGTACCCTGACGCTTTAAAAAAATAACTAACTAACCAGCGTCACTCGTCACACTAATACAGTGATCACTGGTGAAGGGGGGAAATAATTAACTAGCGGGCAATCAGGGGGTTAAAACCTTTATTAGGTAATGAATAGGGGGAACCCTGATGCTATAAAAACCTGAAACTAACCAACTAACTGGCTAACTAGTATCACCCGTGACACTAATACGGCGATCGGGGTAAAAGAGTTAACTGGGGGCGATCAAGGAGTTAAACCTTTATTAGGGGGTTTAGGGGGATACCCTAGACCAACCTGGGCCTACTACTAGCTGCCCTAATGCTGATTAGTGTCACAAGTGACACCAATGCGATGATCAGTGAAAAATCTGAAAACTGCAATCGGTGACACAGTGACACGAAGTGAAGGGGTTAACTGGGGGGCAATCACAGGGTGAAATGTGTGCCTACGTGAACTGTGTCAGTGTAGTGTTGGTGCAACTCACTTTTAGATGTCCTCTCTCCATGCTCTGGAACCAAAAAGAATTCCAGGATGGGAGGTGACATCACTTCCTCTGCCTGTGTTTACATTACACAGGCAGGGAAGGCATTTTATTGGTCAGAACCGATCAGCAGATCCAGGCCAGAAATCATTGGCCTGGACTTGAAGTCTGATCAGTTCTGCAACGAATCCGATCGCCGCGGGCACGACAGAAGCACGCACCACCTGCCCGCGGGCGCGAGTGACATACGGGTACGTGGCTTTGCGCACCTGTGCCATTCTGCCGACGTATATCGGAATGAGCCAGTCGGGAACCGGTTAATATGCAAGAAAGTATTTTGCTAGCTTTAGAAACTGTAGTTTGGCATTGCATGCTATTGTTAAGTTTATGATCTTCCGGAACACCCAGATCCTTCTCCACCATTAATTCCCCCAGTTGTACTCCCCTAGTGTGTATGATGCATGCATGTTTTTAGCCCCCAAGTGCATAACTTTACATTTATCAATACTAAACCTAAATGAGTCTTTCCTGCAGGACATTTTGGGGCCAGATTGGACAGGCACTGGATTCCTTCTTTGCGATAAATGCCTCCTGAAGCTGTTTCTTCTTTCTGCCTCTGGGAGATGCACTTCAGCCCCGGAAGAATTTACCCCCTTCCTGACCAGAGCACTTTTTGCGATATGGCACTGAGTCGCTTTAACTGACAATTGCCCAGTCGTGTGACGTTGCACCCAAACAAAATTGACGTCCTTTTTTTCCCACAAATAGAGCTTTCTTTTGGTGGTATTTGATCACCTCTGTGGTTTATATTTTTTGCGCTATAAACAAAAAAAGAGCGTCAATTTTTTTTAAAAAGCAATATTTTTTACTTTTTGCTATAATAAATATACCCAAAAAATATATAAAAAACTAATTTCTTTCTCAATTTAGGCCGATATGTATTCTACACATTTTTGGTAAAAAAAATCACGCAAAGCGTATATTGATTGGTTTGTGCAAAAGTTATAGCGTCTACAAAATAGGGGATAGATTTATGGCATTTTTATTATTTTTTTATTAGTAATGGCGGCGATCCACGATTTTTATCCTGACTGCGGCGGACACATCGGACTCTTTTGACACTATTTTGGGACCAGTGACATTTAGACAGCGGTCAGTGCTAGAAAAATGCAATGATTATTGGGGAAGGGGTTAAACACTAGGGGGCGATCAAGGGGTTAAGTGTGTCCTAGGGAGTGGTTCTAACTGGGGGGGGGCTCACTACACTATGACAGGGAGCACTGCTCCCGATGACAGGGAGCAGTAGATCCCTGTCATGTTGCTAGGAAGAACAGGGAAATGCCTTGTGTACATCTGCTGCTCCGTGTCATGATCGCGAGCCCCTGGCGGCCATAGAGTCTCTGAGACCTGCGGGCACGCTCATGGAGTACGAGGCGCGTGCACGCCCACTAAGCTGCATCTTAAAGGGGGCATACAGGTACTCCCAATTGCCCAGCCATGCCATTGTGCCGACGTATATGGTCGTGCACTGGTCGGCAAGGGGTTAAATGTGTTTTTAGAGAAGTATTAAGTATGGGGATGCCTTAAAAAAAACACTCCCTGTTGATGGGGATACACGTGCTAGAACGAGTACACAAAAAACCCCAAACCCAGCAGATGGAGGAGAGGCTTCTCACCCTGAGAGCTAAATTAAATTACCTACTTTTTGACAAAGCAAAGGCAAAACTTGTTCTGGGCAGGAGAATGTTTTATGAATAAGGGAAAAAACCCAGTAAAATGCTGGCTAATGCCCTGATGAATGCTAGAGCAAGAACCTATATATCCCAGATTAAATCTAAAGAGAACACAGTGCTCACCTGATTCTCGGTAATTGTCCAGGTGTACTACTACTACTACTACATGTATACTCCCTTTATAACCTAGTCGACTATGTGCCCAGGCATACCTACAGACGTTGGGGATGCCCTTTGGTCAGCGGTAGCTGTTTCCGACTTGGAAGCCCCTTTGACAACAGGTGAGTGAGTTCCTAGGTGCCTTAACATCTATGAAACTGGGCAAAGCACCTGGGTCAGATGGACCTACTCTAACTCCAGGTATCAGTACTAAAATCCTGGCCTCAAGATTGTTGAAATACTTCCCATCTCTGATACACCTGGACCAGTTGACGTTCACCCCGGATAAAGAATGTAGGGACAATACTCAGCGAGCGTGTTTTAAGCACTATACACTATTTCCACACATTTCATGAATCACTAGTACTTTTGTCCGCAGGTGTGGAAAAAGCATTTGACAGGGTGGCATGACCATTTCTTAAGGCTACCCTAGACCATATAGGCCTGGGTGATGGGATGTCTCAATCGATCACGGCACTTTACTCAACTCCATTAGCACGGGTTAAGGTCAATGAATGCTCTCTGAAACGTTCCCTATACATAATGGGACACGGCTAACCACTGTCCCCCCCATTATTTTTGTTCTAACGATAGAACCCTTTCTGAGAACCATCAGAGCTCACATGGATATAAGAGGCATCACCACTAAGGGTAGCAGACATAAACTGGCTGCCTAAGCAGACAATCTGATATTTTTTTTTGGGATCTTTTCACTATTCCTTTTGCAAGAACTCTGTCTCTTTGAAAATCTTTCTAATTTTATAATAAACTACTCTGAATCAGAGGCTATGGGTGTCGCTGTTGACCATTCCTTACAACAGCAGATTGCGTCCCAATTCCACATTAAGTGGACGACTTCTTATTTAAGATACTTGGGAATAGCTAAGGTTTTGGCCGTTCGATTGAACACTGTGATCACCGCCCTGGTGCTTGTAGACCAATCTGGGTTTATGCGAGGTAGGGGAACATACATTAACATCCGACGGCTGCTTACACATCTGTCTAGGGCGGATGGGGACGGTTCCGGGGTAGTGGCCTCTCCTAGCTGCTGAAAAGGCATTTGATTCAGTGGAGTGGTGCTACCTCTGGGCCGTCCTAAGTAAATTTGGGTTTGGCCCTCGGTTTATCAGGTCGGTTCCGCTGCTTTATCATGATCCTAGGGCTAGGGTATATACTAACAACTCTGTCCCCGCCTTTTCCCCTGACTCGAGGTACCAGATAGGGTTGCTCGCTCTCCCCGGGCCTGTTTTCACTAGCAATAGAGCCTTTGGCGGCAAACATCAGATCTGCTTCTTTGGTCAAAGGCATCCAGGTGGGGGTGGTAGTAGACAAGATATCCTTATATGCAGACGACACTCTCTTGTTTTTGAAAGATGTCTCCTCTCTCCCAACGACCCTTCAAATTATTGATATCTTTGGGTCCTTTTTGGGCATCAGGGTCAATTGGGGAAAGTCACTCTTGTCCCCCCTGCACGCTTCAGATCCTCCTCCCCAACTAATACTCCGTTAGCTTGGACTAATGAATTTAAGAATTTGGGAGCAGGCCCCCTTGTCCTCATATTATGACTTGAATCTTTTGCCATTGCTTAGGGCCTTCTCTCAGAGGTGCATGGCCTGGAGGTCTCTAACTCCAGTGGGCAGAGTGAACCTTGTCAAGATGGTATATTTACCCAAATCCCTGTACCTTTTCCGTAGTTCTCCTTTCAGCATCCTTTTTCAATAAACTACATGGCATTATCTCCTCCTTTGTGTGGAATGGGAGACCTCCGCGTTTGGGCATTTCTACCTTACAGCTACCTCTCACTCAGGGGGGGCTTGTCCCTACCTAACTTTCAGGCTTATTTATGGGCGGCGGTCCTGGTAACGGTAAGATGGTGGTTCTCCCTGCCTAGAGATAACCCTGCTGTTACTCTGGAAGTGGCAATCATGGGGTCATATTCCACTCTTAGCAATCCAGTGTTCAGGGGAGTAAGATCCCACGCTGGGATTACAGACCTACTGCGTACCACTGTCTTGGTATGGCACAGGGCAAGGGCCCATTATCGCTTTCCGGAGACTTCTCCCCCCCGGGCAATTCGAACATCCCACATTTAAATAGTATTCCAGACCCACGGGTGTGGGCAACGAGGGGGATAGTGGATTTCGAAGATGTGGTTCTGAACGGCAGGCTGCGTTCCTTTCCAGACCTCAGGGCTGCGTATGCACTACCACAGTGGATGCTGTTTAGGTATTACCAACTCCGTCATGCATTTCAGAAACAGTCCCCCCCCTCTCACCTTGGAGTCAGACCCAGTAGAGGGATTACTTACTGCCGAGGTAGTGGACAAGCCTTTATCTGCCCTATATTTCTACCTATCTATAGCCCCCACTAAAAAATTAGTGAGGGCCTTTGGTAAATGGCAGGTGGACATCCATGCTTTAACTGAGTAGGGCTGGGTTGTTTGGCTTCCTTTGTTACTAACATGATCTCAGCCAGAGACCGTTTTCTCCAAGTTAAATTCCTACATAGAGCCTACTTCACCCCGAAAAGACATAACAGCCATAAACCCTGCGGTCCCAATATCTTGCCCTAGATGCGGTTCACAGGCAGCTTCCTTTTTACATATGGTCTGGTCATGTGCATGCCAAGGTGCATATTGGTCAGCAGTTCTTGCTGATCTCAATCGAGTTACTTCTTTAATCCTTGAGTCGGACCCCCCCCCACTTCTCTTCTCTCCCTTCCTACTGTTCCCTCTCTTTTCGGACTACCTCCTCATACATATAACACAGCAAACCTGTTGGAGAAATATTTTACTTTATATTGTATAAGTTAAACATCTTTTCCTCCTGGGATGCTGGATGATTTGGATATGTAGTAATTCCTATAGTTACGAAATTGATGTCGAATGTGCTTGTTCATCGCTTGCACTGCAAAGATTCTGAATAAACTTTTCTTGTTAAAAAACAAAAAAGATACTTGGGAATGAATGTCCCTTGTAACTTATGAAGGAAATTGACTTACACTACGCCCCTCTGCCCTGAAAAATCAAACAGGATCTCAAATGGTGGGGAAGGGACATGTTTACTTGGTTCGGTCGTATAAACATCCTAAAAATTAATGGTATGTCCAGGCTTAATTACCTACTTCAAGCCCTTCTGATAAAACTCCCATCTGGGTTTTTGAAGGGCTATGCTCCAGTTTTTAAAAATCTTTTGAATAGGCAAAGCAGCGAGGCTGCGGAGATCCATTCTTGCTCTACCCAAAGTAACAGGGTTCTCCGACCCTGTGAAGTACCACAAAGCTGCTCACCTGGCGAGGGTGGTTGATTGGTGTGTAACACAACAAAAAGTTATGGGTACATCTGGAACAGGTGACAACTGTTTTGGGCAGGACATCCATGGCATTTGGACAGATCGTTACTACCACTAATTAAGCAGCACCCGCTTGCAGGAGCCACTCTTCAGGTGACCAAGAGTTTTTAAATGTACTTCCATCTCACTATATCCTAGCCCTATGACTCCTATATTGGGTTTGACTGAGTTTCAACCTGGACTTTACGACTCGCGTTTCACCTCACTTTTAGGCCCCTTTCACACTTGTACGACCTGAAAGTTGTGTGACTTTGCTGTGCAAATTTGACGCTACTTGAAGCAATGCCTGTGTAACCTTGAGGTCTTTGGACATCAAGTCTCATCAAAGTCGGACCAAAGTAGTGCCTGCACAGGACAAGTTGCACAAGTGCGAACTTACCTTACAGAGAGGCCATTTCTGATTATTACACTTCTCTAGAAATCACCATCCAATGATGACTCATGAAGTTTTCGCAGGATCTAGATTTTTTCAGACGGCACAACTGAGCGCATATTTGCATTTCTTACCTGCTGAGTTTGGAAAAGTGAGAGAACCATCCTTGTTCGAGCACACCTACCAGGAAGGTCAACCCATCTGGCATTCGCTAGCAAATCTCTGTGCCTCTCTGATAGCGCTAAGGCTCCATTCACACCATGGTGTTCCGGATCAAGGGCAGAATCACCGCGAAATGCGGGACGTGCTTGCGATCCCCGTTACTTTTAATGGCACCCAAATCGTGGGGGGATTTTGCCGCAATTGTCACCAGAAGAATCGCAATAAAATCGTGCAAACAAAGCCACGGGACGCTTGTTGCCCAAAAGAAGTTCTGGGCGAGAATCCTGGCAAAATCACGCTGCGATTTGGGTGCCATTGAAAGTAACAGGGATCACAAGCATGTCCCATGATTTGAGGTGATTCCGACCATGATCCGGGACGCCATGGTGTGAATGGAGCCTAAATGTCCCACAAGAACTCCCCTTCCTGCACCCATGGGAGAAGGACCTGCACACGACCTTCTCTCAAAAACAAAAGGAAATAATTTTACCCACACAGCAGTAGAGATGCACTGATCAGAGAAAAAGGTGCCGATAATGGTGCCAAAAACACATGCAATTTTACTGTGTTTATGGTTTGTTTTTCTTGTCATTTGACTCAAAAACCACATCAAAAATGTAACATAGGTGCGATAATGATGCATTCTTGCTGCGTTTTAAAAAAATGCAGCAAGCAGGATTTTTAACAGCGCAACGGACCAGTGTGAAGACGTGTGAAAAAGAGGGGATAAGTATGGCGCTACTCTTAATAAGAGGTGACCTACAACCTCTAAATACTTGAGGGGTGTGTGTCACGGGTGCATTTAGTGCAAAAAGTGACAATAAAAGTGCAGAAAATAAATATTTGTATATTCACAAAAATCCACAAAAAAATTCTACCTAACTACTTATATATAATGCATATTGTTATGTTCAAACGAAAACACAATCCTGTGCAAACCTGCAATTCAAAGTGACATTTCGGTGCAAAAAAATCCAACATATATGACTGGTGTATATTGTTGCTGTGAAACTGGGTTCAGAAATATGCATATACTGTCCTTAACCACTTCCCGCCCGCCCTATAGCGGATTGACGTCCGGGAAGTGGTTGTGTTATCCTGACTGGGCGTCATATGACGTCCAGCAGGATAACATGCCGCAGCGCGCCCCCGGGGGCGCGCATCGCGGCGATCGGTGGAGCGGTCTGTCAGTCTGACACACCGCTACACTGATCTTGGTAAAAAGCCTCCGGCGGAGGCTCTTTACCACGTGATCAGCCGTGTCCAATCACGGCTGATCACGCTGTCAATAGGAAGAGCCATTGATCGGCTCTTCCTCACTCGCGTCTGCCAGACGCAAGTAGAGGAGAGCCGATCGGCGGCTCTCCTGGCAGGGGGGGTCTGCGCTGATTGTTTATCAGCGCAGCCCCCCCCGCAGATCACCCCACTGGACTACCAGGGATGCCACTAGGACCACCAGGGAAGGAGCAACGTGGATGGCCAGGTATGTACCCCATGGCCATCCACATGTGCCCAATCTGTGCCAATCAGTGCCCACAAATGGGCACTGATTGGCACTATTATGCCAAAGATCTGCCCAGCAATGCCCAGATCTGCCCAGCAATGCTATATCAGTGCCACCTGTCATTGCCCATCTGTGCCAGCTGTCATTGCCCATCGGTGCCACCTGTCAGTGCCCATCTGTGCCCATCAGTGCCCACCTATTAGTGCCCATCAGTGCCACACATCAGTGCCACACATAAGTACCCATCAGTGCCACCCATATATGCCAATCAATGCCACCTACGAGTGCCCATCAATGCCGCCTATGTGTGCCCATCGGGGCCACCTATGAGTGCCCATCAGTGCCGCATACCAGTGCCACCTATCGGTGCCCATCAGTGCCACCTATCAGTGCCCATCAGTGCCGCCTATCAGTGCCCATCATCAGTGCCCGTTAGTGCGACCTCATCAGTGCCACCTCATTGGTGCCACCTCATCGGTGCCCATCAGTGCAGCTATATCAGTGCCCATTATTGAAGGAGAAAGCGTACTTATTTACAAAAAAAATTAACAGAAACAAAGAAAAACTTGTTTTTTTTCGAAATTTTCGGTCTTTTTTTATTTGTTGCGCAAAAATAAAAACCGCAGAGGTGATCAAATACCACCAAAAGAAAGCTCTATTTGTGGGAACAAAATGATAAAAAATTGTTTGGGTACAGTGTAGCATGACCGCGCAATTGTCATTCAAATTGGAACAGCGCTGAAAGGTGAAAATTGGGCTGGGCGGGAAGGTGTCTAAGTGCCTGGTATTGAAGTGGTTAAACCCTGGTGTATGAAAAAGTCCAATAAAGTGACAATGTACTCCTTCAAATTGTTCTGTTCTTCTGGGAAAACAGTGCCTCATAAGAAACGCACTCACCGCTATTATTCACCCCACAAGGAGGTAATTCACCTTCACAGTATGAGCCACTGTGCAGCCTGTGGAGTGGGAGGAAACTTCCTGTCCTGTGTTCTCCAAGTGCCTCCTTGTCTGTGATGTAAGTGGTCTCCTCACCGTTAACCTCTGAGATGTTGCCCACATGTAGAGAGGAAAGAGACTCCATAGTGTGATACCGTACAAATATGCAAACATTTATTAATAATACTGATGGGTACTCACATTTATTAAAAATCATTAAAAGCGAAAACAGTATTTAAAAACAGGAAACTGGAGCGATCTGCGCTCCACGGCTCGAAACCGGAAGTGATGCAATGATGCTGTATAGTCCCGACCTACGCGTTTTGTCTATGGGACGTCATCTGGAGCGGTGCCATCCTGCTACACCATCCGGTTTTTATATGGTATGAGGTGTGTCCTAAATTGATGGCCATGTGACCGTGGCCATTTTTGGTTAGTTCAGACTTCAGCATGACGGATGCTATTGCTAGTAGTGTGATTTAAAATGCCAATAGATAACACTACTCTGCAACATGACGGGGGATAATTTTAAAAGGACTACTTAACTCCAAGTTGTAACGGACACACCACATAATACCAAAATACATATCATAATACACAATATTACAAATTAAAATTAAGTTGATAAGAAATATAATTGCGTTATGGTATTGTGCTGGACTAGGGGTAAAAAAATGATGCTAGAGGATGTATAGTGACATCTGAAGGTGGACATAAAAGAAAAGAGGGTATTATTGCGATAAAAAATGCAAAAAATTGCAAAAAATTGCAGAGAGTCGCATAAAGTCGCTAGTTGCAAAAAAATTGCTAGAAAATTGCTAAAAAGTATGTAAAGTGCATTTATACATGCCTTCATCATTAAAAATGCAAAACATGCAAAAGAAGGCGGAAAATCGCAGTAAGACACATAAAGTCGCAAAATGCAAAAAAGTTACTAAAATGCTAAAAATTGCTAAAAAAAGGTTGTAAAGTGCATTTATACATACAAAAATGCCTTCATCATTCAAAAATAGCCTTCATCATACAAAAAATAGTACAATGGTGTTATACTAGTGGCATCTTAGATTAAAGGTGGAAGTGATGTATTGTGTAGTAACATCAATAGGTCATGAGAAATAGGAAAAAAGAAGGAGGTGTAATTGAGGCAAAAAGGCCAAAAATTGCAAAAAACGCAGTAAATCGCATAAAGCCGCAAATAGCTAAAATTGCTGAGAAATGTATGTCAGATGTATCACATGCATACAGAAATGCTTTATAAACATATGATGAAGACCATAGTTGATGGGGGAACTTCAACAAAAGGAGATAAAATTAGAAGTTGGTGAGGAAGCAGTTTAAATCTATGTCAATGTTCAGGCCTTTAGGCTGAAGGGTGTCTAAAGTAAAGATCCACCTGGTCTTATTTTGGGAGATTTTTATTCTTTTATTATCTCCTCTCCAATGTCCCTTTATCTTGTCTATACCATAAAAAATGAGACCAGATGGGTCCTCATTGTGGCACTCTTTAAATTGTCTGGATACACCATGCTTGTGTAAAGCCTGTTTTGATATTGCTTACGTGTTCCCTAATTCTAACGAATAAGGGTCTGGTAGTTCTGCCCCCATATTGCTTGTGGCAAGGGCATTCCAGAACATATGTGATGTGTGCTGGTGCACGTTATTAACTCCTTTATTGTGTATTCTTTCCCTGTAGTAAGAGATCTAAAAGCCACCTTCTTTCGTTCCATTTTTTTGCTTTTTCTGCAGGGAAGACACTTTCCACATTTCAAAAATCCATTTAGATCTTTGGAAATCTTGATTTGTTTAGGGGGGATCTAGTGCATTGTGCACCAACCTATTTCTTAGAGCAGGAGCTCTTCAGTAAATGAAAGAGGATTTATTTGGAAGTAAGTTTCTTAAAATGTTGTCCGACCGTAGAACTGGCCAGTGTTTTTTAACCACTTCAATACCAGGCACTTATGCACCTTCCCGCCCAGACCAATTTTCAGCTTTCAGCGCTCTCACACTTTGAATGACAATTACTCAGTCATGCTACACTGTATCCAAACAAAATGTTTATCATTTTCTTCTCACAAATAGAGCTTTCTTTTGGTGGTATTTAATCACCACTGGGTTTTTCATTTTTTGCGATATAAGCAAAAAAACTGCGAAAATTTTGAAAAAAACATACTTTTTTTTAGTTTCTATTGTAAAATTTTGCAAACAAGTCATTTTTCTTCATAAATTTGTGCGTAAATGTATACTGCTACATATCTTTGGTAAAAATAACCCAAATTAATGTATATTATTTGGTCTTTGTGAAAGTTATAGAGTCTACAAACTATGGTGCCAATCACTGAAAATTTATCACAACTGATGTACTATCTCACCTGAAGGCCTATCTCATTTCTTGAGACACTAACAAGCCAGGAAAGTACAAATACCCCCCAAATGACCCCTTTTTGGAAAGTAGACAGTCCAATGTATTTACTAAGAGGCATGGTGAGTTTTTTGAAGCTGTAATTTTTTCCCACAATTCTTGGGAAAATTAAGATTTTTTTTTTTTTTTGACAAACTGGTCATATTAACAGGTTATTTCTCTCACACAGCATATGCATAATTGCAACTACACCCCAAAATACATTCTGCTACTCCTCCTGAGTATAGCGATACCACATGTGTGAGACTTTTACACAGCCTGGCCACATACAAAGGACCAACACTGAAGTAGCACTTTCATGCGTTTTACAAGCATAAATTGCACATATCCTTTCTCAACCACTTATTACACTTTTGAAGGTCCTGGAGCACCAGGACAATTGAATTGTCCACAAAATGACCCCATTTTGGAAAGCACACACCCCAACGTATAATCTATGAGGCATAATGAGTCTTTTGAACGGTTCATTTTTTTCCAGAAGTTTTTGGAAAATGTGGAAAAAAAATGAAAATGCATTTTTTTTACACAAAGTTGTCCATTTATAAGATATTTCTAACACATAGCATGTACATAGCAAAAATGACACCCCAAAATGCATTCCTCTACTCCTCCTGAGTATGGCGATACCACATGTGTGAGGCTTTTACACAGCCTGGCCACATACAAAGGCCCAACATTGAAGTAGCACTTTCATGCGTTTTACAAGCATAAATTGCACATATCCTTTCTCAACCACCTATTACAGTTTTGAAGGCCCTGGAGCACCAGAACAATGGAATTATCCACAAAATGACCCCATTTTGGAAAGCACACACCCCAACGTATAATCTGTGAGGCATAATGAGTCTTTTGAAGGGTTCATTTTTTTCCAGAAGGTTTTGAAAAAAGTGAAAAAAAAATGAAAATGCATTTTTTTTACACAAAGTTGTCCATTTATAACATATTTCTAACACATAGCATGTACATAGCAAAAATGACACCCCAAAATGCATTCCTCTACTCCTCCTGAGTATAGCGATACCACATGTGTGAGACTTTTACACAGCCTGGCCACATACAAAGGGCCAACACTGAAGTAGCACTTTCAGGCGTTCTACAAGCATAAATTGCACATATCCTTTCTCAACCACCTATTACACTTTTGAAGGCGCTGGAGCGCCACGACAATTGAATTGTCCACAAAATGACCCCATTTTGGAAAGCACACACCCCAACGTATAATCTATGAGGCATAATGAGTCTTTTGAACGGTTCATTTTTTTCCAGAAGTTTTTGGAAAATGTGGAAAAAAAATGAAAATGCATTTTTTTTACACAAAGTTGTCCATTTATAAGATATTTATAACACATAGCATGTATATAGCAAAAATGACACCCCAAAATGCATTCCTCTACTCCTCCTGAGTATGGCGATACCACATGTGTGAGGCTTTTACACAGCCTGGCCACATACAAAGGCCCAACATTGAAGTAGCACTTTCATGCGTTTTACAAGCATAAATTGCACATATCCTTTCTCAACCACCTATTACAGTTTTGAAGGCCCTGGAGCACCAGAACAATGGAATTATCCACAAAATGACCCCTATTTTGGAAAGCACACACCCCAACATATAATCTGTGAGGCATAATGAGTCTTTTGAAGGGTTCATTTTTTTCCAGAAGGTTTTGAAAAAAGTGAAAAAAAAATGAAAATGCATTTTTTTTTACACAAAGTTGTCCATTTATAAGATATTTCTAACACATAGCATGTACATAGCAAAAATGACACCCCAAAATGCATTCCTCTACTCCTCCTGAGTATGGCGATACCACATGTGTGAGGCTTTTACACAGCCTGGCCACATACAAAGGCCCAACATTGAAGTAGCACTTTCATGCGTTTTACAAGCATAAATTGCACATATCCTTTCTCAACCACCTATTACAGTTTTGAAGGCCCTGGAGCACCAGAACAATGGAATTATCCACAAAATGACCCCATTTTGGAAAGCACACACCCCAACGTATAATCTGTGAGGCATAATGAGTCTTTTGAAGGGTTCATTTTTTTCCAGAAGGTTTTGAAAAAAGTGAAAAAAAAATGAAAATGCATTTTTTTTACACAAAGTTGTCCATTTATAACATATTTCTAACACATAGCATGTACATAGCAAAAATGACACCCCAAAATGCATTCCTCTACTCCTCCTGAGTATAGCGATACCACATGTGTGAGACTTTTACACAGCCTGGCCACATACAAAGGGCCAACACTGAAGTAGCACTTTCAGGCGTTCTACAAGCATAAATTGCACATATCCTTTCTCAACCACCTATTACACTTTTGAAGGCGCTGGAGCGCCATGACAATTGAATTGTCCACAAAATGACCCCATTTTGGAAAGCACACACCCCAACGTATAATCTATGAGGCATAATGAGTCTTTTGAACGGTTCATTTTTTTCTAACATGGTCCATAATGTCATGGGTCTTTACAGGCAGCAATATGGTCAGCACAGCCAAAGTATTGGTCCGGGCAGCAGAAAGGACCATCAAGCTTAGGGCCAGGGGGCCAGGGGTAGAGGCTTCTCCCACCCAAATCGCTTTGAAGCCTCCGGGCAACCAGACCCTGTTCTGGGAGCACAGAAAACGAAAAACTGGTTTTCTCTACTCAGAACGCTATTCTGAAGCCCCTCACATACGTGAGATCCCTGTGTACTAAAGTAGATGGCCAAAAGATCAGTCCAAGTGTAAGGCAAAAACATGGTCGATTTAACAGGCCAAGGTCGGTACACGTGGAAGTCAGAAACGTGGTTTAAATCGGCAGGCAGAGGCATTGTCGGTAAACAGGCTAAGGTTGGTACACGTGCAAGTCAGAAACGTGGTTTAAATCGGCAGGCAGAGGCATCGTCGGTAAACAGGCTGAGGTTGGTACACATGCAAGTCAGAAACGTGCAGAAACGGCAAGCAAAGACATCGTCGGTAAACAGGCCAGGGTCAGTTAATTAACATGGTAGCAGGCAAATGGGGAAATGGCAGTCTGGTAATAATACAGGGAACTAATATTGGATGAATGCATGATAATTTCTGAAGCAATCTCCGATGCACAGGCCAGGTTGGGAGGGACATTGGGGACAATAATAGCTGGAATCTCTTCTTACTCCTCCTCTGCTGCATACACGGCATTTTTTTGGCGTCTTCTTCCAGATTCTGTGGGGGGAATGCTATAGGGAAGGTGTTGCTCGTGAAGTCTACTCACAGCATCCGAGCGAATGCTTCCTGGGGCGGGACCTTGTGGGTAAATGAGGGCAGTGACGATCGATTCAAAATACTTGAGGTAGGTTACTTGGTTTTGAGTTGCTTTTTGGTAGCAGACAAACGAATTAAAAAGGGCCATGTGAAAAAGGTGAAAGGCAACTTTCTTGTACCAGTAACGGGACTTTCTGTTTGATAAGTAGGGTTGTAGCATCTGATCGTTTAAATCCACCCCCCCCCATATACATATTGTAGTCGTGGACACATTCGGGCTTTACAATGGGGCCGCGTCTTCTTTGGATCTCCACCACGGTGTCATCGTGGATGGTAGAGAGCATGTGGACATCTTTCTTGTCCCTCCACTTCATGGCCAACACCTCCTCGTTCCTCATGAATGCCGATTCTCCCTTTCTTAATTTTTTTGCTAGCAGATTTTTTGGGAATCCCTTACGGTTTTTTTTGAAGGTACCACAGGCCGGGGTTTTTTTATTATAAAGGTGACGAAAAAGGGGCAGGCTGGTATAGTAGTTGTCGACATATAAATGGTATCCTTTGTCGAATAGGGGGTATGCCAGCTCCCAGACAATTTTTCCACTGGTTCCAATATATGTGGGGCAATCATGGGGCTGGAGCTGGGAATCTTTGCCTTCGTAGATCCGGAATGTGAAGACATATCCAGTGGCTCGATCGCATAATTTATTTAACTTCACTCCATACCTGGATCTCTTGCTTGGTATATACTGCTTGAAGTGCAGTCGGCCAGTGAAATGTATGAGGGACTCGTCCACACAAATTTTTTGGTCTGGGATGAAAACTTCTCTGAATCACTGGGAAAAGGAATTGATTGGGGGGCGTATCTTGAACAATTTGTCATGGTTGGGATGATCTCGGGGAGGGCACTGGGAATTGTCACCGAAGTAGAGAAAACGCATAATCATGTCATATCTTGTCCTGGACATGACAGCGGAATATATGGGCATGTGTTGGATGGGGTGGGTGGACCAATATGCATGGGCTTCATTCTTTTTTGTAAGCCCCATATTGAATGTTAGGCCCAAAAACTTTTTAAATTCATCCAGTGTGACACATCGCCACTGGAACATGCGGGCGTAGGAAGAATTGGGGTTGGCAGCAATAAATTGGGATGCATATAAATTAGTTTGATCCACCATATCCTGTAGAAAATCTTGGGGGAAAAATAAAGAAAAATAATCGAATTCAGAAAAATTCGTAGTGTCGGGCTGCACACCTGGCTGTGCGGTGAAAGGGGGGATGATAGCAGGTCTTGAGTTGGCAGGCAACCATAAGGGGTTTGCCAGGGCATCGGGAAGGTAGGACTGGGGCGGGGTTCTTCGGGTTGGGCGGGTAATTCCAGTGCTTGTACTGGGCTCCTCTTCCTCTTCCTGGGGTCTGGCGCTGCTGGTGGTAATTCCAGTGCTTGTATTGGGCTCCTCTTCCTCTTCCTGGGGTCTGGTGCTGCTGGTGGTGGGCAGATCTCCTGATCTTGGTCCTGATCTCAATCTTTTGGGAGGGACGGTTTCCTCCGCGGACTCGGACTCTGATCCACTATCCTCCACTGGCTCGTATTCCGAACCAGATGATGTGAGCTCCCCGCTTCTCCCATCATCCGACATGGCAAGAATCTCATATGCCTCCTCAGGTGTGTAAACCCTTTGTGACAATATGGCAATTCTTATTGGCGGGCCTGTGTGGTGGTACAGATGGTGGTATGGGTGGTGGTACCGATGGAGGTACGGGTGGTGGTGGTGGTGGTGGTGGCGGTACGGGTGGTGGTGGTATCGATGGCGGTACAGGTGGTGGTGGCGGTACAGGTGGTGATTGTGGTACCGGTACAGGTGGTGGTGGCGGTACGGGTGGTGGTGGTACCGATGGCGGTACAGGTGGTGGTGGCGGTACAGGTGGTGGTGGCGGTACAGGTGGTGGTGGCGGTACCGGTGGCGGTACAGGTGGTGGTGGTACCAATGGCGGTACGGGTGGTAGTGGCGGTACAGGTGGTGATGGCGGTACAGGTGGCGGTACTGATGGTGGTACGGGTGGGGGTGGTACCGATGGCGGCACTAGTGGCGATACTGGTAGCGGCCTGTGTGGCAGTATAGATGGTGGGCCTGATGGAGGTACTAGTGGCGTTACTGGTGGTGGTACCGATGGCGGTACTGGTAGCCTGTGTGGCGGTACCGATGGCGGTACTGGTAGCCTGTGTGGCGGTACCGATGGCGGTGGGCCTGTGACAGATGGGCTGGTTGACAGATGGGCTGATTGACAGATGGGCTGATTGACAGATGGGCTGACTGACAGATGGGCTGATTGACAGATGGGCTGATTGACAGATGGGCTGATTGGCTGGGCTCTGTGACAGGTCCTCTTTATTGGGGGGGGCCGTGTTGTGCACAGTACAGTACAAACAGTATTGTCAGACAGACACTGAATAACTCACTGATCCCTGCTCTCTCCTCTCACGATCGGTGTGTGAGGAGAGAGCAGGGATCAGATAGTAACAGCTACTTTTTGTTTACATTTGTGACAGGCTGTGATTGGACACAGCCGGTCACCTGGTAAACAGCCGCCGAGTTTATTGTGACAGGTGATCGGCTGTGACTTTGACACAGCCGATCACGGGGTAAACAGCCAATAGAATTGGCTGTTTACCTAGATCGGGGAAGCGCTGTGTCCGAGGGACACGCGCCGCCGCCGATCGCCGCGCTGCGCGCTCCCGCGGGCACGCGCCGGCATGTTATCCTGCTGGACGTCATATGACGCCCAGTCAGGATAACGCAACCACTTCCCGGACGTCAATATGCTATTGACCGGGCGGGAAGTGGTTAAGAACCTTTTCTACTAATTTATGCTGTCGGCTGAAACCTGTGAGGTTTCTGTCCATTGCTCTGATTTGATTCTGTAGGGATTCCAGGTTCTTCTTTTTGTATCCCTTTTCCAAGAACCTCTCTATGAGTATATTGGCCTGGTAATCATAGTCTTTGAGGGTACTGCAATTACGTCGGATGCGCATAAGTTGGCCTTTTGGAATATTTCCTACCCATTTGGGGTGATGACAGCTATTAGTGGGAATGTATCCGTTGCAATCGGTCTTCTTGAAAAAAGTTCTGGTGTGTAATTCCCTTCCTGCCTTAAAAATTTGGAGGTCCAGATAATCAGTGCTTTGTTTGTCCCATACTCCTGTGAATGTAATGCCATAAATATTGTGTCCAGGTGGATCTTTACTTTAGACACCCTTCAGCCTAAAGGCCTGAACAGTGACATTGATTTAAACTGCTTCCTCACCAACTTCTAATTTTATCTCCTTTTGTTGAAGTTCCCCCATCAACTATGGTCTTCATCATATGTTTATAAAGCATTTCTGTATGCATGTGATACATCTGACATACATTTCTCAGCAATTTTAGCTATTTGCGGCTTTATGCGGTTTACGGCATTTTTTGCAATTTTTGGCCTTTTTGCAGTTTTGCCGCAATTACACCCCCTTCTTTTTTCCTATTTCTCATGACCTATTGATGTTACTACACTATACATCACTTCCACCTTTAATCTAAGATGCCACTAGTATAACACCATTGCACTATTTTTGTATGATGAAGGCTATTTTTGAATGATGAAGGCATTTTTGTATGTATAAATGCACTTTACAACCTTTTTTTAGCAATTTTTAGCATTTTAGTAACTTTTTTGCATTTTGCGACTTTATGCGATTTGCTGCGATTTTCCGCCTTCTTTTGCATTTTTGATGATGAAGGCATGTATAAATGCACTTTACATACTTTTTAGCAATTTTCTAGCAATTGTTTTGCAACTTGCGACTTTATGCGACTCGCTGCGATTTTTTGCAATTTTTCATCCCAATAATACCCTCTTTTCTCTTCTGTCCACCTTCAGATGTCACTATACATCCTCTAACATCACTTTTTTTACCCCTAGTCCAGCACAATACCATAATGCAATTATATTTCTTATCAACTTAATTTTAATTTGTAATATTGTGTATTATGATATATATTTTGGTATTATGCAGTGTGTCCATTACAACTTGGAGTTAAGTAGTCCTTTTAAAATTATCCCCCGTCATGTTGCAGAGTAGTGTTATCCATTGGCATTTTAAATCACAATACTAGCAATAGCATCCGCCATGCTGAAGCCTGGACTAACCAAAAATGGCCACGGTCACATGGCCATCGATTTAGGACACACCTCATACCATGTAAAAACCAGATGGCGTAGCTGGATGGCACAGATCCAGATGACCTCCCATAGACGAAACGCGTAGGTCAGGACTATAAAGCGTCATTGCATCACTTCTGTTTTCGAGCCGTGGAGTGCAGATCGCTCCAGTTTCCTGTTTTTAAATACTGTTTTCACTTTTAATGATTTTTAATAAATGTGAGTACCCATCAGTATTATTAATAAATGTTTGGATATTTGTACGGTATCACACTATGGAGTCTCTTCCCTCTCTACATGTGGGCAACATCTAAGAGGTTAACAGTGAGGAGACCACTTACATCGCAGACAAGGAGGCACTTGGAGAACACAGGACAGGAAGTTTCCTCCCACTCCACAGGCTGCACAGTGGCTCATACTGTGAAGGTGAAATACCTCCTTGTGGGGAATAATAATATCGGTGAGTGCGTTTCTTATGGGGCACTGTTTTCCAAGAAGCACAGAACAATTTGAAGGAGCACATTGTCACTTTATTGGACTTTTTTATACACCAGGGTTTAGGGACGGTATATGCATATTTCTGAACCCAGTTTCACAGCAACAATTTACACCAGTCATATATGTTGGATTTTTTTGCACAGAAATGTCACTTTGAATTGCAGGTTTGCACAGGATTGTGTTTTTGTTTGAACATAACAATATGCATAATATATAAGCGGTTAGGTAGTTTACACAGTAGGATTTTTTTGTGGATTTTTGTGAATATACAAATATTTATTTTCTGCACTTTTATTGTCACTTTTTGCACTAAATGCACCCGTGACACACACCCCTCAAGTATTTAGAGGTTGTAGGTCACCTCTTGATAAGAGCAGCGCCATACCTATCCCCTCTTTTTCACATTTCTTCTAAATTCACCTTAGGGTGAATTTATTGATAGAGGCTGCAGCTCCTCATTTTTCATTTTCACCATAAGCGCGGGGGTCTAATAATTTTTTCACCAGTGTGAAGAGGTACCTAGAATTTAAAGGGATGCATTTTTCTTGAGCTAAAGGTGCCAACAATGGCCAGCAATAAATTCATATTCATTTGAATTGATGAAGTAATTAACCACTTGCCGACCGGCTCACACCGATATATGCCAGCAAAGTGGCACGGGTGCACAAAACAACGTACATGTACGTCGCTGCATCATCATCGGCTAGCGGACGCAAGCCCGCGGACTCTATGTCCGCTGGTGGCCCGTGATTGTGGCACGGAGAGGCAGAACGGGGAGATGCCTCTGTAAGCAAGGCATTTCCCTGTTCTGCCTAGCAACATGACAGGGATCTACTGCTCCCAGTGATCGGGAGCAGTGATCTCTGTCATGTTCTAGTGAGCCCATCCCCCCTACAGTTAGAACATGCTAAGGGAAAACAGTTAACCCCTTGATCACACCCTAGTGTTTAACCCCTTCCCTGCCAGTGACATTTACAAAGTAATCAGTGCATTTTTATAGCACTGATCGCTCTATAAATGCCAATGGTCCCAAAATAGTGTCAAAAGTGTCCGATCTGTCCCTCGCAATCACGATAAAAAATCACCGCCATCACTAATAAAAAAAAATATTAATAAAAATGCCATAAATCTCATTCTTGGGGCGTGACCGGATGAGAGGGTGAACGGAGGTGTGTGTCTCTCCACGCTCCAGCTCCCTGCTGCTGCTGCCCATGTTACTCATGCTGGTTTGATCTGAACTCCGAACCCTCTACTGCCTGAGACTCTTGTGTCTTCTTTGCTCCGTGGAAGCATCCTTACCTGGCGGACCCCGGCACGGAAGGGGGAAACGGCTGGCAGCATTGGGGCCGTTCGGTTCTCCTGTGTGGATAAGGCGAGCTGATTGTGTACATCAGGCTCGTGCGGTCGCCTGGCAACACACTACGCTCTCGCGGGAGCTGAGCTCCACGCGCACTGATGAGGAAGAGAAGCGACGGCGTACAGACTGACTTGCACGGGGATTCGATAGAACCGGCAGCAAGTAGGACGGAGTCCGGGACATCAGGGGGGTTCGCTGGAGGGGCTTGACCGGGCCGAGGGCTGGCTGAAACCGCTTTGGACCAATAACAAGGTATTAACCAGAACTGTCCCCCTTGCTTGGTACCGCAGTATAGTATTATGAGGAGCTATTGATTAGCGAGAACTTACTGCTGAATGTTATTGTTTCTCTCTCTCCAAGCTGTATTTTGCCCTTGACCATTTGATCCTTGAATAGTATTTTTTTGCTTATTGGGGAACAGTGAAATAGGGGGTTCAATACTGGGCACCCCCCCTGGCACAGCTTATCAGGATTGCTGACAGATATATTAAGACAAGTAAAATGACCAAAAAAAAGGGAGAGGAGCACTCTCAACAGCCCCATGAGAGCTCATTTGTGCAGGCTACCCGGGCAGCTAAAGAGAAGGGGAACCTTGCAGCGTCTGCCTCTGCCGTGGCATCCAAGCTGGAGAAATTCGCCCATACTCCCTCGCACTCCCCAGCTAAAGGTGCTCAGCAATCCCAAGAGAAGACGGGAAGTATGGGGGAAAGAGCTTAAGTAAAACTACATCAGCATTATTAACAACTACGAAAGCGGCGAATAAAAAAAGCCCTGAAAGGGACCCCCCGGGAAAGACGAGTGAAGTTAATCTTGGTATTGAAATGCCCAGTGAGACCGAACCCACATTGAAAGAGGTTCTGAGCGCAGTTAATGCTTGCAGGGGATCACTGAGCGATTTATGCGATCAGCTAAGAGGCCTTAAAAAAGAACTGGGTTCTATGAGTCAAGAATTACAGAAAACCGTGGAAAGAACTTCTAATTTGGAGGAGAGATTAAGCCAAGTAGAGGATATTTTACATCCCATGAGGCAAGAATTTAGAATGATGCAGACTCTTGCTGGATTCCTATAAAAGTAAAATGGTTGAAATGGAGAACCGACTCCGCAGACAAAATGTGAGGGTACTAGGCCTCCCAGAAGGAAGCGAGGGATCCTGTCCAGAAGCTTTCCTGGAGAGGTGGCTTAGAGAGACTTTTGGTGCGGAGACTTTTTCTCATTTCTTTGCCATTGAGAGGGCTCACAGGGTGCCTACTAGGTTGAGCTCTCCAGGCTCCCGCCCCAGGCCATTAATCTTGAAGCTGTTTAGTTACAGGGACAAGATAGTACTAATGCAGAAAGCCAGGGAAAAGGGAGACATTTTTTATAAAGACACTAGAATTTCCAATTACCCGGATTACTTCCCAGATCTGCAAAAGAAAAGAGCAGGATTTGCTGAAATTAAGCGCAACTTGAGAAATATGAAAATATCTTACGCGTTGCTTTACCCTGCGCGACTACGTATTGATGCTCCAGGAGGGACACAATTTTTTGACTCTGCTGAAAAGGCCACAAAATGGCTGGAAGAAAATAAAAAGAACTCGTAGGGTTGGAATCACAATAGTTGATATACATTTTTTTTTGTTGTTGTTTTTTTTTTTTTTTGGCAGCAGGGGCTGGAGGGGGGGAGGCGTTTGGTGTGTTGGAGAAAAAGGTATATGAGAGTCTACAACAGGTGGGGGATGTTTGTTTGGGAGGCTATAGTGCTAATGGTGATAGGGGAGGGGGGGAGGGAGAGCACAGCGAGGGGGGCAGAAGAGTCAATTAGGGGATTAGGGGAAAGTTTTTTTTTTCCTTTGTCTCCGGCTGGTTGAGGAAGAGAGGAAAGGAATTGTGGAATGAGCTGGATGGGAGGGTTAAATGGGTCACAAGTAATGCTCCTAGGGTAGGCCAAGAATGGCAGGGGGGGAAGGGGCACAAGGGTAAAGAAATAGGGAAAACTTATTCAAAATTAAAAGGTTGCCATACACTAGTAATAAATGCACAGAGGGTTAAGATAAAATCATCACAAAGGTTTTTTGTAAAATTTATTCACATATTAAAATAGTAAAGGAAAACCTGGTAGGTTCAAAAGGGATGGGAATTTTGGCATATGAGCGTGTAAATAAATATTTGGCACCGGTGGGTTTAACTAAGGAGGTTTTAGTGTTCAATACTATATTGTTTCTCTTTTTTTTTTTTTTCCTCTTCCTCTCTCTCTTCCTTTTTTTGTGCTGGAAGATGTATAGTTATTTCGCACATTGTATATGTATATTTATTTTATTTTATTTATATGTATATTTATTTATTTGTATACATACTTATAACTTAAAGGAGGGTTAGTATGGTAGGAATAATTTCATGGAATATTCGGGGCATGGGAGACCCCATCAAAAGAGCTACCGTACTTTTAGAGCTGGAGGCACTGGGAGCGGGCCTGGTGTGCTTACAGGAGACTCACCTCACCAACGACTCTAAATCCTTAATTTGGAACAAAGTTTCAAGCACAATATCATTCTGTGCATACCTCCTACTCGAGAGGAGTATGTATACTGGTTAAAAAGGGGATGGTGTTCTCCTGTAGGGATGTTAGGACTGATCCACTGGGCTGTTATGTCTTTTTATTTTGTACAATAGAAGGTAAACCTTTTGTCATAGCTAATGTGTATATTCCCCCTCCCTTCAAGATGGAGATCTTATATTGCCTCTTAGAATATGTCGAGGACAAAGGTGATATCCCACTTATAGTGGTGGGTGACTTCAACATGGTACTTAATGGGAAAATAGACAGGTTCCCCCCAAGAGCAAGGGAGAATAGAGCAATTGAAGGATGGCTTACCCAGCTGTTCGAAGAGATTGGGTGGTGCGACCTCTGGAGAATCCGTAACCCAGAGGAGCGGCAGTACTCGTGCTACTCGGAGTCGCATCAAACTCTCTCTCGCATAGATATGGCAGTGGGAAATAAGGGGGCGCTTCCCCTTATAGGAAAAATAGAGTATAGGCCGAGAGGGATATCGGACTATTCTCCTTTGACGCTGGCGATAAACATCCATAATAGTAATAATGAGAGAATATGGGCATTAAACCCTATATGGCTGGAGATTATGGGAAATAAAAGAGGACATATCGGAAAAAAAAAAAAGGAATTTATGTTAATTAATTCAGGCTCGGCGTCGCAGGGGATGGTCTGGGACTCCCTCAAAGCATTTCTGAGGGGTATCCTCCTACAGAATATAACATGGGTTAAGAGACAAACAAGAGAAAAAGGGGAGCAAATTAGGAGAGAGGTGTTAGAACTAGAAAAACAATGCGTGGCGGACCCAAGTCTAGGAAAACAGCAGCTTTGGGTAGTAAAGCAGCAGGAGTACAAGATGGAGATGCTCAAAAACGCTGAAAACAAGAGACTATTCCAAAGGCAGAGATACTTCGAGGAGGGTGAAAAAGTGGGTCGTATGTTGGCACTATTAGCTGATACTAACTCGCCCTCCTCAACGATCGCTGCGATTCGAACTCGGGGCAGCTACGTCGGACCCCTTGATGGTTAAAAAGGTATTCTTTGAATACTATAGCAAACTGTATAAATCGCAACAACTGGAAGTAAGAAAGATAAAGAACTTCTTAGAGGGTGTTAGTCTGCCACACCTTTCTGAAAGTGAAAGGGCTAGCCTGGACTCCCCCATAACTTTTGAGGAAGTACAGCAAGCAGTGGTAGATATGCCCAACCAAAAAGCCCCAGGTCCTGATGGCCTGCCTGTGGAAATCTATAAGTACTTTGGGGAGGCATTAATCCCAGAACTCCTGAAGACATTGAATTGGGCGATTACGGAAGGTGCTCTGCCAGCTTCGATGACTGAAACCAATATAGTCCTGATAAGGAAGGAGGGGAAAGACCATCTTGAAGCAGCATCATATAGACCCATTTCGCTATTATGCTCTGACATAAAAATATTGGCAAAAATAATGGCCACTAGGCTAAAGAGGTATATATTAGAGCTAGTACACCGGGACCAGTCTGGGTTTATCCCAAATAGATCCACTAGTACTAACATCAGAAGGGCATACCTGAACCTCCAGTCCCCGGCAGGGATTAGGAGCTCGAGAGCAGTCCTCGCTTTGGATATTGCCAAGGCGTTCGATAGCCTGGAGTGGGAGTATCTCTGGTGGGTACTGGAGAAGTTCGAGTTTGGCCCGAAATTTATCAAGTGGGTGAAGACCTTGTACTTCTATCCAAAAGCTAGGTTAAAGATTAATAGTGAATATACGAAGTGGCTATCCCTTGAGAGAGGGACGAGGCAGGGGTGTCCACTTTCGCCCCTGCTGTTTGCGATGGCAATGGAGCCATTAGCAGAGGCAATAAGACACTCGCCTGGAATACAAGGATTTGGAGAGAGGAATGGGTCGGAAAAAGTGGCACTCTACACTGATGATGTGCTGATTTTTCTTGGGGATACGGGACTTTCTCTTGAAAAGGCAATACAGCTGGTGGAAAGATTTGGAAGGTCATCGGGCCTGATGGTTAATTGGGAAAAATCAACAGTGCTCCCACTAGACTCGTCACGTAATATTCAAAGGGGTAGTTTGCCGAGATTGAGGGTAGTGGAGAAGATGCGCTATCTGGGGATAGTTATTTCAACTGACCCAGCACAGTATATTGGAGACAATCTAGTCCCTTTACTGGAAAAATTTAGAAGGAAAAGTGCTATTTGGTGCCAACGCCCGCTATCCCTGGCAGGGAGAGTTAATTTGATCAAGATGGTTTGGATGTCACATTTATTATACGTACTTCACAATTCCCCAGTTTGGATTGGGAATACTTGGTTTCATAAATTAAACGTTATATTTAGAGAATTAGTATGGAAGAAAGGGCAGGCAAGGATCAAATTACAAACTCTCCAGCGCCCTGTCGGGGATGGGGGACTGGCAATACCACATCCCTATAGCTATTTCCTGGCGGCACAACTACAACATCTAGGAGGCTGCGAAAATCAGGGCCGATCGAACTCCAACGCGAAACTCATGATGCAGGATGTCCCATACGGCTCCCTGACAGAGGCACTAGAGGCTGGGATATTCTGGGAGGGGTCTCCAACATATAAATTGCTCATTAAAGTCTGGCAGGCCACCAAGAGGATTATGGGGTACGGAGGCTATACTGAATTCTCGCCCATATGGGATATGGGATAACAGGGGTCTGAGGGAGTTGTTAACGTTAGAAAAAAACTAGATATGGGTCCGCCACGGAATTCGTAGATTGGTGCAGTTATTTGAAGGTAAGAATTTGAAACCGTTTATTGAGCTAAGGTGTGAATATGGGATTCCAAATAACACCTTTTTTACCTATTTGCAGATCAGGCATGCACTCAACAATCAATTTAGTAGCTGCCCATTAGAATGGTGCAATGCACCACTCCTAAATAAAATCATTAGAGCAACCTCCACTAAGGGTCTGATAGCAATGGTAAACGGACAAATTTCTGCAAAACTGCTAGATCTGCAAATGACCCTGGGCGTCAGGGAAGGATGGGCAGGGGAGGTGGGGGAGATAACTGACAGTCAGTGGAAGGGAATTTTGAAGGCTAGTCCATTGGTGTCGATCTCCCCATCGCAACAGGTGTCACATCTTTTTCTGATACACAGGGCTTATTATACCCCTAAGAGATTGTTTATGGTTCAATAAGTTTTTATTGGTGTTTTGCGAGAATATAAAGAATATGAACATTGACAAAAAAGAAGACAGAATACAAAAGTGTATACAATGTCAGTTACCTGACTTATAGTCTCCTACTAAACAATTATATTTTTTAAATATTGAAATAGTGCAAACATTTCTAGGTATCAGAGTTGTTATAGGTGAAGCGTGACTTCAAACCCATACGACAGATGTATGTTAACATTTAGACATTAACTACTCCATGCTGGGATGCCCCTTTGGGAGCCTGCTGCACCCCTAAACATAGGTAGCCTAGAGTAATCAACGTGTGCATGGGTTATATCAGAATGGTTAGTATCAGAAACTTTGGATCTCCATTTCCACGGGAGGTCCTATATTTATATTGCATCTAAAAGGGTTATATCGGAGATCTAGAAAAGGGGAGAGATAGGAAAGTTAGATTAGACAAAGGCAGAATGGGTATAGAATATAAAGGAGATAGAGAGGGGAGGGGGGTGGGGGGGTAAAGAGAGGTAAGGAGACAGCGAGCTTGGTCTACATATATATATATGTAGGGTCCTCACTATAAATAATGAGTATCTAAGAGATTGTTTAGGTTTGGCCACAGACTGGATGACAAATGCCCTAGATGCTTGGATACCGGTGATTTAATACACATGGTATGGAGGTGTCCAAGGCTGGCAAGGTACTGGTCAGCGATAATTAGGATTATAGAAACTAGGTTTAAAACCAAGTTGAAACAGGAGGCCAGGGTTTGTATCCTTGGCCTGCTTGGGGAAAGTGTGGAATGCAAAGTAAGAAAATAGCTATAGGAAGGTGCCTTTACCAAGCTAGGAAATTAATAGCACAGTCTTGGCTATCCAGTATGCCTCCAACTATAGAAGACTGGCTTAGGACAGTGGATAAACTAGTATGGACAGAAAAAACAGTTTACACCAGAAGTAGTTATGACAAATTTATAAAAATTTGGAGCTCTTGGTTACAGTGGTCAGGTATAGCCCCCTGATCTGGACCTAGCTTGAAACGTACCTAAGGAAGTGGACTGCCCGTCAGCACTGTGCAGAGATAAAGGAGAACCAGCGAATTAAGGGTTAGTAGTTGATGTGATGATAGCATAAGAGGATGCTCATGCAACCTTTTTTTTTATATAGTCTAGGGATAGGGGTGGGTGGGCGGGTGCGGGCTGGGGGGTGGGGAAGGGTTATAGGAGGTCCAGAGTGAAAAATGTTTTTATATATTTAGATTGGACTGGATAATCTACATAAGCTGTTGTGAAAAAAATAATGTTTTCTATTTTCTTTTGTAATATGAATAATCTAATAAAGAATATTTAAACAAAAAGGAAAAAAAAAAAAAAAACAAAAAAAAAAATGCCATAAATCTAACCCCTATTTTGTAGACATAACTTTTGTGCAAACCAATCAATGTACGCTTATTGCGATTTTTTTACCAAAAATATGTAGAAGAATACATATTAGCCTAAACTGTGGAAGAAATTCGTTTTTTTATATATTTTTGGGGGATATTTATTATAGCAAAAAGTAAAAAATATTGCTTTTTTTTCAAAATTGACGCTTTTTTTGTTTATAGCGCAAAAAATAAAAACCGCAGGAGGTGATCAAATACCACCAAAAGAAAGCTCTAGTTGTGGGAAAATAAGGACGTCAATTTTGTTTGGGTACAACGTCGCACAAACGCGCAATTGTCAGTTAAAGCAATGCAGTGCCGTATCGCAAAAAAGGGCTTGGTCAGCAAGGGGGTAAATCCTTCCAGGGCTGAAGAGGTTAAAAAGTTGAATACAATACAATTATATGTAAAAAAAAAAATATTTTATAAAAACTGTTATTTTTGGTTTGGGTTTTCGGCCAAGTGCATCCTGCATTTTCAGTTTCGGCACCAACATTTCCATTCGGTGCATTTCTACAGAGCATCCCTGGCCCGAACACCTGCTAGCTGTGACCTGAACTCTGAGGGGCAGGGCCGTCTTTAAGGCAGGGCAAAAGGGTGCAGTTGCCCTGGGCCCGGTCATTGTTGTGGGGCCCAAAGCATCTGCCTCATACTTGCCAACTATCCCAGTTTAAATTCCCTTGAAGTTTTAGTTTTGTGCTGTGTCCGGATATCTCAGTGTGAAGTGCTACTACTAATGCTGCCCAGCTCTGCCCTATTGTTGTGTACAGATGACTCACCTGCAGACCCTGTGTTTACATGTAAATAACCGGCAATCATATGTAAATATCTGCAGGTGGCGGCATAGATATGTAAATTAAGGCGGCATTCATATGTATATCATGCCCCCTGCAGTGAGGAGATGATGTGCTGTAACCCCTAGCAACCAATCAGTGAGCAGTATTACTGTACAGTAATCTCTAGCAACGAATCAACCAAGCAGAAATCATGTGCTGTAACATCTAGCAACTAATCAGTGAGCCGTAATGTGTTCTGTAACCTCTAGGAACCAGTCAGTAAGCAGTAATGATACACTGTAACCTCTGGCAACCAATCCCAATCGCTGCCTGATCTGATACAGTAAACTAATTTTAAGTCTAGCTGCTATTTATTGTATGTCTCAGAGCAGGTGGAGAGCGAAATTGTATGCGGAGGGGGGACCCAAGAAAAAGTTTGCCCAGGGTCCAATCAATATTAAAGACGGCCCTGCTGAGGGGTCTTTACTATACTCATTATTGAAACATCGCCTTAACACAGCCAAAGCCTGCATTCCAGCCAAATACTGCACCTCCCAATAAAACATTGGCTTGCTCAAATCAATGAGATCCAAGAGATAGAGAATCTGACCATGGTGCTAAAACAGTAGGAGGAAAAGTATTGGAAAATGTGGACAACTCATTTCTTTTATAAGGAGCAAACTTCACTAGCTTCCCAACCATAGGCTGAGGTGAGGTATTGCAGGGGTTTCTCCATTACCTGGGAGGTGATTTGATCATCTGGGCATCAGGCCGGGAAAACGGGTTGGTTTTTGCTCCCACCTCTTTCCTTTCTCTTATTCCCTCTGTCACCTTTCCCCTCCCACTTTTATTTTTTTTCTATTGGGGTTTAATGTTGCTTTCCCCATTAAATAATAATAATTTTAAAAAAAACACAGTTGAAGAATTGGTATATTGCAGCTGTGTGCATGGGAAGCTCCGCTGAATACTTTCATCAAACATGGGCTGCCTCCAATTTTTCTGTACGTATGTTTTTGTGTAGGAAATTTACTGCACCTAATGCTGATATATCTCTGTTATAAAAGGATTTGTTTTTCTGCTTCTTCTAAATAAAGAATTAACAAAAATCAATATTAAACCTCATTTGCCACACAGTTACCCAATTAAACAGTGCATTGGGGTCGACGTGTAAGTTGGGACCGCCTGTAAGGATGTTATTACACTGCATAGCTTGGTGTCATCTGCAAACACTGAAATTATACTTTTGTTCCCAAACATTATTTAAAAATATTAATAAAACGTATGCACATTTAAAAGTGCTCATAAAGAAGGGGCATGCTTTTTACACAATAACTATCGGAGTAATATCAAGGAGAAGTTCACCTTTCATAACATGTTACATGTATACCTGCAAAAAAAATATTGCATTTCTTTCTGCATTTTTTTTTCTTAAAATGAACTTATCCTTTAATGCATTCTATGCTTTAAGGTAAAAAAAACAAAAAAAAATTTCTGTGTCACAGGATACAAATATAGAAAGTGGCTTGCTATGAAGGAACTCCCCGAAAAGGAGGAGCCAGGAGCTCTGGTGGGAAAGCCTGGAAGAGGAGGTTCTGGGGTTGCTCTGTGGAAAACGATTGCATAGAGCAGGTAAGTATGACATGTTCATTGTAAAGTATTGAATTTTTTTTTTTTTTATAATCACGTTAAATGTTTGAACTTTTGTTAGCATTCAGGACATACCTCCACACTTTCTAAGTGTAGCCCACATGGTCCAATACTTATTTCTGTCCCCATTTCAACATTGTTCGCTGTGTGGCCTTGCCTGGCACCACAGAGTTTTTCTTCTGAAAGGTACAGCTGTTCTTTAGCCACTTGAGTAACAGCCTGTAGTACCCCCTCATGACCAGGCCATTTTTCAGTTTCCAGTACTTTGGTACTTTGACAATTACTCAGGCATGCAACACTGTGCCCAAATTAATTCTATATGTTTTTTTTTTTTGGGGGGGGGGGTGTTTTAGTAAAAGGGGAGAGAAACCTTCCTTTACTACCATTTTTGGCATAGGAGAGGAGGGGATGAAAGGGTTAAAAACTTTACTTGTAGCAGCTGAGATTTTACTGTGACTGGGGAACTAATGTAGGACTCATTCATTAATTTCTTACCCTTCCGCCATAGTAAAAGCGAAGGGCTCACAGATGTTGACATACACATTACATCATGTGATCACCGTGATGGGTCTTTCTATGACTTATCGCAGTGATTTGAAGGTGCGTAGCTGCTCATTTTGGCTCTGTACAGTGTGTTGTAAACAAAGCTGTTTGAGGAAGACTGGATTCAGTCATTATTGACCGAAACAGCTGCTCATCTGTGCTTTATTCAGTACGGTTTAGATTTTATATGCCAACTTATTCACGTAAAAATAATTTCTGTATTGACCATCTGTATCGTTGCATTATTAGAATTCCCATGTAGTGTAAACATCCAGAAGCACTGACAACATAAAACCCACACACAAAACTTTTTTTATTAAAAATTTGGTAACATTTTAGTTTGACTTTTTTTAATGTAAAATACAGTTAGTGACACGTTACATTGTCTAGTCCAGTTTATAAAATTGAAGCGAATACATAAAGTAAGAGGATATAATGCGTAAATGAATTATAATAGTGGTTTCTACAAAAAGAACCCTTTAGCAACACCAAGGATCCAAGTAGCTAGTTTTTATAGTGCAACCCCAGTACTTTTAGAATGAAGTCCAAGAAATGGACATGTAGCGACATCCATCAAGATGTGGAGCTAGGGGGCAACTTATTGCTAACAAAAACAATATATACAAGCTTGTCATAAAAGCAAGACAAGAATAACCCACCTTGTAGAAAACCTATTACACTATTCTGCAATATCTGATGTAGAGTGGACTAATTACTTATCTAATCTGCAGCTGGCTGGGTGGAAGCAGATGTCCATTAGGGGTTTGCACACTACCAGCTCACTTTCTTCCAATCAGTCATCCCTCAAGAAGCTGTGTACATCATGTGCATACCTGGTTAAAATCAACCTGTACTCCCATTGCCGACTTCCTGCTTAAATGCCTGGATGTCTCTGGCTTCTTTACTGTTGGGAGTCAAGCACACAGATCAGATATTCAGAGGAAGTCAGAATTTTCGATCTACAGGCTTGTGCCAGGTCAGTTACTCAACAAGCTGAAGCTCATGTGTACAAGGCCTTGGGCCCTGAACACATGAGCATTGTAATTCTAGCCTAAGCAGCATCAATCCTAATAAGCAACACAGTGGCTTAGTGGTTAAAATGTCGGCCTTTCAGCACTATGGACCTCACCTGTTTGAAGCACAGCTAAGCCATCTGCGTGGAGTTTGTGTGGGTTCCTCTGGTTTCTTTCTACAATCCAGACATGCTAGTAGGTTAACTGCTACTGTATTTCTCTAAAAATGACCCTGGTATACAGTTGTGTTCATAAGAACTTATGATTTCTTGGCCATTTTTCAGAGAATATGAATGATAACAAAAACTTTTCTTTCACTCATGGTTAGCGTTTGGATGGAGCGATTTATTATCAATCAACTGTTTACTCTTTTTACATCATAATGGCAACAGAAACTACCCAAATGACCCTGATTAAAAGTTTACATACCCCAGTTAATAATATTTTGTGGTATTTGTGGATAAGGCTCTTTATCTTCTCAGATGGTAACGCTGCCCATTCCTCTTGGCAAAAGGCCTCCAGTTCATGTAAGACAGCCTAAGAATTTACAGGAACTGCACATTTGCGATCCCCCCAGAGTGGCTCGATGATATTGAGGTCAGGAGACTGAGATGGCCACTCCATAACCTTCACTTTATTCTACTGTAGCCAATGACAGGTCAACTTGGCCTTGTGTTTTGGATCATTGCCATGTTGGAATGTCCAAGTACGTCCCACGCGCAGCTTCCGGGCTGATGAATGCAACTGTTCCTGCAGTATTTTTTTTGATAACATACTGCATTCATCTTGCCAACAATTTTGACCAAATTTCCTGTGCCTTTGTAGCTCACACATTCCCAAAACATCAGCGATCCACCTCCATCATAGGCCTTGTTGACTCCTCTCCAAATGTAGCGTTTATGGCACAAATTACTTTGTGCCAGAAGGTTTGAGGCTTGTCTCTGTGCCGTTTGGCGCATCGTAAGCGGGATACTGTGTGGCATTTGCGTAGTAATGGCTTTCTTCTGGCGACTTGACCATGCAGCCCATCTTTCTTCAAGTGCCTCCTTATTTTGCATCTTGGAACAGCCACACCACATGTTTTCAGAGGGTCTTGTATTTCACCTGAAGTTATTTGTGGGTTTTTCTTTGCATCCCAAACAATTTTCCTGGCAGTTGTGGCTGAAATTTTAGTTGGTCTACCTGACCGTGGTTTGGTTTCAACAGAACCCCTCATTTTCCACTTCTTGATTACAGTTTGAACACTGTTGATTGGCATTCTCAATTCCTTGGATATCTTTTTATATCCCTTTCCTGTTTTTATACAGTTCAACTACCTTTTCCCACAGATCCTTTGATAATTCTTTTGCTTTCCTCATGACTCTGAATACAGAAATGTCAATGCAGCACTGGATGAAAGATGCAAGGGTCTGTCAGGAGCCCAGAAACACATTGGCCTTTTACACAAACACACACACACACACACACACACACAAATTACAAGCAAACAGATCACAGGTGAGGATGGTTACCTTTAATAGCCATTCAAACCCCTTTGTGTCAACTTGTGTGCATGTTATCAGGCCAAATTCACCAGGGTATGTAAACTTTTGATCAGGGTCATTTGGGTAGTTTCTGTTGCCATTATGATTTAAAAAGAGTAAACACAGTTGATTGATAATAAATGGCTTAAGCCAAAAACTAACCATGAGTGAAATAAATGTTTTTGCGTTATCATTCATATTCTCTGAACAATGACCGAGAAATCATACCTACTGCCAGGGTATGTAAACTTATGAGCACAACTGTACATGTGCATTTGCGATAGAGACCTTAGATTGTAAGCCCGTTGAGGGCAGGGGTTGATATGAATGCAAAGCACCATGTCAACTGTGGGCGATATATAATGGCTGTAATAAAAATAAAATAGTAGTACTGGCTGTCATTTTTAGGGCACGTATTCTATTTTGCTGTAGTAATGTGCCCTGGTGCAAATCATGTTGAATGGCAAGCCAGAGTACCTCTTTTAAGGAGTTGTAAATCCTCATGGTTTTCCATCTTAATGCGTTCTATGCATTAAGTTGAAAAACCTTCTGTAGTGCTGCAGCCCCCCAGTGCCCCCGTTTTTCTTACCTGAACCCAGTTTTCTTCTCCCCATGGACAAGCACACCAGCTCTAGCTGGTGTCTTGTGTCCTGATTGGATAGATTGATACCAGCGCAGCCATTGGCCCCCACTGCTGTCAATTAAATCCAATGACGTGGACAATGGGGGGGGGGGGAGTCAAGTCCTGCTTTCAGTGTCAATAGACACAGAAGCAGGACACGGGAGTGCGCTTGCACGGGTGTCCACGAAGGAGAGTGCTTCTCCAACGGGGCACTCGAGAAGAGGAGCCAGGAGAGCAGCGAAGGAACCCCAGAAGAGGAGGATTGGGGCCTCTCTGTGCATAACCAACTGCACAGCGGAGGTATGACATGTTTGTTTTTTTAAACTGAGCCTTTACAATCCCTTTAATCGAAATTCATTGCACTGCCAAAAATGGTACATGCACCCTTTTTGGTGTGTTTCGCAGCACATTCAAATGAATGGACTGCTTTAACATAACATGTGAATGTATAGCATAACACATGTGCATTCATGCAGCACAATGATCTTTAAAAGTGTATGTCCATACAAACTGTTGACCACAGGATAGGAAGAAGTGAGGGTAAATCTCTTTAATGGAGCACCACATAATAAAGATCCAACAGGAGTTCTAATCCTTGTCCCCTCTATCCAGAACTAGAAAAACAGTTTTTGGTTTGACATACACTTTAACAGGCCTTTGGCAAGCAATAGCAAACTTGAAACTTTTTAACACCTGCCCAAATCTTGTTTACACAGGCTCAAGCTTGAACAGGTGCAGTATATAAAGCAGGTATTTACAAAGCATTTTCACAGATTTCAGCAAGCTTTGGCACCCATCAGCTCCAATAAGGAATATTAAAGTATATTGAAACCCAAAAACAAAATTTTATAAATACCAATAAACACAAAAGATCAACTCCAGGCAAATACATCAAAACATTTTTTACTGACCTGAAATCTGTTTTGTACCAAAGTAATTTTCTTGCAACAGAAGTAGTTACATACTTAAGTCTATGGTTGAACATGTCTATAACCTTTCCTTTGCTCCAACAGTGCGCCATTCATACCTTTCAGAAGTGTTACATTTTTGTGGTTTGATCCTCCGACACCTATGTTACCTTTCCCTGATTCCAGTGCTGCAGCCGCCACCAGACTCTTTGGCATTTGACACTTCCTGGAGTGTCAGATGCCTGTGTCCTCCACTTTGAACTATGGCTTTATTCTCTGGCCCCCATATTATTGCTGTTTCCTGTAGTGACATAGTGGTTGGAGGACAGAGCCACAGTACTGTATGTGTCAGGGAACACTCGTGGATGAGTCAAATGCCAAAAGAGACTTGAGGCAGCTACAAAACCAAAATGGGGGAAGGAATGCATGGGGCACAGCCAATGTCAATATAATCTCTCTGCAGGAAAAGGGCCTTTTTAAAAAAAATATTATGCCTTTAGTGAAAATGCCTGCTCAGATGGACAAAGGAAAAAGGCACTGGAATGAAACTATTAGAGTTACCACAGTTGTATGTCAGCTGTGTATTCAGATGTTTGTATGGATTTGCCCTTTAAGTACAATCAAGAATTCTTACAAATAAAACTGGAGATTACAAGTCTGTACTTAAGGAGGAAGTGAATGTTAAACATGAGTTTGTCATACAAATCAGTTTGTCTCGTAAAGTTTACAAAGTAATTTTGTTTTCGTATATTTTACACAGGAAATCTGCAGTTTATATATAACATTTCCCTTACTTTACATAATTATAAATGCAGTACTGTGCTTATTGCTGCAGAAAGAATTTGACAGATGTTTAGGATATAGAGAAAAATACCCTCTTACAGAATACTGACATGTCTCGTTTCCTATACAGGAAGTGAAAACTGTGCTAGCAATGTCTCTTCATTCATTTCTTTTATATAAACTATACCATATTTTCACTGCAAAGGGGAGATAACATTTATTTTGAATCTACACATTACAGAATTCCCTTTGTAACACCAACAAACCAAAGTTAAAAACCAAATCAAATTCTGGTAAGCAATATAACTGGCTAGTCAAATACCAAGAACATTTAATGTGCAGATTGGTCCCAAATGGGTACGCTTGTGGAAGATATTTGGTTTGGATAAAAATGGCTGTTTAGCCTTCAGACCAATCAACTCACTTGTTTCTAAATGATAGGTGTGAAGAAGGCTTAGTGTGTTCAGTAGATACACATCTGGGTGATACTTATTTGTTCATGAAAGAAAATCACATTTAAAATTTTCCAGAACCTGAAATTTATCAGTTTCCAACTAAGCTCTCTCTCACAAGAAAATGTAAATTCCCCTTTAAATTTATCCAAGGATGGAGTTCTCCCATCTGCACCACAAACAGGGTTGTTTTAATACATTTGGCAAGACCTGAATTTGAACTATGTATACTTTTCTGGTCAACTCTTTCTTGCTGTTCCTCGCATTCATCAGTGATGTCCATACTTAATCCTATGCTGGGGCTGTACCAAAACATCTCAACTATCTAAAACATATTTTTGTATTATGATTAATGGGACTTTTAAAAATGTACAGCAAGTCTGATTTTCTTGGAATTAATAATTTGTTTGCATTGAATAAAGGATCCACCATAGGATAACCAAATAAAATAACATATTGTAAGACTGCAAATGTCACGAGTACTCTACATATATTCTACCATACATTGATCTCCAACACATTGATAACACCAAACTGTATATATATTCACATAATCCATTAACAAAAGTGTAGCAACTTTATGCATGTTATGAACAACTTTAATTTCTTCAATAAAGTACACTTGCATAGTAGATATATAGACAGCAAGCCCCATCAATAAATACGAAGTGTGTATTGCTTCATAGATGCCAACCCCATGCGACTCTGCACTGGCCACAGGGGATATTTTTCCTTTACCCAGTCTCAATCATCTTCATACATCTTATGTCACTCCACCTCTATCCACCACTGATTTGTAGTTAGAGGTTAGTTGTATTAATTATACATCAGAAGCCTTGGGTCTGTAACTGAATATCCAAAACATGCAGTTTATATATGAGCATGCACTTTTAATCTCCCATAAAGGATGAGATGGATACATTGTACTGCTGTTGAGGTGGTTTAAAAGTGGTATCCTTAATTGTCATTTTATATAATTTGACCATCTCGACTGGTAAAAGGATGTCCACATCCACTCAAAGTGGAAGCAAATGAGGAGCAAGTCTGTCCTATATCCTGGATTTGATAGAAAGTATCAGTGGATGCTAGTGGAATAATCTCTTGCTGGCTTCTCATTGGAACTCTGTCAGTCAGATCTCTCCATAAGAATTCCTATCACGCATCATATAGTCCAACTGCTGCATTTCACAAATGTAAGAAGGGAATGAGACCCTAATAATGGCTTTAATAGTTGAGTGGAGCTGGGAATTCTGGTGCAGAAACCTGCTAGAGCCCTCAAGAAGATAAAGGTCTTGTTCCCCAGAGAGATGTTTATTGACTGGAATATTTTGATTAATAACATAAATCAATGTTCTGGAGAAAAAAAAAATGCCTACAGTTTTTTCAGGTTTACTAGAAACATTTTAAACCAAACACGGTTGTTTATTATTGTTTTTTAAACTATGAGGATAAAATTCAAATATTCATAAATGTTGTGGGTTAAACTCATTTGCATATATATTCGGTTTATGCAAGTATCTGTACAGATCTTGAAAAGAAGAAAAATAAAAACAAAACACATTTATAAAAGCATTAGCATTCTCACCTTTATAAAGGCCTAAGGCCAAATATTCTTGGATGCTGTAGCCAATGCAAAAAGTGGTACATATTAGAAGCTTGAAGACTGACTATCTAGCGGGTATCCATTCAGCAGGGAAAAGCAAATAAAATAAATAATCTCCAGTACTAAATTTTACCTCTTAAATGTTCTGGGGATGTACTGGACTTTCTCTCTAATCCTAAGTTTAAATGTCAGATTTCCCTGCAAATGCCTATGGTGGTAGACTGGGATGTTGTCCGTTTTTGAGGGATGGAATGAGAACATGGAGGTAACAACTACACTCACCATCACTCCTATCAGACCCAGTTTGATGCATGTATATGACTACACTCTAATATACACCAAGCTTATAAACATTCTCTCCCTACTTATATTTCCTGCATACAGTTTCTAATAAATCTTAAATACAAATCTTTTTTTAAAAACTTTTTCTAAGTGGTCAGTCATATGATTGCAAAGCTCCGGCAAGTGTGTGTTTATGAAGGACCAACAACACCATCACTGAATCGTTAGAACAGCGACATCATCCCAACAGTGTCCACAACTCTAAAGGCACTGACTCACAAGCCAGAGCTGCATAGTCATGTGATCACTTGGAAAGGTTTTATATATAAAAAAAGAAGATGTTTACATTGACATTTATTAGTAACTACATCCAAGAAATATAAGAGCAGTGGAAGGCAACATTTAAAAAAGGTAACTACATCTGACTTCTTTACATTGCTATTTTATATTTAAACCATAAAATACTGTAGAAAGCAGTACTTGTATTACATGTTTCTATTAGTATACAGTGCTGTGCCTTCATATACACCAGTCTTTTATTATTAAATAATAAATGTTAAGTGCAACTTTAAAAAAAAGGGAAAAAAAATACGTTTATTTGGACCCAAAGTGTTAAGTTACCTCCAGTTAGTTACATAATGTGACACTGATGTAATAAACCCTTTTTGCTACCACGCAGGGGGACATTGACACCTGGTTTGCCATAGTAACCAGAAAAGATGGACTTCACTTCAATCTTTCTGGCCAGGTTTACCATCCACATGCCATTATCAAAGTAGGAGACTTTACCAGCAACTGACCCAGTCAGCTCACCCAAACTCTCCCCCTCCGTGCCAGCTTGCTGAATCTTTATAAACTCCAGAAGGTCAATACCAGTTTGAACATCTTGGACCTCAGCTGCAGTGCCCAGGGTAAGGTGGGCACGGCTTCCACGGGGAAATGTATCCTTGGGCATCACTTCTCTCTCAGCATCTAGAGGCCAGAGTAAGAGCTGCTCTTCCGTGAGTTCTACTCGTGCTCCCACTGTCCTGGGAGTAGCAAACAGAGATGTGATATGCAGGGTGTAACCTTTGGAGTAACTCTTCTTCACAACCTTAAGAAAAAGAGGAACAGAACAGGTGTTTAGCAATTCCCCAAGGCTAGGCTTGCCACTGGGTTTTCACCCATCAGGTAAATACAATATGTGCCTTAGTTATATAGTTATTCAGGTTGAAAAAAGACAAGTCCATCTAGTTCAACCAATAAAAAAAAAAAAAAAAAAAAAAAAAACACACACACACACACACACACACACACACACACACACACACACACAAAATCCTATACCCACAGTTGATCCAGAGGAAGGTGAAAAACCCCAGCAGAGCATGATCCATATGGCTACAGCAGGGGGAAAAAAATCCTTCCTGAACCTCTGTGAGGCAATCGGATATTCCCTGGATCGACTTTACCTATAAATGTTAGTACCCAGTTATATTATGTACATTAAGGAAAGAATCCAGGCCTTTTTTAAAGCAATCTATTGAGCTGGCCAGAACCACCTCTGGAGGGAGTCTATTCCTAGTTTTCACAGCTCTTACTGTGAAGAACCCTTTCTGTACTTGGAGAATACATTTTTTTTCTCTAGACATAAAAAGAGTGCCCCCTTGTCCTCTGTGATAGCCTTAAAGTGAATAACTCGACATTAAGTTCACTATAATGGAGCAAATATGTATTTGTAAACGTTGATCATATCCCCCATTATTCTCCTTCTCGAGGGAATAAAATTCAGTTCCTCTAATCTTTCCTCATAGCGGAGTTCCTCCATGCCTATTATCAGTTTGGTTGCCCTTCTCTGCACTCTCTAGTTCCCCGATATCCTTTTTGTGAACTGGTGCCCAAAACTGAACTGCATATTTCAGATGAGGTCTTACTAATGATTTGTACAGGGACAAAATGATATCTCTCTCCCTCTGGAGCCCATATCTCTCTTAATACAAAAAAGGACTTTGCTCGCTTTGGAAACCGCAGCTTGGAATTGCATGCTATTATTAAGCTTATTAAGCAAAACCCCCAGATCCTTCTCCATTATGGATTCCCCCAGTTGTACTCCCCCTAGTATGTATGATGCATGCATATTCTTAGTCACCAAGTGCATAACTTTACATTTTTCAACATTAAATCTCATTTGCCACACAGTTGCCCAATTGAACAATTGAGGTCAGCTTGTGGTGGACCGGGTTGATAAATCACTGGGAGGGGCTGGGCATGACCCAGCTGCGTTGGTCCACGTTGGAACCAATGACAGAATGTATGGAAGGTGGAGGCTCCTTAAGAACCCAGTTAAAGAACTAGGCTGCATGTTTAAGGGAAGGACCTCCAAGGTGATATTTTCCGAAATATTGCCAGTGCCATGCGCAACACAGGAAAGGTAGGGGGAGATTAGGGAACTGAATGCATGGCTAAAGAACTGGTGTAAGAAGGAGGGATTGGGTTTTTAGAGCACTGGGTTGGCTTTTCATTGGGGTGCAACCTATATGCTAAAGATGGTTTGCATCCAAATGGAAGGGGGTCTTCTGTGCTGGGGGAGAAGTTTATGGGAAGGCTGAAAAAGTATTTAAACTAAGATTGAGGGGGAAGGGTGAATTAGTTTATAATTTGTCAGACAGGGGTCAGCCACTATTGGTGGGTGGAATGGGGAAAGCTAGGGGGAGGGCTATGGCAGACGATATGAAGTTTCCCATGTTACAAAACATATCACTGAAAAATAGTACTATTGGTTATAAAATAAAAATATGCAACATATGTGTGCACTCATTTCATATATACAGCATGACTTATAGATTAGTTAGAAGATTCCTTTTTACATCAAAACTTCCTATATTGTGTCTCGCAACACACAGCGTACAATGGTCACCAATAATTACCCAATGACAGGTGCAGCCACGAACATTAGACTTAAACAGGCCCGTTTATGAAGGTTTTCACATAAGATTCACTCTTAATGCATGAATCCTGGGTGAAAGTTGCATACATCTTGTGTTAAAACATAAATATACATCAAAATATATAGCCCAAAAACTTGTCTGTTGTCACTAGAACAGGTGCCCCCATTGGAAAATATCCCCTTGACACTTGTTCCAGGGGCAAATCTAAAACTTTGGATTTCTGCTCAATGTCTTGGTAACAATGGTCATCAAAAAATAAAATGGGTGACAGGAATACAGACAGCAATAAAACTTTGCTTTTGGAGGGTGTAAAGAAGGGTTAAAACACCTGTAAGTTTTTTTTTTTTTTGCTATACCCATTGGAGAGACTTCCCTTTATTTCTAGTCCCTTAGTGAAAACAGAGAAAATCCCTCCAAAAAGAGGGAATCCGGGATTGTCACCAAAACTAATGTCGCCATTCTTCGAGTGACAACCCAAAATAGGGGGTTTTATATCACTTTCAACCTTCAAATTTTTGGGAATTATACCAGGACAAATAGGAGGGGGGAATCTCCCCAACAGGGGTTCGAATCCCTCTCCACTCTATCCAAAACTAAAGAAAAAAAGTTTTACACTTTGTTTTACTTTAAAGTGGTTCTAAAGGCTTTTTACCTAATGCATTCTATGTACAAAGGTAAAAGACCTTCTGTGTGCAGCAGTCCCCCCTAATACTTATCTGAGCTTCCCCTTGATTCAGTAATGTGCACGAGATCATCAGCTCTCCAGGGACTCAATCTCCCAATGGCTCCCGCTGCTGTCTCAGCCAATGAGGAGGGAGAGGAGAGAGAAGGGCATGTCTGAAGGGACACGCAGAGCAGCGGCTGGAGAACGAGCCTGCTTGGGTGCCCCCATTGCAAGCTGCTTGCTCTGGGGGCACTTGACAAGAGGGAGCAGCCAGGAGCACCAGCGGGGGACCCGAGAAGAGGAGGATTAGGACTAATTTGTGCAAAACCGCTGTACAGCACAGGTAAGTATGACATGTTTGTTAAACAAAAAATTGCCTTGCATGTCACTTTAACGGTATTACAACCATTAACCACTTGCCGCCCGCCATATAGCAAAATGATGTAAGCAAAGTGATTGTGTTATCCTGACATATGACGTCTTTCAGGATAACAAGCCGCTGCCTGCCCCCGGGGGCACGCATCGCGGCGATCGTTGTTGCGGTGTGTCAGTCAGACACACCGCAACTCCGATCTTGGTAAAGAGTCTCTGATGGAGACTCTCTACCATGCAATCAGCCGTGTCCAATCACGGCTGATCATGTTGTACACAGAAAGAGCCGCTGATCGGCTTTTCCTCACTCGTGTCTGTCAGACGCAAGTAGAGCAGAGCCGATCGGCTGCTCTTCTGGCGGGGGGGGGGTGGTCTGTGCTGATTATCAGCGCAGCCCCCCCAAGGATGCCCACACTGGACCACCAGGGATGCCACCAGGAACACCAGGGATGCCCACCACTAGTCACCACCAGGTATGCCACTCATGGCCACCAGGGATGCCAATCAGTGCCCACAATGGATGCCAATCAGTTCCAAACAATAATGCCTGCCAATCACTGATGGCAATCAGTACCATCCATCAGTGCCCATCCCTGACACCCATCAGTGCCCAACAGTGCCGCCTTTATAGTGCCCGTCAGTGCAGCCCCATCAGTGCCCATCAGTGAAGGAGAAAAACTTATTTACAAAGTTTTGTAACAGAAACAAAAAAAAACCCCAAAAAACACGTTTTTTTCTCTAAATTTTCGGTCTATTTTTTATTTGTTTAGCAGAAAATAAAAATCCCAGAGGTGATCAAATACCACCAAAAGAAAACTCTATTTGTGGGAAGAAAAGGATAAAAATTTAGTTTGGGTACAGTGTAGCATGACCGCGCAATTGTCATTCAAAGTGCGACAGCAGGGGATGGAGCCCGTCCTGGCTCCTGCAAAGGTTCAAGAAAGGAAGGGTGACCCCTGGAAGTCACACATTTATGGTGTCCTGCTGTGATGAATGGAGCGGCAACCTCAGCCTGGACTCCGACCAGGCCATGCCCCTAAAGCGTTTCTCTCGTACTCCCCCCACCCCCCCTCGAGCTTAGTCATGGGGATAGGGAACTTATGCATATGGGGAGTATTTAAGCACTTCTTCTCGGGTCCTCCCTTTGAGAACAGAAGTTTTTGGATTCATGAACAGGCTGCAGAGGAGATCATTTTCCTCTAAGAACTGCCAAGAACTGAACTGAGAAAAAAAAGGAAGGAAGAACAACGCACTTTTCAAACGTACACCCTAGAGGATTTATGTGAATGAAATATGGCAATTAACACTTCTCTGTTTAGGATCACTTTAAGGAAGCCCATTCATTGTGAATGGGCTATCAACACCCCACAACCCTTTTTTTGTATCGCCACAACACACAATATGGTGTGTTGCACTCTACTTTACAGTGCATTAGCGTGCAATAGCGTGCCATTCACAATGAACAGCACTGCAACGTACATAAAACTGCCTATTTTTTGCCCCCAATTCGATGCCTAAAGTGGAGTTCCAGCTTACATCTAACTAGTCTTAAAACGCCTTATAAAAAAAGTCTACTGTATATACTCGAGTATAAGTCGAATTTTTCAGCTCATTTTTTTGTGCTGAAAGTGCCCCCCTCGACTTATACTTGAGTCAAGCACTTTTCTGCAGCAAAAAATTTCATTTTCTGAACCAACTTTGGGGCCCTGTATCTCAGGGCCACTTGGTGCTAGGAACCCCAAATTTGGTGTGCAAACCCAGTGGAACTGGTTCCACAACATATCCAAAGATGAAGTTCCTAGCACTAAGTGGCCCCGAGATACGGGGCCCCAAATTCGGTTCGGAAAATGTCATTCTCTGCTGAAGAAAAGTGCTTGACATTTTCTGAACTGAATTTGGGGCCCCATATCTCAGGGCCACTTGGTGCTAGGAACCCCAAATTTGGTGTGAAAACCAAGTGGAACTGGTGCCATAACATATCCAAAGCTGGGGTTCCTAGCACCAAGTGGCCCTGAGATACGGGGCCCCAAAACCGGTTCAGAAAATGTCATTCTCTGCTGCAGAAAAGTGCTTGACATTTTCTGAACTGATATTTGGGGCCCTGTATCTCTGGGCCACTTGGTGCTAGAAACCACAGCTTTGAAAATTTTATGGTGCTAGTTCCACTGGGTTTGCACACCAAATTTGGGGTTCCTAGCCCTAAGTGGCCCCGAGATACGGGGCCCCAAATTCAGTCAACTGTGTCCATCTGCAGCAATGTCATTTCAGGACCCTTTGGGTTCTGAGACCCCAAATTTTGGCTGCAGCTAGGGGGCATCTAGGAACCCTTAACTACCGAGTTTGAAGTTCCGGGGACCTATGGCTGCAAATGGGCACAGTGAGGCATGCAATAAGGCACAGTGATGCTGCAAATGGGCATTGTTGACACTCTTTTCCACTTACAGTAGCTGTGCATTTCTCACCCTCGTCTTATACTCGGGTCAATAAGTTTTTCCCATTTTTTTTGTAGTAAATTAGGGCCTCGACTTATACTCGGAACGACTTATACTCGAGTATATACAGTATGTCTATATCTTTAGATAGATAGCGATATCTCTCTCTCTATCAGTAGATAGATAGATATATAGATAGATAGATATAGATATAGATATATATCTATGTCTATCTCCTTGTATTCACCCCCTTGGCATTTTTCATGTTTTGTTGCCTCACAACCTGGAATTAACATGGATTGTTTGAGGATTTGCACCATTTAATTTACAGAACATGCCCATAACTTTGAAGATTTTTTAAAAAATTTTTATTGTGAAGCAAACAACAAATAGGACAAAATAACAGAAAAAGTCAATGTGCATAACTATTCACCCCCTAAAGTCAATACTTTGTAGAGCCACCTTTTGCTGCTATCACAGCTCCAAGTCGCTTTGGATAAGTCTCTATGAGCTTGCCACATCTTACCACTGGGATTTTTGCCCATTCCTCCTTGCAAAACACAGGGACACAGGCTGGCTGCATTTCATGTGACACAGGCTGGCTGTATTTCATGTGACACAGGCTGGCTGCATTTGATGCGACACAGACTGGGCACAAGCTGGCTGCATTTGATGTGACACAGGGACACAGGCGGGCTGCATTTGGTGGGACACAGGCTGGCTGCATTTCATGGGAGACAGGCTGGCTGCATTTGGTGGGACACAGGCTGGCTGCATTTGGTGGGACACAGGCTGGCTGCATTTGGTGGGACACAGGCTGGCTGCATTTGGTGGGACACAGGCTGGCTGCATTTGGTGGGACACAGGCTGGCTGCATTTGGTGGGACACAGGGACACAGGCTGGCTGCATTTGGTGGGACACAGGGACACAGGCTGGCTGCATTTCATGTGATACAGGCTGGCTACATTTCATGTGACACAGGCTGGCTGCATTTCATGTGACACAGGCTGGCTGCATTTCATGTGACACAGGCCTGACACAGGGATACAGGCTGGCTGCATTTCATGTGACACAGGCTGGCTGCATTTCATGTGACACAGGCTGGCTGCATTTCGTGTGACACAGGCTGGCTGCATTTCGTGTGGCACAGGCTGGCTGCATTTCGTGTGACACAGGCTGGCTGCATTTCGTGTGACACAGGCTGGCTGCATTTCATGTGACACAGGCTGGCAGCATTTCATGTGACACAGGCTGGACACAGGGACACAGGCTGGCTGCATTTCATGTGACACAGGCTGGACACATTTCATGTGACACAGGCTGGCTGCATTTCATGTGACACAGGCTGGACACAGGGACAAAGGCTGGCTGCATTTCATGTGACACAGGCTGGCTGTATTTGATGTGACACAGGCTGGACACAGGTTAGCTGCATTTGATGTGACACAGGCTGGACACAGGGACACAGGCTGGACACAGGGACACAGGCTGGCTGCATTTGATGTGACACAGGCTGGCTGAATTCCATGTGACACAGGCTGGACACAGGCTGGATGCATTTGATGTGACACAGGCTGGACACAGGGACACAGGCTGGCTGCATTTCATGTGACACAGGCTGGACACAGGGACACAGGCTGGCTGCATTTCATGCGACACAGGCTCGCTGCATTTGATGGGACACAGGCTCGCTGCATTTAAGCACAAGCTGCATGTAAGGAGGGGCTCCGCTAGAGGCACCTGTTGTAAGGACGGACTCCGCTAGGGACACCTGATGGCATCTGGTGGCAGGCAACGTGGCTAGTGACACGCTCAGGGCTCCCACTGATTCTGCATTATGGCGAGTTGAGTGATTTCATTTTATATTACAATGTAATAATAGGAATAATGCGCTTCAATCATCCTGACACCACAACAACCATGGTGCGGGGATGATTGAAGTGCTAACACCAGGTGTTTGGAATATCTTTATCTGCTGATTGTTAAACTTTCTAGAATACACATACTTCTATTGTTGTGTATAATCTGGGCCTGCTGTCCCTCCCCCTCTCCCTCGTTCATCTCAGACGCTAACCACACCACCTTAGAGCCATGCCCACTAGTTCGCTGAAACCACGCCCATTTTCATCAAGTGGGAGGGGTGGAAAAGGAAGGGCGGGGTCTGGCGCCCCCCCATCCTAAAATTTCATCAGCCGCCACTGCATGTTTCACTGTGGGGATGGTGTTCTTTAGGTGATGTGATGTGTTGGATTTGCGCCAGACATAGTGTTTTCTTTGATGGCCAAAAAGTTAAATTAAAGTCTCATCAGACCACCTGATGTATGAAGCACCTTCCTCCATACATTTTGGGAGTCTCCCACATGCCTATTCGCAAACTCAAAACGTGCCATTTTGTTTTTTGCTGAAAGTAATGACTTTCTTCTGGCTACTCTGCCATAAAGCCCAACTCTATGGAGTGTACGGCTTATTGTCGTCCTATGTACAGATACTCTAGTCTCTGCTGTGGAACTCTGCAGCTCCTCCAGGGTTACTTTAGGTCTCTGTGCTGCCTCTCCGATTCATACCCTTCTTGCCTTGAGTTTGTGTGCGGCAGTCTCTTGGCAGGTTTGCTGTTTTGCCATGTTGTTTCCATTTGGTTATGATAGATTTGTTGGTGCTCCTAGGGATCATCAAAGATTTGGATATTTTTTTTTTTTTTTTTTTTTTTTTTATAACCTAACTCTGACTTGTGCTTCTCAACAAAATTTCCCCTTACTTGTTTGGAGAGTTCCTTGGTCTTCATGGCAGTGTTTGGTTAGTGGTGCCTCTTGCTTAGGTGTTGCAGCCTCTGGGGCCTTTCAAAAGTGTATATGTAATGACAAATCATGTGACACTTCGATTGCACACAGGTGGACATAATTTCACAAATTATGTGACTTCTGAAGCCAATTGGTTGCACCAGAGCTTTTTATGGGCTTCATAACAAAGGGGGTGAATACATACGCACATGCCAATTATCAGTTTTTTATTTCTGAAAAATAGTTTTATGTATATATTTTTCTAATTTTACTTCACAAACTTAGACTATTGTATTCTGACCCATCACATATAATTCAGATTAAAAAAAACATTGAACTAAAGGCTGTAATGTAACAAAATAGGTAAAAAGCCAAGGGGGTGAATACGTTTGCAAGGCACAGATATACAGTATATATACACACACACATTATTAATATACACACACACACACACACACACACACACACACACACACACACACACACACACACACACACACACACACAGTGGAACCTCGGATTACGAGCATAATCCATCCCAGGAGAATGCTCGTACTCCAAAGTACTCGCATATCAAAGAGAGTTTCCCTATTGAAGTCAATGGAAACTAAAATAACTTGTTCCACATTGACTTCAATTTCATGCAATACTGCATGCGGCCAGAGGTGGGGGCGCACCGGTGAGCCTCGGAAACGGCCAGAAGACACCTCGGCTGACCTCGACAAACCTCGGAAAGACTCCGTTCCCAAGGTTTGCTGAGCTGCCTTTGGGCCTTTCCGTGCAATTCCAAACGGCGCTGACCGGCTGTGATCGGTGCCGCTTGGCTCCGGCGTCCCCCCACCTCAGGTCAAACGCGGTATTGCACATGCTTTGGCCTGAATCATGCTCGTTTTGCGAGACAACAATCGCAAACCGAGTTACAATTTTTAAAAATACAGTGCTCGTATTGCGAAACGCTCGTTAACCACGTTACTCGCAATCCAAGGTTCCACTGTGTATTATATATACACATACACAAACTGTATCTCACAAAAGTGAGTACACCCCTCACATTTTTGTAAATATTTTATTATATCTTTTCATGTGACAACACTGAAGAAATGATACTTTGCAACAATGTAAAGTAGTGAGTGTACAGCTTGTATAACAGTGTATATTTGCTGTAACCAGCACACAGCCAATAATGTCTAAACCACTGGCAACAAAAGTGAGTACACTCCTGAGTGAAAATGTCCAAATTGGGGCCAATTAGCCATTTTCCCTTCCCAGTGTCATGTGACTCATTAGTGTTACAAGGTCTGAGGTGTGAATGGGGAGCAGGTGTATTAAATTCGGTATTACCGCTCTCACTCTCTCATACTGGTCACTGGGAGTTCAACATGGCACCTCATGGCAAAGAACTCTCTGAGGATCTGAAAAAAAAAGAATTGTTGCTCTACATAAAAGATGGTCTAGGCTATAAGAAGATTGCCAAGACCCTGAAACTGAGCTGCAGCACGATGCCCAAGACCATACAGCAGTTTAACAGGACAGGTCACACTCAGAACAGGCCTCGCCATGGTCGACCAAAACAGTTGCGTGCAAGTGCTTAGCGTCATATCCAGAGGTTGTCTTTGGGAAATAGACGTATGAGTGCTGCCAGCATTGCTGCAGAGGTTGAAGGGGTGGGGGGGGGGTCAGCCTGTCAGAGCTCAGACCATAAGCCGCACACTACATCAAATTGGTCTTCATGGCTGTCATCCCAGAAGGAAGCCTCTCCTAAAGATGTACAAGAAAACCTGCAAAACAGTTTGCTGAAGACAAGCAGACTAAGGACATGGATTACTGGAACCATGTCCTGTGGTTTGATGAGACCAAGATAAACTTATTTGGTTCAGATGGTATCAAGTGTGTGTGGCGGCAACCAGGTGGGGAGTACAAAAGACAAGTGTGTCTTGCCTACAGTCAAGCATGGTGGTGAGAGTGTCATGGTCTGGGGCTGCATGAGTGCTGCTGGCACTGGGGAGCTACAGTTCATTGAGGGAACCATGAATACTGTGACATACTGAAGCTGAGCATGATCCCCTCCCTTCAGAGACTGGGCTGCAGGGCAGTATTCCAACATAACCACCCCAAACACACCTCCAGGACGGCCAGTGCCTTGCTAAAGAAGCTGAAGGTAAAAGGTGATGGACTGGCCAAGCATGTCTCCAGACCTAAACCCTATTGAGCATCTGTGGGGCATCCTCAAACGGTAGGTGGAGGAGCGCAAGGTCTATAACATCCACCAGCTCTGTGATGTCGTCATGGAGGAGTGGAAGAGGACTCCAGTGGCAACCTGTGAAGCTCTGGTGAACTCCATGCCCAAGAGGGTTAAGGCAGTGCTGTAAAATAATGGTGGTTACACAAAAAAATTGACACTTTGGGCCCAATTTGGACATTTTCACTTAGAGGTGTACTCACTTATGTTGCCAGCGGTTTAGACATTAATGACTGTGTGTTGAGTTATTTTGCGGGGACAGCAAATTTACAGTTATACAAGCACTCGCTACTTTACATTGTAGCAATGTGTAATTTCTTCAGTGTTGCCACATGAAAAGATATAATAAAATATTCACAAAGATGAGATTATATATACACACACACATATATATATATTATATATATATATATATATATATATATATATATATATATATATATATATATATATATATATATATATATATATATATATATATACACACACACGAATATTATTTACTGTGCAGTGGAGGAGACAAGGTGGTTCTATAACATATTGTTTTGAAGGGGAAAGGGATAGTATGAACCTATGGTAACCAGGGCCTACTATTTAAGGTGACTTCCCAATTTTATAAAGAAGATGGACTAAGAACACGGCGTGGTGGTGTGTGCCTATACTTTCCTATGTGAGATTCATGTGGAAAAGCATATCAACACTGAGCACTGAAAAGCATATTGCATACTTTTGGGTCACGTTTTTAAAAAAGGACAGCATCATATACATTCTGAAGAGTAGGACTTTTACAATTTTCATTTATTATTGTGATGCGATTACCATGATGTAGGTTTTTCACTAAAGTGATTATTTTTTACAATAATGTTATATTGGTACAAAGGGGGCAAAAAAAAATAAATAAAAACAGGGCGAACAAAGGTGAACTTAGTCTTTAAGTAAGGACTGTCCTGTTTAGGGCCACCCTATGAAGAAGCGATACATGCTTTCAGCCATTGGAAGTGGTCACGATCACTTTGGGAGAATTCTATGGCTTAATGAAGTAGGTCAGCCGACACACACAAGCAAAAACAGCAGGTCTTAGAACTAGTCACCACTCTCTAGCCTTTGGTGCATTTAGTCAGTTGTTACTTGTCTGCCAGCAAAAAGTGCTCCTTCTTCTTTGAACACCTTCAAGATTGTCGTTATACAAAATTTGGTTCAAGTACAACTGCACAAAAAAACAAAAACAAAAAAAAACACACACACAAAAGTGGGAAAAAAGAAGAAGGTACAAAACTCCCAACACGCTATCACCTTAAAGCGGACCTTGTTGTTTTAACTTTGGATAGTAAAACATTTATTTTCTGCCAGTAAATACCTTCTACAGCCCACTTCCTGTTTCTTGTCTGGTAAAAAGCCTAGGCTTATGACATCATGCACAGCTTTCTTTCTCACTCTGGTGAGAGTTTGCCAGGAAGGGAGGAGGGGGGGGGATGAGTCCTAAGAGGGCCAATGAGAGCTGCAGAGCTGGAGGTGTGCCTCTTTGTAAATCCAGAAAGTGAACAGGCAGCAGCTTCAGCTGCACAGTTAAAATGGCTGCAGCCAGACACAGTGGAGGGAGATTTCTGCAGCATATTTGGCAAGTACAGAATCACAGTATATATAAAAATATTCAAAGTGGTTGGAGGGAAGCTTCAGAATGGCAAAGATGTTTTTATTACAAATTATGTGAGCAGTTCCTCTTCAATAAAATGTATTATCCAAAAACATAGTACAATACAGCATTGCATGCCCAGTGCCCCCTCTCCCCCACCATGCGCCCCCAACCTCCCTGGAAGCATGCTATTGAGTAATAGAGGGCATTGTTTGATGAATGGTACATAGGGCTGCAGTCCTAAATGCATGCATACTGGGCATGCAATGTACTGTATGTTTTTGGATAATAAGGTGGTAGCTTGTTGAGTGTTTGTACCTTTTCTTTTTGTGCGAAATTTGACTTTGGTCTACAAAAGGTAGCACCACCTTGCAACGTGTACTATAGTGGGACTATATTTTTGTATTTTTCGGTTGTGGTTTTAAGACCACGAAGACGTTTTGGTCATTTTTTGTGCAATTCATAGTGAAGGGGTAAGACAGTAGAAAATTCAAATGCAAAGTTTGAAAACGGATGTAATTTTTCACATCATTACTCTCTGTTCGTGAATTCTTCTCTTCAGACCCCACTACAAAGAAGTAGCTTCACTGTGCTATGAAATATGTAGCCCAATAAGTCACATGGAATTACTGAAAACCAGCCTCTCTCAACTAGGGTCTCTCCAGAGTTTGCTGGGGGGTTCCTTGAAAAATTTCTGCCTCTCAGATAAGCTGCTGACACCAATGACTTTTAGCATGTTTAGTTATCTGTAGGGGGGATTCTTTCCACCGATTACCCTGCTAAGTCTTCCTTTGAAACCTAAGAGTTGTGTAAAGGGTTCCACCATCCGAAAATTTTGAGAAAGGTTGCCCTGGACCCTTCCAGCCTACAAAAGGTCTCCCTACACACTCTGCAGTAGATGGCAGATATCACATTTAAAAACCTCCATAGTGGAGATTTTTGCTTTCCCATCTCACAGGGACCACTCACCTCTTGACGGGAATACTCTTCTGAACCTGCAGCCTTCCCATAGTCACAGAATTTGGATGTACAGTGCAGTATATTGGGAGTTTTGGCAAAATGTTTCAAAAGATCCAACTTGTGTTTATCTTCATAACCATCTGGTACCACAAAATAAAAGAAAATAATTATTTATATATTAGAGAGGAATTTACTGCTTTAAAAAAAAGGGATCTGCTAAGAAGCAAAATACCTTTGCAGAAAGCCTTAGATTTAAGTTGTCATTATCGAATTCTTATAACTGTTCTGTGTGTGAGAACCGTAGATCTTTAGCTATAATCATTTTTCTACCACACAGCCAATTAGAATTAATCTAAACAACCCTATTCAGTAAAGATTTCTTAACCTAAAAGTGTCTACTGACTCCGCCAACTGAAACCCTTAATAAAAAGACTCCTACTTAGCAACTCTGTAGTTCAGAAGGCAGGCTCTGTGAAATGTGTGACATGGCAGTGTCTACTCACAGGTCATAATGAATATGTCACAGAATTCAAGGAAATAAAATGTGTGGGGATCTTCACAAAGCACATTCACAAATGTCAAGATCATTCAGATTACTAGAATTAGGCTGAAAATAATTGCAATACAATGTGCAAATACATATACGATTTTGTCCATAAATATGCTTTACTTGCAGTAACCCCCAACCCTAAAATGTAATTAAAGCCAAAATCTTTTTAGTATTGGATAGAGTGGAGAGGGATTCGAACACCTGTCAGTTTTTGTTGCCGTCTTTGCTCTGTTAAGAAGATTTACTTCTCCATTTGTCCTGGTTATGGTCATCAATCGATAGTAAAAGAACATCACAACATTTTGGAGTTGACATCAGCACAATAATAGAGAGGAAATCTTCCAACGGGGGAACCAGTGACCCAGGTGGCACTTCAGGATTTCCTCTGACTTTGTGTTTTGGTTATAGTACAGGAAGTGAAGGGAGATCTCCCATACGGGGGACATATGGCAAAAAAAAAAAAAAAAACCTGACAGGGGTTATAAGCCTCCCTTACTCTTTCAATTAAAAAAAAAAAGTTTTGCCTTTAGTTCTACTTTAAGTGGCAATTCTTAAAGTGGATGTAAACCCTCTCCTATACGTAGTAACGGGAACAGCCTCAGATGATACACAGAGATGAAACAAATCTCCCTACATAAGTTTTACATGTAGATCTGCTGTCTTCCGTTTGCTATATTCTTTAGAATTCTAACATTGCGTTAGAATTTTCACTTCCTCATTCGGCACTGGGTGTGGATTCTTGGTTTACACTGTGTGACAGCTGTTTGCAGAAAAAAAAAAAGCACCCCCCCTCCACATAGGCAGAGGAACGAAGATCCTTGCAGAGCTGTGCTGTGACAAGACAAGCTCTCTGCAAATCTTTTTATATCACCCACCCCGACACAATTTTCAGGCTGATTTTATCTCGGTTGTCGGAGAACTTGTCAGAAGTTATCATGCTGATAACAGAGCAACAAAACAGCAGAAAGACACTGGACTTAAGGTTTTAGAGAGAGATAAGTAAACACTACAGATATATGTGCCCAGGTCAAATTTCATGAATCAGGTTTGCATCCACTTGCAGAACTTATTCTGAATTCTGACCAATACATGCGATACATTTACAAGTGCGTCAGAAGCCAGGTCCCTTATCCAGTGTGTGGTTACACTTGACCCCGGACAGCCCCTCTGGTATTGTCAACCAGGAGGGGGTTTTGCTGAACCCCATTCATATTTATAGTAAAACGTATTGTGGGCTGCCATTGCTCACCTCTCCTCCTGAAAATGACCACCCAGTGGGTTTAATACTTTCAGAAATGGAGATTGAAAAAGAATGAAGATCAGAAATGCCAAATTCAGTCAGCTAACTCTGGGTCTATGACTCAGTTTTGAAGCCAGATGCAGTTGGTAGACAACTTACAATTTGAGAAGGTAGGTCGGTATCGAAAGGAATGCCTGTTTTATCAAACCCTGACATAGATCTAAAAACAGCAGTATAGTGACTTTAAATCAGAGATCTCAAACTGGTGGCCCTCCAGCTGTTGCAAAACTACAAGTCCCATCTTGCCTCTGCCTGTGGGAGTCATGCTTGTAACTGTCAGCCTTGCAATGCCTCATAGGACTTGTAGTTTTGCAACAGCTGGAGGGCCACCAGTTTGAGACCCCTGCTTTAAATTAACATCAGGGTTCTTTTTTTCCTTTCTTTTTTAACTATGACATGAAATAACAAAGAAAAACATTTATCTGGTTGTATGATGCCTCAGGAAATCAGGTTCTCCTTTTCATGACAATTTTATTGAACTGGAATGAACTGAGAAACGCGGTGTAGGCCCCCATAATCTGCCTGCATGGTACTTGCTGACACAATGGAAAGGATTGGCTGGTCGGTTTTCAGAGAATTGTCACATAGCAATGTAGTTAAACACACTAAATCGCACTGAACGTCCCACAAGCAAATGGTGCTAATCTTACTTAACTCCTCCTCGGATCCTCATAGAACTGCTGGGTTCAACATTAATAAAGCAATCTATTGGTCACAGTGAACCAAGATGTTAAACATTGTTATGGATGAAGGCGCTCTGTCTAAGCTTAAAGTGGTCTAAACCTCTGACATGAAATCTCTGCTATCAGCACGAATCACTTCTGACAGGTTTTTCCCGACACCAAGAGAAAAATGGTGACAGGGGAGGGATTTCATGCCGATTGACAGCCTCAGCTCTGTGCATCACCTGAGGCCTGTCACCTCACTGGATATATATGTGAGGGTTTACAACCACTTTAACTACGAACTGTCATTGCTGAGGTAGAAAATACATATGCAAAAAAAACAAACAATCAGGGCCTTTACACACATTTAGAAGTGTAGGTCCGTGGACCACTTTAAAACTAGGTCACAAATGTAGTGCACCTACACCTGTTTGTTCCCACTTCTGAAAAATGATCACTAAGGCGGCTGTGACTGCCCTCTCATCCCTCACTCCTGTCAGTTGGCTTGTGGTTGTTCCCCATTTTTGTAATTACACTTCCAATCTGCATTAACCATTTACATATCTGGCTTCTGACCTAGGTTTTGCTATTTTGCAATAGTCATGACTTATCCCCGCGTGTCTCTTCCCTTTACTTTCAATACATATGAAAGCAGCAAATGCATTGTATCAGACCCACACTGAGTTTCCCCAGGGTTTACCAGAAGGTCAATTTGCGATGATAAAGTTGCATTAGCGACTTACAATGATGTGGCGCTGTCTTCATCCCTTGGTGCTCAAGAAGGTCATGGTAATGTGATTTCCCTATAAAGGGCACTATTTAGATTTAGCAGTGTTAGGGGAAACTGTAGAAGCAAATACAACCCCTACTCAATATCCACTCCCACCAAGTGGGAACACACAGCATCTTATTTTCTTCAGCTCCTGTGTGTATTACCAGATTTCTTCCTAACGTGATTCAATGGAGCTCTATAAGCAATGCCCACCAACATCCCTAACTGGTTAAGGAAACTCAGCACAACTTGACTTGTAAGAGGAAATCACCAAGGATCTCATACAGCCTGATATTTAGCTAATTAATTCACAAAGAGTTTAGAAATAATTAAATACATTTTGTAATATCTGCCCTGGCTAATTATACGTAATTAAAATGTGACAATATTTGCATAGAGATGGTTTGCTTTGGCTTTGCCAAGTACAGGCAGACAAATGACAGAAAGGTGACTGGAAAAGCAATAGAAGGGACCTTTCCTGCCACAAATCATCACTAAACAAAGTAAAAGCAGGGCTTTTTTTCCCTCAAACAATAGGTGCAGGAACTCAACCACGACCCCCCAAAACCCCTCCCCCCACACACACCCTCCAAATCACATCAAATAGTGGGTGTGGTCATATTTCACAAACAGTAGAAGGGTCTTAAAGGGGCATTAAATATCAGGATGGCATTACATACAGAGTGCAGAGTTCATGGGGGTTACACAGAGTGCAGAGCTGTCACTTGTAAACACAGAAACCAGACTTCTGTGTTTACAAGTGATTCTGGTGAGCAGACACCAAAGGGTCTGAGCCAGAGGTGGTGGAACTGAGTTCTACCAATTCCCCTTGAAAAAAAGCCCTGAGTAAAAGAAAGTGAAAGTGTTATGGGCGTAACAAGCTGATACAGCTAAGCTGGGTATACACTGAGGTTGTTTTTGTTCAACCAGCGGTTGACCGAAAAACTCATGAAATCACCAATAAAGGGTAGCTGCGCTGCCCCCTGAACTCTGTATAATGTATACAGTGCCACAATTCATAAGATGCATTAAAGTGCTAATAATCCAAAAAAGTGCTTCAGATAAAAAGCTCCAATTTCTGAACATAAAGTGACTGTGCTCGGTGCTGAAAATGTCACCACTCTCGTGCCCTTCTAGGACCGAACTCACCACAAGTTGTTGACCTTGTATATACTGAGGTAGGTCAAATTGCGCTTAATATCTCTGCTCAGCCTCTCAAGGTGAATCACCATCCACAGCCCCGCAATATTCCACACACACGAGAAAGGAACCAAAAAGATCTCATTGGGCAATGCTTTGTACAATTTCCCGACACGTAGTTGTCCTTTTGCCTGTTCAAAAATGGGAGCACTTTATTTAAAGCACTTTTTGGACTATTAGCACTTAAATGTTGTATCTCATGAATTGTGGCACGGTATATACTGTATAGAGTACAGAGTGCAGGGGGGAGCACAGCTATTTTTTGGTGAGATTTTTTGTTAAACAGAGATGGGTATATACACACGGATCAAAATTTAATCTAGTCCTGAATTTCAATATATGTATACCCAGGTTTAAAGAGCACTTGTGCTTTGCTTATCGAAGGCAAACCCAATTGCCCAACCAATTGACAGGCGCCAGCACTGTCAACAGAGAAACAGAGGAGAGAGTCACATGCTTCACCACACCTGAAGTAGTGGATATTTTTGTTTGCTATTAAAAGCAAATGGTGCAGCAGGGGAACAATGTAAAGGGATTATAAATTACTTCAGGGGCCGGTAAAAATATGGCCTCCTGCAAAGTCTCTAAAATACCTGTTAAACCTTACAATGAGGTCCACCTAAAGCAGCTTCCTGTGATGGGGTGTGCATTTCCCCATCATGGCGAACATGAAAACTGCTCTATTTCCATCATCCTTTACCACATCTGCCATGTCCAAGACCCCTTTCACACCGAGGGCGTTTTGCAGGCGCTATAGCGTTAAAAATAGCGCCTGCAATCCGCCCTCAAACAGCTGCAGCATTGTCTCCAGTGTGAAAGCCCGAGGGCTTTCACACTGGAGCGGTGCGCTGGCAGGACGTCAGGAAAAGTCCTGCCAGCAGCTTCTTTGGGGCGGTGAAGGAGCGGTGTGTTCACCGCTCCTCCACTGCTGCTCTCCATTGAAATCAATGGGCAGCGCTGCGATACCACCGGCAAAACGCCGCTCCGGCGGCATTTTGCGGGCGGATTTAACCCCTTTTCGGGTGCTAGCGGGGGGGTCAAAACCACCCCGCTAGTGGCCTAATAGCGTCGCTAAAACGATGGTAAGTGGCTAAATAGCGCCGCTTTACCGCCGACGCCCCCCACGGCTCGGTGTGAAAGCCCTCTAAAAGGTCTGAGGACAATATGGTCTTATCAGATAAACATACTGTAGGTTTATATATTAGCGTGCGTTTGCATTGCAATACATACCAACCTACAACAACTAGTTGATTAGCTGGTTAGAAATGGAAGGCCACTGAAAACCTTTCCAAAAGGGAGTAGAAATCTCCAAATGTGTGGGGAGGACATGGCCTACTAAACAGTTGTCACCGAAAAAGGAGTCTTCATTGGAAAATTTCCCTCTACACTTGTTCTAGTGACAACTGTAAATTTTTACTTTCTTCCTTGGTAACAATGGTCACCATGACAAATAGAGGGTGGATTAATCAAGTACTATCCCAAAAGTAGCTCGAATTATTCATACTGCTATTCAAACTCTCCTTTTTTTAAAGGACTGCGTTGTGGTACAGCTTTAGTAAAATGCTGTCGTAGTGGGGCTTTCCCCTGTACTGCAAGGGTTAAACGTTTGATGGTCTGGGGGTAGAGGAATAAGCAAAAATACTTACCTTACTCCTCACTCCTGCAGGCTTCCTCCCAGCTGCATGAACAGTTCCACAAAGCCATGTTTTTTTCACTGCTCTGCTGGCCACAGGCACTTCGATGTCATCATGTACAATGCAAGGCCAGCATTTCTACATTGTATGCGAGTGTGGCAAGTTGCCCACATCCCAGGAATGTTGGAGAGTGCCGGCTGCCAGAAGAATGAGGAGTAGGGCAAGTATAGTTGCTTTCTGTTCCCCCTACACAAAACAAGAATTTAACCTTTGCATTGCTTGGGTCATTTTTAACTTTTCCTGGAGTTCAGATTTAATTCTGTTCCTGCTGTATAAAAGGACATGTCAGGAACGGATTTATGCAGTCTTGTAAAGTTACTCTAAAAAAAGTTTTAGTCATAATGCCCAATACCAAAAATTACAGTTTGGACAAACTGGCAGTTAGTGGTGCAACAGATACCCTTGAATGGCATATTACAATTTTTTTCTCTGAAATTTCTGTCAATAGATAAAACAGAAACATGGGAAAGCACTCATCGCATGCTTGTAGAAAACTAAAAGCGTAATCAATTATCGTATATATATCTGCTGAAGGATTAAAAAAAGGGAATGTTTCAGCTTACATTATTTCTGACCATACAATGTGCTTGGTGCTTTAAAGGCCACCTTTTGCAAAAAATAATATTTACCTTATTTGCAGCAAAAAAAAAAAAAAGTGTATTCATTATTTTTTGCAAATGAGCCTGCAAAGCATTTCAGTTTTTAGTGATTAGTGTAAAGCTCCTGTAAATTTTTACTCGAGTTCTTTGTCCAAACAGATATAAGGATTTTCTGTTACTGAGCTGAAGAAGTGTCAACGGACTAGGAGTGCGGTAATTATCATACTTGTGTTCCACTGAGAACTACAAATGCATCTGCTGCGGTGCCAGGCAGGACTTGTAGTTCATTTATTCACAGAAAAAAAAAAAAAACGTTGGGGAAGGGGAAGAGGGTTTGGGGAATGGGGAATGTTGGGAGGCGTGAGTGTCACCTGTACTGAGCAAAGAAAATCTAATTACCCGTACACTCTGTAACCCTTTGGGGTATTGTTGCTGTAACCATACTTGTAACTGAAGCAAAAAAAGGGGGGGAACAATGGGGTAAAGGATAAACCCAATAGTGCTGGGTTTCAAAAAGAGGTTACTTCATGCAACAAAGTAGTCAATAATCATAATTCAATAAAACCATCTATTTATTGATATTACCTTAAAAATTCACATTTGTTGGAAAATTATGCAATGAGCATTTTCTAAGAATTCGGTGCGGCCGCTCAAAACAATGCAGACAGGACTAACATGACAACAAAAAACATGTAAAGCTACCCGGTCAGGGCGTATTGCATTATGCCTCGGAGACCTTATTGGGCCATCAAATTAGCCAAATTGTGGAGTTTATGACCCCATTGGTCTACAATTTAGTATCCTTTATTTTAAGACTTGCGGTCAAACGTGGCAAAATGCAAGTGGGGGTGGAGGGTGCGATAGAGGGAAGCCTATTAGAAACCTAGGTGGTATAAAACTTGACGTATTCACTTCCACTAATTCAATGTTCACACTTAATAGATGATTCGAAAGTCCTGTTCAAAGAAATGAAAGAATGTATATAGAACATCTTATGTGTGAAAAATAGCTGGAATAGCGATTGGTGAGTCATTTAACATCTTGGTTTAAGTTGTATAGGTTTCATGGTTCTGGCAGATTTCAAACTGGAAATTGATTTCAGGCAGTGCAAAGATAAAACAGATGTTGTTAGGGACTGTTAATCTAAGCAGTGTGGTATTGTGGCCTGCAGATCATGTAGCCATGGCAATCAATCATATTATTGTGGTGGCTGTACATTACCAATCGGTCATAACTCCATGACTCCTGGACAGTCCGATCGTCTGTGTTTGGACACTAGTGTATGGGGATCCTCTGGACGGCTGCTGCGCGGGACCTCCAATGTTAATACGATAGTTCCCTGGGAGCTTTTGCTGTAGTAGTCTCAGAGCTAGAAAAAATTCCTTGGGCAATCCGCTTCCACTTAGTATCCTCCACTCATAGAAACACACTGCGATCAAAGCGTCCCTGCTGCAAAAGCAGCCGTGCACTCTCCTCTCAACCCGTAGCACACAGACCGGGCGGCGTGGTGACGTCAACGCGTTTCGCCGTGGTTCACTGACGTAGCTTCATCTGGGACGCTCATTGGACGGTTACACACTCTCCCTTCTTATTGTAAAATTTTCGGTGGTCACCGCCAATGAAAGTACTTAGAGGGCACTTGAAGGGATATTGTCCAATCTTAACTAATGAATTGTTTCTTACGGCCTATCAGCTGATATTGGCATCATTGTTGCCTTAATTCAACAAGGGATATCAAATTGCTGCTCATTAAAAAGTGCTTGTCAGCGCCTAGTAAACGCTGGTCAAATGCTAAGTATCAAACATAAGGGAAGAAGAATGGCAGAAGTAGGTGAGGTGATGATAGACAGAGGTAGGACAGATTTATACACCGTTGGATAACCCCAGGTTCAAATCATAAAGTGGAGTGCTCTATTTACTGTGTTACATGCAGCGTGGTGACATATACATATCATACAGTTTAACTAACTTTTGAAAAGGAATAGGTAACTATTTTAAGCTATTATATCTGCTCATAAATTAGACCAGGATGGTCTGTTGTCATGTTAGTCCTGTCTGCATTGTTTTGAGCGGCCGCACCGAATTCTTAGAAAATGCTCATTGCATTTATTCACAGGCCTGCCCTCACAGGAGGGTGGGGGGCTGTTTGCAACCATGTTACACCCTAAATATTGGTGCAACATGGTCTATGAGGTGGATTTAGAATTCAAGCCCATTTATTTTAATGAAACAAAAAGTATAAAAAGGATCAGGAGTGCAGCAATATTCATTAGCATTAACCAGGTTGACCTTTGTGGCCAAAAGTCTATTGTTCACTAAATATTATAGTGGAGGCATCTATTGTGCATATAAACATGCATGCTTGTCAGATACTAGCAAATACACCAAGAAACTTCTTGGTAACAGCATTAAAAACCAAGTGATACGAAGCACAGGGGCAAACATGTTTTAAAAACGACCACTCTTGGTCTCCTACACTGCTAACTTATCTTGCCTTTTAGTCCAATAGTTATGCGGATTGTCAACAAGTAAAATAAATATATTTCTATATTAAAAATTTCTATATTCTATTAATTATTTTATACCTACATGCTTGTAAACGTTTTTTAAAGGCCTTCAAATTTCCCAGCTGTTCCAGAAACTCATGGCTGGTCTTCCTCAGAGAATCCTCATCCCGCTTGGCTAGGAACCATCCAAAGTACAGAGGAAGCAGATCTTTCTCTAGTGAGGGCCTTAGGTTTTTAAGCTCTTCTAATGATAACTTCCAATGGTTTCGATCTTTCAACTGTGCACAGTCCAGTCTCCAAGGTGTCTTGGGTTCCAGAATAACTACAGTGAAATGGTACTTGTTGGCCAAATCAAACAACTCATCAAGGCGCTCATGATCATGATGTGTGTCATCAAGGATAACCAGATTGGCTTCACATCTTTCAAAACAAGTTGTTAATTCATCATCCAATTTAGTATAATCTCCTCCACTAGAACTCCTAATTACTGGTTTGATGTCATACTGGTCAGCAGAGAAGAGACGTGAGGTTTCTTTATATTTTAGCTCAATATCTTTAGCCAGTGTTGACTTTCCACTCCCAGGAAGACCCCTTAGAAGAACTAGAACTTTTGATTCTCTGACAGTAACTACAGTGTGGTCGTCAACTAACAGTGGGGGCTTCTGGCCTTCTAGCTGATCCTTCGAGGCTTGTGAGGACATCCTGAAGTTTAGAGGCTTCTCTTTACGTGGCTTGGACCTCTTGAAAATAGCCCCAACCTAAAAAAACAAAAAACAAAAAACAAAACAAAAAAAAACAAGAGATACGTTATTGTCAAACAGGGACTTCAAGTAAAGGCTTTGCGTTTAAAAAATAAAATTTGACATATTTTTCATTAATTTAGCAATTTCACAGACTCAATTTCTAATAAATATGATATATTTATTCTGCAGATCCTAGAATTGGTTGTGGAGTTCAAGGTTAAATAAATACATGGTAATTAAAATAGATCTTAAAATCCAATGCTGCATACTTGTGGTTATTGTTTCAGTCCTCTATGAATATAAAATACTGCACAATTTTTCGGAGGCAGAGGAATGTTATCAGTTCTGTGTGCAAACGAATCTATTGTTCATTTTGACAACCCAACAAACAACTCCTACTACAAACAAAACAAAGGAGTAGTTCGTGAGCTTGTGACACTATAACCAATACCATTCACTGCTTCCCACTGACATCTCCACTCTGCTTAACAGGCTAGCTATTGTCCTTCAGGATAGACATGTGTAGGGGATTTAAAAAAAAAAAAAGAAAAGAAGGAAGAAAAAAAAAAGTTTTGTTTTTTTCTTTACTAGTTTAAAGTTTTGAATCCAACAGATTTTTGATTAGTGGGGGCAATTATTATTTGTGGGCATTTGTACTCTCATAAAATATAAGATTATTGTTGAAACCTGTCAAACCTTGGAATTATGACTGTTAGGATGCATTTACACTTTTAAAATAATCCTGCTTGTTGCATATTTGGACCAGTTTCCAGCAAAAACACACTTTAAAATTAGTATGACCATGTGAATGATGTCATAGGGTAGAACAGTGGGAGGCTCTGGTACCATGCTTTCCCATCTCTCACTTCTCTTCTTCTATTTTCTCCTTCTTTCCTACTCTGTCCTCTATAGGACTATATGATGTTATTACATTTGCATTAAAAAAACCCTTCCCGCCGAGCGTACGCAGATGTGCGTACTCGGCGTTCGGGGGTTATACCGGGATGATGCCCGCAGCTGCAGGCATCATCCCGGTACTGTTTTTTTAAGAGTCGGCGATCGGCTTTCCAGCGATAACAACCAATGAGGCTAAAAGCCACTCGGCTGTTATACCGGAGGAGCGGGAGGGGACATCCCCCCCTCCCGCCGCTCTTACCGGGCCTCCCGTTCCACCGGGAGGCCCGATCAACAATCCCTCACCTCCGGCGGCTAGTGACAGTCTGGAACGAAGCCGTAAGCGGCTTCGTTCCAGCCTCCTAATTGTAAACACGGAAGCAACGTCACTTCCCGTTTACTCGGCTGCCAAAAAAAAAAAAAAAAAGGGACACGAACCATGTATGGCCAGATTTTAACGTCATTAGCAATAATTCAAGACTATTCCTACACTGGCACCTTTTTCTAATACACACAAAAAGTGTGGCTCTCAAACCTACAGTATATTGTATATATATAATACATTTTCTTCACATGCACTCAGAATACCTTTCAAATCAGGACAGATTAGATTCATCTTGCACATTTTACAATCTGACCAAACAATTAAACCTGCCTAAACTATCTAGTAATTTGCAACCAATTAGGCAGGCTCTTGCACTACATACTTGTTGAAAGATCTAAAAGATATTGTATTGTGTCTAGTAAACTTTAATCTCCTTCAGCTATAATGCTAACGAATCAGAGAGCGTCAGCGTCTTCCTCCTGTCATAAAACCCATAAGACAGTTATGACATCCTTCTAATCCTCTCCCTATATCCATGATTCAGTACTGGCACCCCTCAATTCCTTACCTCATAATACCCTTGAGTCACTGATGGCAATCCTCCATTAATTCTCTTCCAATACCAATGAATCTGTATTGGCATCTGTCAATTTCTCCTCTCACTACCCGTATATATACTGTATTTACTATTAGAGGAGATATACTGTATATACTATTAGAGGTTGAAGCTGGTAAATATCATCAGACTCAGGTCAAATTTTTTTATTTAAAGAAGAAAAAAAAAAAAAAAAAAAAAAGTTAGACTGTTTTGCAGATTTTCAAACAGAACTGTAATATATTATATGCTGGCCATACAAAAACAATGTCTTCTTTAAAAAACAAATTTATTTTAAGAACGTTCGTTCGATTTTCTACTCGTTAGTGGGGTCAAATCGACATTCGTTTTCAACCACAGTGATGGGAAAATTTAGAAATAATAGAAAACTTCTTTTTCAAAAGGAATTTTCAGACAGTGTACGTGGTTTTCGTTAAGAAATTACATTGGTTTTAAAAGCAGAATGTTAAAAGCAAGTGAAAATTTCAAACAACATTCTTTCATTCAGCGAACGTACAAAGATTTTTCGTATGAATATTCTCCTCTGAAAATTGATCTGTGTGGCCAGCATAAGGCTCGCTACACACCTATGCAGTTTGCTTTTGATCTGTTTTTGCAGTGCTTTTTCCTGTGCGTTTTGATTTTTGTGCTATTTGCATTTTTAGATTTTTTTTTGGCCGATTTGTTGTGAGGCAGATTAAATAAAACACAAATTGCTGCAAAAACGCATTACATGCTTTTCTGCAGCTTCTCCATTGAAGTATATTGGGCCAAAAAAGCACCGTTGCGTTGAAAAAAAGTCCCTGACCCTTTCCAAATATGCAGCGGCTGAAAAAAGCATAGATGTGAACGTGTCCCATAGGAAACCATGTTAACCGCATAGGTGTGAACCTGGCCTAAGACGTTTAGTAGCATAATGGGGTTAAAAAAAAAACAAAAACTAAAATTAGCCCTAGTACAAAAAGAGCAAATAATCGCTACTGTAAGGGGTTCATTTTTTTTTACTGTGGAACAGCGAAAGTAATATTTACAGTAGCGATTTGCTCTTTTTGTACTATAAAAGGGCTAATTTTATTTTTTTTAACCCCATTATGTTACTGGCTGATTAATCGATTATGAAAATATTATTCGATTAATTTCAGAATCGATTAGTTGTTTCAGCCCTACTTAATACCCATGAATTATTGAGGACACCCCTTTATTTCTTTCCTCCCTCTACCCATTAAGTCAGTGACAGCATTGCTCCATTTCTCCATTTCAATATCCATGAACAAGGCAAGATTACTTTCAATGGAGCTGTAAGCACACAACATTTGATACCCAAAGCATCTCTACCCAATACAATTTTTTGTTTACCTGGTACTACCTTGGCTTAGGATATCATGACAATGTGTAAAAAAAAGCAAGTATTTTACCAGACAATGGGAGCATAATCTGTGGCCAATGACTATGCAAGGAAAGCAGCCTCTCAGCCACATATAAGCACAGGCCTACCGTTCCTAATGCTAAATCCAGCCTTGCCCATCAAACTAGCTACTTCTTGGTCCTTACCCATAAATGAAGATGCATCTTCATTACTTTTCTCTAAAATACGCATAAAAAATATACACTTTTGCTTCCACCTAAAACAGGACTTGGACCTTGCAGGTATAATAAATTATTATTTTCTCCAGTAGACTTTTGCCAAGATAAATGTACACTAAAATGAATCCTCACATATACTCATCAGTACCCAGTCCACTCACCTCCTGATAACTGTAAACTAAAGCTGGGCATACACTGAGAACATTTTCAGCCAAAATTCGCTCTGTTCTGTTTGACAAAGGTTGATTATTTGGCCAAACAGCAGCTGCATCCAATCAGAAAACAATAGCCCTGGCTGTCAGAATACAATAGTCCAGCAGAAGGATATGTCCATCTGCGCGGTTTAGTGTGGATGGAGGAATCTGCTAGTTTTCTTTTGTTCAACTGTAGGCTGAACGAAAATATCGAACAGTGTATGGCCAGCTTAAAGAAACATTACAAACAAAAATGTATTCTATTACAGCTGAAATGTGGTGGTTACATTCGTTTTTGCTTTTCTTCATTTTCGCCTGAACGTCCAGAAAGTAACAAACTTCCTGTCTTACGGTGTCTCTGCTCTAGATGGAGGAGCAACAAAGACACCTTTGAACCAGCAGCATTGTTACAGATTACTCTTTCATAGAGAAGTTTAAAGCGGAGTTCCACACAAAAATGGAAATTCCGCTTTTTGGAACCCTCCCCCCCTCTGGTGTCACATTTGGCACCTTTCAGGGGGGTCTAAGACAGGTATTTGCACCCACTTAGATTCCCGCGGGAGTCTACTCCTCTTCCCATCCCTCCGCGCTCTCTCCTGGGAAACACACAGGTCCCAGGAGATAGCGGGGACCAGTTATGACACGCAGAGAGTAGGGAACTGGGAAGTGAAGCCGCAACGCTTCACTTTCTGATTCCCTCACCTAGGATGGCGGCGGAAGCTGCTGAGGGTCGAGCGAGTGAGCGGCATCAGCTGCCGACATCGCTGGACCCTGGGACAGGTAAGTGTCCATTTATTAAAAGGCAGCAGCTACAGTATTTGTAGCTGCTGGCTTTTAATAATTTTTTATTTTAAAGTGGACTCCCACTTTAATATTTGTAGTCATCCCTCATATCGGAGGTCCTCCAGCCTCCTTATTAGCTTTGTTGCCCTTCTCTGGACTCTTGCCAGTTCTTCATCTTCCTGAAGATTGGTGACCAGAACTGGACTTTACATTCAAGATGCGGTCGAACCAGAGAGTTTTGTAAAGTGCTAGAATTATAAAATTGTATCTCTTGAGTAAATACTATTTTTAAAACGTATACCAACAGTCTGCTAGCCTTGCTTGCTACAGCTTGGAATTGCATGCTGTTGTTGACTCTGATCTACTGGAACCCCTAGACAGATCCTTTTCCATCCTCAATACCTAGTGAGTAACTTGCATGTATATTTTTGACTCCCAAGTGCATTGATTTACATGCTTCAATAATAAACCTCATCTGCCCTATAGCTGCCCACCTCTCTATTTTATCGAGGTCTTCTTGGAAAGTTGCTGTATTGAGGCTATTGCCCTGCTTAGCTTTGTATCATCAATAAAAGGATGGCATTAGGAACAAGTTCGACAGAATTGGTCCCGGGACAGGTCTCTGGGGTACCCCGCTCACAATTCTTGAGGACTCAGAAAATGTGCCATTAATCTCTTCTTTGGATGCGCTCCTGAAACCAGTTTCCTATCCAGGTATATACTTACAATATCAACGGCAAAAGATCTTCACTTGTCAATTACGTTTTTATGGGGTAATGTAACAAAATTCATGGACATAGACCTTCCTCGATCCAAATTACAGCTTACCGCCTCACAAAATTTTCAATCTGGGGAGACGGTAGTATTAGATGCACTAGCAGATTTATATGGACTTGCCTAACAAATTAAAACCAAGCTCCAGCTAACATTTTTAAGCAGTTATAGCAAGTGTTTGTTTCCTTTTGGGAATAAAAGCTGCCCATTGTAAGCACACCTTTCAGTTTTAAATGGTTTTTCTCAACCCTCTAGCTGCCACTTTTCCTGGACAGCCTAGTCTGTTAAAGCGGAACTAAATCCTCCTATCCTTTTCAGCCAGAAAAGCTGCCATCTCTGCCTGTGTTTGATCTGCAACTGCCATAGTGCTTCACGTGATTAGTTATTACACCAGCCATTTAATGGTTTGACAGTTTGGTTGGCAGCACAAGCAAATCTGACAGTTATCATTCCTGGCATGCCAGGAATGTATCTGTTTTTTTAATGGGTTTAGTTCCGCTTTAAAGGGAGTCGAAAAAATAACAGACTGGTAGAAGCACCAGGTGAAATAATGGAAAAAAGATTACAAAAGGAAAAAAAAAAACAAATGCAGTCACCACATCTAAAGATTGCTAAGCTGTTTTTTAGTTTAATACCATGTAAAGACTTATTCAGATGTCAGATTAATGTCGCTTCCCCCGGGCTGAGCCGCAGGAAGAGGTCTGTGCATCCACTTCAGAGCTGCATGCAGGCAGTTCAGAAAATCCACACAATCCATGCAGGCAGAAGTGGTTGTATGGATCCAGCTCTAAGGTGGATAAACACAGATCTGCCAGCAGTATAGTACAGAGGACAGCACCAGATAAGCACCCTCCTATGTACATAGTTCTCATCTACTACACATAGTTATAGTAAACACACACCCTCAATCCCTATTCATACACATGTGCTTAGTACACGTGCCTGTGACTTCCTCCCAGCACAGTCTGCTCCTGGAGCCCCCCATAGCAGGCAGTAATATAGTGGTAACAGTTACCTTATGCCAGGTGAATGTTCTCAGTGTGTTGCACAGCACAGGAGATGGGAAGAGCCAGTGTGGGAGCCCTGACAGCTGCAGAGTACTGGTGACCCTGGTACACATTTCTTCCCATGTCACTACACCGCCCAGACTACAGACACTCCCCCTGGCCTGCCTCTCCTCTCCCCCATACACTGTGTATTGTACTGATCACACAATGCCTGCCATTATACACACTGCTCAGAGCACACACAGCACACTACATTACTAGGAGAGCCCAGGCAGATTTTATGATGCTTATAGATTGCTGAGAATCCCCCCAACTCTTCCTGACTATAGTTTATACCCTCCATCTGGTGCATACACCCAGCTGCCCCTCTTCTCCCAGCACTTCTGATTACATTCACCTCATATAATCCACCAAAAATCTGCCCCCTGGTGGCCACACTCTCTATAACCATTGGTTTCTTCCAATAGGAATAACTGATCTATAGTTAATAACCCATTTGACCGATATGACATTTATGGGAAGTGGATTTTGATCAATAGTTGAAAGATAACATTGTAAGTTGTCTATTACATGTCTGTTTTTACCACGCAAACTTATCAATCAAAATAGAATAAAGTTCATAAACAAAAGTATCCCAATGCTGCTGATTGATGCACCCCTGGACAATCAAGTTTAAATGGAGTCTAAATCAATCAGAAGAGAAGCTGTGGCTATTAGATTGTTTGCCAATTTGAATGTTTTGATTGATAATAAAAATGTATGCTACATTTTTCCCCTCAAGCTCATTGGATAGCACTGCTGGTCATCATACCATGCAGCAGTCTGGAGACATTAAAGTGGTAGTAAACTCTGCTTTTGAACTTATAAAGCTTACCTTACCTACAGTGAATATCTCCTAAACTTGCAGTGTTTAGGAGATCTTTACACTGGATGGAGCCGGTGACATCACTGGTACATGCGCTATGAATGGATGGCATACCCGTGCTGTCCCTTCAGAGCCCTGTGCATGGGAGTTACGTCATTACGGCTCAGCCATTCACAGGACCTGGGCCAGCAAACCCAGAACGAAGACCGGGGAAGAGGAAAGTAGTGACAACAGCGCACCACCAGAGTGCTTCGTTCTAAGTATTTCACAATGTGCTTGTATGTGATGCATAGTTACATAGTTAGTCTGGCTAGTTTAACCACTAAATCTAATTGAACCACAAAAAAAAAAAAAAAGGGGGGGGAAGAAGATTATGCAACCCAATATACACATTCCTATACCCACAGTTTATTCAGAGGAAGGCAAGGCTACTAACACATTATGCCATTACCTTAGAGGAATTTGTTTTTAACCCCTTGGAGCTGGCACCTCCTGGCCCTTTAAGGCAGGGCAGGGTATATGATCATGTGACTGCCGTGATTGGTTGTCACAGCGGTCACATGATAGGAAAGCTCCTGATCACTACTTGCTTTCCCTTAGCCACCGGTAACTTTGTGGGAGCGCGCAGAGAGCACACGCTATATGCGGTCGCTTGGCGCCAAGGACCACCCGCTGAGAGGCCGCATATTTGCATTAGGGGGTTAAAGTCTGCAGTTTACTACCACTTTAACCCTTTTTACTGCCACTAACGTATGTAGTACTATCACCATCTCCTCTTCCCATTACTGACCCGGAAGCAACATAAAATGTCACTATTGGGTCCCTGTGTCACTTTCCCCAGTCAAAAATGTAATAAAATTGATGGGTTTTGTTCCGCTTTACCCTTGCAGTGTGGGCATGGCCCCACTGCAAGGAAACCCCTTCTCCTGGAGGTGGCTTTAGCTTGCAACGGAATTTAACTAACTAAGCACCACAAACCAAAAATGCTATGTAAATCATTTTTAATTTTCAAAGCAAACTCACCCATCCATCCTTGTCTCCATGCTTTATTTTGTTGAGAAATCACTCCCTAACATGTCAAGCTGGGATGGAGGCGCAATATTCCCTGTTGCGTCTCATTTAAAGTCCCAAATATTCCCTTTTTTCTTTGATACCGATTAGGGATGGAGGTGTGTGTGGTTCAAGAGCCTTCACTTCCTTGTATCTGACCCCTAGTGGTCAAGTTACCACATACCGCATTGAACACAGCTGATTTTGATGGACACACTGCTGCTGTAATTGTCTCTACTCCCTTGAGCTGAATTGGTTCAGTGTGTTCTGCAGCCGACAGGTTGGCAGGTGTTTTATTTGCACGGGAGCTGGGATGCACGCTGCATGCCTTCCCTGTCCCCTCCTTCCCACACATTTTGGGGATGGGGGATTGGGCAGGCGATTTCACCGTGCATCGGCGCCACACCATCCACTCCATCCGTGCGACGCCCAGTTGGCGTCCCTTCACGTAGGCGTGTGCTATTTCAGCTTGGCTGACACATGGTAAATAGGCCCAGCTGCTGCCGTGCTGTCTCTCCTTTGTTGTCATGCCAGTGTGAGGCTGGATGGGACCCTGGCCGCTGAGCTCACCCTGCAGTACCCCTTCAGTGACCTTTTCTCAGCAGTCCCACACTGCACTCCATTTCTACCTCAGCTTATATAAGAGGCCCGCCCCTGCCAATAACAGTTGGGGATTGGTGTCAGGGCTCCCACATGAGCTGCCTGCCACTCCAGTCCCAGGCCCTGCCCCTCTTCCAGAACATTCTCCCTGGAAGCAGGGGAGGCATCTCAGAACTAGAGCACAGGTGGTCACACCCACTGCTACACTAACCACTCCTAGCCCCCATTTCAAAACAGACAGGCCTAGCTTGCAGCATAGACCTGCCTAAATTTACTTGTGCTGACATTCTATTTAGTAAAAATCCTATTACTAGCACCTACCTATTGGTAGAGGGTGCTACACGACTTTGCAGTCCCAAGTCGCAGGACAAGTCGCACAAGTGTGAAAGGGGCCTTAATAAAAGGAACGGTTCAATACAATAAATGTTGTGCCAAATGTTGTAGGACCAAATGAAAGTCCTATCCAGACCGCATTACGCCACCTAGCAGCCTGAGTGCCCCTCCTGGATGATTTTCTTATTCCCTCACCATGGCCACAGGTTTCATCCTTACAGCAAGCAGAGGGCAGGAGGCGTGGCTAGGCTGGATGGAGGGCGGGAGCTTCAAAGCTCATGCCCTCTGCTTGCTGTAAGGTAGGATTCTAAAGGTTGGAGGAGGGTTGTGATTGGAAAAAGAAAATGTTAGGAAGGGGGCATTCATGTATAGTGGGCTGGGATAAAAAGAAAGAAAGGAGGGGGGAACTGTGATGGAAAGTGAGGGCTATTATGTGAAGGGAACAGGGGTGTAAAGAGGGGGACTGTCACGTATCTTGTGGCAGAGCCTGAGGTGTAGAGGGATACCTCTCATACAGCCCCGGCTCAAAGGGCCACTGGAGTTGCGACAGTGGCTGCGAGAGCGCGGTGAGGTAAGAGTGCCTGCAAGATCTTCCGTTGGTCACAGAAGTGTGTGGCAGGTGCGTCACCAGAGCTGGGCTGGATGGCTGAAGCAGCAGGAACCATAGATGCAGACACACAGTGGATGGAGGACCGGTGTCACCGGGCATATGCAGAGCAGGACAGACAGGTAATTGGATGCAGGGTCAGATAAGCCAGGTCAGAAACGGATGATCAGATACAAATATAAACAGCAGGCAGAGAATGGTCATGGTACAGGCAGAGGTTGGCAACAGGATATCAGGCAGATGAAAGATATAACAAAAGTCTTAAAGGCAAGCCAAGGTCAGGATAGGTGGAGAGCAAGCATGGTCAGGATAAGCCGGGTCAAGCAGAGATCACAGGAACGGGTATACAGGTAAAGTTGCAGATCAGACAGCAAAGCACTAGTGCAGCTGCTGCACTTATATAGGCCATTTGGCACCAGTGTTAATGGCTAACACGTGCACGCATGTGCATAGGCGTTCACATCTGCGTGTAAATATTTGCACATTGGCCTTTGCCTTGAAGTTTCAGCCGTGGCCAGCATGTCCCTGACAGGGACTGTGATGTGAAGGAGAGACCAAAAGACACTGCTGTAAAGGGGAGGGATGTCTGATGTAAAAGGGGTGACTGTGTTGTAAATGGGGGGGTGAAGACACAGAAGGGCGGCTGTGATGTGGGAGGGGCTGACTGTGATGTGAAGGGGGGGGACTGAAGACACAGAAGGGGATTATGTGATGTAAAACAGGATGCTTTGGTGTAAAGGGGGGACTTCGAGGTAAAAGGGAGCACTGTTGCATAAAGGGGGGTGTTGTGTAAAGATGGGGGGCTGTGAGATAAAAGGGGGAATTGTGATGTAAAGGGGGGAACTGCAATTTAAAAGGAGCACTTTGGTGTAAAGAGGGTGATTGCAATGTAAAGGGGGGCGGGTGGCTGTGATGTAAAAGGGGGTACTGTGGTATAAGGGGGGGGGACTGCAATGTAAAAGAGGGGAGCTGTGAGGTAAAGAGGAGGACTGATGCCACTGATGTAAAAAGGCGACTGCGATGACCTGAAGATCAAATTTTACTAACCGGTCCTCCCTGACTTTTAATTCAATAACCCGGTCATAGATGTAAGCATCATTCATAATAATGTGAGCTGTAACTCAAAAAAAGCCCCAGTCAGCAGTTAAGTCAGTTCAAACCTTTTGCAAAGACAATGGGTATCAGTGGAAGAGTTTCTTTAGCACCTTGGCTCCATTGAAAGCACATTTAATTGAGGAATTTCTCACCTAGTAAACCCCCATTATATATGCTAGGTACTATGCTGCTCCCAAAATACTGTACAGGTAAAACACTCTTTACGTCTAGAGGAAAAAAAGTTTCCAAATACGGAAAGGTTTCTTCACAGTAAGAGCTGTGAAAATGTGGAATAGACTCCCTCCGGAGGTGGTTCTGGCAAGCTCAGTAGATGCTTTAAGAAAGGCCTGGATTCTTTCCTAAATGTACATAATATAACTGGGTACTAACATTTATAGGTAAAGTTGATCCAGGGAATATCTGATTGCCTTTCAGGGGATCAGGAAGGAATTTTTCACCCTGCTGTAGCAAATTGGAGCATGCTTTGCTGGGGTTTTTCGCCTTCCTCTGGATCAACTGTGGGTGAAGGATTGTGTATAGGGATTGTATTTTTTTTTTGATTGAACTAGATGGACTTTGTCTTTTCAACCTGACTATGTAACATGCTGTTCCTGTATTTCCACATCACTGAACGTGCAGTCACATCTGTGCCTCCAACTGTTTCTCCAGCTTCCTTGTATCCTCCTTGTTCTCAGTCCACTCTCTGCAATCTCTCTTCCCCATTTGAAACAATCCAAAGGTCGGGTTGTGAGCGGGTCACAGCCCAGATCCGCAGGACACCAGGAATTTGGTATAATTCTGGTACAGTCCTGCAGAATCCAGGACTGTTGGGAGGTATGTATACAGTACATACTAACACACACACAAAATCACATATACACACTAAAGTCGGCCATAGACAATTTGAATCTCGGCCTGTTCAGCAGGATTCAAACCATGTATGAGCAGGATGAATCGATCAACTTGGGTACCTCCAGCCTGTCCGATTTTACATGTGTAGCACTGACCCCCGAAGGAGCTGCTGGTATTTGATTGGGCCTGTACTCTGCTCCTACACCCCCTATAACTTGGCTCAGTCCCCTTGACACAGCTGTGGTGCAGTGTTAGTGTGAAACTAGTAGTGAAGGATAACCCCACAATGTGCAGTATAACAATAATATACCTTTGTTATTACTTGGGTGTCCGATGTTCCACCTGCTGGAAAAGGAACAACACTCCACACAAATTGTACTCAACCAGGAATGCAATTTTACTGGAATTGGTATAAAGAAAGTAATTACAGTATTTGCACCGTCACACAAACGTAGTGCAACAGTCCAACAAGTATTCACAACAATTTGTACATATAAAGTTGTGTCAACTGGTCTCTGGAAGTGCGTCTCCAAGTGGGACTAATGCCAGAATGGGAAACACCTTACTTCTGGGCACCTTCCCACTTCCAGTGCGCCCTTATAGCACAAGAAGACAATGTTGGCAAATGAAACACAAATGCAATCCCCAGGGAGCTCCCCCTGCTTTAGAGTGTAAACTCTCTATTAACCAGAAATAGGATACAAGGCCTTGCAATGAAAGAGGCAGTCTTTTAGGTCTTCTGTCTTCTGCTAGCTATTTATGAATTATAGATTGTAATCCAACGGTTAAATAAACCAGGGTTAGATAAAATGGATGTTGAAAATTATCCTTGTAGTGTAGTAACCTGCAACTGTCTCCGATGCAATTAACTTTATGAACTTTAAGTAACACAGTGCTAGTAGTATAGAAAAGGGTAGGCCTATTTGAACTCAGTCTTTAGTTCCTTAAGATCTCCTGTGTGGGACTACAAGTCCCAGCACACTGTGTTACAGATTCAGGTGTATAAAAGTGCGTTAGGAAAACTTTGGGCGGCAGCACTCTCACCACACTGGGTCCCGACCGATGGATGCCTCCGCTCCACCAGATCTCAGTCTATTTGTTACGGCCACGCCATCACACTGCTCTGTTTCACAGACGACCGGGAGTCCTCGGTTACCTCCTTCAAGGGTCTCTGGGACGATCAAACTGCTGCTCCAGCATGCTGTGATGTAAGGCAGGATCGAAGGTTTCTGTTCCGATCCGCACTATGTAGACCGCAACTCTGTGGAACACCTCCTCACAGATCCTTACAGGCAGGCCATGCGCCCAGAAGAGCCCAGAGATAGTCGCGCTGAGCCTTTTATAAGCTACCCAGCATGCAGTTCAGTCCTTAGATGCTGCTGGGTAGGTCACTTGGCATTGTGTGTAGGTCACTTCTTTGTAAAATGTAAACAAACAGTCACTTCCTGCAACATCTCTCTATGTTCTTGAAAAGGAAAATAAAACAAAGTCCATTTCACATTTTGGCCACTAGATGGTGCCAAATGCCAATTTATAACACAGCCCATAGATTAACATTATATAGCATTAGAAAAAAAACAAAAATGTCATTGCTACACATGCAATTAATTATAGTAGCTAGAAAAAATAACTGTGTTCTCCCAGTAAGGACAGCTTCCCCCACAGGGAGAACACAATGGCTCTGTGGGAGGGATTCCTTCATTAATACAGACTGCAAGGAAATCACTCTGTCTATGGCTGGCTTAACACAAATACTAAGTATTGCATTTTTACCACCCCTCAACAACCACCCACTTTTTAGCTGGAAAGGTAGCGGCCAGGGGTGTACACATGCCACAGCAAGAATTCTATCTTGTGCCACACTTGGTGTGAATAGGGCCACGCTGCAACTGTCCCACAATTGCGCACAAAGCATGTGGTTGCAGCATGGTAGTCCATCATTTAGGGGGTCAAAAGTGGCAATGCAGATCGCTAGTGTAAAAGAGGCCTAATGCCGCATAGACACGAGCGGACTTTACGACGGACTTTCCGAATGAACGGACTTGCCTACACACAATCAACCAAAGTCTGACGGATTCGTACCTGATGACGTACGACCGGACTAAAACAAGGAAGTTCATAGCCAGTAGCCAATAGCTGCCCTAGCGTCCTTTTTTTTCCATCGGACTTGCATACAGACGAGCAGACTTTTCGACCGGACTCGAGTCCGTCGGAAAGATTTGAAACATGTTTCATTCCTAGGTCCGTCGAACTTTTGGGAAAAAAAAGTCTGCTGGAGCCCACACACGATCGAATTATCCGACGGACTCCGGTCCGCCGGACCAAGTCTGCCGTGAAGTCCGCTCGTGTGTACGCGGCATAAGACGCATACACACTACAACTTACCCCCCCCACCCACCCCAAAATAAGCTCTCACACACACCTACCTAAGTCTTCACAGGTGTTGATGCAGAAGTATGTACTGTTGTCTCCTGTCAGTCTGGAGCTCTCAGCTTCCTTTCCCTCTCTAAGGGGTCCTTGTGGCTCCCTTCAGCAGCTGTCTCTGGTACTGCCCACTGTGAGGCTTAGGTGACCCTGCCACTGCCTGAGTAATAAGCACCCCCCACCCACCTTGTTTGCAAGGGTGCAATTGTGAGCAAGACAGCCTGGATCTGCAAAATACCAGGACATTACTAAAATGGCAGGACTGTTGGGAGGTATACTATTATCAATTAAATTGTTCTTGGGTATCTCTGAGAACTAAAGATGAGCTCAGGCGTGTCCGCAAACAGCACATGCAGAGCCCGCCAGGAAGTCGGCACTGCACATGGCTAGTCACAAGCAGTGAGACATTTCATAATCTCTGCAGCCGCGCATCGGGACAATGTCTCACTGCTTGTGATTAGCACTCCACAATGCTGACTTCCTGGCGGGCTCTGCACGTGCTGTTTGCCTGAGCTCATCCTTATGCCCTGTACACACGATTGGAATTTTCGCCAGAAAAAACCTTGGATGGTTTTTCCGACGGAATTTCGCTCAAGCTTGGCTTGCATACACACGGTCACACAAAAGTTCTCTGAACTTTCTACCATCAAGAACGCGGTGACGTACAACACATACGACGGCACTAGAAAAGGGAAGTTCCATGCGAAGCGATGATTCTGAGCATGCGTGGTTTTTTGCACGTCGGAATTGCATACAGACAAACGGAATTTCCATTAGGAACTTTTTCTGACAGAAAAATGGAGAACCTGCACTCAATCTTTTGCTGGCAGAAATTCCGCCAGCAAAAGTCCGATGGAGCATACACACGGTCGGAATTTCCAACCAAAAGCTCACATCGGACTTTTGCTGGCGAAATTTCCGATCGTGTGTACGGGGCATTACTGAGGACTAATAAAGAGGGCAGGGTTCTGTAGTCCTATCTTGTTTCTATTGACCTTCTAAAGTGTGGTAAATGAACGTTGTCACCCTAGGACAGGAAGCATGTTACTGGAAGAATCACTGGGTGAAAATAAAGTAAGGAAAAAAGCTTGGAAAAAGAAAACAAATACAGCCACCACATCTAAGGACAATGGAAATAGACGTCACTACTGCTGAATCATTTCTTCTTCTTTCAAATCAACAAGCTTTATTGGTCATACAAAAAAGAATCACAGACTGTACTTAATTGTTTTTGTCCATAGAGCAAATCAGGTACACCCAGACTGTACTCCTCTCTTCTGATGCGTTCCTCCCCGTATGTGGCTTAGTTATAGAAGCCAACTTCTTTATGCATATAGGGTCACCACCTTCCCAGTATTCCACCAGCCTGGCCATTAAAAGGGAAGTAGTTGCCAATGCTATTGATTATAAGAGGATTGCAAGGCTGGTATTTTCTCCCAAAAAAGGTGGTGACCCTATATGCATATGCTGTTGTAAGAAGAGTCCAGAATGTATCTAAACAACAACGTGCATTAGCACGCATGCACAAACCTGTTATCATGCTTGCTAAGCAGTGTATGCAAGGCACACGTGCACACCCGGAACTGGTTTCAGTGCCAAATGGTCCATTTAATTTGGATTGCGGAGTAAACAGATTGCTGAGCGGTTTTCAGCTAGTTCCTGCTTTTCATGTGCCCTGACCTGCTACATTTGCCTTCCTGTGCATGACCTGGCTTGCCTTTGGAGCTGTCTTTGGATTCCTGCCTACCTGTTGTGACCTCACGTTTGTATCCTGACTTTGTCTAAGCTTTATATTCCTGTACCTTACTGTCCAACTGTTGATGACCTTTTGGCTTGTGTCCTGGCTATGCCCTGTATTCTGATCACTGTGTTCTAGCCTCTGGTCCTTGTCTGGTTATCCACAGTCATCTATACCCTGCAACCAATGGCTGGTGCTGCATGCTACATCGGCCCTCGTGCCACCCTGTGACCTCTCATCTCCTGTCACTATTACCAGACAAGTGGTGCAATAGCAGCCCCCTCTCCAGCTCGATCTCTAACAGATATTGTTGTTCACATATTCCAGTGATATCACAAAAAAAAAAAAAACAATGGGCTTCTACATTTTTTGAAGATCCCCAAATCTGTATATTTTTTTAAAGCAGAAGATCTATAGAATAAAAATTGTTGTAAAAATAATTTGTTTCACGATATTTGCAGTAATAGTTAAAGGGTTAGTTCACCTTTACCAAAAATCTGCCTATGTAGGTAAGGGATGCCTATAGATAAAATCAAACAGTGCCGCTTTGACTAAAGTTGAATAATGCCCGTGCTATAGGTGTAGGCCTTTTAAGTAACTTCTAAAGCCTGGACAATAAACTGGCAGATGTCAGACTGAAGATGGCATCATCCTGTCTTGCCTTGTTGCTAGGACGTTGCTAGGACAATCCCAGCCCTTACTACTTACCTTTATCACAGGAGTGAGCTCTCAAACCCCTGAACACGTCTGTTCCACTATCTCCTCCGTCTCTGCATCCCTGACCTCACCTGCAACATTTTCTCCAGCTTAGTGCAGCACAACACACAGCAGTGCATTCCCAAGCATTTGTGTGCACTGCAACATAGGTATGTTAAGAAGATGTGTCAGGTTGTCATTTAATATGACTGGCAGGCAATCTAATAAATCAATAATAGCACCTTTTTTCTGTAAACATTTCCTTCAGCAATTACAGGAAATAATTACATCTGTGAATAAGGTTGTGACCTGGCCTGGTATTTACTGATGTCTGACCAATGACTTGACTTCTTTCAAATGTTACCAATAGGAAGTAGGTCACTAGGCTAAAAAAAAGTGGTGCTAATCCACTAATTCTGAGATATTCATATTTGCACACATCCTTATAGCCCACACTGTACACTGTGATTGCCATGTAAGTGGTTCATTTAACAATATTTAGGCTTTCTTTAATTTTTCACCTGGTGATCTGGCCAATATGTCTGTTGTTTTTCACCAGAACAAGCTGTCTTGCAGATGTATCAGCTACAGGAAAAGCAAATTATTTACCACTGACAGGTGCTTACATTGATCAGCTTTTATGTATTTATGTAAAACCTTAATCCCAAAAGGAAAAAAAAGTTTGCTATAACTATTTATAAAGTATTAGCTGAGGTTTGGTTCAATTTGTTAGTGTATTTAAATCTGCTAGTACATCTAACAGTACCCTCCCCCACAGACAATGCCATACTTGCCAACAGTTCCAACAGACAGCAGCCGCCTATCATTGGCGAAATCTGCAGTCAGAATGACATCTTTCCCCTGCTGTACGCCCCCCCCCCCAGTTTCCAGCACTTTGCATGGGTTATGGAAGAACCCCCCCAGGGAATTGAACTACTGCTGTTGCTCATGTGAGCGGGATGTGCACTGCTCCGATCACATGGGATAAATAGGAGAGCAGGGCCAGCAGAGATCAGAGCAGCACACAGCACTGCCTGACGCAAGCAGCAGTAGTAATAGTAAGATGCTCCATGATCTCAGAGGTTCTTCCTTACCCCCTGCAAAGCATCAGAGGAGTGCTGGAACATGCGGTGGGGGAAGGTAGTGGGAGGAGATGTACACTGCCCTACCTACTACTGACCTCAGTACACTGCCCTTCCTACTACTGACCTCAGTACACTGCCCTTCCTACTACTGACCTCAGTACACTGCCCTTCCTACTACTGACCTCTGTACACTGCCCTACCTACTACTGACCTCAGTACACTGCCCTTCCTACTACTGACCTCAGTACACTGCCCTTCCTACTACTGACCTCTATACACTGCCCTTCCTACTACTGACCTCAGTACACTGCCCTTCCTACTACTGACCTCAGTACACTGCCCTTCCTACTACTGACCTCTATACACTGCCCTACCTACTACTGACCTCAGTACACTGCCCTACCTACTACTGACCTCTGTACACTGCCCTTCCTACTACTGACCTCTATACACTGCCCTACCTACTACTGACCTCAGTACACTGCCCTTCCTTCTACTGACCTCAATACACTGCCCTAGCTACTACTGACCTCAATACACTGCCCTACAAACTACTGACCTATGTACACTGCCCTACCTAATACTGACCTCAGTACACTGCCCTACCTGCTACTGACCTCTATACACTGCCCTACAAACTACTGACCTATGTACACTGCCCTTCCTACTACTGACCTCTGTACACTGCCCTTCCTACTACTGACCTCTGTACACTGCCCTACCTACTACTGACCTCTGTACACTGCCCTTCCTACTACTGACCTCTGTACACTGCCCTTCCTACTACTGACCTCTGTACCCTGCCCTTCCTACTACTGACCTCTGTACACTGCCCTTCCTACTACTGACCTCTGTACACTGCCCTTCCTACTACTGACCTCTATACACTGCCCTACCTACTACTGACCTCAGTACACTGCCCTTCCTACTACTGACCTCAATACACTGCCCTAGCTACTACTGACCTCAATACACTGCCCTACAAACTACTGACCTATGTACACTGCCCTACCTAATACTGACCTCAGTACACTGCCCTACCTGCTACTGACCTCAGTACACTGCCCTTCCTACTACTGACCTCTGTACACTGTCCTAGATACTACTGACCTCTGTACACTGTCCTAGATACTACTGACCTCTATACACTGCCCTACAAACTACTGACCTATGTACAATGCCCTTCCTACTATTGACCTCTATACACTGCCCTACATACTACTGACCTCTGCACACTGCTCTACATACTACTGACCTCTGTACACTGCCCTTCCTTTTACTGACCTCTATACAATGCCCTACATACTACTGACCTCTATACAGTGCCCTACCTACTACTGACCTCAGTACACTGCCCTTCCTACTACTGACCTCTGTACACTGCCCTAGATACTACTGACCTCTGTACACTGCCCTAGATACTACTGCCCTACAAAGTACTGACCTTTGTACACTGCCCTTGCTACTACTGACCTCTATACACTGCCCTACATACTACTGACCTCTGCACACTGCTCTACATACTACTGACCTCTGTACACTGCCCTTCCTACTACTGACCTCTATACACTGCCCTACCTACTACTGACCTCAGTACACTGCCCTTCCTACTACTGACCTCAATACACTGCCCTAGCTACTACTGACCTCAATACACTGCCCTACAAACTACTGACCTATGTACACTGCCCTACCTAATACTGACCTCAGTACACTGCCCTACCTGCTACTGACCTCAGTACACTGCCCTTCCTACTACTGACCTCTGTACACTGTCCTAGATACTACTGACCTCTGTACACTGTCCTAGATACTACTGACCTCTGTACACTGTCCTAGATACTACTGACCTCTATACACTGCCCTACAAACTACTGACCTATGTACAATGCCCTTCCTACTATTGACCTCTATACAATGCCCTACATACTACTGACCTCTATACACTGCCCTACCTACTACTGACCTCAGTACACTGCCCTTCCTACTACTGACCTCGGTACACTGCCCTAGATACTACTGACCTCTGTACACTGCCCTAGATACTACTGCCCTACAAAGTACTGACCTTTGTACACTGCCCTTGCTACTACTGACCTCTATACACTGCCCTACATACTACTGACCTCTGCACACTGCTCTACATACTACTGACCTCTGCACACTGCTCTACATATATATAAAACACAAAGCGCTGTGATGCTAAATAGCTGATAATTACACATGAAACCAAGTGAGGCTGCTATCAAAAGAGAGTGTTTTCAGAGTCACTTAAAAAGAATAAATAATGATATTTGAAGCGCTTCACAATGTGCATGAAAATGAATATATAAGAATAAATAGTCAAATAAATCCAGCGGTGAGTAAAAATTCCTATAAAATCCAGCAATCAAAATAGCTGCCCTTCCTACTACTGACCTCTGTACACTGCCCTTCCTACTACTGACCTCTGTACACTGCCCTTCCTACTACTGACCTCTATACACTGTCCTACCTACTACTGACCTCAGTACACTGCCCTTCCTACTACTGACCTCTGAACACTGCCCTAGCTACTACTGACCTCAATACACTGCCCTACAAACTACTGACCTATGTACACTGCCCTACCTACTACTGACCTCAGTACACTGCCCTACCTGCTACTGACCTCAGTACATTGCCCTTCCTACTACTGACCTCTGTACACTGTCCTAGATACTACTGACCTCTGTACACTGCCCTAGCTACTACTGACCTCAATACACTGCCCTACAAACTACTGACCTATGTACACTGCCCTACCTACTACTGACCTCAGTACACTGCCCTACCTGCTACTGACCTCAGTACATTGTCCTTCCTACTACTGACCTCTGTACACTGTCCTAGATACTACTGACCTCTGTACACTGTCCTAGATACTACTGACCTCTATACACTGCCCTACATACTACTGACCTCTGCACACTGCTCTACATACTACTGACCTCTGTACACTGCCCTTCCTACCACTGAACTCTGTACACTGCCCTTCCTACCACTGACCTCTGTACACTGCCCTTCCTTCTGACCTCTATACAATGCCCTACATACTACTGACCTCTATACACTGCCCTACATACTACTGACCTCAGTATACTGCCCTTCCTACTACTGACCTCTGTACACTGCCCTAGATACTACTGCCCTACAAAGTACTGACCTTTGTACACTGCCCTTGCTACTACTGACCTCTATACACTGCCCTACATACTACTGACCTCTGCACACTGCTCTACATACTACTGACCTCTGCACACTGCCCTACATACTACTGACCTCTGTGCACCGCCCTACATACTACTGACCTCTGTGCACCGCCCTACATCCTACTGACCTCTGTGCACCGCCCTACATCCTACTGACCTCTGTACACTGCCCTTCCTACTACTGACCTCTGTACACTGCCCTTCCTACTACTGACCTTTATACACTGCCCTACCTACTACTGACCTTAGTACACTGCCCTTCCTACTACTGACCTCTGTACACTGCCCTAGCTATTACTGACCTCAATACACTGCCCTTCCTACTACTGACCTCTGTACACTGCCCTAGCTACTACTGACCTCAATACACTGCCCTACAAACTACTGACCTATGTACACTGCCCTACCTACTACTGACCTCAGTACACTGCCCTACCTGCTACTGACCTCAGTACATTGCCCTTCCTACTACTGACCTCTGTACACTGTCCTAGATACTACTGACCTCTATACACTGCCCTACAAACTACTGACCTATGTACACTGCCCTTCCTACTATTGACCTCTATACACTGCCCTACATATTACTGACCTCTGCACACTGCTCTACATACTACTGACCTCTGTACACTGCCCTTCCTACTACTGACCTCTGTACACTGTCCTTCCTACCACTGACCTCTGTACACTGCCCTTCCTACCACTGACCTCTGTACACTGCCCTTCCTTCTACTGACCTCTATACAGTGCCCTATATACTACTGACCTCTATACACTGCCCTACCTACTACTGACCTCAGTACACTGCCCTTCCTACTACTGACCTCTGTACACTTCCCTAGATACTACTGCCCTACAAAGTACTGACCTTTGTATACTGCCCTTGCTACTACTGACCTCTATACACTGCCCTACATTCTACTCACCTCTGTACACTGCCCTTCCTACTATTGACCTCTATACACTGCCCTACACACTACTGACCTTTGTACAGTGCCTTGAAAAAGTATTCATACCCCTTGAAATTTTCCACATTTTGTCATGTCAACACAAAGTGACACATAATTGTGAAGTGAATGAAAAATAATAAATGGTTTTCAATTTTTCTTTAGAAATAAATATGTGAAAAGTGTGGCGTGCATTTGTATTCAACCCCCATTGTAGAACCAACTTTCACTGCAATTACACCTGCAAGTCTTTTTGGGGATGTCTCTACCAACTTTGCACATCTAGAGAGTGAAATTTTGCCCATTCTTCTTTGCAAAATAGCTCAAGCTCTATCAGATTAAATGGAAAGCATCTGAGAACAGCAATTTTCAAGTCTTGCCACAGATCCTCAAATGGTTAGGTCTGGACTTTGACTGGGCCAGTCTTATGCCCCGTACACAGGGTCGGATTCTCCGACGGAAAATGTGTGATAGGACCTTGTTGTTGGAAATTCCGACCGTGTGTAGGCTCCATCAAACATTTTCCATCGGATTTTCCGACACACAAAGTTTGAGAGCAGGCTATAAAATTTTCCGACAACAAAATCCGTTGTCGGAAATTCCGATCGTGTGTACACAAATCCGACGGACAAAGTGCCACGCATGCTCAGAATAAATAAAGAGATGAAAGCTATTGGCTACTGCCCCGTTTATAGTCCTGACGTACGTGTTTTACGTCACCGCATTCAGAATGATCGGATTTTCCGACAACTTTGTGTGACCGTGTGTATGCAAGACAAGTTTGAGCCAACAACCGTCAGAAAAAATCCTAGGATTTTGTTGTTGGAATGTCTGATCAATGTCCGACCGTGTGTACGGGGCATAACACACAAATATGCTTTGATCTAAACCATTCCATAGTAGCTCTGGCTGTATGTTTAGGGTTGTTGTCCTGCTGGAAGGTAAACTTCTGCCCCAGTTTCAAGTCTTTTGCAGACTCTAATAGGTTTTCTTCTAATGCCGCGTACACACGGGCGGACTTTCCGTCCGGACTGGTCTGACGGACCGAATCCGGCAGACAATATGACCATATATGGGCTGCATCGGACTTCCGATGGACCTTTTCGGTCAGAAATCCGACAGACTTTAGATTTGAAACCTGCTTCAAATCTTTACGTCGTAACTCTGCCGGACTCAGTTCCTAACAGAAAGCCCGTTCGTCTGTATGCTGGTCCGACAGACCAGATACGACGCAAGGGCAGGGTACTATATCTCGCACTCACTGCAATAGGAAAAACAAATTTTCCTATTGCGGAAAAGCACGAGGGGGAGGCGACAATGTCCCTTAGGTCTGGTGTGGATTTTAAGGGGAACCCCCAACGCCGAAAAAAACGGCGTGGGGTCCCCCAAAATCCATACCAGACCCCTATCCGAGCACACAGCCCGGCCGGTCAGGAAAGGGGGTGGGGATGAGCGAGCGCCCCCCCTCCTGAACCGTACCAGGCCGTATGCCCTCAACATGGGGGGGTGGGTGCTTTGGGGGAGGGGGCGCCCTGCACAGACCATTACAGCGGGAGGGAACGTCATGTCAACATCGGAAGAAGAGAAGAGGGAAGAAGACGACGCAGAAATCGGAGCCACCGCTAGCAAAAGAGCGGCAGAAGATAGCGGAGGAGCCGGCAGAAGAATCGGACACCGGGTGAAGAGGTCAAACACCGGGAGAAGAGGCCGGAGAGCGGGAGAAGAACCAGACACCGGGAGAAGAGGCCGGAGACAGCTGCGAAGTCGGAAGAAGACCCCCGGAGCTGTCTAATAAATCACTTAAAAAACCTGTGTAGTGTGGTTTTTTTTATTGACACTTTTACGATGTACCCCATACTCATTCACATAGGGTGGGGAGCCGGGATCTGGGGCCCCCTTATTAAAGGGGTCTCCCGGATTCCGATAAGCCCCCCGCCCGCAGACCCTGACAAACAACGGCTAGGGTTGTCGGGAAGAGGCCCTTGTCCTCATCAACATGGGGACAAAGTGCTTTGGGGTGGGGGGCACAGGGCAACATCAACAGCGTGTGTACGCTGCATAAGATTGCCCTGTATTTGGCTCCATCCATCTTCCCATCAACTCTGACCAGCTTCCCTGCCACTGCTGAGGAAAAGCATCCCCACAACATGATGCTGCCACCACCATGTTTAACAGTGGGGATGGTGTGTTTCGGGTGATGTGAAGTGTTAGTTTTCCGCGACACATAGCGTTTTGCTTTTAGGCCAAAAAGTTCAATTTTGGTCTCATCTGACCAGTGCACCTTCTTCCACACGTTTGCTGTGTCCCCCACATGACTTCTCGCAAACTGCAAACAGGACTTCTTACGGCTTTCTTCCAACAATGACTTTCTTTTTGCCACTCTTCCATAAAGGCCAGATTTGTGGAGTGCACAACTAACAGTTGTCCTGTGGACATATTCTCCCACCTGAGCTGTGGATCTCTGCAGCTCCTTCAGAGTGACCATGGGCCTCTTGGCTGCTTCTCTGATTAATGCTCCCCTTGCCTGGCCTGTCAGTTTAGGTAGGTTTGCAGTTGTGCCATACTCTTTCCATTTTCGGATTATGGATTTAACAGTGCTCCGTGGGATATTTTTTAAAATCCTAACCCTGCTTTAAACTTCTCCACAACTTTATCCCTGACCTGTCTGGTGTGTTCCTTGGCCTTCATGATGCTGTTTGTTCACTGAGGTTCTCTAACAAACCTCTGAGGACTTCACAGAACAGCTGTATTTATACTGAGATTAAGATACACACAGGTGGACTCTATTTACTAATTAGGTGACTTCTGAAGGCAATTGGTTCCACTAGCTTTTAGTTAAGGGTATCAGAGTCAAGAGGGCTGAATACAAATGCACGCCACACTTTTCAGATATTTGTAAAAAAAAATTGAGAACCATTTATCATTTTCCTTCCACTTCACAATTATGTGCCACTTTGTGTTGGTCTTGTAAAACCCCAATAAAATACATTTACTTTTTTTGGTTGTAACATGACAAATACTTTTTCAAAGCACTGTACACTGCCCTACATACCATTTTTTTTAATATAGGGTATGTTTTTTAAACTGTTATAACATTACAGCGATTACAATAAGAGAAAAGTTTTTGTGCAGCAATAAGACAAAGCTTATCAAACAAAATAGTGCACTGAGATGAAACTTGGTTGCCCTACATACTACTGACCTCTGTACACTGCCCTACCTGCTACTGACCTCTGTACACTACCCTTCCTACTACTGACCTCTGTACACTACCCTTCCTACTACTGACCTCTGTGCACTGCCCTACATGCTACTGACCTCTGTAGACTGCCTCACATGCTACTGACCTCTGTACACTGCCCAGCCTACTACTGACCTCTGTGCACTGCTCTACATGCGACTGACTTCTGTACACTGCCCTTCCTACTACTGACCTCTGTACACTGCCCTACATGCTACTGACCTCTGTACACTGCCCAGCCTACTACTGACCTCTGTACACTGCTCTTCCTACTACTGACCCCTGTACACCGCCCTTCCTACTACTGACCTATATACACTGCTCTACATGCTACTGACCTCTATATACTGCCCTACATACTACTGACCTCTGTACACTGCTCTACCTGCTACCTACCTCTATACACTGTCCTACATACTACTGACCTCTATACACTGCCCTTTATACTACTGACCTCTGTACACTAACCAACCTACTACTGACCCTGAAAGCGTTGCAGTACTCAGCAGAATGGTCAGTGTCAAATGATGCTTTTAGAGCATTTGATACAAAATTTATTTGCAATGTAATTCTCTGTAAGATCTGATGGGTTGCCGCACTTTAAAGAGATGGTACGGTTATAGCTCAATTAATAAAGCAATGATTTTACTAACCAACAAAGCCTTCTTGGCTGTGTTTCCATCCTTATGATAAATCTTCCTGTATATACAGTATTTTACAAACGAAATAGTTACATGTGTAGCACCCTCTAGTTAGTTAGGTGCTAAAGTGAGGATTTTTCTGGAGAGCAGAAAAATTTTGGCAGGCCTAGCTGGTGGCTAGGCCTGCTTCTTTTCATTCTGGGCTGGCAGTGGCCTAGGGCAGGGCTGAGTGACATACAGGTAGCATCACTGTCACCTCCCTCTTCCTTCTAGAAAGTGCTGGAAGTAGAGGAGGAGCTACCTGGGGTATCTTGAGGAGCCTGACCAATCCCCAACTTGGATTGGCAGGGGGTAGACCTCCTTTAATACCTGGGGTCAGCCCTCCTGGGGAGGAGTCGTTGGGTGGAAGAACTGGAGTGAGAGAGTGTGGAAGCTGTCGGGCCCATGGGGAGCACCTCAGTCTAGGGGGGGGTGACCCTGGGCCAGAGCTCGGGTGCATCCAGGAGTGAAGAGATCCTGGACAGAGGCACATGAGAGAGCAAGTAGAGGACAGCGGGAGAGAACTCTTCTAAGAGTGTCCAGGGAGGACAACTGGTGGCAGCCAGGAGAGCTGGTGAGTAAGCACAGTCGGGAGGACTGGGGAGGCACGCCTGAGAGAACTGGGAGATTGCAGTTTGTAGATGGGTGCAGAACCAGAAGAGAGGACTGTGGAAAGGGCAGTGGAGAGAGGTAATTGCAGCCAGGCTCGCTGGCAGGGCCTGAAGAGAGCCATCTGGGATTGGTAACTGAACAGAGGACAGTTAGCACCTGAATTATCTCTACTCCACAGGGGCCCGAGTTCCCTGCCCGCAAAAGGCAGTTCATTGAGGCCTGGCTGAATTAGTGTCAGGCCTAACCAATGCAGTACAAACTAGTCTGGAAGAGTAACAGTCTGCAGCAAGTAAAGTGCTTGGGGAGTAACGCTGTGCAGCAAGGGAAATGCTGTAGGAGTGAACTGTAAGAGGTCATAAAGCAGAGTTCCACCCATTTAAAATTCAGCAGCTACAAAAAGTGTAGCTGTTGACTTTTAATAATCAGACACTTATCTGTCCCATGGTCCAGCGATGCGGGCACACAAAGCCCCGCTCCTCTTGCCCCGTACACACGGTCGGATTTTCCGACGGAAAATATGTGATAGGACCTTGTTGTCGGAAATTCCGACCGTGTGGGGGCTCCATCACACATTTTCCATCGGATTTTCCGACACACAAAGTTTGAGAGCAGGCTATAAAATTTTCCGACAACAAAATCCGTTGTCGGAAATTCCGATCGTGTGTACACAAATCCGACGGACAAAGTGCCACGCATGCTCAGAATAAATAAAGAGATGAAAGCTATTGGCCACTGCCCTGTTTATAGTTCCAATGTACGTGTTTTACGTCACCGCGTTTAGAACGACCGTGTGTATGGAAGACAAGTTTGAGCCAACATCTGTCGGAAAAAATCCTAGGATTTTGTTGTCGGAATGTCCGATCAATGTCCGACCGTGTGTACGGGGCATTACTGCGGGCGCTGTGATTGGCCAGGCAAACTTTCGGGACCTGTGACGTGTCCCAGAAGATTGCAGGGAGGGAGGGGGGAGAGGTGATCCTCCTTCTGGCGCCACGCCGCCAGGGGAGAAAGTGGAAGCTGGGAACCTGTAAAAACAGGGTATCAGCTTCCCGCCCCCTAAAAAAATAACATGCCAAATGTGGCATGTCAGGGGGTCACCAACATTTAAAGCGGAGGTTTCATTTTTGGGTGGAACTCTTTTCCGACGGGAATTGTGTGATGACAGGCTGTTGGCGGATTTTCCGCGAACAAATGTTGGATGGCAGGCTTTAAAATTTTCCACGGACAAATATCTGTTGTCGGATTTTCCGAGCATGTGTACACAAGTCCGTCGGACAAAAGTCCAAAGTACAAACACGCATGCTCGGAAGCAAGGATGAGCCAGAAGTGGTCGGTCTTGTAAAACTAGCGTTCGTAATGGAGAATTCACATTCGTGACGCGGCAAATTATGAAATCTAGAAATGCAGCGCACATTCTCTTCTTCTTTATAATGGGATAATAATGAAGCTGCTTTGCTGGTGATACTGACGGAGTTCTGCCAAACGTATTTAACCACTTAAGGACCGCCTCACGCCGATGTACGTCGGCAAGGCGGCACGGGCAGGCAAAATCACGTACATGTACGTGATTTGCCTCCCGCGGGTGCCCGAGGCGGTCCCGTTTTGTTCCCCGGCGATCGGAGACGAGGGGGAGGCCATCCGTTCGTGGCCCCCCCTCGCGATCGCCGCCGGCCAATGGGAACACTCCTTTGCTGCTGTATGCTAAACAGCAGCAAAGGAAGTGATGTCATCTCTCCTCGGCTCGGTAGTTTCCGTTCCGGCCCGAGGAGAGAAGACAGGTATGTGAGTGCACCAACACACACACACACAGTAGAACATGCCAGGCATACAAAACACCCCGATCCCCCCCCCCCGATTGCCCCCCGATCCCCCCCCAATCACCCCCCCCCTGTCACAAACTGACACCAGCAGTTTTTTTTTCTGATTACTGCTAGGTGTCAGTTTGTGACAGTTACTGTGTTAGCACAGTTACTGTTACCCCCCTGTAGGTCTAGGGTACCCCCCTAACCCCCCCTAATAAAGTTTTAACCCCTTGATGACCCCCCGTCACCAGTGTCGCTAAGCGATCATTTTTCTGATCGCTGTATTAGTGTCGCTGGTGACGCTAGTTAGTGAGGTAAATATTTAGGTTCGCCGCCAGCGTTTTATAGCGTCAGGGACCCCCATATACTATCTAATAAATGTTTTAACCCCTTGATTGCCCCCTAGTTAACCCTTTCACCACTGATCACCGTATAACCGTTACGGTTGACGCTGGTTAGTTTGTTTATTTTTTATAGTGTCAGGGCACCCGCCGTTTATTACCGAATAAAGGTTTAGCCCCCTAATCGACCGGCGGTGATATGCGTCGCCCCAGGCAGCGTCAGATTAGCGCCAGTACCGCTAACACCCACGCACGCAGCATGCGCCTCCCTTAGTGGTATAGTATCTGATCGGATCAATATCTGATCCGATCAGATCTATACTAGCGTCCCCAGCAGTTTAGGGTTCCCAAAAACGCAGTGTTAGCGGGATCAGCCCAGATACCCGCTAGCACCTGCGTTTTGCGCCTCTGCCCAGCCCACCCAAGTGCAGTATCGATCGATCACTGTCACTTACAAAACACTAAACGCATAACTGCAGCGTTCGCAGAGTCAGGCCTGATCCCTGCGATTGCTAACAGTTTTTTTGGTAGCATTTTGGTGAACTGGCAAGCACCAGCCCCAGGCAGCGTCAGGTTAGCGCCAGTACCGCTAACACCCACGCATGCACCGTACACCTCCCTTAGTGGTATAGTATCTGAACGGATCAATATCTGATCCGATCAGATCTATACTAGCGTCACCAGCAGTTTAGGGTTCCCAAAAACGCAGTGTTAGCGGGATCAGCCCAGATACCTGCTAGCACCTGCGTTTTGCCCCTCCGCCCGGCCCAGCCCAGCCCACCCAAGTGCAGTATCGATCGATCACTGTCACTTACAGAACACTAAACGCATAACTGCAGCGTTCGCAGAGTCAGGCCTGATCCCTGCGATCGCTAACAGTTTTTTTGTAGCGTTTTGGTGAACTGGCAAGCGCCAGCAGCCTAGTACACCCCGGTCGTAGTCAAACCAGCACTGCAGTAACACGTGGTGATGTGGCGAGTCCCATAAGTGCAGTTCAAGCTGGTGAGGTGGCAAGCACAAGTAGTGTCCCGCTGACACCAAAAAGACAAACACAGGCCCGTCGTGCCCATAATGCCCTTCCTGCTGCATTCGCCAATCCTAATTGGGAACCCACCGCTTCTGCAGTGCCCGTACTTCCCCCATTCACATCCCCAACCAAATGCAGTCGGCTGCATGAGAGGCATTTTTATGTCCTCCCGAGTACCCCTACCCAGCGAACCCCCCAAAAAAGATGTCGTGTCTGCAGCAAGTGCAGATATAGGCATGACACCCGCTATTATTGTCCCTTCTGTCCTGACAATCCTGGTCTTTGCATTGGTGAATGTTTTGAACGCTACCATTCACTAGTTGAGTATTAGCGTAGGGTACAGCATTGCACATACTAGGCACACTTTCACAGGGTCTCCCAAGATGCCATCGCATTTTGAGAGACCCGAACCTGGAACCGGTTACAGTTATAAAAGTTAGTTACAAAAAAAGTGTAAAAAAAAAAAATATATAAAATAAAAAAAAATAGTTGTCGTTTTATTGTTCTCTCTCTCTCTATTCTCTCTCTCTATTGTTCTGCTCTTTTTTACTGTATTCTATTCTGCAATGTTTTATTGTTATTGTTATTATGTTTTATCATGTTTGTTTTTCAGGTATGTAATTATTTATACTTTACTGTTTACTGTGCTTTATTGTTAACCATTGTTAACCATTTTTTTGTCTTCAGGTACGCCATTCACGACTTTGAGTGGTTATACCAGAATGATGCCTGCAGGTTTAGGTATCATCTTGGTATCATTCTTTTCAACCAGCGGTCGGCTTTCATGTAAAAGCAATCCTAGCGGCTAATTAGCCTCTAGACTGCTTTTACAAGCCGTGGGAGGGAATGCCCCCCCCACCGTCTTCCGTGTTTTTCTCTGGCTCTCCTGTCTCAACAGGGAACCTGAGAATGCAGCTGGTGATTCAGCCAGCTGACCATAGAGCTGATCAGAGACCAGAGTGGCTCCAAACATCTCTATGGCCTAAGAAACCGGAAGCTACGAGCATTTCATGACTTAGATTTCGCCGGATGTAAATAGCGCCATTGGGAAATTGGGGAAGCATTTTATCACACCGATCTTGGTGTGGTCAGATGCTTTGAGGGCAGAGGAGAGATCTAGGGTCTAATAGACCCCAATTCTTTCAAAAAAGAGTACCTGTCACTACCTATTGCTATCATAGGGGATATTTACATTCCCCGAGATAACAATAAAAATGATTAAAAAAAAAAAAGGAACGGTTTAAAAGTAAGATTAAAAAAGCAAAAAAATAATAAAGAAAAAAAAAAAAAAAAAAAAAAAAGCACCCCTGTCGCCCCCTGCTCTCGCGCTAAGGCGGTCTGTCGTCAAACGTAAACAGCAATTGCACCATGCATGTGAGGTATCACCGCGAAGGCCAGATCGAGTGCAGTAATTTTTCCAGTAGACCTCCTCTGTAAATCTAAAGTGGTAACCTGTAAAGGCTTTTAAAGGCTTTTAAACATGTATTTATTTTGTTGCCACTGCACGTTTGTGCGCAATTTTAAAGCATGTCATGTTTGGTATCCATGTACTCGGCCTAAGATCATCTTTTTTATTTCATCAAACATTTGGGCAATATAGTGTGTTTTAGTGCATTAAAATTTAAAAAAGTGTGTTTTTTCCCCAAAAAATGCGTTTGAAAAATCGCTGCGCAAATACTGTGTGGAAAAAAAAAATGAAACACCCACCATTTTAATCTGTAGGGCATTTGCTTTAAAAAAATATATAATGTTTGGGGGTTCAAAGTAATTTTTTTGCAAAAAAAAATAACTTTTTCATGTAAACAATAAGTGTCAGAAAGGGCTTGGTCTTCAAGTGGTTAGAAGAGTGGGTGATGTGTGACATAAGCTTCTAAATGTTGTGCATAAAATGCCAGGACAGTTCAAAACCCCCCCAAATGACCCCATTTTGGAAAGTAGACACCCCAAGCTATTTGCTGAGAGGCATGTCGAGTCCATGGAATATTTTATATTGCGACACAAGTTGCGGGAAAGAGACAATTTTTTTTTTTTTTGGCACAAAGTTGTCACTAAATGATATATTGCTCAAACATGCCATGGAAATATGTGAAATTACACCCCAAAATACATTCTGCTGCTTCTCCTGAGTACGGGGATACCACACGTGTGGGACTTTTTGGGAGCCTAGCCGCGTACGGGACCCCGAAAACCAAGCACCGCCTTCAGGCTTTCTAAGGGCGTGAATTTTTGATTTCACTCTTCACTGCCTATCACAGTTTCGGAGGCCATGGAATGCCCAGGTGGCACAAAACCCCCCCAAATGACCCCATTTTGGAAAGTAGACACCCCAAGCTATTTGCTGAGAGGTATAGTGAGTATTTTGCAGACCTCACTTTTTGTCACAAAGTTTTGAAATTTGAAAAAAGAAAAAAAAATATGTTTTTTCTTGTCTTTCTTCATTTTCAAAAACAAATGAGAGCTGCAAAATACTCACCATGCCTCTCAGCAAATAGCTTGGGGTGTCTACTTTCCAAAATGGGGTCATTTGGGGGGGTTTTGTGCCACCTGGGCATTCCATGGCCTCCGAAACTGTGATAGGCAGTAAAGAGTGAAATCAAAAATTTTCACCCTTAGAAATCCTGAAGGCAGTGATTGGTTTTCGGGGTCCCGTACGCGGCTAGGCTCCCAAAAAGTCCCACACATGTGGTATCCCCATACTCAGGAGAAGCAGCTAAATGTATTTTGGGGTGCAATTCCACATATGCCCATGGCCTGTGTGAGCAATATATCATTTAGTGACAACTTTATGCAAAAAAAAAAAAAAAAAAGTGTCACTTTCCCGCAACTTGTGTCAAAATATAAAATATTCCATGGACTCAATATGCCTCTCAGCAAATAGCTTGGGGTGTCTACTTTCCAAAATGGGGTCATTTGGGGGGGTTTTGTGCCACCTGGGCATTCCATGGCCTCCGAAACTGTGATAGGCAGTGAAGAGTGAAATCAACAATTTACACCCTTAGAAATCCTGAAGGCGGTGATTGGTTTTCGGGGCCCCGTACGCGGCTAGGCTCCCAAAAAGTCCCACACATGTGGTATCCCCATACTCAGGAGAAGCAGCTGAATGTATTTTGGGGTGCAATTCCACATAGGCCCATGGCCTGTGTGAGCAATATATCATTTAGTGACAACTTTTTGTAAATATTTTTTTTTTTTTTTTGTCATTTTTCAATCACTTGGGACAAAAAAAATAAATATTCAATGGGTTCAACATGCCTCTCAGCAATTTCCTTGGGGTGTCTACTTTCCAAAATGGGGTCATTTGGGGGGGTTTTGTACTGCCCTGCCATTTTAGCACCTGAAGAAATGACATAGGCAGTCATAAACTAAAAGCTGTGTAAATTACAGAAAATGTACCCTAGTTTGTAGACGCTATAACTTTTGCGCAAACCAATAAATATACGCTTATTGACATTTTTTTTACCAAAGACATGTGGCCGAATACATTTTGGCCTAAATGTATGACTAAAATTTAGTTTATTGGATTTTTTTTATAACAAAAAGTAGAAAATATCATTTTTTTTCAAAATTTTCGGTCTTTTTCTGTTTATAGCGCAAAAAATAAAAACCGCAGAGGTGATCAAATACCATCAAAAGAAAGCTCTATTTGTTGGAAGAAAAGGACGCAAATTTCGTTTGGGTACAGCATTGCATGACCGCGCAATTAGCAGTTAAAGCGAAGCAGTGCCAAATTGGAAAAAGACCTCTGGTCCTTAGGCAGCATAATGGTCCGGGGCTCAAGTGGTTAAAAATGCTTTTTTTATAGTGATATCAAGAAGAATTATTTATTTATTTTTTGGGGTCAAGTTACCACAACACTATTATCCCATAGTTTTTAAGATCAAGGATACAACTATGTTGGTGTCCTTTGTTAATTTTACATTTACAGTATTTTTTAAATGTACCTGCCTACTCCCAAACTGTCATTTCAAGTAAAACACATAGCCAAGTATTTTTCAAATTATTATTTTTTTATTCAATAGGGATCACAAGAAGGTCCTATAAAAATCAAGAGGAAAGCAGCGATGAAGAATTGGTGAAGCCTTTGTACCCCAGGGCAGACCTCAATTATGTGAAGAGCAACATTGGGAACCTGAGGAGTACATTTAAAGGGATCACAAGAATGTCCTGGACTTAGAGAGATTGGGAGCAGCAGCAGATGACTGGTATGTCCCCAGGCTGTGGCATTACGCAGCCTTCAGTTTTTGACAGACCAGACCGAACCCAGGCCATCGCTGTCAACGCTCCCTTCCACATCGGCTGAGGCCATTTTTTTCTTGTGCATTATTCCAAAAATAGACTCAAATAGATTAGAGATGTTATCTGCCATCAAAATCAAAATTAAATAACTAAAACAAAAAGTGCATTATCTGCATACAAAAATAAATAAAGTATAACAACTAAAATCATAATTTAAAAAAAAAAAAAGGAAATTAAAAATTGTATGGATGAAAATCCCCAGCCCATCGGCCTTGTTGGGATCTTGGAGCTGGAACTGCCAATGTCCGGCATGCTGCTGTGGTGGGTGGGGTTTCTGTGGTGGGGCATCCAAATCTGAAATATGTGTTTTTGAGTAAATTTGTTGAGGAGCTGCAGAATTAATTCCTCGCACATCCTCCTTTGCTCCCCATCCATGTCTCTTAACTCATTCGCTGTCAGACAGCCAAATGCCTCAGCTGCATCTGGGGCCGTACTGATAGCCATTGTTGCGTGGCTGAGGAAGGCAGTTGTGGCCTCGTCTAGGCTCCTGCTCTTCCTGGCCCTTTTAGCAGGAGGGCGTAGGGGCAGGATCTGGGACTCTGTGTGGCTGCTGGCCACTGGCTCCTCCAAACTGCCACTTTCCTGTGTATGAAAATGGGACATAATTAGTATTTTCTTTTGGTCATCAATCACACACAATTTTGAGCTCATGACTGTTGCAAAATGAATGTGGAGAAATAGAAAAGACTATCATTCTGACCCCAGCATTTTTCCTTCTTGTCCCAATCATTTTTGGCCACTGCTGTCTATTGATATGGAAACCACTTTGTTAAGGCAGAATTTTTTTTTAACAATAATGTCTAGTTATTAGTTATTAGTTTTTGGATACAAATATTTTCAACAATGCTATACCTGGGTCAAGCTGGGCTCCTCCACATCTTCATCCTGTGTCAAAGGACAAGAGTGGACCTCAGGAACTGTGGCCTGGGTTGGGTTTGGTCAGACAAAAAACGCAGGCTGTGGTAATACCACAGCCTGGGGACATATATGCCATCTGCTGATGCTCCCGATCTCTGTGATTCCTGGACCTTCTTGTGCTCCCTATTAAACGTACTCCTCAGGTTCCCAATTTTGCTCTTCACAAAATTGATGTCTGCCTTGGGGTACAGAAGCTTCACCAATTCCAGAAGTTTCTCCATCGCTGCCTTCCTCTTGATTTTATTAGAGTAATCCCTACTTTTCACCTTCCACAGACAGGGCAGCTCCCGGTATTGGTCGATAAACTGAGGAAAAAAGTCGGGAAAGTGAATTTACCCACTATTTTCAATTATTTATCTTTACCCATTTTTCAGGGTGGTTTGTTCCCCAGCTACAGCACCAAATTGGACACAGCACATTGTTGAATATGGTGGGGTAGCTTGTCCAAAAGTATTGTCATGTACAAAAAAGCTTGAGCCTCGATTCACACATGGGCAACACGACTTTGCAAGGGGACTTCAACGCGACTTGTAGCGATTTACAACACGACTTCAACTCGCCCCCAGTGTAGGCGACTTTGCCTGTGGCCAATCAGAGCTGAAGGTGTACTTTTACACATTGTACAAATATCCGTGTTTTGTATATTACTATTTCACCCAAAAACTTGAATACCTTCACCAGTTTTAGTTACATGTTTACCTGTAATTTTTGTAGTTTTCTAATAACTTTTATAAGAAATGTGGCTGTTAGCCAAGTTAAAAAAAACAACTTTGTGTCTGTCCTTGCTTCTTTAGGAATGCTGTATTTTGTTTGCAGGAAAGTACAAATACAAACTTTGCTCATTTAGGATGCAAATTGGTTTGGGCAACAAAGCCTTATTAGGCGAGTGCAAAAATGAATGTAAGCCCTGGTTCACATTGATGCTACTTTGAAATCGCATTACTTCACTTGAAGTTGCGCGATTTCTAAGTAGCAAGGTCAGCGCAGTTTTAGGTGCTACTTGAGAGACATTTGTGTGGCTTCATGCCCAGATGTCTAATGAAGTCGCACCTGAAATCGGCAAAAGTAGTGCAGGAACTACTTTTCAAATTGGTGCGGCCCCGCTAATTCTGTGTCGCACAGATTGGAACAGTGCCATTGCCTCCAATAGGCTGCACCTTGTCATGCGATTTTATCTCTCAAATCGCATGACAAATCGCTCTAATGTGAACCTAGGGTATAGTGTCCGAGGTCAGTGTTTCTGCACTCCACTTCTCTAGGTGCATCATCAGGTCCTGTTTTCTGTATTTTGTAAGCATAAAAATGACTGTGTGAATTACTAACCTTGAAAATGACACCATCATCTGTGACAAAAGTAAAAAATATAGAAAATATGACCTGGGAATGCATCTGGAGAAAGAGAGTTGGGAAACACTGCCCAAGTAATGTTAATTGTAATCTTTATGTGTTTTTAAGAATCGCAAAGCCAAAATTTGAAGATGCCCACAAATGGTGACAAAATATCCTTATTTCCCTCATAATCCCATGTCTAAAATGTGTGTCTTTCCCTACATCTAGTTTGCTAAAGCCACAAAACACACAATGCATCAACATGAGCTAGCTCCCATCATGGGGGATCAATGGACGCGTTTTGGGTGTGCAACCCCTTCCTCTTACCTACTTTAGTTATGAGGAATGGGTTGCACCCCCAAAATGCGTCCATTTATACCCTGTGATTGGAGATAGCACATCTTTAGAGACTAACCTGTTTGTCTCTAGACCCAAAAAGGCAAAATAATGGCAAACATACATGTTTATACACCAAGATGTTGGTTTGTTATAAAACCTTAAAACGCACATGTGAATGTGCTTGGAGTAAAATGTTTTTTCCTAAACAATGTGTGGCTTATTATTTCAATGCTCAATACCAGTGTATTTGTTAAGTTGGTGTAGTTACAGTGACAATGTGCTCTAAAATGTGCCCAACTCAGGCAATTTTATGGCCTCAAAGAAATTAAAGGAGTTGAAAAAGCATGTTTTCAAACTTAAAGAGGAAGTAAACCCTGGTGGGTTTTACTTCCTCTTTATTTCCCTGCAAAGGTAAAGCATAATGGGCTACTATACATCGCATAGTAGCCCATTATGTGTCACTTACCTGAAACCGAAGCCCACAATGTCACCCTTGTCCCCACTAGTAGATTTTACTTCCTCTTTATTTCTCTGCAAAGGTAAAGCATAATGAGGTACTATGCATCCCATAGTAGCCCATTATGTGTCACTTACCTGAAACCGAAGCCTGCAATGTCACCATTGTCCCTACGGCTCTGTGACTGTCCGGAATCGCATGGGAGCCTCCAGTCACGGCATGACCCCTTTTAGAAATGGCACAATGTGCCCTTTCTAAAGTGCGCATGCGCCGATGACATCGTCAACGTAGTCGGCTCTTTCGTAAATATCTCCTAAACCGTGGAGGCAGGGCACGAGCAGATTCGAGAGCCATCATGTTGCCAACTGACGGACAAGCTGCAGCCTCTTCAGCTGGGCCTGACACTGCGGGGTCCACATCAGCTGGCAGTGAGAAAAGGTAGCTGCTAGCATTCCTCCATAAAAAATTGTGGAGAGTGCAACAGCACAAAACAACATAGTTTATTTTATATTGTGCCAGGTTGATGGGGGTTAAAAATAGCCTGAAGCGACTGGAGAGGATGCCAAAAGTTAAAGTAGTTAAAGATTCTCTGCTCTGGGGTGAAGTTCTTCATAGGAAAGGGCTTCATAACATTCCCCCAAAGCAAAGGCCTCATCTGCCACAAAAACAAAATTGAGGCCCTCAACATTGTCCTGAGCAGGTGGCAAATTTAAGGTGCCATTCTGGAGCCGATGATAGAACTCTGTCTGCATTATGACACCTCCACACCTCCATCCGAGTTGCGGCCGTTCTTCCCAACATCCAAAAAAAGGAACTCATATGTTGTAGAAACAACAGCTAGCAGCACTATGCTTTAAAAGCCCTTGTAATTAAAATAATATGAGACTGAGTTGGGTGGTGGGACAATCCTCACATGTTTCCCATCAATAGCACCACCACAGTTGGGAAAATCCCATGGATGCTGAAACTGGCCTACAACATCCTGCCATTGCTGTGGGTTGGAAGGAAACTGTGGAGTCAAAAAAGAAAGAAGAAATTACTACTTTTGCACATAACATTGCAAGCAGATTTGACAAAAACATTCTTGGCCAACATAAGTATAAAATTGAAATGAGTATTTAAAGACAAAAGTGTAAGGTCAACTTATCAGATACCTTACCCCTGTTATGGTGGGGGGAGGTAATGGGTATATGTTTTGTACAGGTAACCATCTCTACTTCAATGAGAGCTGAATGCATAAATAATGTGTTATACTTTGGCCAACCCCTCCTTACACTATTGGCAGCCCGGTGAACAGGTAAGAAGTGTCGTAATCTAAAAATATGGATACACACTGTCCAAATTGAAGCACATTTTGCCATTCATAAATTACCTATCAAGATAATATGAGACAAAAAATTTCTACGTTACAATTTGAAGGTAATAAGGCAGGCCCTTGTACTACATGCTTTGGTGAATTCATCCAGAAATATGAGCGCAAAAGAGGAATAGTGTGTATCGGTTTTGCAAAGTCAGCAGATAGAGTATTGGTATCGGTTGACTTTGCATTGGGGGGGGGGTCCAAATGAGTTTTTGCCCCCAAAAAATGGCCTCTTGCACTCTGCCTGAATTTGAGGGCAACAATAACATTTGGACACATTTTAGGGGGTATTTAGGGTAAGCACAAAAATGTAGCTGACAAAATACATTGTTAAGTTACTAGGCTAGGTTTATATGGGCCCAGGATAGCATGCTGGGGAGGTTAGTGAAGGAAAATATGCATGAAGGACAAAAAAGGAGCATAAAAAGCTTACAGCATGCATGAGGACAATGAGGACATTCACAGCATATTACAATATAGGGAATTATGGAATCAAGAAATTAATACAATACATTAGCAAACATTAAATACATAGAATGTGATGCTAAAAGGCTAAAACTTACCCGAATATAGTCCTTCTGCAGGACTTGAATAATGGCAGAACAGGTCTCTGGAATAACGAGTCCCAGAGCCTGGGGGGGGAGATCCCAGTCGTAAACTTGAGGTCCTGAAGACTTCTCCTGTCGCCAAATACCACAAGGTGGCTATGAGCCTTTACTCGAGAGTAATAGCAAGCCGCATGCATGTGTCCTGCTTCTTAATATAGGGGGTCAGCAATGCCAAAAGATGGTGAAAGAAGGGGTCCGTCATCTGGAGATAATTCCTAAAATCATCAGGATTATTCTCCTGGAGCTCCCGCAGCAAAGGCATATGAGAGAATTGGTCACGATTAAGCAACCGATTCTTGGTCCAAGAACTCCTCCTCCTCCTGTTCCTGGACTGGACTTTGCTCAAAGCAATAACTCCAAGCCTAATGATAGTACGATCTCTCCGACGAGAACGCAACATGGCTGGTTGACGAACAGCCGTTCAGAAATGAACTGACAAGCACGAATTGACAATCACCAAACTTCTACTAACACAAAATTAGCAGATCCAAAAGGAGCCCAAAGGGTGGTGCATGACAATTGAACCTCCTCTTTAATCGGCTTGTAGTACGTCACTATGTTCAGGTTTGTTGGCTGACAATTGTGTGCCGTTTGTATGCAAGACAAGTTTGTGGCCAACCCCCTTCAGACAAAAGTCTGTGGCTCTACGGCTTCACTGCCCATTTCCTACTGCGCATGCGCGAGTCCGCAGCGCTTTGTGAATGGGACGCGATGTGTTGTCGGACACACACAGTTCCCATAACACACCGCACCCCATTCCCCAGAAGACAACATGGGAAGGAGAAGAGACAACATCACCGCGGCGTAGGAAGAGGCAGATTAGGAAGACTGCCGAGCAACAGCAATTTCACGTAAGTAAACAAATTTTTTTTTTCTTTTCCTCCATTTTTTTAGGTATTTTTTTGTGCAATTTTTTTTTTCAGGGTGGACCTCCACTTTAATACCGCTTTAATAGTCCCTGCAGTTATCCAATCATATGGAGATGACATAATATGTGTAAACCGAAATTTGCTTTTCACATGATTGGATAATTAAAATCAATATTCACACAATTTAATGTGTGAAAATTCTCCACTTAAAATGAAGTAAATGAGCCTCTGAGTGAAAATACAAACAAATCCATTGTACTACTAGAGAACTTCTTTTTTATTTTTGTCTACAGCGCACTCTAGTGGACACAGGGATTAACTTCAACAGCCAAAATAAATGTACCAACACACGGCAAAGTGCAGTGAACTATAGCAAATGCCTGGCTATCATTCATCAGTGATCAAACTGCAGGTGACTTTCCACATGATCGCTCTTTAATGTTTGTGCGATAAAACTCAAGGTTGTTCTCTTGTGTATGAATTCAGCTTTAAGGGCTTGTTAATACTTGCATTGTTCTCTGAATAGTGATTTGTGGTGGATCGTTTTCAGAGGGCTTTTGGCTGGGAGGCAATATGTTGCCTCCTATTTTAATGCCCGCAGCACCTCACCACAACCATGTGCATTGCAACCGGTTGTGACACAGCCCCATTCGCTTGTGTATATCACCATCTAGCTGCCTTTGCAGGTTAAAGTGGAACTGAACCTAAAAAAATGTCTTCTCTTCTGTAATAAAATAAACGTACCTGCCTGTTCACAATCCACCCCTGAATGTAAACAGAGCTGTGCATGTGCAACTCCACATGTATTTCTGGCACAGTGCCAGTGTGCCTGGAAGAATGACTCCTGTGCACAACTGGCACAACTGATTCCTGTGCAAACTGGCCAATCATGACAGAATCCAGAAGAAACCAGGGAGAAGATGCCAGCCCCAGCCAGGGACCTCGCAGACATTAGACTGTTGGAGCATAGATGCGTATTTGTGCCTTTAGTCTATTTTTACCACCCCTGATCGCAAGTGTCAACTAGGCCTAAGGAGCATTTGTTTTAACAGTTTTTATTAAAAGAGAAGTATGGCCAAAGCTTTTTTGGATATACTTCTCATGTGAGTCATAGGAGCGCACTTACTTGTGCTCTCCTGTGAACCAGAATCAGATGTCACAGAGCTACTCCAGGCTCAGTAATGTTGGGATCCACCCAGATGCCTGATTGGAAGCTGGCTCAGCCTTTTAGCATGCCACTGAGAGTCTGAGCCAGCCTCTGCCGTGACCTCCCCACCCCGGGACTCCAGTAAGCACTGGAGGGGCAGAGTAGGGAATGGTGACCAGGAGCGGCTGGTGCATTAGGGGCACTGGGGCGCCGCCCAATGCAGGGTGCTGGACTCATTCATTTGTATGAGTTGGTTTTTTTTTTTTTTTTGCAAGCCACGTGATAGGAGCCAGAGGCTCTAATTGACTCGAAAAAGGGTGAGCCCACCCATTTGTGACAATATTATGAAAGAAGGGGGCAAATAATGGGATTTTATATGAAGCACACAACTGAATGAACAAGCCCATAGGTAAATAATGGATGTTTAATATTGCAAAGGAGTATACATATATCTTAGTAACAGTAGAAAATAGTAAGTCTCAATAAATAAACTATAAATATTTCATGAATATATACAAATAAGTAATCCAACATGATACATCATATAATGGCCATTTAGTATGCATACCCAGAGAACATGATAATGTATAGGGAACGGTTCATTATAGTATAAAAATTCTGATATAATACATATAGTTGCTGTGACGTAGCATTGTAAGAAATCTCTACGCGTTTCATGGTTGTTTCACTCATCAGGAGCAAATGCAAATTAGATGCATCTTTAATAATGCTGAGAGCCAAAGGCTGGTCCAGACCCAGCTGCAGAAAGGAGAGGATTCATCCCACATGGAAACTCCTGGGGTGGATATGCTGAGACTCACACCAAGTGAAGTATGACTTCCATGGCTGATGATTAACCCTACTACTCCTGGGCCTTGCACCTCTTCAACGTGTCCTTTGGCATTGGTTTTTTTCTCCAGCAGCAGCTACCCAACTGACATGCCTTCTTTGGTAAAGCATCTTTAGCCATTTACAGGCTCATCTATACCATATCCGGCCTCTCCACATCCCTCCATGCAGTAGCCCGACCTCCTCTATATCATCCCCAGACTCCTCCATGCAGTCCCAGATCTCCTATCCCTCAGCTGTGCTCTCCCCGGAGCACAGCATCTCCTGAATCGTTCCCTATACATTATCATGTTTTTATGTGATTATGCGTATTGCTTTCTGGGTATGCATACTAAATGTCCATTTTATGATGTATCATGTTGGATTACTTATTTGTACATATTCATTAAATATTTAGACGTTATTTGAGACTTACTATTTTCTACTGTTACTAAGATGTATGTATACTCCTTTGCAATATTAAACATCCATTATTTACCTATGGGTTCATTCATTCAGTTGTGTGCTTCATATAAAGACCCATTAATTCCCCCCCTTCTTTCATAATACAGTATGTAATAGGGATGGAGGTATATGAATCCACCCACTCATTGCCTTATATAAAGTCCCAATTCCCTTTCATCTTTCATTTGTGACAATAGCCAATTAATATTCGCTATTGTTTTCTGGCTTCTCCTCCCAGCCAATCACCACAGGAGGCGGATCAGGTAGGCCGGGAGGAGACGCAGAGGAAAACTTGGAGGGGCCGAGTTCCTGGTACTGTAACCTGTTGTCCATGTCCTCCCTATGGCTCTTGTATCTCCTGGCTGTGGGGATGATCCTGGATTATCCTGATGCTGATCCGTGCACACTCAGTCTCCGGCTCTTCCCCCTCTCGGCTCTGCCGATAGGATCGCACATGCCTGTGACTGCAGGGAGGAGCAATCGGTTAGCCGGCTAGAGAAATATTGAGAGGATGGAACGCACACTGGAGGGATGGTCTCAGTGTGATCCGGGGAGGAGGGATCAGTGATAGGATAATGAGAGGCTGCAGTGGAGTGTGACATTCTCCTCTGCTGTATCATCCTCATCATCATCTGGTAAGTCTCCCTCACCTCCTCCCCCTGTCCGCTCACCCCGCTGGGATCCCAGTCCACCTTCCATTGCCAGGCATGACAAAGTGTGCCGGGACTGCGGTGTCCCCGGTATACAGCCGGCCCAGGAAGTCTAGTATTCAGCACTCAATGTGATGGATGGCAAACAAATCCTGAGGTTGGTGGAGTGGTAAAGTTTACAGGATCACTGCGGCCAGACAAGGGGTGCCCGGTGCCACATGACAGCCTTGCTGAAAGAACCTTGAGGGGTTTGCGCTGCACCAAAAAATGTTTTCAAAAGCAGCCACTAGTGGTGACTTGGCCAACAGAAGCACACAGCCCCATAGCCTAGGATGGTAAGGTACCCCCCTGCTCCTCCCTCCTCCTCCTTCTCTAAGCTAACAGGCTAACTCCAGACTGCACTGTCCAGAATTTTTTACAATTTACTTGGGAATGTTTATTTTATTGTGCTCAATGTATAAAGTGGAAGATCAGGCTAATTGCACATAAAAAAGTAAATAAAAATGCCTGATAGGTGGCACTGATAGGCAATACAGACTGGCATCACTGAAGGGCATTGATTGGTGTCACTGATGGGCACTGATTGGTAGCACTGCTGGGGCTACATTAATAATCAGGGCACTGATGATCAGTGCCCTGATTTCCTCTACACACTCTGCTGCGAGGAGATGCCACTGATTGGCTCACCTCGCCTCACACTGACAGAATGTGAAGCGAGGAGAGCCGAAGAATGGCACTTCCGCATTTACATGTGAGTTAAAGTTGTGGTTAAAGAGCCGAGTCATCGCCCCCCCCCCCCCCCCCCCCAAGGGGGAGCAATAGCGGTGACATCACCCCAGAACAAGAGAGCATCCCGCTCGGTGGCATTTTACAATACGGCAGGTGGGAGGTAGTTAATCTGCTCTGGTCCAGTCACATGATCCTGCAGCCCTGGCTGCCCTGTTTCAGAGAGAGGCTGCTGCAGGGGAGAGGTAGGTGACATCATGGCTTCCAGCCATTGTGGAGCATTCCCTTCTACGGGGGAGCTGCAGGATCATGCGATTGTGCCTGAGTGGATTAAAAAAAAAAAAAGGTTTTTACACAGATCTTTCTTTATACAGTATATGCAGCATAGGTAAGGTAGGGGGGAGGGAGCATTATTAGGAATACTTGTAATTGGCCTTTACTACCACTTTAAGCTAAAAATGACGAGGGGTTTAATACTACTTTCGCTTGACACCCACTCCGCTCTTATCCATGCTCCCGGGCTCCGTGGCATCCGGAAAACAGGGCCTACTATGGTAAGTCTGGCTCAATTTCTCCACTTCTGATACCCTGAAAGACATGTTATTAACTGGTGATTCTAGAACTATACCGTGATTTCTCTCCTCCCCCTGTTCTTTCCTTCTTGCTCTTTCTTCACTTTCTTTTTATGCTACCTTGAGCCTTTCCTTTTCTGTTCTCAGTATGTGATCGTGTTTTTCTGCAACCACATTTACTACTCTCAACAATTTGATACCTGTAAAACTATTGTATCTTTTATCAATACTATAATTTTGATGTTTGATGTGAGGGTATCCCTCTAATTTTATTTTGTTGTTATAAACAATATAAATATATTTGTCTCTAATAGGCCACCTTTTGAACAGTGTGCCGAAAAATGTTTTCAAAGAAACCGAGCGTGCCAATTTTATAACAAAAAAATGTCAACTTCACACCTCAATCACGAAAAGGATTGTTTATAAAGCAAATGCTGTAAACTACTTGAGTAATGGTGACAAATTAACATCCTGCACTCTCATGTCTCAGATCAGCCCCAATTCCTGCAACTCCACACCTCAGATCACTGTACCCCCCTGCTCGTCTGTCACATCACTGTAACCCCCTGTGTATCTGCCCCACCACTGTAACCCCCTGTACATTTGACCCACCACTGTACTACCCTGCACATCTGCCCTGCCACTGTACCCCCCTGCTTATCTGTCCCACCACTGTAACTCCCTGCCCAACCACTGTACCACCCTACTCTTCTGTCCGACCACTGTACCCCCTTTCTCATCTGCCTAACACTGTACCTTCTTGAACATCTGCTCCACCGCCATACCCCAATGCTCTTCTGTCTCACCGCTGAACCACCTTCTCATCTGTCTTAACACTGTAACCCCTTTTCTCATCTGCCCCACCACTGCACCTCCTGCGCATTTGTCCCACCTCTGTATCCCCCTGCTCTTCTCTCCCACCTCTGTTCCCCCTGCTCATCTGTCCCACCAATGTACCTCCTTTCTCCTCTGCTCCACCTCTGTACCCCCCTGCTCATGTGTCCCACCACTGTAACCCCCTGCTCTTGTGTCCCACCACTGTAACCCCCTGCTCATGTGTCCCACCACTGTAACCCCCTGCCCATGTGTACCACCACTCATCCGCTGATCCGCCTCTTGCATCCAGCCCACGTGCTTGTATGTGATGTATGTGATGTCACATACAAGCATCTGGAATGGACACGCAATGATGAGCTCAGGTCAGGGGCATTTTCTGAAAGCAGTTGGCCGGTGTGGAGGATCATAAGTTGGGCCCCTGCAGCTCAGGAAAAGTGCGGCGCGCTCTGAGCCACAGCAAAAGTTGGATGGGATTTTCATTGTGCTGAACACTGGCTGTGGCTTAAAGGGACACCGAGTGCATGGGGTTCAGTAGTAAGTGACGCAAGTTCAGAGGTTGGGAGTAGGTGATGCAGAGGTTGATAGAAGTAGATGACGCAGAGCTGAGGGGTTAGTAGTAAGTGACACTTACACAATTTTTAATAGAGTGTGTGTGTATGTATGTATGTATATATAATATATAAGGCCAGTATGGTGGCCTGAATTTATGGTAGGAGTCCAGGGGGTATTTAAAGCAGCCCACTCGTCTGTGGTCTTTGTCGGTTCCGGTGCACGATCGTTACGTCACTAAGCCGACTCTTCCAACTCATTCGGTGTTCGTGAGTTGCGTGTCTATACTTTCAGAGGCTTTTGGTTCTCCGCTCGTGGTATTCGTAATTCGTGTCCTGCTCAAACTGTCGCAGGTAGGACTCGTATATCATTTCTTCATTTCACACATCGTTGTTTGCCAGAAACCCCGTGTAACTGAAACCCTGCTACGGAACTTGCGAGTCATCGTTAAATCTCCGTATGCAGCCTTATTTTAGCCTTGTGCAAAACCACAAACTTGTGGCTCAGTTCATGAGCACAAACACCGAGTCGTTTTTCATCAGTTTCATTCGTACATTCTCGTACATTGTTGTTTTACACCATGTAGTAGGCCCATTTCACTTAAGAAACACAGTGTCTATCATTTCAGTTGTTTTAGTTCGCATTACCCTCCGGTCCGAATCTAGTCGCATCAGCGACTCACTGGTTCGTCTCAGCTAGTTTGGTCATCTCATTTCATGCCAGGTTCCACAGTCCAGTTCGTTGTCAGTCGCAAATTGCCACTCATCCGTGCCTCCATCATGGAAGTCATTTATTTGTTACATTTCGCATACCCTTCACTCCGATTCAAATCCAGTCGTGTCTGCGACACACCAATTCGTGTCGGCTCGTTCTAGTCATTTCATATAATTTCATTCCACGTTCCACAGTCCAGTTCGTTGTCAGTCGCGGCACAACGATTCGTGCCTCTGTCATGGCAAATCATTTCATTCGTTCCTTTCACATACCCTTCACTACGATTTGAATTCAGTCGCATCTGCGACCCACTAATTCATGTCAACTCCTGTTAGCCATTATTTCCTGTGCCATAGACAGGTTCGGTGTAAGTCACCATCGCGACACACCGATTCGTGCCTCTGTCACGGCAAATCATGTCATTTATTACATTTCACATACCCTTCACCCCAATTCGAATCTAGTCGCATCTGTGACGCACCGATTCGTGATGGCTCATTCTAGCCATTCCATCTCATACATTTCCATGCTCCACAGTCCGGTTCGTTGTCAGTCACAACTGCGGCACACCGATTTGCGTTTCTGTCGTGGCAATCATTCCATTCATCTCATACACCTGTCACTCCGATTCAAACCTAGTTGCATCTGCGACACACCGATTCATGTTGACTCATTCCAACTCATGCATTCCATGCTCCACAGTCCGGCTTGTTCTCAGTCGCAAATTGCGGCACACCGATTCGTGCCACTGTCACGTCAAACATTTACATTTACATTTCGCATACCCTTCACTCTGATTCGAAGCCAGTCGCATCTGCAACACACCGATTTGTCTCGACTCGTGCTAGTCATCCCGTCTCATACATTCCATGCTCCGCAGTCCGGTTCGTTATCAGTTGCAAATTGCGGCACACTATTCCGGCCTCTGGCATGGCAAATCATTTCATTTGTTACATTTCACTACCCTTCACTCCGATTCGAATCCAGTCAAATCTGCGACGCACCGATTCGTACCAGCTCGTTCTAGTCATTTCATTCCATGCTCCACAGTCCAGTTCGTTGTCAGTCGCAAATTGTGGCACACTGATCCGTGCCACTGCCATGGCAAACATTTCATTCGTTCATTTCACATACTCTTCACTACGATTCAAATTCAGTCGCATCTGCGACGCACTAATTCACGCGACTCGTGTTGGCCATTATTTCCTGTTCCATAGACAGATTCGTTGTTAGTTGCCATTGAGACACACCGATTTGTGCCTCTGTCATGGCAAATCATTTCATTTATTACATTTTGCATACTCTTCACCCTGATTCGAATCCAGTCGCATCTGCGACTCACCGATTCGTGTCGGCTCGTTCTAGTCATTCCGTCTCATTTCCATGCTCCACAGTCCAGTCCGTTGTCAGTCGCAACTGCGGCACACCGATTTGTACTTCTGTTGTGACAATCATCCATGCGTCTCATACACCCGTCACTCTGATTTGAACCCACCGATTCGTGTCGGCTCGTTTTAGTCATTTCATCTCATTTCATTCCATGCTCCACCAGTCCGGTTCTTTGTCAGTCGCAATCGCGACACACCGATTCATGCCTCTGTCATGGTAATCATTTCGCTCATTTCATTATATAAAATATAAAAAATACGCTCATTTCATTTTGCCCTCATTTAATCCCATATTCCACAGTTCGGTTCACCGTCAAGTCACAGTTATGGCACCCCGATTTGTGTCATCATCACTTCAATCAGTGGTCTCATTTTGCATATTGTCTGTCATGTTCTCCTTAGGTCCGGCAGTCGCTTTGTGTCGGGTCATTCGTGCATTTTTGTTTATTTTATCCCGTCACACACTCCACTGTTGTTCGATGTTGGTCGCCTCAGCGATGCAATGGTTCACTTTCAAATTCAGATCACTGTATGATTTGTCACGTCATTGACAGACATCCCTCAGTACGGCTCACCCATGGTCCAGTTCGAACATAGTCACAACAAGGCACATCGGCCCACATAGCTTCAGACCAACTGTTCTCAAAGCCATTTTCCTTCAAATTTCATTCATGGTTTCAAATTCATTCATTTAACCATCGTTCACCTCCCGATAAGGTTTCCCTTGCAGTCGCTAGAAAATGCATCTTAAAGTCGAGAGACCCTAATTCACCTTCTAATGGCATTAAGCCACTCTCCGTTGCCCGTCTGTCATTTCTCCTCTAGGTCAGTCGAGTTCAGGTAGTTCCATCCTGCACCAGGTTGAACGTTATTCCCCCAGGTTCTGGTCGACTAAGCTTTCGACCTCAAAAACCAGGACTTTGCAACTAGGGCACAAGTCAGCCACAGCCATGTCACAGGCCAGCAGCTAGGACCTCACATCTGCCCCTCTGTCACCCTCTCTGGTTTCAGAGAGCGGCAGCGTGCAGTCCCACAGGGGATGAACCATCCCCAAGTTAACAGCGGAACTAAGGCACAGGGGCGTGCCCTTCCCCGCTACAGCCAGGAAAGCTGAGCTCTTCAGGCTCCTCTTCCCACCACCAGCAACAGATGGGCCCAGCTCCCAGCAGGCATCTCTTCAGTCCATGTCCTCTGCCATTTCTCAGCTTCACATAAAATTTTGTTCGTTATACGACCTAACTGCGCCTCATTCTTCCCACAACCCGAGTTTGAATTCCTTAAATCCTTCAGAGGAATTCTCCCTGAAATATGCTTCAGTCGACAGGGCGATACTCGCCATCATCAAAATAGTAATAAAAAGGAAAACGGAACACAGTTTTAAAGAGAGGTAAAGAATCCACTGGCTCACCTGGCTATCTGCCTCAGAGACATTTGTCTCTGGGGCAGATAGCTAAACCTTCTTGTCCCAATAACTTCAGATACCATATTTCTTTGATCTCAGTTTTATTAGAACAAGCCAGGTGAAACTACAAATAACAGAAATAGACTACAATAAGTACAATATTGCATACAATACAGCATACATTGCAGAAACAATGATATACAATACAAGATGTGATCGTAAAAACTTATATTTTAAGTTCTCTAAGGGGTGATGGTGATAGATTGAGAAATACATGTGTTGTTTCCGGAGTATCTTCTCAAAGAATGGTGGCTGCTTCACTTCCTGTGAAGATTCTACGCAGCATTCCCTGCTTGCTGACAACTTCCTTAACTACACATACAGTAAGTCAAACAAAACAGAACTGCAGCAATACCAAAAAGGAACGCTAGATGGAGCCTGCACACCACATATGATTGTCTTAAGTAAATTTCATATTTTGCATGTAAATTTAACAACACAGGTACAAATAATCAGCAAGACATCTGGTGGACAGAACAGTGAGACAACACTATCAAAAGAAGAGCACCATTAACCAAGCAGTTTGATTCAATTAATTTATTAGTTGAAATCTGGACTTCCTGTATAAGACCCACATGCTGGAAATTCTATGATAAAGATAAAAATCTAAGTAGCAAAAAACTGTAGGAATTCCCGTTTTAGATAAAGTGCACACTGAGCAAAAATAGCAAAATTGCCAAATTGTGTTGAAGACAAAAGGATATTTTTGATTACCAGGGCCAACACATGAATGACCAAAGATTTAAATAAAGAATAGACACTGATTATATCAAGTCCTAATGGAGGTAGCTTTCCGTATGTAGCAAATTAATGTCTCCTTATAATCGTGTATATTATAATTGGTCATTGATTTCAACCAGCAAATTATCACTCAATATAGTAAACGGATGGTTATGTAAAACCACAAATAATGTTGACCAAAAAGTGTTGCAATTGAATAATGCAAACCTTTGATTCTTGACTTCACAGAGAAAGCAGCAATAGATAGTAAATCCTTAATTAGGAAGGAAATGAACAGCAGATGAAAAGTCTTGATCTATTTTCAAGGCAGCTAGTTTCTCTGTTTTAGTAAACAAATGTCATCATATCTGTAGATGTAACAACTTCACAGCGGCTAGGATAACACATCGTTTTTCCAGTCAAATCTCAGCAATGCAGCGTTATTTCAAACAGTGTAGATGGCTAATTGCCAGAGAAAGTACTCTGTTTCAATGGAGCTGGGGGTTCAATGAACCATTGATTGGATCTATTAGATGATGGTCACAGAGCTGTATTTCAAACCTTTAAAAGTTTTGCTGGATAAAGGTAGTTGCAATCCTTTTGTCAATACCAGGTGCTGCTTTATTATGCCAGAGACAGGGCCAGGCGGCCTATCTTAAAGTCTATTTTCAGCAAGTCAGTAATGCAGTATTGCAGCTTGTGTGTAGGTTCCATTGCCAGATTGAATGGCATGATGATGTAAATTCATTGACGCATTTTGTCCTCCAATCATCAAAAATAGGCACAAGCGCCTGGCTCTCTAAAGCAGACATATCAGACGCATTTAAGCTTCTACCCGTCCAACCGTCCCTGTGGTGCTGGCACGGCATTAAATAGAAAGAGTCATATCACTTTGCCACTAAATTGACCTTCGGCTCAAAAAAAAAAAAAAGCGCAAAAAAACAGCCCGTTTCGTCTTTGACACCTTCGCACAATCCCTCACTTGGATCCTGTCGCACCAAGCCCAGTGTCAGATGGTCATTTATTGTCTGGATGACTTCCTGCTAATTGAACAGCCCGGTGTGCCCCCAGTAGACCTAGATAGGCTAGGAGTGGTGTTTGGGTATCTCAATGTGCCCATAGCAGAACACAAAGTGGAAGGCCCAGCACACTATCAGCTTCCTCGGAGTCAACCTTGACACCCGCTTCATGCAGGCCAGCCTGCCCCCCGACAAACCGACCTGTATCAGGTCGGTTCTTCATGACTTTACCTGTGCACAGGGATGTACTAAGTAATAGCTTCAATCCCTGTTAGGGATGCTCAACTCAATGAGAATTATTCCCCAGGGACGATCCTGTCTTATTCTTTCAGACAGGACCCCGATCAAATACTTAGACTAGACACAGCAGCAGTGGATTTGTCTATGTGGGATGAGTTCCTTACTAGTTGGAATGGCATATCCATGTTCATACCGTCAGTGTCACCTTTATCACCGCAGGTAGCAACGTATGCCACAGCCTCCACAGGCTTCGCTGCAATTTTTGGCCATCATTGGTTTGCAGGACCTGGCCTCCAGAGATGCTCCCAATTCCCAGACTCATCCAGTCTTCCTCATTTCAAGCTATACCCGATCGTGGCAGCTGCTCAGGTCTGGGGCCATACCCGGACCGGACAAACGGTGGTCTTCGCCACCAACAACCAGGCCACAGCCGATATCATTAACAAGGGCAGGTCCAAGTCGATTCCTGTTATGTCCTTCCTATGCAGGCTGGTACAATTATCCCTGCAGCATCAGTTCAATGTGCACTGCACATACATTCCGGGCAAGTGCAACGTCACAACAGATGCACTGTCCCATTTTAACTTTTTTTTTCCATTTCATCTTTCCAGCAGGAACCTGGAGCTGACCCAACGTCATCTCTTATCCCACCTTGGTCTCAGCTGACATTATGTTAAAGCAGTACCCTCACAGCACGACCCAACTCACCAATCAATCCTTATACCGCAACACACTCAAGGCCTACCACACAGCTTGGATTGCCTTCTGCAAGTTTCTGGCATCCTGCCCCGTGGCAACGTTAACAGACATTAAGCACATACTAGCTTTCATTTCATATTTCCATACTCAGTTGGCTCTATCACACAACACCATCAGACCATACTTAGCCGGCATCCAACACTTCCTGGCCTTACAGGATCTCGCAAAGCCATCCTCCTTCACAACCTATGCGATCCAAGCCATTTCCACGCAGCATTCAGAAGCAGCAGCCCATAGCCAACTCCAAACGCTTGCCCGTGACGAGTACCATCTTCAGAGACTATGTCGTCTATCCTCTCTCGTTCCCCATTTGGCGTTCTTCCCAGCTTGGTCATTCAAGCAGCCATCTACCTGGCCTACTACAGTGTCAGGTCACCTAGAGGCTGGGTAACAGATGCACACCGTTGGGATCAGGAGTGCACCGCAAGGTAGTGGACCCTATGGCTAACTGCTGCGGATTGAACCCTAGGAGGTTCAGGAAGCAGGTCTACTGGATCACTGACACAGATCCCACTGGGAGCTAGAGCATAGATTCCCCAGGGCGCAGAGTCTAAGAGCCAGCAGGTGTTCACCAGAGCCTTTAATGGTAAGGATGGACTGCGCTGCAGTCTAGCTCCAGGTCGCAGCCCCCAGGGTCTCGCAGCTCACGCTCATGGTAGACTACAGGAGAAGAGGAAGGAGGCAGCAGGAAAAGTAAGGGACAAGCCAAGGTCAGGGCCACAAGCAGACAAGGACAACAGAGTACACGCCAAAATGTTCAGGATCACAGGCAAACAAGGATAGTCGGGAACACACCAAAGGTCAGGGTCACGAGCATACAGGAATAGTTAAGAACAGGCCAAAGTCGGTAACAGGAATCAGATGTAGGAAACACAGCAAGTACACACAGAGGCTAACACACAATGGTTGATCAGCACTGCTGGCTTGCAGTGCACAGGTTAATATAGGATTCCCTGATAGGGCCTGGGGTGGGGCCATGCATAGAGGAGAGGTTACAAAAGCAGTCAGGTGAGGGTCAGCTGGTCTCTAGAGATGAACACATGAAGACAGTATGCTGATCGACAGGCTCTATTGCATAACCATGACATATGGTTTCTACGGCCTAAGCGAGTTTACCAGTAATAGCCCTGCCGCCCAGGTACTGTGTAGACGTCACCTGGCTCACTTCCAAGATCATTTTCATTCTTCACCTCGCAGTATTCAAAACCTAGCAGTCTGGCCCCGGGGGTCGACATCCATCTTTTCAAGTCAAACAACAGTGAATAACACTAAACCAATAAAGAGCTTTCAACCCTATCTGAATGTTTTTGCCCCCTTTTCTGGTATACCGATCAGCAGACCAGGGTACACTTCAGGTCCATTTCATGATACAAGTCTTGTGGCGCGTTCATGTGGTTCACATCCATCCCAGTTGAAGGGCTTCGACTATATATATATACAGTGGGGACGGAAAGTATTCAGACCCCCTTAAATTTTAAGGTGTGGAAAAGATTGCTCCACCCTTTAACCCTTGGAGAACATTAAAACAGTAAATTTAATAAAAATCACAAATCAAAAATACCCACCCAAGACAAAACAGAACAAGTATTGATATACTATGTATAAGTTCCCAGAAGCTCAACAGTAATTCCACCTGATTGTGGTGTTCTCAATCACAGTAAAATCCCTTCTTTCTGAGATTGGTAGTGGCAACTTAAGCGAGGCATCTTCCTCCAGATGGTGGGTGGGGCTGAGACTGTGATTGGCTTTAGCAGTGGCCAATCACAGGCATCCTCCTGGAAAAAGGGGCCACCCCCTTAGCAGAACTGCACCCAATCTCTTCCCCATCACAAGAGTTGGCGATCGCAGCTACAGCAAAGTTAGAGAACCAAACAATGTTTCCCATCTTTTACAATGTGCAAGGGCACAGTGCCTCCCCCTCAGTGCAGGTGCAGCATGGGGAATTCTGAGATAGGAATGCATTAGTGGGGCAGAAGCTGTATCTCACTGACACTTCCCTGTGCTGCTCTGCTGATGGGGAGGGAGTCGCATGCCGGCAAAAGTGGCTTTGCGTGCCACTTGTGGCACCTGTGCCAGGGGTTGCCTACCCCTGCTCTAATACTACTTTAGGATAACAAAGTATTATAGATGTCTGTTTTTAAGGTACACACAAGGCTCTCGTTTTGCAACATTTGACAAGTGTAGAGAACAAGTGCACATTTTACTCTATAATTTGCCCCACTGTTTATAGTTACATAGACAGTTTGGTTGAAAAATGACACAAGTCCATTTAAGTTCAACCAATAGAAAACAAATACATTAAAAAACCTTCATATACACAATCCTTTTCAGAAGAAGGCAAAAAACAATAAACAAAGCATGGTTCAGTGATGGAAAAAATCCTTCCTGATCCCCCTGAAGGCAATTGGACATTCCCTGGATCAACTATCTCTGGTGTTATTACCTATATATGTGTAGCGCTGGTAGATTTACAATCTACCGCATGTTAGGTAAAATTAGTCATTTGGGCGTTAGGAAGGTAAAAGTTTGCCTCTGTTCCAGCTTGGCTGATGTTGTGTGTGTTTCCGTGCTGACCGGTGGGTGTCGATGTTGCCACTGGTCAGTGTTGGAAAAGCAACGTGTCGAAGTGTATGGACGCTCCTCTGTCTCGGAGGCAAGCTCGGTGGAGGTGGTCCTCCGAGTTGCATTCTGGGAAGAGGGTATTTATGGGACAGACGCCATGTTCTAGGGTTCGTTTTACAGCCACCTGCTGGCCCTCCTGGCCGACAGGTATGCGTTGAGGAGCTACCTCGTGGTCCTCCGATCGGGAGGCCCACGATGCTGCGCCGCAGGGGTGGGTCCAGAAGCTTGTCTGGGGCCTACCACCGCGGCCGAGGAATGGTCCTGAGCTGTCGGTCCTGTGTGACGAAGCTGGACAACCGAGGAGATCCCAGGGGAGGACCCGTCTTGGAGAGATCACGTGGTGAGCTGGTCTATAGAGGGGCCTGGTGACTCGGTTGGAGGACGTATCCAAAAGAAGTAACTATACAGCATAGTGTTGCCGGTTCGGCTTAAAGGTTCAAGCACAGTGACTGACATTCACTGCAGAAAATCTGATACATCCTGTGGCAGGGGATTGTACGGATTTATCCCCCCAAACAAGTCTGTGGCAGAGACTTTTGATTTGTGCTGCGTACTGGCTGTTAGACCAGTGAGAGAGGCCTATCCAGACGAGCAAGGAGTGTGTCCCACGAGGGGAGCGCATTCCACATAATTATCTGAATTCTACCGGGACATTTGTCGCTAAGATTCTACAAGAAGATATTTGAGTTTCTCCTGAGAGTTTCCTTTTCCGCCTCTTTCCTGCTACTTCCTAAAGTTTGTCTGTTTAATAAAGCATTGAAAATGTACTCCAGTGTTGGTGCGTGTGTCGTCCAGAAGTAAACTCAACGGAACCCCTAGACCCGGTGCCGGTGAAACAGAGGGAAGCAAAGTGAAGGTAACAGACCCGCTTAAACCAGCAGCTCCACCGAGAGTTAGTGCTACATATGTAAAAAAAAAAAAAAAGAAGGAGGAGATTAAGGTCTGGTGTGACCCCTTTGACACCTCCATCCCTAATAGTGCACAAAAGAAAACAAGAGAAATAGCCCTGGGACTTTAGATGAGGTGGGAGAAGTTTGGCCAATGTTCACAGCGAACACTGAGACAAAATCAATTTTCGTTTCAAAATGTTATGTGATGGAAGCTGAGGAGGCGGAACAAACAAAAGCCACAATACCATATTTACCATATTCCAGATCTCAGATAGTCCTTCATATTAACATACTCTAATAAGCTTAATTCATTTATTTACATCTTTATGTATATATAAATAAAATTTAGAACCTTATACATTAAGCTCATTTTGCAATTATTATGCCCTCTGATATATGTGCATCCTTGCAGACATTTTCTAGACATGATTTTCAAGGGGCCAAGTGGAGACCGCAGTGAGAAATACCCCTATGTCTTCAAGCCACACACAATCTACCTACTGATGAACTCCCAAGATACCAGCAAATCAAATCCTTCTATGCTAATTATTTTGCACTAAAAACACACCCCTCATACACAACCTTTGAACACATATGTATTTTATCCTCTAGAGATAGAGGCCTTATATCCAGATTGTATAGTTATATTAATGGTGTTGGAGTACCGGATAAGTCCGCTCAGATGCTCAAATGGGAGGAGGATATGGATGTCTCGATTGATGTTGAGGATTGGCACTCCATGTCAGTAAATCTTCGCAAATGTAATAGAGCTATCACCTTTAGAGAAACCCCAATTAAGATTTTTTCTAGATGGTACCTTACCCCTTCAAAACTTCACACTTTCTACCCATCCGTCTCCCCCAATTGTTTTAGGGGATGCCCGGATTCCGGTACCCTCTTGCACATTTTTTGGAGCTGCAGCTATATAAACAGTATATGGCACAAAGCATCTGATTTAATAGAACACTCCTCAGGACAGAAAATCCCCCTTTCCCCTCAGATATGCTTGCTGTATGCTAATATACCGGGCATACCTACCCCCTGTATGAGACTGTTCCACTCCCTATGCAGTTCCATACACTGGATGACCGCCTATAATTGGAAATCCAACAATTTGTCCTGGCAACAAGTAATAAATAGAATGGAACTCCTCAGACTATCTGAGTGGATTTATCACACCCTTAACGATACTATCCATATTCACAAAAAGAAATGGGCCTATTGGAACCCAACCTAACTGTCATTAACATATTATTATCTTCTCTCACTACCCTATGAGAATGCTATGTCATGTCTTACTTTTTTTTTTTTTCTTTTCCTTTTTTATATATATTAACATTCATTCATTGTATATGATCTCATCTGTTACACGATGTTAAATAACCTCCTTCATTGTACACAACCTATCCTATTAATGCAATATTTTGATGTTATTTTATAACTAATGTCTGTTCATCTAAACTTCCAAATAAAACTTTTGTAAACAAAAAAAGAGAAATACCCCTACGCAGACCGTGCTGATCCTCCGGATGTTCCCTTGTTGTGGCTTTTGTTTGTTACGCCTCCTCAGCTCCCGAGCTGGATGCACTACACGACCGCCATCTTGATATCCAGCATTTGGCGATTTATCTCAGCCATTCGGTAAGTATGAGGTCTCTGTTTCAGACCTCTCTTGCCAATCATTCCACCTGCCCCATTTATCAACAATATACACCTATTGATGTTATCACTTACATTGCAGATACAACATTCATGCATCCGCCCCTGAAGAAGCGAGCAGGGTCTCGTGAAATGCATAGGGCCTTATTGATGCTTGTTTTATGCCAGTACATGCTGGGTATTATTGATGTCTGCATTGTGTCTACATACTTTCCTGTCCATATGTATGTGCATTTTATTTTCTTACTGTGTATGTGTATTTACTGGCCTAGCAACTTTCAAGTTTTATTGTTGCTCATTGATGTATAACACTTGTAATAAATCTTTGTATATTTACTTTCATCTATGTTGTGTGCATTGGCTATTATGCCGGGTAACTCACAATCATTTGTTGTTGCCGCTCCGTTACATAACATTTTGAAACAAATAAATTGATTTTGTCTGTGTTCGCTGTGAACATTGGTTAAACCTTTCACCTCATCTAAAGTCCCAGGGCTACTTCTCTTGTTTTTTGTTACCTATATATGTTAACATCCAGCTCTTTTTTAAAACAAACTATTATTATTATAATACATGATATACAGGATTATAATACTGTACAATTCAATACAAAAGGTACAGGACGACCCTGCTCGTAGAGCTTACATTCTAAAAGGGAGGGGGTGGTGGTACAAAAGGTAATAGCTGCAGAGAATAATTTGATGGGGGTGGCTCGGGGACAGTTGTTAGGTGGGTGTGGGATAGGCTTCCCTGAATAAATCAAAGAATCTACTGAGCTGCCCAGAACTAGCTCTTGAGGGAGTCTATGCCATTTTACTACTGCTCTTACTGTGAAGAAGCCTTTCTGTATGTGGAGGCTAAATCTCTTTTCCTCCAGACATATACTCACTGGCCACTTTATTAGTTACACCTTGCTAGTACCAGGTGGGACCCCTTTTTTGTCTTTAGAACTGGCTTAATTCTTTGTGGCATAGATCCAGCAAGGTGTTGGAAACATTCCTCAGAGATTTTGGTCCATATTGACATGATAGCATCACACAGTTTCTGCAGCTTTGTCGGCTGCACATCCATGATGTAATTTTCCCATTCCACCACATCCCAAAGGTGCTCTATTGGATTCAGATCTGATAACTGTAGAGGCCATTGGAGTACAGTGAACTTATTGTTCAAGAAACCAGTGGTGAGATGATTTGAGCTTTGTGACATGGTGCATTATCCTGCTGGAAGTAGCCATCAGAAGATGGGTACACCGTAGTCATAAAGGCATGGACATGGTCAGCAACAATACTCAGGTAGGCTGAGGCATTTAAACGATGCTCAGTTGGTACTAAGAGTCCCAAAGTGTGCCAAGAAAATATCCCCCACACCATCACCACCAGCCTGAACCATTGATACAAGACAGAATGGATTCATGCTTTCATGTTGTTTACGCCAAATTCTGATCCTACTATCTGAATGTCGCAGCTGAAATCAAGACTCTTCAGACCAAGCAACATTTTTCCAATCTTTTATTGTCCAATTTTGGTGAGCCTGTGCAAATTGTAGCCTGTTTCCTGTTCTTAGGTGACAGGAGTGGCACCTTATGTGGGTTTCTGCTGCTGTAGCCCATCTGCTTCTAGGTTCAATGCGATGTGCGTTCAGAGATGGAATTCTGCATACCTTGGTTGTAACGAGTGGTTATTTAAGTTACTGTTGCCTTTCTATCATCTCAAACCAGTCTGCCCATTCTCCTCCGACATCAACAAGGCATTTTTGTCCACACAACTGCCACTCACTGGATATTTTCAGACCATTCTCTGTAAACCCTAGAGATGGTTGTGTGTGAAAATCCCAATAGATCAGCAGTTTTTGAAATACTCAGACCAGCCCCTCTGGCACCAACAACCATGTCATGTTCACTTAAATCCTATTTCTTCCCCATTCTGATGCTCAGTTTGAACTTCAGCAAGTCGTCTTCACCATGTCTAGATGCCTAAATGCACTGAGTTGCTGCCATGTGATTGGCTGATTAGCAATTTGTGTTACCAAGCAATTGAACAGGTGTACCTAATAAAGTGGGCAGGGAGTGTAAAGATTTAGAATGGCACTAAAATTACATTTCTGATACAAAGCATGAAAAAGTTATTTATTTATATCAACACTGAAAAGATTAACAAGAAAACAAACAAAAATGGCTAAAATATTAGTGATAATAAAATAGAAGGGGGGTCCGTTCCTATGTCTGGTCTATCATTGTAGTTGAAGGTAAATCTAAAAGGAAATTGAACAACAAAAGTTGTATAGTATGTATCCAGCTTAAGAATTCATGCTGGTTTGAAGCCAAAAGGGCAGTCATACAAAATATTGATTTGATTTAGATTTTTCTTCTGTTCGCTCACTTTGCATTTTTTAAATTGAGAGAAATAAATAATGAAAATATATATTTTTAAAGCATTCTTACATCACAACATTTCTTTACACCTATGTAGCCAAAATAATGAAAATAGTACCGCTCGAATGCCCCTCCAAATCTGTGTCAGTTGGATCAGTATGTGAGAAGGTTGGTGCAAGACAAAATCAGCTTGTCAGGCTCCAGTAGACTTCAACAAAATGGTGCTCCCGGTTGCATAAATGTAAATGAGGTGGTAAAAGATGGCTTCAGCTCCTGTTTGCCACCTGTTGATTTCTTCACACCCATTTAAAATATTTGCACAGCTCTGTGTGTGCTTATGTATATATATTTTTTATTATTTAATTAGACAGAGAGCATTGTTTTTTCTCAACAAAAATGTAAATTCAATTTAATACTGTTACATGTGCGACAAGAATTGCCAGTTTTATGTAAATAATGTAAATAATGCAAACTCAGAAACAAAAGATTGTAAATGCAATGTTTTATTTACATGTTCTTGCGCAATAAACAGACAATGAGCACCATTTACCATTGCACTGACATTCTGCTGTAATATACCCAAAGTAAATTAATTTTACATCCTCAGACTCCGTATTTAAGCAGAATTATCTGGACTCTCTCTCCTGATTCTCTCCACTTGACATATGTTCTTCCTGATTCTCTCCACTTGACATATGTTCCCCTTGATTCTCTACACTTGATGCATGTTCTTCTAGAAGACACAAAAGGTGACACCATCAAAATCCAGCGTATATAACAAATGATAAACGCCTAGGTTTGTTTGCTTTCATGACAAGCAATCTTTCTATTATGTGCCATTCTAAAACTAGAATATCTATACAAAAGTATGCATGAGAGGCATGCACTGACTATAGACTTGTGTAACAGCAGGTGGGACCTTTTGCTGTACAACAGTATCTACAGTAGTAAAGTCTGCAGCAAAAGATCTTTGCAAAAGTAATCTACTTCCTGCTGAAGGAGCAAAAACAAAAAATCATCATCACAACTGATTTGTTGCTGTAAAGCAGGGGTCTCAAACTGGCGGCCCTCCAGCTGTTGCGAAACTACAAGTCCTATGAGGCATTGCGAGGCCGACAGTTACAAGCATGACTCTCACAGGCAGAGGCATGATATGGGACTTGTAGTTTCGCAACAGCTGGAGGGCCGCCAATTTGACACCCCTGCTGTAAAGGGATATGGAGGGATAGATCAGATGTCCCTTGATTAGATACTGCTCCAGAAAAAATAAAAATAAAAAAATAAAATGCAAACTACTATAATCACACTACTATGAAAACAAACTGTATGGTGCCCTTGAGCTCTGACATCCACACATGCAAGGAATTAAAGTTAAAGTGCATCAAAACTCTTAAAATGAAACCCCTAACTGATTTCACGCCCTGGTCAATTTCTGTCTTGATTGCATAATGCTTTTTTATGTCATTTTCCAATTTAACACTGGTTTATGTAAGCATGTTGATGTCCTCCTACTATGTATCGTTCAGATTGTGGAACCTAGTCTTGAGAATTAATAGAAATAGATTGATAAAAAATTAAACCCCTAAATTAAAAATCTTTAACTTTTAACATGCCCCTAAACTCCTAACTTCTCTGTTAGCAATTACCCTAAAGTGGTATTAAACTGAAAAGCAAGAATGTATTATATTGCAGCTTACAATCCTTTACGTGTGGTAAAAGCATTAGAGAGCATTATGGGTGTTTCATCACAGATTGCAGACACACCATTATTTTAAATCAACCTGACCCTCCCTGACAGACTTGCAATGAGAAGAAAAGGATTAACAAGGTACAGTCAGGAATGAGAACCTTTATGAGTAATGACCAAATATGGCCACCCTCATGTACAAATATGACTACAAACTATACATGAAAAAAGATTAAACTTAAACTGATATCACATATATTACTAAAAACTAGCAAAGACCTAAAAACTATAACCCAAGGCACTTGGTGACCAAAAGCCAACTACTGCCTATAGCTTTAAATAAATCAATGAATCAATTAACATACAAATATAAAAAACATTAAATATGAAATATTAGCTTACATGTCACATGATATATTTGTACAATACCAAAATCACAGCGTTTATATTCTAGGAGATATAACTGTGTACTAAACATAATAAAGCCATCACTTGCTATGTGTTTTTGCTGCCATTTTAAACTGGGCTGGGAATCCAAAGAGCAATCTAGCAATCCATAAGGGCAGAAAGGGGTGCAGACATTGCACATAAAACAGAGAGCAAGTATTGCATAAGTATGCACGGACGGCGCACATGTACAAAAAAACAAACAAACTCAGCCTCAAAAGGCATAGTGACACATCCGATGTGAAGTGAAGCCTGTGCAAGTTTATAGATGTAGGAGTGGCCAGTTGCTATCTCTCTGTAGCGCGATCCTGCTCTCTGCCCTCCAGCGGCAGCTGCACAGGCTTCACATTTGATGCATCACAGAGCCCTTGAGCTTTCCTACATGCGTGCCCTCTGTGCCTACAATTCTGAGTGCAATACTTACTGTCTGTCTTTTTGTGTGCAAGTTTAATAAAGGCATTACTACACTATGTAGCTTTTCTGCACCTTTTTTGGCCTTCTCCGTTATATATTACTAAAAAACTAAGCAATAGTACTACTGCTAACTCTGCACAGACCACAGTGAGAAATGTTTCCTGGTATAGGGTGTGGTGGACTGTCTTTGTCCACCAACAGCATGTGAAGGGGGATTCACACTAAGGTGCAACTTTGGTGTGTTAGGTCCTCCTTGAACTACTGAAATGTTGCACTGCAGACAGCACCAGAGTGCAATATTTGGGACTAGTCAAGTGGTGAGTGTCTACTTTCATGCAGAACCCAACATAGGTTTAATTAGAAGCGTCTGATGGAACACACTGCGGAATGAGTACAAAAACTTTATTGGATGCAATAAAAAGTTTATAAAAAAGTAACAATTGGCTAATGAGCCAAAATGGACAGAACCTTCACCAAAAATATAAAAATATTATGGGAACATTGTCACAATATAAATAAATAAAAACAGCCCAGGCTAACTTGCACACAAACATTCGCTTCTCACATACACAGGGGGTGACTGGATGCTAAACAGTCTGGCAATAGGCTTCAGGTGACACTACATACTGGAGGAGCATACAGTTTAAGGATCCCTTAAATCAACAGACGAGACGAAAATGTCACAAACTCAGAGCCAAGAATACCTCTCTGAAGAAACAGCCACAGTAACCAGCAGTATGGGAAGAGCTGAGATGTACTGTCCAAAGATCATTCATATGGATGTATGCAGGTAAATCCCGGATGGGAACGGTATAGACATTGAAATCATTAATAAAAGAGCCTACAGGTGGAGATAGATTATCTCTAGTATGTGAAGCTGCAGCAATATATTGGTGTGAGAGTCTCTAATCTTAAACGCAGTGGGAAGATATAGAAGCGGGACAAGCCGTCCCATAGACTAATCTTACCCGTCACGTAGCCTGCTCCAATGGTCCGTCTGTGACCTTGAGATCACCACCAGGAGGCTCACAGGGTCTCCCAATTAGGCTGTCTTGCATTACATGACATCGTTAGAGTAAACCTCATTCAGGTATGCATTACTTGGAGCGATTTCACCCCAGGACTGTCCGCGATACTGTGGTGCTCAACCGTTTCCGTGCTTATCATAGTGAAGAGAAGGATGGATACACATGGGTGCCGCAAGAGAGCCGGGCGGTAGGACCCCAAGATGTCAATGCATTTCGCTCATAAGTGTGGCAAAAATATGAATGCAATCTATACACGGGGGAGAACCTCTGGGGGAATCTAGGATGGAAAAGGACATGGGGGTCCTAGTAGATGATAGGCTCAGCAATGGCATGCAACGCCAAGCTGCTGCTAACAAAGCAAACAGAATATTGGCATGCATTAAAAAGGGGATCAACTCCAGAGATAAAACAATAATTCTCCTGCTCTACAAGACTATGGTCCAGCCGCACCTAGAGTATGCTGTCCAGTTCTAAGCACCAGTCCTCAAGAAGAATGTACTGGAAATGGAGAGAGTACAAAGAAGGGCAACTAAGCTAATAAAGGGTCTGGAGGATATTAGTTATGAGGAAAGGTTGCGAGCACTGAACTTATTCTCTCTGGAGAAGAGACGCTTGAAAGGGGATATGATTTCAACTTATAACTACCGTACTGGTGACCCCTCAATAGGGATAAAACTTTTTTGCGGAAGGAAGTTTAACAAGACACGTGGCCACTCATTAAAATTAGAAGAAAAGAGGTTTAACCTTAACCTACGTAGAGGGTTCTTTACTGTGAGAGCAGCAAGGATTTGGGATTCCCTTCCACAGGCGGTGGTTGATAGTTATATAGTTAAAACTATTAGATAAGCACCTGAACAACCGCAACATACAGGGATATACAATGTAATACTAATGTATTGTAACTCCGTAATACTTACATATAATTACACACATAGGTTGGACTTGTGTCTATTTTCAACCTCACCTACTATGTAACTATGTAACTCCGTGAGCTTCGTCAGAACAATGCAATGGGCTTCTTGGCATGCTTATAATGGGAATACTCCTCCCCTTTCAACATTCCTCACTTTTAAAACGGCCACTGGATTACTTATAGCTATAGTGTCAGAATTAAAATTCTAATTCGTTGAAACAGTGTTATTACAGTTCAAATCTGTGATAATACTGGTATCACTACTGCACAATTTAACCAGTTAGATAATTCATCTACGGCATTCATACCAGGCAGTCATATTATAAAAGAAGATAAAGCAAAATTCACAGTTCCAAAATAGAGGAGGAGATTGTTGAGAGATTAAACCATCATATAAATGTCCTATCGATAATAAGGAGCACCTAATCCTACTCCTTAAATACCACATGAATTGTAACCATATATAAATAGTTAATACTGTGCTGGTTTTAATGTATTTACCGTATAAATACCAATCTGCAAAATGAATGTTCAAGAAACACTTGTAAGCTTAGTTCAGTGTTTAACCCTTTCAGGATCATGGTACGTTACCTAAAGATCCATTCCTTTTCCTTCCGCAGAAGCACTTTGTCATAATCACCTCTGCGGTTGGGTAAGGATAAGGCAAAAAAGCCCCTTACTAAAATCCATCAATGGAGGAATTATGAAACCTCTCAAAATGTTGTGCAATGGGACCCCATTTTGAGTTGTCCTTATCCTTACTTTTTTGTATGTTCCTAATGCTGCACAGATGTTCACCAATACGTACTCGTAACTGTCATTTGGTCTTGCCAACGTATAGTTTTTTGGCATGGACATTCAAAAATGTATAGGACCTTTTCTGTACTGCAATTGATAAATTCTTTAATTTGATAAACCATCTCATTATCAGCATCGGTGAATTTATCTGTGCGTACTACATGCTGACAAACATGGCAGTGGCCACATAAGACCTTAGGTCGGGGGATGTTCATCAGCCAGTTGTAAGATGGAGTGCTTGTGAATTCTGAGTGCACCAAATTATCTTTTAAGTTCCTTGCTCTCCTAGAGACCAATAATGGTCTTGGACCGTCAATATTCAAAAGAACGGGAGATCTCGTCAAGATCGACCAATGTTTGGCCAAAATTGACCGGACCTTTCCCCATTGTGCCCCATAGCATGTAATAATTCATACTGGAGAAATTTGCTGTGTAGTGGCTGTTTGGTACAGATCTTGTGTCTTTTGGGGGGTAATAAGATCGCTACGCTTGGTTGATGAGGCCCTCCTGCATGCCTGATGTTTTTATGGGAATAGCCCCTTTGCCTGAATCTCTGATATAGTGACTCTGACTCAGATTGATAGGCAGTCCCATTTGAGCAGTTTCTCAGAATGCGGAGGAACTGGCCAGTTGGGAGTCCCCTGATTAATGATGGGAGATAGTGGCTGGAGGCCAAAAGAAGCGTGTTGGCTACAGTAGTTTTTCTAAATGTTCTGGTCTCCAGCCGACCACTGTCAATGGCAATCAAAAGGTCCAGGAAGGGCAGGGTTCTGAGGTTCCATGTATATGTGAGCCTGATATTTTTATAATTTGCATTAAGCTCAGACATGAAATCATGTAACTCCTGTACCCCTCTGTTCCAGACCATGAGGATGTCATCGATGTACCAAGGTACATCGGTGACTGGTACATCAGGGACTCCTCCCACCACCCCCTGTGGAGACACCAAGGCACCCCCATAGAGGTCCCCCTTATTTGTCCATAGTTTTTCCCCATGAACTGAAAACAGTCGTGACGGCAAATTCGAAAAGTTCCAGAATTAACCAATTCTGTGATGCCATGGTGGAATATTTGATTTTCAAAAAGTGGTCCACCGCAGCCATCCCACAGTGGTGAGGGATGGAGGTATAGAGGAACTCCACATCAATACCAACGAGTATAGCACCCCCCTGTACCTCCACCCCAGCTATTCTAGTTAGGACATTACGTGTGTCCCCAACATAGGAAGGAAATTCCATCACAATTCCCTTGATCAGGGCATCCAGATACTTCCCAACTCACTCCAATGGTCCCCCAATAGCAGAGATTATTGGGCGCCCAGGGGGGCTGGTAATGCCCTTATGAACTTTGTGTATATGGTGGGGATATTAAATACATCTACACTTAAATACTCAAAATTCTTTTCTAGTAAGAAGAGAAGTCTCAAACGCAAGAAGGAGCTTATAATCAAGTGAACCAATAACTAGTGGGAAGGGGTTAGTCTCAAGTTTGGTATATGATGATTGATCAGATAATGGTCTTAGAATCTCTTCCTCATAATTCTTTTCAGATAAGAGGACGACATTCCCTCCCTTGTCACTGGGCTTAATAATCAAATCTGGAGCTTCACTGAGTTCTCTCAGGGCAACTCTCATCTAATTTTGTTAAGATCCTCCTCCACTAAATCTAGGAAAACCCCCAGCCAGCGATTCTTCCTGAATTGTGGCATCTTAACAGATCGAATAGTAAGATTAGCCGGTCTCCTCCATGGATCCTCAACTGGGATCTCCATTTCATCATAGCTAGGGTTCTCCTCGAGTAGTGAAATGAGATCTTCCTGTGCCTGTCTATCCCTGGGGATAGTGCCCTTCACAAAATCTTGGTTTGATGGATCAGTCAGAGATACACTTTCCAAAGAAATAAGGATACAATCCTTGAAGACCTCAAACTGATTCATCTTGCTAGTTGGAGAAAAGGAGAGGCCACGGCGGAGGAGTTTTATATGTCCATTTTCAAGTTTAAAGTTTGAGAGGTTAATTATATCTATATTTTTATCACCTTCAGATTGAGATGCCACCACAGCCTCAGAGTCAGTCAATGATGTTTCTGACTTCTGGTGGCTGTTTTATGCTGCTCTCTGGTAATATTCCTGTCTCCTCCTCCATCTTTTCCGTCTCCGTATTGGTTTCTCCTTTAGGAAGCAGTGGGCTTCAAATTTTCCAGTGAGGGGGTCTCCCTTTCATTCGATAGGGGTCTCCTCCTTTAAAAAAGTGACTGAACTCCAACTGTACTGACGAGGCACTCAAGACACCTGTGGAAAGTTCACTTGATCACCAGACGTTGCTGGTGACTCAGCCCTGGACAGTATAGTATATTTAGTCCCCCCTCATTTTGCGCCCCAGCTTTGCATTCTAGTTTACTATATGGGCATGTCTCTGAGGAGACTAGAGAGAGTAAGAGGTATCACGTCTACTCACCCCTCCTGGTTAAATGTTAGCAGTTATAACCATTTTATAATTTATGTTCTATATGACCAAACTAGGGCTCCCCTGCATCCACCCGACCGGCCCTTCCGGACCTTTGTTGGGGGGATCCCGGGAATCCCGTTCCGACCTAGGCTTCTTAGCCTCTCAAGGTCATATGATAACAGTTGATCGATTATGTACATGTTTAATATGCACTAACTACAGTCTTTTCCTTCCTCTTCTTCTCTTATCCCCCCTCTCATCTTTCTTCCCCTCCCCTGCCCACCCATCACCAGGGAACCCACCGTGTATTCTGCAGAACCTGCCTGGCTCTCCTCTCGATGCATGCACACAGCCACCCCATAATCTTCAGAAAATCTTCTCCACATCAGGTAAGGCGTTTTTCCCCCCTAATTTGACACCATGGTTAAGATCCTATCTCTAAACGTTCACGGCCTAAACTCCAATAGAAAGAGGCACCTGGCGCTAAAAGAGTTCAGACAATCTGGAGCAGACATTATCTTTGTCCAAGAAACACACTTTGACAAGGGGGGCTCATTTACATTCGCTTCTAAATACTTCCCCCAAATATATCACTCTTCAGGTCCACATAAACGAGCAGGGGTTGCCATTCTCATCAAAAAAGGGTCTCCCTTTAAGTACACGGCCCAACACAGCGACCCACACGGCCACTTTCTCATCCTTCGTGGACAGTGGCAAAACCAGGTAATTACCCTCTGCACCCTCTATGCTCCCAATGTTAGACAATATAACTTCCTATCTAAAGTACTGACTCGCCTCTTTAAATCTGAGCACGAGTTCTTGGTGGTGGGGGGCGACTTTAATCTAACCCACTCAACAACTGTAGATCGTCAGGTGGTGAGCCCCAGGGCGACACCAGCTCGAGCCCTACGAGACTCGAAGCTCTTCCGCAAGCTCACCAGACGATATGCTCTCTTCGATGCCTGGAGGGTGCTCCACCCAGGCGATCGGCAGTATACGTTTTTTTCAGCCCCCCACCAAACACATTCGCGCATCGATTATTTCTTTGTAAATAACTCCACACTCAGAATTACACGAGAAGCGCAGATACTACCAATCTCATGGTCTGACCATGCACCCATTTTACTCAAGCTGGAACTAGGTTCCAACAACCGTAGGCCCTACAACTGGAAAATGAACACATTCCTTCTCCAGCACCTCCCATCGACAACGGAATTAACAACTACTCTAAAATACTACTTTGCCGAAAATAACACCCCTGATGTGTCCCCCCCCCACACTGTGGGAAGCCCACAAGGCCGTAATCCGAGGCAGATGCATGGCACTATCTTCAGCTATGAAAAAAGATGCCCTGGCCACTAAACTTCAAACCGAAAAAGAACTCAGAGCCCTAGAAGCCCAACTGCAAAGGTCCCCCACCCTAACCCTTCTCAAAAAAATTATACACCTGCGAACAACTCTGAGTGACCTAGCTATGGGGCGGGTAGAAAAAGCCATCCTTAGACTAAGACAAATGTACTATGACAAAGGCAATAAGGCACACTCCCTACTAGCGAGGAAACTAAGAGACAATACCCACATGTCCACACCACACCAAATCAAGAATAAACTAGGATCCCTGTTGACTCACCCCAAAGACATTGCTGACACCTTCGCAGACTACTACCAGGACCTCTACAACAATCCTAATATTCCCAGTAACCCCACTTCCCCAGACTTTCTCCAGCGCATGCAACGTTATCTTACGCAGAGTGGAGTCTCACAGCTCCAAACCTCTGACTTGACAACCCTAAACATGCCGATCACCGAGGAGGAAATAGAACAGACCATTAAGACCCTCCCGTCCCACAAAGCCCCAGGACCGGACGGATTACCTTATGAATATTATAAGGCCTACCTTCCCATTCTCCTACCACATATGTGTAAACTCTTTAACGCCTTTTTCCGAGACTCTCCCGTTCCATTAGACATGCAACGATCGTTTATCACTCTAATCCCCAAACCAGACAAAGACCCTACCCTATGTGCTAACTACAGACCCATCGCCCTACTGAACTCAGACCTAAAAATCTTTACTAAACTACTATCTATCCGACTGAACATGATCCTCCCATCTCTAATTCATAAAGACCAGGTAGGCTTTGTCCCCCTTAGGCAGGCAGGGGATAATACCAGGAAGGTGATTGACCTGGTTGATGTGGCGAGCAGGGAGAAAACGGCGTCTTTGCTACTTAGTCTGGACGCCGAAAAGGCCTTTGACCGACTTGGGTGGCCCTTCCTTCGCCACATTACAACATGTAGGGTTTCAGGGACCATTCCTAAGAGCCATAAAACACCTCTATTCCAATCCCTCATCACAGGTTAGGACTCCTTTTGCCCTTTCCCCCACCTTCTCCATAACAAATGGAACCCGTCAAGGTTGCCCACTATCACCCCTACTATTCGCACTTTGTGTCGAACCCCTGGCGGCCTCTATTCGAGGCAACCGGGATATTCGAGGAATCTCAGTCAGGGGCCGGGAGTTTAAGATCTCATTATTCGCTGATGACGTGATTCTCACCCTGATCCAACCCAGAATTTCCCTTCCAAATCTACACGCAGAACTCGACAAATACGGAGCCCTATCGGGCTATAAAATTAATACCTCTAAGTCAGAGGCCCTTCCAATTAATATCTCGGAAACGGAAATAGCACATCTAAAGGCAAATTTCACATACCATTGGAAAGCCACATCATTGAAGTACTTGGGGGTACACATCACCACACAATTCAACACTCTATACCAGGAAAACTTTCCTCCCCTTTTCCGTTCCATCAGAGCCCTGCTCACAACCTGGAAGAAACACCATATCTCCCTCTTAGGCCGGATTGCATCGATTAAGATGACAATCCTCCCGAAATTACTCTACCTTTTCCAAACATTACCAATCCCAGTCCCCCGCAATCATCTGAATAAACTCCAATCGGACCTCTTTAAATTCACCTGGAATTATAAACGTCATAGAATTCCCCAGTCGGTAATGATGTCAGCGCGCTCAGATGGAGGCCTAGCCTTCCCCAACCTTATTAAATATCACCAAGCCACCCAACTACGAGCAATAACCTTGTGGTTCACTCAAAAGTCCTACAATAGATGGACGGAAATTGAAAAGATATGGTTAGCCCCCATCCACCCAAATAGCTTACTATGGAACACGAGGGCAGAGGTCCCCCCGGAGCGCTTACTGGGAACTATGTCCCAGCTTCGTCAATTATGAATCAAACTATCCCGCTTACATGAATTGTCCTCAGAAAAATCAGTACTAACGTCCTTCGTCTGCAACCCCAAAATTCCAGATAGTCTCACTCACCAGATGTCTCACCCATGGTCGTCACGGAACCTTTTTCACTATGGACACCTAGTAGATCCTAGATCCCGTAGGCTATTGTCCTTCGCTGATCTTCAGACTAAACATGGCCTGCCACATCAAGTTTTCTACAGTTACCTGCAGATACGCCACTATGCCCTGTCCATATCGCCTGACCTACAATTCTCCACACCAACATCTTTTGAAAACATAATCCTGGGAGGCACGGCCCAAAAGGGCTTAATCTCTGATATGTACAAAATAATAAATGCCTATCCCCTGGAAACTAAAGGTAAACATGCATATATGATCAAATGGGAAAAAGCCCTCGAAGAGGAACTCCCTTTGGAGGAATGGCAGACGATATGGACCCAGGCAGCCAAAAGTTCCCTCTGTACTCTATATAAGGAAAACACCTATAAACTCCTCCTCTACTGGTATATGACTCCAGACATCCTTCACACCATATATCCTTCTAGCTCTGATCGCTGTTGGCGATGTCAAAAAGAAAGAGGGACCCTCCTTCACCTTTTTTGGAGCTGCCCACTGATTACCCCTTTCTGGGCTGCGGTCCAGCAGCTGCTGGCAAGTCTTTTGGAGGTACAGATCCCCATGACCCCCAAGTCATTTCTCTTGGGAGTCCAGCGACTAAAAATCCCCACACCCAGCAAAAAATTAATGCGCCACATACTCACAGCAGCACGATGTCTCATCGCCCTGCACTGGAAAAAAACCCTCCCCCCCACTTCTGAAGCTTTATAAGCCAGAATCAAGGATGTGGAGTTGATGGAGAAGATGACGGCCAGGATTCAGGACAGGCTGGAAGTACATGACAAAGTATGGGAGCTGTGGCATCTTCGAGAGGATCCACCATGATAAGTACATAAGTCCCTACCATCAACAATCCCCTCCCCCCTCCCTCCCCCCTCCTCTTCTTTCATTTTCTTTTCTTCCTTTCTATTTCTCTACACCCCAAGTATTCTAATGACTCACACAATTTTGAGTAACTTAACAGGGAAAAATGAGGGAATTTGTTGTATACATGTACACCGTTATATGTTCCTTCTTTTCTCTTGTCATTTTCAACATATTATGTATGCTTGTAATACAAATATTACAATAAAATGTTATTTGATAAAAAAGTGACTGAACGATGGTCATCCTGATCACTCTCAGACGTGTGGAGACCTCTGCCTGAGAAGTGGGAGCGATACAGTTGTTTTTTGGAACTACTGCATTCGGAATCCACTGCAATATCAAAACACATCTCCTCTAGTTGTCCAAGTCCCGTTGGAATTTAGACTGTTTAGTAAGTTTAAGGTTTTTCTGCACCTTATCAATTTCTTTCACAGTTCATTATACTTAATAAAGTCTGGTTTATCACTATAGGGTTTAAGTAGGGCTTTTTTTCAGCCGGAACTCACCGGAACAGGGTTTCCGGGACCTCTGGCAGCCTTCTCCTCTCCAGCCTGCAGGGCTGGACTGGCCTCCCGGGATACCGGGACATTTCCCGGTAGCCTGCCTGCTCTGGGGCCGCTTTAATCTATGCTGTGGCTGCAGCGCTTCTCCTGCCTACTTGTAACACACAGCGGGATACTGCTGTGTCACGGAGCTCAGTGTTAAATAGTCAGCCATGCTATGACAAAAGTCCCGCCCTCCTCCTAGACCAGCTCATGTGATAGATGCAATGTTCTGTCTATCACACAAGCTGGTATAGGAGGAGAGCGGGACTTTTGTCACAGCTCGGCCGAACATTTAACACTGAGCTCCATGACAGCAGGAGCAGGAGATGCCCGCTGTGCGTAATGTACACACTGACTGGTGAGGCTACATTGTTTGGCACAGTAAGGCAGCAATGAGGGTGAGGGAGGCTGCAATGATGGTGAGGGAGGCTGAAATGAGGGCACAGTAAGGTGGCAATGATGGTGAGGGAGACTGCAATGAGGGCACAGTAAGGGGGCAATGATGGTGGGGGAGGCTGCAATGAGGGCACAGTAAGGCAGCAATGATGGTGAGGCTGCAATGAGTGGGCACGGTAAGGCGGCCATGATGGGCACGGTGGGGCGGCAATGATGGGCACGGTGGGGCGGCAATGATGGTCACGGTAAGGCTGCAATGATGGGCATGGTAAGGCTGCAATGATGGTGAGGCTGTAATGAGGGCACGGTGAGGCGGCAATGATGGGCACAGTGAGGCGGCAATGATGGGCACAGTGAGGCGGCAATGATGGGCACAGTGAGGCGGCAATGATGGGCACAGTAAGGCGGCAATGATGGGCACAGTGAGGCTGCATTTGATGGGCACTGGTGAGGCTACATTGATCTCTTGTATCATGTCCGCAGTCTGACCATCTCTGGTATCATGTCTGCAGTCTCTGACCATCTCCTAAATCATGTCTACATTCTCTTAACATCTTTAGTATCATGTTCTCAGTCTCTGACCATCTCCTGTACCATGCCCGCAGCCTCCGACATCTCCTGTACCATGCCCGCAGCCTCTGACGTCTCCTGTAATATGCCCGCAGCCTCGAACCATCTCTTGTATCATGCCCGCAACCTCTGACCATCTCTTCTCTCATATCATGTCTGCAGTCTCTGAGGGAGTCTGGAGAGGAAGTAAGAATGGGAGAATGGGAGCACAGCCGGGAAGGGGGTCATGGGAAAAGTCAGACATGTGTGGACTGTGGAGAGGAAACTATAGGAAAACCAGAACCACCAAGCTGGAGCCAACCGACTAATCCCTGCAAGGTGCACCTGAGAAGAGGTCAGTGACAGCGCCGCCAGGCCAGTCTGAGGGGGGGGGGCATTGATGTAAGGGGGAGAAAATACAATAATGTAAGGGGGCACTGATATAAAGGTTCCCCCCTATATCAGTAACCCACCCCACCTTACCTTAGTGTATTCTTTCTGTGGAAGGTGGTCTCTGGTCACCAGAGTCCCCCCCTCCCACATTCCCAGGTGTTCCCCTTGATTATGGCTTCACTTTTAACTGCTATGGGGCTGGTATAAAATTATTTCCAGGGCTGGTTTTTATTCCCAGTCCGGCCCTGCCAGCCAGTCATTTAATACTGAAGCCAGTAGAGGAAGTTTTCTGCACAGCGCACTTCCTCTACTGGCTTCTCTGTGCTAGCGCTGCACAATTAGGGCTGCTGCCCTCGATCACTGTCAGGTCTCATGTCCCATCCTTCAGCTGCTGCAGTGATTTGGGAGGAAGCTTCCATCCCTGCCTGCCGCCGCTACTCAGACTTTGTAGCACGGAGCAGAGCCAGAAACACCTCCTCAGCTCTGTGCTACACTAGGGGGAGCTCTCCAGTCCACTGCACTGTGCAGAAAAAAAATGCCTGCACATACCATGGAGAGCAGTGATAGCAGAAGAGGTGAGGGATCTGTCACGGTGAAAACGAGGGAGAGCTTTGCAGAGACCAGAGAGTTCATTCAGAGAGGAGTGCATTGTGGAAGTGTGTGGGGGAGGGGAAATATGTGCAGAGAGGTAAAGTTTCTGTGTGTTTAGCAGAGGAGAGAGCATTGTACACAGAGGAGAGCTTGGGGGGGATTTGTGATGAAAGGTGAGCTGAGAAAGTATGTGTGTGGAGGATGAGGAAGTGGAAGGGGAGGTTAGCAGAGAGGAGAGCTGGGGGGAGATCTGTGATGATAGGAGAGCTGGGAGGATTTGTAATGAGAGGAGAGCTGGTGGGGGGGGGGGGGGATTTTGGGGAATTTTCTTTATGTGATACACAGTTCTAAGCCTTAACGCATTACAATTTTTTGGTGCCACTGTAAATCTCTCCTCTAAGGAAGGTGTGGCTGGGGGTGGGGTTTGGTGTGGTTGGGGTGGGGTTTGGGTGTGGTTGGGGCGGAGAGTTGGACAGAGAGGGTGAGTTCCTGCACCTTTTCTCTGAGAAAAAAAGCCCTGGGTTTAAGTAATATTGTACTTTCCTCAATCTGAGCATTAAGTTCAATCAATTGTCTTCTTTCCTCCTCAATTATCACTCGCATAACACCAAGACCACGCTCCACAAATAATTCCTTTCATTTAAGCAAAAAAGGCTCAGTGTGGAGGTGCTGTGCCGAGATGACACGTTCTCTGAGTCCCCGTGGTATTATTTTGTTGCGGACATATGATTCGAGGGACGACACATCCCATTTATGGTTTAGAAATGTTATATTCCATTTCTGATGCGGTTTAAACAGCCCCCTTGTTTGATCATTACCAGCATTAACAGATTCACGGGATTCTTGAGAAAATACTGCCCTAATCTCCTCCTCTATTTCATCCCCAACTGAAAAAGCCATAGGAGAAGGACTGACACAAGTGGTATGAATATAAACACTTAATGATTGGTTAAGGTTCTGAATAAGGTACACACCAGACCAGTGTTTAAAACTATTTCAGCGGTTCCCCTAAGATCAAAAGAAGATTAAAAAGTGAACAATCCAAAATAAAAAAAGAACCTATGGAGGAAAAAAAAAAAAAAAGTATTAACATCTGTACTGACTAATAGTGTATGGGTACACTACCGACTTAGCTTGGATTTAGCTGGGGCTCCTGAAGCCATAGAGAGCATACAAACAAAAAAGTTTTTTTAATTAGCACTACTGAAGTTGCTCCAACTTTAGAAAAGGTTCCTGTACTACTTTAAGGGCACTTCTATCCAACTTGTGCCCATAGATTTTAATGGGAGCCGCCTTCAAGTCAGATTCTCAACTATATTGATGTATTTGAAATCTGACATTACAGGATTATCATCCAGGCATTTCCTGAAAGTCGTATAAAGTAGAACTTAAGTCCAATCCAGTCACCAGCAAATCGACAGGAAGACGCCTGGCAAAGTCGCACGACTTTCAGGTCGAAGTAGTGTGAACCGAGCCTCAATATGTTGACCTAAATTTAAAGGACTGGCTGAAGGCCAGCTATGGAACCCGCAAGGTGACCAGACTAAAGCTAATGAACATCAAGCAGGATTTTATCTGTAGATGTGGGTTTTCATAACAAAAACTATCAAGCAGATGGCAACAGTTGCCCTATTTTCATGCATTGATCCACCTACCTTGTCCCTATTGAGCAGAGGGTCACATGTATGCAGAGCCATTTCTATGCGTTACATCACAAACAGTTTATGAAACAAACACATCTCTTCCAGCATGCATATGATTTACCCTGGAAATTCCAGAGCCACAATTGGAGGATATCCACCACAGGAGGAGATACCGGAAGCAACCAGAGGTTACAGCTTTGGGTTTGGTCCGCAACAAATGACCTACAGGCACGTCTGACTCTTTTTTTGCTGTAAGGCAAAGGAGTCCAACCCATTTGGTGAGTTTGGAATTTTACAACATCCCCAGGAGGAGGATCTTTAACTCCATTGGGACACGGAGCACTATAGCACTTTCTTGCACAAAGAAAAGGACTATTTTGCACTTTCATCACTTTATGCACTTTAATTAATTGTATTATTGTCACCTTTAATCAACACTTGTCACTTTTTATTACTTTATCATTTTCACTTTTTTTAATAATGGATATTTGGTTCACACTAATCATGCATTTATGTTAGTAATGGATCAATTATGTCGATACATAGCCATATGTTGTATCCAATTATCCTAGGTTAATATTACGTACAAGTATACCAACTGGGTACATTTATAAGAGGAATTAGTGTTTTTTTTGTTTAATAACTGTTTTCTGATATCAAGCAGAGTAGAGAGAAATACATAACAGTATTGATATAACAGACTTTAGGGTAAAGTGCAAAGTACAATGTACACTGGGCCACGTAAACTTTCAATATGGTCTTATTATAGGTAACATGCAATGATCACCAAACTAAAAGAGGGGTTAAGACCTGTATGCACTTAGCAATCGGATAAACAAAAAGGCATGGATCTGTGCATACCTTTAAACTATTCCAGAAGGAAGAAAAAAGGAAGGAACTCGTCCGGCTTAGGAATAGTTTCAATATAACAGAACTAGAGGTAAAGTATAGAGGGGGAAAAAGGAAGAAGTTAGGGATTAAAGAAGGGAGGTGGAGGATGGGACTAGTAAAGGGGTATGGGGAAGGGTAGGAGGGGTAGATGGGGTTGTTGGCATGCGTGTCATCAATCCTAAAGTGACTAAAATTAGACTGTTCGGGTCAAGCGAGAGAGAAATAAGTCCTGTTCAGCGAAAAGATTATACATATATATAGAATAACTAATTAGAGGAACCTGAGTGGGAGTCTTTTGGGGTTTTTGACATAATTTCTTTGTAGTCAGGGGTGGACATAAATTCAATCCAAGGAGCCCAGGTTAATTTATGTCGTTTATGTGTGACTCTGATATTATGGGTAATGTCTTCCATGAGATGAACCTCGGCAACTTTTTTCAGCCAAATTTTCATGCTTGGGATTGTTGAATGACCCCAAAGGGTCAGTATTAGAGCCTTAGCCGTGTTCAGCAAATGAGGGATAAGTGAATGCTTATATATGCCAATGGAGTCCTTAGTAGCGTGAAATAGAATGGTCCATGGGTCATTAGGAAGAGAGATACCTGTGATTTGAAGTATTAGGTTGAGGATGTTGGTCCAGTAGGGACGGATAATTGGGCAGGTCCACCATATATGTGCATGAGTAGCTTTCATTCCCACAGTTCCTCCAGCACAATGGGGAACTGGTGGGGAACGTTTGATGCAGTTTAGATGGTGTATAGTGCCACCTAGTAAGTAACTTATAATTAACTTCTGTCATTTTTGAGGCAAGAGAGGAGACATGAGCCAATTGTAATGCCGCGTACACACGACCGGACTTTACGGCATACTTTGCCCGGGGGACTTTACGACGAACTTTCCGAATGAACGGACTTGCCTACACACGATCAACCAAAGTCCGACGGATTCGTACGTGATGACGTACGACCGGACTAAAACAAGGAAGTTCATAGCCAGTAGCCAATAGCTGCCCTAGCCTCATTTTTTTTCCATCGGACTAGCATACAGACGAGCGGACTTTTCAACCGGACTCAAGTCCGCCGGATAGATTTGAAACATGTTTCAAATCTAAGTCCGTCAAAACAAAGTCCGCTGGAGCCCACACACGATCGAATTGTCTGACGAAATCCGGTACGCCGGACCAAGTATGCCATAAAGTCCGATCGTGTGTACGCTGCATAAGACTTTATCTTTTTGCTTGTCCATGAGGGGGGAGTTTAGATCCATTTCCCATTTAGCCAAGAAGGTCAGGTGAGCAGGACTTTGAAGCTTGATAAGAACTTTGTAAAATAGCGAGATGCAATTTGATTAACTCTCAATTTATCCATAAATGTGATTGTTTTGGAATGGAAAAGTTCGGAAATCGGTTTAAGCGTATTGGATCGGAGAACATGATGTAGCAAAAAAGGTTCTTCTGATGCCCAGGATTTGAATCCGGGGTCCAGTAAGCCTGGTAGAAAATATTTGTGGTTGAAGAGAGGCATCAAGGGGGAGTCGTAAGCCCAGGCATATATTTTGCGTAAAGCATCCCAAACATCTAAAGGAGGATGTGGTGAGTGCCGAGGTTGTGTGGGCGAGGTCCCTGAAGGATTGGGGTATCCAAGGGGCAACCGAGAGGTCTGTGCCACTCAGAGTATTCTAGTTGTACCCATAACTTAGAGTCTTTGGCATATTACCAATCTGCCAATCTTGACAACACAACCGCGTGGTAGTAGGCTCTAAAGTTGGGAAGAGCCAGGCCCCCGAAACGTTTACAGCGAAATAACACCTCTCTAAATACTCTGGGGTGGCTGTTCCACCAGATGAAGCGGGAGATCACGGACTGCATTATAGTGAAGAACCCTATAGGAACACCCAGTGGAATCATTTGGAAGATAAAAAGGATATGAGGCAATATGTTCATTTTAATTATATTAATTTTACCTAACCAAGAATGAGATAAGCTAGACCATTTTCTTAAATCTTCTCTAACACTGTTTAATAGGGGAATATAGTGATGTTTGAAAAGGGAGTGGAGGTTAGGGGTGAGATATATGCCCAAGTATTTAATGGTCATTTGTTCCCATCTGAAGGGGAAGAGGGGCTTCAGTGAATCTGCCTCTGATTTCGGTATGTTAATATTCAGAATTTCAGACTTGGAGAGGTTTATTTTAAAATTGGATATCGTTTGGAAGGTGGGAAAAGCGGACATTAGATTTAGAAGTGAAATGTGGGGTTGTTGGATAAAAAATAGCATGTCATCAGCGTAAGCTGCATATTTATGAATTCTATTATTTACCTTAATGCCATGTATGTTAACATTATGCCTAATTGTGGCAAGGAAAGGTTCTAAGGTGATGGCAAAGAGGAGGGAAGATAGGGGGCAACCCTGCCTAGTACAGTTATGTAGGGTAAAGGGATCACTCAGTGTTCCATTTATGCGGATTTGTGCGGTAGGATCGGAGTACAGGGAGGAAACAGGGATGGAACATCTTAGGCCCTAATCCAAAATGATGCAAGGTTGTCTTAAGATAGGGTGGATTGGGACAATCAAAAGCTTTTTCAGCATCCGTAGAAAGGAGTAGGGTGGATTGGGCACCTCTACGTACATACTGGATCAAAAGAAATGGTCCGCAGGGAGTTGTCTTTTGCTTCTCTGAGGGGTATGAAGCCAGATTGGTCTGCAGAGATCCATCTGGGCAGTAAAGGAAGTAGTCGATTCGCCATTACCTTGGCATAGAGTTTAATATCAATATTTAGCAAAGAAATTGGCCTGTAACTGCCCCAAAGGGTGGTGTCCTTTCCGGGTTTGGGAATAATAGATATGTGGGCTGAGAGAGATTCTTGACGTAAACCTGAAGAGTGGTTAATTGAATTGGCATAGGCTGTAAGACACGGGATTAAGATGTCGCTAAAAGTTTTATAGTATAAAATGTTGAACCCGTCAGGTCCAGGGGCCTTTCCAGAGGGAGAGGATTTCAACACGCTATGAAATTCTTCAACAGAGAAGTCGGCCTTCATTTCTTTAACCGCTTCAATACAGGGCACTTATACACCTTCCTGCCCAGACCAATTTTTAGCTTTCAGCGCTGTCGCAGTTTGAATGACAATTGCGTGGTCATCCATCACTGTACCCAAAGTACCCACAAATAGAGCTTTCTTATGGTGGTATTCGATCACCTCTGCGGTTTTTATGACTTGCTAAATAAAAAGAGACCGAAAATTTTGAAAAAAATTAAAAGTTTTGCTTTTGTTTCTGTTATAAAATTTTGTAATTAAGTAAGTTTTCTCTTTCACTGATGGGCACTGATAAGGTGGCACCAATGAGCGGGCACTGGTAGGCGGCACTGATGGGCATTGATAGGCGGCACCGATGGGTGGCACTGGTGGGCACTGAAAGGCTGCAATGATGGGTTCTTATGGGTGGCACTGATAGGTAGCACTGCTGGGCACTGATAAGTGGCACTGATGGGCACTGATAGGCATCCTTGGTGGCATTGGCAGTGGTAGGCATTGTGAGTGGGCACTGATTGGCAGCTGCCTGGACATTGATTGGCAGCTGCCTGGGCACAGATTGGCATTTCCCTGGGGGTCTAGGGGGGGCATACCTGGTGGTCTAGTGTGGATGGCCATCCTGGTGGTCCTGGGCGGCTTGATGTTGGTCCTGGGCAGGATCCTGGCAATCAGCACAGACACCCCCTGCCAGGAGAGCAGCCGATCGGCTCTTCTCTACTCTCGTCTGTCAGACGCGAGTGAGGAAAAGCTGATCACCGGCTCTTCCTATTTACATCGTGATCCGCCATGATTGGACACGGCTGATCACGTGGTAAAGAGTCTCCATCAGAGACTCTTTACCTAGATCGGAGTTGCGGTGTGTCAAACTGACACACCGCAACAACGATCGCCGTGATGCGCGCCCCCGGGGGCGCGCAGCGGCTTAATATCCTGAGGACGTCATATGACGCCCAGTCAGGATGTTGAAACCACTTTGCTGCCGTCATTCTGCTATATAGCGGGTGGCAAGTGGTTAAGGACCGATCTGGGCAACTGAGGTAAATTGGCCTCTTTCAGCAATGATATTCTCGTGGGAATTACAAGAAGCTCACGCAGAAATCTGCAATGATCCCTGTGGGGAGGGAGAGAGCAAGTCGCCATCCAGATCCCTAAAAAGAGATCGAATAGAGCGCCTCGTAGACAACTCTCACTCACCAACCCCAGGGGGTGGGGGGTAGAGGACCTGCAATGAGATAAGTGCATAAGAGCGGTGTGCTCCGGCAGCACTCAGCCTGTAAGAAAAGCGTGGACACCTTAGGAGATTAGCGCCAGCAAAATATAATGTAATACAGAAAAAACAAGAACTCAGTAAACGTGATAAGGTAGTATAGAACTAAATCAAACAAAAATAATGGTAACTGACACAGTATTACCCAATATGTATTCAAGCCTACATCATCAACTCGGATGTAGAGAGGACTTGACAAATGTCTCAGAGGCTTGAATGCAGCGTAAAGGACGCTAAAGCGATGGGCACAAGTGTATGAGATGGGAATCCGGGTTAAAGAACATTCGTCTCAGTTGCGCTTTTGTGAGGATCCTGGAATCGAAGAGCGCCGTTTCTTTGAAGGGGTTTTCCACCATGTAAGATCCTGTGAAGCTGAAAATTTTGGGATTGGGTCCTGCAAACCCGGGAGCTCCAATGGTGGCAAGTTGAGATCCTGCAGGAAGGAAGGGAGCTCCTCTGGGAATCTAAGGGTGTGACAGCGACCATTTTTAGTAGCAATTAAACATGCAGGCAAGCCCCATCTATATGCGATTCCATCCGAGCGCAGGTGCTCAAGGAGCGGTTTCAGAATTCTGCGCCAGTCTAGGGTCTCCTTGGAGAGATCAGGAAAGATATTAATGGCCGCCATCAAAGTCAAAAGAAGGGGTGTTCCGTACTTTGGTCATGATGGCGTTTTTATCTTCAAAATAGTGTAAGCGGCATATAACATCTCGAGGCTGGTCTGATGTGACATTAGGAGGTCACAGAGTGCGGTAAACTCGGTCGATGGGCCAGTAACGGGGTTGCCCAGTATTGTATTGCAAATACCGCGGATAGATGGCTCAAGATCATTATCTCCGGTTGCTTCTGGCAACCCCCTGATGCGCAGATTATTTCTGCGATTGCAATTCTCGAGATCCTCCAGTTTATATAGAGAGGCACAGTGAGAAAAAGCTAACTGTGTGACAGACTCCAGTAGTTCTTTAATGGCTGATGCATGAGAATCTTGGCGCTGTTCAGTTTCCTCTATTCTGGTCAGGATGTGAGACATGTCTGTTCTAACAGCTGTGATTTCTTTATTATTAATAGCCTTTTCTAGACTGTGGAACATCCCAGCTAATTCTTTTTTAAGACCACTCACCAGCGTTGTCATGTCTGAATCTATGGGCGATCCTGGATTTTCCATGATATCTGAGCAACAGGAGGAAGCAGGCGAACTCTCCCTGACAGAGGCGGCATGTGAGGAGGGGGAGATACTCTACCTCGGGGCTCAGGCCTGCCCGCCACGTGCGGTGGGACTGGATCTATCCGCGGCCAGATACCGCTTAATAGAGGCGACTGAGGGCGGATGAGACACCGATCCGGACCGTTTGCCGAGCGTAGAGCGGTGTTTAGGAGTTCTGGCTGTCATAGCTGGAGCTATAAGGCTGGCGGCTGGCAGCTCTCCTTATCCACGTCCAAACGGCGCCATGCACAAGCCACGCCCCCCAAGAGGAATCAGTGTTAAGGTGGAGCAGGCACTGTCTATATTTTAATTTATATGAACAGAAAATCAATTTAATCATTCATAGAACCTCTATAATAGCCAATATCATTAGGGTAGGAAAGCATTCCGTTTAGAAATGTTTTTGCAGATAGATGCATATATAAGGACATACGAACGGCTTACGTCACCAAATAGCTGCTGTGCCCTCTGAAAAGTGAAAGCACTTCTTCATGTAAAAGGTAAAACACATTCTCCACTTTTAATCTTTCCACTCCTTAAAAATAGCATATTTAATTGTTTGTTGAACAAGAAACCCTTGGCTCTTATTCTCCTGCATATCCCAATACATGTGGTCATTTGACATCAACTCTACATGTTTGCACATCTGAAGAGCAGTAACATTGTCTTTAACTACATTTTAATCTACTTGGCTAAAAGGTACTGTAGAATTTAAAATCCTAAAAATGTTGGATAGGTTTGGGCATTGTGAACATTCAAAATCATGATACAGACTGCAGTTGGGGAAACTATGATAACTAAGAGGCACTTGTCACTAAATTCCTCCACTTACCACCCCTTGGCCTGTGCCATGCACAACTGCTTCCTTGTCAGCAGCATCCTTACGTGTAGCCCTCACTGCCTCCTTTACAGCATCAGCTGTCAAGTGAAATGAACAGGTCATTTACTGTCTACTCGATCGACAGCAGCCTCGAGCCATAGCATTGCACACAAAACAGACAAATAACTGCTCCACGGGTTGCCCTGCCCACTGGCTCTGAGCTGGAATGTATGATGTTGTGTTGTGCCCAAAAGGTGTCAAATGGTGGCTGACACATTCCAAAGAACTTCAGGGGAAGCAGCCTACAGATGGGAATCTGGACACTAGGGAAATGGAAATGGGGATGCCTAACCTGAGGATGGGATAGGGTTCCAACACAGCTGAACAATCATACACCCAAAAAGGACAGAACACACTATAGGGAGGTAAGGAATCCCAGACACCACTACAGATGCTGCAGAGGGGAAACCAAGACATGAAAGGCCAGAGAACTGCTACAGGTAAAAGCCCTCCAGCCTTCTGGGAGACCTTCTGATCTACCCAACAGACAGGGATTTGGCAAGGTGTGGGACCCATTTTGAAGCATACCTCTAGGAGAATCTTCTTTGTCACTATGTTCTGAATTCAGCGGCTCTTCACTATCCCTTTTTGCATTTTCAAGGGCCTACAAAAATATACAAATTGTTTATATTTTCAGGACATTTTAAGGAGCAATAAACCTAAAACAAGAGTTGTGTGAGCATTTGGCATTTACAAATACATGTGTAAAAGTACCTATTGTTTTAGGCTAGTAGCCATTTTGAGCTGCTGGTAAAACTACCTGTCCACAATTTGTTACATTGTTTCATATACAGTTTACTACATGGTAATTTGGTATATACTGCATGGTAATGCGCAGCTCTGTTTACAGCGCCAGAGAAGATAGTGAGCAGGCAAGTAGGGTCATTTTGTTGCAGAAGAGAAATTGTATGTTTTTTTGCCAAAAGCCTACCTGCTCACCGTTTATTATAGCTGAACTTCAATTCCGCTTTAAAAAGGGTATAAGGTTCTAACTAGATCCTGCGGACAAGAGACATTATCACTTTCTCTAGTTTTTATACAAAAAGGGTAAAGATTGATCATGGGAAGCAGATCACCTACACAATTCTTTCCCTAATGGTTTTACTGGTTTAAAATACAAGTCAGGAAGTGTTTACTCACAGTAAGGATGGCTTGCTCTGCCTCCGTATTCTTTACAAATTTTGCTTTTTTTAATGCAATTTCAAAGTTGCCAACAGCAGACTGGTAATCCTTTAGTTTCACTGAAAATGAGGAAGAGTGAAAAATTGGCATCTCACATGAAGTTACCGGTACTCTGTAACTTAGTGCTGCAAAACAATATAATGGTGCAGATGGTTCAAAAGGATCAATTAGTGCCACACTGTATCTATAAAGATCCCAGGGGGACACGCCATTATTCCTACTCTTATTTGAGATGGTTGAAGGCAGAACTCCACCTTCTCAATTTGGTGGACATCTGTCATTTCGGACACCATAATGAAAGAATACATCTTCCCCCCATCCAGACATACTCACAAATAGATTACTTCTTTCTCCCCAAAGGAACAGTCTAGGGTTCGTTCCACTTTGATTGATTTAATCGTCCTTTCAGACCATGCTCCTATACACATGGAGTTAGACAAGTTACTTACCATGACCAAAACATCATCTTGGAGGTTGAATAAAGTACTACTAACAGACCGTACCACATTGACTGAGGTATCCCGGGCTCTCACATCATTTCCAACTGAATTATGTTTCTGGAGACTGAATCATTAGTTCTGTGGGAGGCCTGCAAAATGTACCACTAGGGGAATATTTCTTAAACATGGGGCCAGGCTGAAGGAGGAGTGGACTAACCAGACTGCTGCTTTATATACCCAAATAAGGCAGCTAGAGGTTGTACATAAACAAACAGTCTCTTTCTTTTTCTACGCAGAAGGAGCTGCTGGCTCTGAGACGGAAGTTCAATCAGTTTCTATACAAAGAGGTCCAGTATAAAGTTTGCAGATGTAAACACTCCTTTTATGAATTCAGGAATAAACCAGGAACCCTTTTAGTGCAGGCCTTGTGGGGAATGCAATTGAAGCAACTCGTAATGCAACTAACCACCCATGAAGGCTTGAAGGCTCTAAGGCAGGGGTCTCAAACTGGTGGCCCTCCAGCTGTTGCAAAACTACAAGTCCCATGAGGCATTGCAAAGCTGACAGTTACAAGCATGACTCCCACAAGCACAGGCACGATGGGACTTGTAGTTTTGCAACAGCTGGAGGGCCGCCAGTTTGAGACCCCTGCTCTAAGGTAACCGACTCGGCCTATATAGCCAAGTCCCTTACACATTTTAATCACAGGTTATACAGCCTCAACAGCCCTGAGCCGCAGACCCCTCCTGAAGAGCCAATTTGATCGCTTCCTTTCTCGCGTCTGGCGGCACTACTGAGCCCCCGATCTCAGTAGAGAGTTAGACATTGCCCTCGCCTCCACTAAAATAGGTAAGGCCCCAGACCCCGACAAGTTATCTTAGTTACTACAAAACCTTTCAAGACCTACTCTCCCCTTATTTAATTTGAGCATATAAAATTCTATTACTGCGGGCCACCTCCCACCAGATACACTTAGGGCTCACATAAACGGGTATTCCAAAATATGACAAGAACCACACTTTGTGCAGTAAACTATAGACCCATCACTATCCTGAATGTGGATTCAAAAATTTTATCGAAAATTATAGTCAATGGGCTGCTCATCCACATTCCGCAGGTTATTCAATTTGACCAGGTAGGCTTTGTTCCACAGAGACTATACTACAAAAGTCATTGACCCGATACACTCCACCTGATTGAAGGCCCAACGCCTCATGTTGTTGTCAATGGACATGGAGAAGGCCTTTGACCCCTGTCCCTCAAACCCTTCTTGTATAAGGTGCATTCTAACCCTGCTATCCAGGGATTCTAACTAATGAATATGGACCACAAGATCACTGCTGAGGAGCGCTTATTTTTCCTCACAAAGCCGGAGTCCTCCCTGCCTCAACTCCTAAATCGGTTTACTCAGTATAGGGAGCGCTCAAATTTTTCCATCAACCACTCAAAATATGTATATCGGAATATCACTCTCTCACACGATACAGTGGTCAAAGTAAAACAAAACTACCAATTCCACTGGGCCCCATCGGCTATCAAGTACCTAGGTATTGATTCCATGCGGAAAAACTGAATCCTTAGGAATCGGTTCAGATCCCTTAAATCCAGAATGGGTCTGACATCCCCATCTGGCTTTTGGACCGTAAACAGGTTGGAATAGAAACCCACTCCCTGGTCCTTTGCGGGAACCATCATAATGACCTCCTGCGACAAAAGTCGCTCTAACGCTAGAAGGAGCGACTGCTTCTTCTCTGGGTCTCTGGGGACACTTGATCTGAGGAACTAAGGAGAGGGAAATTCCTGAAACTCCAGCTTGTACCCTAAGGTTACTGTGGAGATTACCCATCTGTCCTGGAAGTCCTCCTGCCAGAGTTCTGAGAACTGTCGCAGTCTTCCCCCCACTCGAGCGAGCGGGGGCGCCCCTTCATGAAGAGGTCTTAGTGCTTTGCCTAGTAGGCTTCTTCCCCCAGGACTTCTTTTGTTCCTGGGGTTGACTCTTGCTTCTGAACCCGGACAGAGGAGGCCATCGACACTGCCTGGAGGCTGAAGCCCCTGGCGCTGGGGAAAGAGTCCGTTTGAAAGAGGGACGCTTACTCTTCTTCTTGACAGGTAAGAGAGTACTTTTCCCACCAGAGATTTTCTTGATATAGTCATCCAAGTCATCTCCAAACAACCTTGCACCACAAAATGGAAACCCAGCCAGCAGCTTCTTACATGGTGCTTCGGCTGACCAATTTTTCAACCATAGGATTCTACGTATATGCACCAACCCCAGTGAAAGACGAGAGGTTTGCACGATAGAATCTCTGATGGCGTCCACAACATAACATAAGGCCGCAGGAAGGTTAGCCAACCCCTGGGCCTGCTGTTCAGGTAAAACCTTGATGACCTGTTTAACATGGTCTCTTAGGTATTGACAGACTCCAATCGCTGCTACTGCAGGTTGAGCCACTGAACCTGCCAAGGAGAAAACATCCTTCAATAGGGATTCCATCTTTTTATCTACAGGATCCCTGAGCATCTGAGCATTGTCTACAGGACAAGTCAGACTATACTTTACGGAGGAAATGGCGGCATCGATGGCCGGTATTCCCCACATCTTAAACTTTTCTTCCATCGGAGAAAGTGTTGAAAACTTTCTCGGCGGAAAAAAACGTTTGTCTGGGTGATCCCACTCAGAATAAAATGAGCTTTGCAAGTAAATTATGAACAGGAAAAGCATGTGCTGTATGAGGAGGCTTCAGTGACCCCAAAGAAGAAGAGGGTTCTTTAACTGATTCAGATACGGGCAACTTAAATGTGGAGTGGACCAATCCAGTAAGGATCTGCACTAAGACTTTCTCCTCTTGGGAAGTCGCAGAGGGTCCCTCTCCACCTGATTCCTCCGAAGAGGAATCATCCGTCCCATCCCGATCCTCTGAAAGGGATTCCTCTCCTTTATCCCAGAGTTCCTCTTCCTGAGGGTCTTGGGAAACAGAGGAAGGCCTAGTGCGTTTTCTTCCACTGAGTGAAGATGTAATCACGGCCATTAATCTTTCCTCTAAACCATTAATGGCTGAGGAAAAAGACCTCCTGTGTAATGTATACAGGGGCTGAAGTGCCGGAGGCAGGTATAGCCCCTGACCCCAATAGCTCTCCCTGGCTAGCCGTCCCTGGCCCCTCAGGGGGAGAGGATGCTGCTGACAGGGGGCCCTAAGAACCTGACTGAGATCCCCTAGTGTCTCTGGTTCTTGGGGTGTTGGAACCTCTTCTGCCCATAGTGCAAAGCAACAAGGTGGAGGTACCACAAAATGAACACTGACTGCTGAGCAATGTAGTCCGGCTAAAATCCCTGCTACCAAATGCCTGGTGTTACCTTAGTAAATGCTGCCTAGGAGAATGCCTGTGTCCCACCTTACATGCGACCGTCAGCTCTGTGTCCCTCCGAAGGCTGTGTGCACCTGTACAGAGTGCTTTAATAGCCTGCAGCTGGCCAAAGTGGGAGTCTAAGCACCTGTGCTGACGTCCCACCCCCACTATTACCGCCCCCCCCCCTCGAGTTTAAAAAAAAACGAGCGTTTCCCGTGCTGGCCGACCCTCCGGAAATAAGATGGAGGAAGGCTGGGGGAGGGGGAGGCAGGAGAGAGGCCGGTAGTGATGGGTCTGCCTGAAAAAACGGCAATGGCGGCAATGCCCGAGCAGTATAATTGATGTCTAGACCCGTGGCCTCCCCCTAGCCTGGGGGGGAACATTCAAACAGGAGAAATCCCCCCATCCATCCTACCTTGAGCCAGCCGGAGACGCTGTGCAACGATGAACACTGAGACCGACATCAGCATGACAAGGTTTGTGCTTTTGGCAGCCCCCGGTGGTCACAATAGGCATAGCATGCATTTACCTTAAAGGAGAAAACCTACTAGATTTAAAAAATTCTGTGGAATCTCCTCTTACCTTATCCAGCCGCAGGGTTCAGTTAATACAGACCCAATCTTCACCTCTCACGGTGGGCTCCCTTTGAAAAAACTGTCAGAGACTGGGGCCCCCTACAAATAGGGGGATCCTGCAGTTCTGGGCCTGTAAAGCACCCGGCTAGAAATTAGGCTAGAAAAACCATTTTCTAATATGCGGGGTCCAGCTCTCTAAAAAAGAGAAGCGTTACAGGTAAAACCTCGTTTCTTCGGACATGAGGCCCGGGTACCATCCAATTCAGCCACGAAAGGACACTTTGAATGGATCCGGTCTGCCTGGCTTGCCCCAGTATAGGATATCAGGATATTCCCTTTTGGAGCTCAGCGCAGGACATCTTTTACATGTCCATCACCTAAGACACTGGCGTAAAAACTGAAGTATCCCTGCAAGGGGAGGGATTATATAGGGGGTTGAACTTTCTGATAGGGTGTGCCAGTGTCCAATCACCAGCGATACCCTATATAACCCATCAGTAATTACTGTGGCTCTGTGTCCCGTGATGTTCGAGAAAGAAATAAAGTATTTGAACCCCTACCAACCAACAAGAATTCTAGCTCCCACGGACTGGCTACAATATGTGCTCATGTGGTACACAGAATAGTTCTGTCAATTTAAGAAGGTGCTCCTAACATCAACTTGTTAGGTATATAAAAGACATCTGTCCACAGAATCTTTCTTCCATTCAAACCTTACCATCATGGGCAAGTCCAAAGAGCTGTCAAAGGACATCAGGGACAACATTGTGGACCTTCACAAGGCTGAAAGGGGCTACAAGACCATCAGCAAGATGCTTTGTGAGAAGGAGACAACTGTTGGAGTGATTATTTGCAAATGGAAGAAATACAAAATAACCATGTTTCGCCCTCGATCTGGAGTGCCATGCAAGATTTTGCCTCATGGGGTAAGGATGATCATGAGAAAATTGAGGGATCAGCCCAGGACTACACAGAAGGAGCTTGTGAATGATCTCAAGACAGTTGGGACCACAGTCACCAAACAAACCATTGGTAACACAATACGCCCTCATGGATTGAAATCCTGCAGCACCTGCAAGGTCCCCCTCCTAAAGAAGGCAAATGTACAGGCCCGTTTGAAGTTTGTCAATGAACATCTAAAAGATTCAGAGAAGGATTGGGAGAAAGTGGAGACCAAAATTGAGCTCTTTGGCATTAACGCGACTCACCGTGTTTGGAGGAAGAAAAATGCTGACTGCTGGGGCTGTTTCTCTGCTAAAGGTACAAGCCAACTTTGCCGCATTGAGGGGACAATGGGCGGGGCCATGTATTGTAAAATTTTGAATGAGAACCTTCTTCCCTCAGCTAGAACACTTAAGATGGGTCGTGGATGGGTCTTCCAGCATGACAATGACCCAAAACATACCACCAAGGCAACAAAGGAGTAGCTTAAGAAGAAGCACATTAAGGTTACGGAGTGGCCAAGCCAGTCTCCAGACCTTAATCCTATAGAAATTGTATGGAGGGAGCTGAAACTTCTAGTGACAGCCAAGAAATCTTAAGGATTTTGAGAAGATCTGTAAAGAAGAGTGGACCAAAAGATCTCTTGAGAGGTGTGCAAACCTGGTAACCAACTACAAGAAATGTCTTACCTCTGTGCTTGCCAACAAGGGTTTCTCCACCAAGTACTAAGTCATGTTTTGCTTGGGGATCAAATACTTATTTTACTCCCTGAACTACAGCTCAATTTTTAACATTCGTATCATGTGTTTTTTCTGGATTTTTGGTTTATATTCTGTGGCCATCATTTATAATACACCTATGATAAAAAATGATAGACCCTTCATTTCATTTTAAGTGTGCAAAATTACAAAATTTGCAGGGGATCAAATAATTATTTTCCCCACTGTATACACTATACAACTTAGGAAGGTCGTCTGCCACTGCAGCACATCTGACCTGGTGCAGCGTCCCACTGAGCCCCTGACATTTTTTGCAATCAATCCCGGATCTAGGCCTCTACACCAGACCAATGCCCTCCTTTAAATGCTTGTGTAAACAAAAGGAAGTTTGTATTCCATTTTTTATCCTTAATATAGAAGATGCTGAATATACCCTACAGCGGTGCCCCCATACATCTGAAAATGGGACTTTCATCTTTCTTTCATCAAAGCACAAATGGAAAGATGTATCTGCTTAGTCCACAAATACACAATTAGCAGATTCCAAGAACAGGGGTACAAACTTTCAAAGTTTCAAAGCTGTGCTGGAGGTGTCAAAGGGGCCAGGTACACTGTTGCACATTTTCTGACACTATCCCCTATCACAGCAGTTCTGCATAGGAGTTAAGAACGTGGTCCTCCAACTGACATCTGTGGATCTCGGCACAGACCCCCTGGGATATTTGGTACATATCACCTTAATACCTTTACACCAACATTACGTTTGCTAGACTGAATGAAATCAGATCCATGAAGAGCCTAAATGCAACACACTATAATGGAGAGGACAAATTTAGGGACCCCGGGCTGCCATGGACGGGTTATACTTGCACTTCACAGTACCTAGACTTAATACTTGGAACCCCAGGACTCTAGGTGAATTATCTAAATTGATCAGCTGGGACCTAACCCCTACCATAACTAATCCCCTACCTCAGTGATTCTCATACTGTGTGCCGCCGCAAGAGATTTGTAGGTGTGTCGTGGGAGTTTTGAAAAATATTTTGGGGAGCCGTCAGCAAAGACTAACAGAGGTCAGACCCACGGGGCCAGGGTGGGAGGATTTGATGGCAATTGGCAAGTGCTAGAGTGCAGCGTGAGACGCAGCGCCTGCCGGAAGTGGATCAATGGGAGGAAATGATGCACCGCGTTTCAAAGCATGTGCGGTAGTACATAGAGAGGCCGCAACGCTTTTTCAAGCTCTCCGAGAACACGAGCCCTGTACCAACTTCACCAGCACCACGGAAGCACCTCCTATGTATGATGTGTCTGAGTACTTGGACCAGCAGGCCAGATGGATTCTCTCTCTCCCCCCATGAACTTTTAAGGACTGGTTACAAAAATAGACTTTAGCCACAATCGCCTTTTTCTCCTCTTTATAATAGTCCAAGTTTGTTAAAAAAAAATGTTAAATCTTTTCCGGTGTGCCATGAAAATTTTTACATCTTTTTGGTGACCTGCAAGACAAAAAAGTTTGAGAAACACTGCGCAACCTCGACAGTCTCACGTGGGGGTAGGATGGGCGTTGATGGAGCGGAGAATTGTTTGTCTTCTCTGCTTCTCCCACTCCCCCCTTATTGTCATTTTTTTCCTCCCAGTCACCTTTCCACCTATTTTGCCCTCTTCCCTTCCTCCACCCTCCCAACCCAATTTTTTTTCCTCTTACCCCTTTATGCCCTGTTCTCTTGTTTTGAAGTTAAAATTCATCCCACCTAGTTTCAGGATCTCTACCCCTCAAGTTCCCCTTTGCTTCCCTCCTTGTTCCCAATATATTAGGGAATGAAGCCTACTATATGACTAAAAACTCATGCACTGTGCTGACCAACATCTTTCTCTTCCTTTAGTTCCAAGACCGATGATGCTGTCCTAGGTCCAGTAAATTTATGAGGCATCTGCCAAATCCTTCTGTAAACATGCAGTACAGCGCATGCTGATGTCCCACTGACTGTACATTATTTTGTCCTCTCTAATGCCTCGTACACACGATCGGACATTCCGACAACAAAATCCATGTTTTTTTTCCGATGGATGTTGGCTCAAACTTTTCTTGTATACACACGGTCACACAAAGTTGGTCGGAAATTCCGAACGTCAAGAACGCGGTGACGTACAACACGAACGAGGAGCCGAGAAAAATGAAGTTCAATAGTCAGTGCTGCTCTTCTGCTTGATTCCGAGCATGCATGGAACTTTGTGCGTCGGAATTACATACACACGATCAGAATTTCCGACAACGGATTTTGTTGTTGGAAAATTTGAGAACCAGCTCTCAAATTTTGTGTGATGGAAATTCTGATGGAAAATGTCTGATGGAGCCTACACATGGTCGGAATGTTGGATGTACAATGTCTGTGTAAGAGCATACATGTTATAAGACAGTACTGTCTATTTGGGATGCAATTGTGTAGGCTATACTCAGCCTGACCCAAAATATCTTCTGTAAGTGTACAATGCATAAATAAAGAATTAAAAACAAACAAAAAAAACACAATAGCATAGAAGGGCTGGGTCGAATGCAACTTTGCTCAAAGAGTTGCTTTTTATATAACAGAACATCCTGGGCTTTGTGACTCTCACATGTGACCAGATGTGCAGGTATCTTGAAGTGAAGTACCCACTCTATGAATCTGCCTGTAGTTTACTGCCATGAAAGTGAACATAGGTTCACTTTAAAACATTGATGTATTGTTCTTTAAATGTAATCATGTAATATAGAAAACTGAAAATGAGTAATTGTAGGCATAACTGTCTAATTCTGTCTAAATCTGCTTAAGAACCTGAAAAATTCAAAACAAATGTAAATTTTATGGGGAACCGCATTTTGTCCGATTCAGTCTCTAGCATGCCCAATTATAGATTAGAATGCGATAAAAGCTTCTGTATAACAAATGTATCGATTTAGATTTGTAACATTACTGTACAGAAAACCAGGTGGTTACCTTGTGCCTGTGCCACAAGGACACTGGCATTGAGCTGCCATTCTACATCTTCAGCTTCTTCTGCTTCCTCTTGAGATTTCATCCCATAGTTTCTTGCATCCTCTAACAATCCCAATTCTAAATAACATCTCCCAATTTCATGAAACAGCCAAGTCTTCTCTAGGCTTGATGTTGCCAGTGGAATCTTCTCTTCCCACCTATATTATAATATATTGAGAACACAAGTTTGATGAAATGGCCATGGCTGACCAGCACCTTAAAGCAATCTGGTCATCCCCCAGAATCAACCCTCAATGCAAACTAGACACCACGAGGTGCTGGTCGAACCAAATAACTTTCCAGTCCATTACTGCAGAAAAACCTCCTAAATTTCCCACAATGCGATGTAGGGTACCCTTCAGTAGGCTGTTAGGGGCCCTGCATTGCAGGAGGTGCTGGGTGCAGTACCTTTAGAAAATTTTGCAACAGACAGCATGTGCATACTGCAGACACCTGGATTTCAGAGGCCCCTGGGATGCCCTGAAATAACAGATTGGGGAGTTATCTGTATCGATCAGCAGCAGGAAATACCCAGTCTGCAATTTTAGGGGTTTACTATGGAGGTCTAAAGGGCAGGAGTTACAGCTATACATCAAACACAATGTTTATTGTAATATAAATTTAATACACACCATATCAAGACAGTGCCAGAACACCATTGTTCTAAGCTTCACATGGCAGCTGACTAACAAAGCATGCAAGTTTAAAGTGGTTATAAACCTCAGACATGAAATATCCCTCTATAATGTGTACTCTATTCAGAGCACTGAGTGACATTTCTGCCTGCTGCTTTGTTCCTCTATCAGCATGAATAACTTCTGACCAGTTTTCCTGACACCATGATGTGTGCTGCAAGAAGGGGGAGTGTCCCTTCCCTCCAATCAGTTCTCAGAGCTCTCCTCGCTGACCTCTGCAGTGTGAAACTTCAGCTCTCTGCCCCCTTTTTCCTGACAGCTCAGACAAGCTTTATCCATTCTGGACTTTGAACTGCTGAAGAGAAGACTGCAGATAAACAGGCACAACTTATGTAGGAGAATTTGTTTCAGCTCTGTGTAACACCTGAGGCAAGTCACTTCACTGGGTATATGTAAGGGTTTACAACCACTTTAATGGTTCTTTGATGATTTAAAGGATTGCATAAACCAGCCCTGTATTTATATCCTAACTGAAAATACAATAGGCACACCCAATTCCAATCTTTTGCTCAAATTTTTTTCTGATACATTATTTTTCACATACATACACTTTAACGGCTTCCTTAAATCTCCCAATCCGTGCATATACTCTTCCTATATTATCCAGTGCCCGCGATTTTGCTTCAGGTAAGTCACTGAAAAGAAAATGGATTTTAATAAAAAATATTGTTAGAGCTCTTTTTAGTACGGATATTTTCCTGATGAAAAATGAACAAGAAACCACAAAGAAGAGTTTTTGATGAATATGTTGGGCAATGAATAAATAAATTGGTTGTGAGAAAGAATGCAGAGCAATGCTCCAGGTGTCTGCAACACTAAGGAATTGAAATTCTGAGTGGCCTTGAGATAAATATAATCTATGTCTAATAACCAACTGAAGATATAAAAAAGGAAAGGCCTAAAAATGGGATTTTTTTATAACAGCTTACCTGTAAAATCCTTTTCTTTCGATGGACATCACGGGACACAGAGCCTCAGTAATAACCGATGGGTTATATAGGTATCACTAGGTGATTGGACACTGGCACACCTTAACCAGGAAGTTCAACCCCCTATATAATCCCTCCCCATCACAGGGATACCTCAGTTTTGTAGCAAAGCAATATAAGTGTATTAGAAGAGGGGCGGGACCTCTGTGTCCCGTGATGTCCATCGAAAGAAAAGGATTTTACAGGTAAGCGGTTATAAAAAATCCTATTTTCTTTCTCGAACATCACGGGACACAGAGCCTCAGTAATAGCTGATGGGATGTCCCAGAGCAATGCCACCTGAGGGGGGGGGAAACACAACCAAGTAGGGTGCAATCAGACCTGAGGACCCTGTACCACTGCCTGCAGCACACTACGCCCAAAGGCGATATCCTCATGTCTTCTCACATCCACCTGATAAAATCTGGTGAATGTATGGACTGAAGACCAGGTTGCGGCCTTGCAGATCTGAGCCATAGAGGCCTGGTGATGCACTGCCCAAGAAGCACCAATAGCCCTTGTGGAATGTGCCTTGATCTGAAATGGAGGAATCTTCTGTTTCAAACCGTAAGCTTGAATAATCAATTGTTGAATCCATTTAGAAATGGTAGCTTTTGACGCTGCCTGTCCTCTATTGGGACCCTCTGGCAGCACGAACAAAACATCCGTTTTGCGAATTTGAGCAGTTGCTTCCAGATAGGCCTTGGCTGCTCTTACTACATCTAAAGAATGTAGTGATCTTTCTTCTGGAGAACAGGGATCTGGAAAAAAGGAAGGCAGCACAATGTCTTGGTTTAGATGAAAATCTGAAACCACCTTCAGTAAAAAACTAGGATGAGGGCGCAATACCACTCTATCCTTGTGTACAATCAAATAAGGCTCTTTACAGGAAAAAGCTGCTAATTCTGATACTCTTCTAGCAGAAGAGATGGCTACCAGAAAAATTAACTTCCTTGTCAACAAGACCAAAGGAATCTGACGCATTGGTTCAAAAGGCTGTTTCTGTAACACAGACAGAACCAAGTTCAAGTCCCAGGGGTTTAGGGGCGCCCTAACCGGAGGATTAAGACGCGTCACTCCCTGCATAAAGTTTCGGACCAAAGAATGCGAAGCAAGTGGCCGTTGAAATAATACTGATAAGGCCGAGACCTGGCCCTTGATGGTACTCAAGGCCAGCTTCATCTCTAATCCCAATTGTAGAAAATCAGGAATTCTACCCATCACATATTTTCTGGGATGCCAACCCCTGGATTCACACCAGGATACATAAGCTTTCCAGACTCTATGATAAATCATTCTGGAAGCTGGCTTCCTTGCATTGATCAAGGTAGATATGACAGGACCTGAAAGCCCACGACTCTTCAGAACGTGGGTTTCAATAGCCAAACCGTCAAATTTAGCGTTTGTAAGGCAGGATGGAACACTGGACCTTGAGATAACAGGTCTGGGCGTACCGGTAGGGTCCACGGGGAACCCACCGTCATCCTTACTATTTCTGCATACCAAGTCCTTCTGGGCCAAGCGGGGGCCACCAGAAGTACTGACTTCCTTTCCTGCCTGATCCTGCGAAGGAGTCGTGGTAGTAGCAGAATAGGCAGGAATGCATAAATCAGTGAAAACCGATGCCACGGAATCACCAACGCATCCGTCCCGCATGCAAGAGGATCTTTTGTCCTTGCCACAAATCTATCTTTTTGTATATATTTTTGTTGTACTTTTGAATTTTGTAATAAAATTATATATTTTTTACTTACATTGCATCATTGATGGTAGTGCCTCAAAAGTCCCGCTCTAGGGGAATGTTTTGGTCTTTTTGGATTTTTGGGATGTGGCACACCCTCTGCTTAGTACTACTCCCTGTTAGAGACCTCTTTTTCTTTATAGTTTGGTAGTAGATACCAGTCCCCGCTCTGTTTTCTGACAATTAGTAGTACAATATTATTGTGTATACTTTATTAGGCTAACATGCCCACATTACTTGGCTGATACGAATATCATAATTGATTGCGCTTGTTGTTAACACATATCGTTTGTTTATTGTTCATTTATAATAATTTTTGTAGACTATGGTGAACTACATGGGGAGTAACTGGGACAGCCTCATGTCCGGCTACTAGGATGAGTATGGTAAGAACGAACACATCGAATCTTTTAAAACTTACAAAAATTCTTGAGAAAAAATCACCCTTATATTGGCACATCAGGTCCTTCCGGGATTACATTAATGATAACATGAATCCACTGGGACTCAGGGTCCAAATCTTTCCTAATCTTGAGGGCTTGGACACTGAGTTCAAAAGCGCTTGGGAAAAAATCCTACGCACATGCTCCAAAGACATGATGGAACTCCTCATTACAGAATACCAAAAGCGATCGAACATTCTGGATGGCGACATACAGACCATTTGTTCGAAACTTCAACCGCTACAGACCCATAAAACCTATATAGACAGGGAGTCCAAACTTAAGAAACATTTGGAAGATTTTAATAAGGATATCCTTATTAAAACGGAAAGTAAGCTCAGTAGGGACCGTTGTGCCTTTGAAGAAAACAGGGCTTATAAATGGAATCAATCACAGCCAAGAAACTTTAATAGGTTTAGAAATCGGAGGGATCATTACTCCGCTATATCCAAATCTTCCTCTAGTGTCTCTTCTGTTTTCTCACAGGTCTCCTCTAAGACCAAAAAAGCACCTCGCCCTAACCAAAGTGACAATAGATCCCAGGGAACAAGGACCCATAATACGAATGCAACAGATGGTCCACACAATATGCCCTCGGCCACAGGTAGGGCACCAGGAGGGGCAAGCGGCTGTTCTGCCTCTGCCCCTTTAATACCTCTGGTGGGCAATACGAATTCACCCCCAGTCACGAGGTCGAGAACCACTCATCAGGGAGGGGACAGACAGGAAACGGTCCCTTTAGCAGAGACACTTTTAAACAAATTTACGAACAGAGTGTAGACTGTGACAGGGAGGTGTATGGTTTTGACAGTACTGATCGAACCATTGGGGCTTTCAGCATTGTCAACCTCTCCTCCCATATCCTCACACACAGGGAAGCAGATATACTTCAAAGAGGACTTGGAATCTGCCCAAATGAAAATATGGACAGATTCGAGGTCGTCAAAGATCGAGATGTTCGCACGCAAACTCATGCTCAAAAATATCTATCAAAAACCCCTTGGGTCAATAGACCTAACACCTCAAGAAAATCAGGCCATTGATCAGCTGGTGTCGCTCCTGGAGGAGAGCGACACGGCTGACCTTTGGACAACAATGAGGGGAAGGTCCAGGAGTCCAAACAAGGGTCCAAACTCAAGAAAAAAAAAATCGGTCCAGTTTCCACCCCCTAGCTCCAACCCGAACATTTTTACGTTTCTCAAATTGGTATATAAAGAAATTGATAGACTACACATTCGTACCCCCAAAGTGATTAACACCAATACGGCTGATAGACAGGCACTCAAGGAACTTAGTGACAATAAGTCAATAGTTATCAAACCCTCTGATAAGGGGGGTAACATTGTCCTGATGGACAATGCTCAATATGTTTCAATGTACCAGAGAATCCTAATGAATAAGAATTGGTAGAAGAAAATTACTAGAGACCTGGTAAATAAGTTCCACCAAGAATACTATACCTTGGTGGACACAGCATACAACAATAAAGTTATCAACAAAACCACCTGGGATTATATCAGAGTCAAATTTCCGGTTGTACCAACCTTTTATTCATTACCTAAGATTCATAAAGACAGCCACAATCCAACTGGGAGACCAATCATCTCTGGTAGAGGGTCCATCAGTGAAAACGCAAGCCGTTTAATTGATGAACATCTCAAACCTCACGTCACAAGCTTATGATCTTTTGTGAAAGATACCATACAGTTTCTCAAAATTTTTGAAAATCTTACAATACCAGAAAATGCATATCTGGTAACAATTGACGTTGAGACCTTATACAGCTCCATTCCCCATGCTGGGGGGCTGAGAGCTGTTAAGAAGGCTATATACCAGAGACGGGATGGAGACTGGGCCTACAATGAGTTTATCCTACAGTTGTTGGAATATATCCTGGATCATAATATCTTTACTTTTGATGGTTCCCACTTCCTCCAGGTACAGGGTGTGGCGATGGGGAAATGCTGTGCCCCATCATACGCGAACCTGTACCTGGGGGAGTGGGAAACCACATTCCTCAGTGATGAAAACTTTATTATGGTTCAGATATATTAACGACATTTTCACCATCTGGGACGGTCCCATAGAGCTCTTGCAGTCATGCCTAGAGAGCATGAACAAGAATTGCTTCAATTTGAATTTTACCATGTCATCAAGTCGCAGTGAGATTGCATTTCTTGATGTCATGGTCTATAGGGGTCAGGATGGTGGACTCAGCAGTGGCCTCTATCGCAAGGCCACTGCTGGGAACACCATCTTACATGCCTCCAGTTTCCATCCACCTAGTCTCATTAGGTCTATACCATACAGCCAGTACCTAAGGGTGCGCAGAAATTGCACTGGCGAGGCGACCTTTAAAACCGAAGCAAATAATTTGCGTGCAAGACTCCTTGAGAGAGGTTATTCACACAACTCCCTCAAAAAGGCCTTTAGGCGGGCCACCACACATACCAGACAGGCTTTGATTTACTCGCAAAAGAACAAAAAACAGGATAAACATCTGCGCATTATTACCAAATACTGCAATCAACATGCTGAAGTTAAAAGAATTGTGTCCAAGTTCTGGCACATTCTAACCATGGACCCAAATTTGAATAGACTCCTCCCCGAGAGTCTGCTCTTTACTTTCAGGAGGGCTACTTCCTTATCCTCCAGATTGGTGAGGAGCGAATTCAAAGATGAAAATTTTGCCCAGCACTGTAAATATAGGGGCACATTTATGTGTGGGGCCTGTGGGTACTGTAAGTATATGTATACTACCAAAAATCCCACCTTTCCCGATGGCAGTACCTTCAGGCCAAAACACTTTGCCAATTGCAAGACTAAGGGAGTGGTGTATATGCTATGGTGCGATTGCGGATGCTTCTATGTCGGGAAAACCAAGTTGGAATTCTGGCATAGGGCATACCGCCACATCAGAAGCATGCAGACCTGTGACCCTATCTACCACTGGGGAGACACACTGCCCTGGTACATCAGGAACTGTTTCCAAGAATCAAATTTTTGATTTTGGATCGAGTCCACCCCAGTTCGAGGGGGGGAGATTGGAAGAAGGATCTCCTCCAGCTCGAACTGAGGTGGATCTACAACTTGCGGGCGACTAGGCCCCCTGGACTTAATGACACTACATGTTTCAAACCGTTCCTGGAGGGTTTTGACTCCGGGGGTATGGAGAGGTAGTGTTACCTCTCAGTACCTTCCGGTGAGCACCCCAGGTTACACTGTCGATTGTAGGAGGCTCATACTTAATTCTGGTTCCCATATCTATCCCTGTGGTTCAGTGGTAGAATTTTCACCTGCCATGCGGGAGGCCTGGGTTCGTTTCCCGGCCAATGCACCTTTACCTGCCTTTTTTATTTTTTGAATTTTTGTTCCTGCTGGTACATTAGATATCATGCAGGACACAAATACAAGGTTTATATAATTTCTAAAGGGCCAGCTTAAATCTTATGCCTCTGCCTCCAATGGGGACTGTGGCATCTATGGGATCAGACTCCAGGATTGGGATTTGAGCATGTTTTAAAACTCATTGGTGCATTTTGTGGCTGCTATACAGTCTTTTCCTCTCCGTGTGAGAGCTTCAGAATGGTCTCCCATGCAGTGATTGCATTTGTTTTTAATTCATATGCCATTCTGACTGAATGGTGTTTGATGCAAGAATCATGCATATATATTACACTGTTACTGTTTTCTCATCGCGGACTGTCATCACATTTTTTCCTTTTTTTTTTTTTCTTTTTTCCCCTTTTCATTATGAATGGCATGGCGCCGGGTCTGTTGGTTGCTGTTTTTGTAGTGCGCGGACCCGGCACGGCAAGGATGTCCCCTTTGTGGGACATACTGAGGGGGTCATCCTCGGATGCTCCTCCATCCCTGATCTGGTTCAGCATGGCTGTTTCCAGCTCAGGCTCGCCGTGCCGGTGGGGGTGGACGGTGGCGCGCAGCTCCGAGGCGCGGCCGTGATGTCCGCCGCTATCCTGCGTTCCAGCTTGGCTGGCGCACATGCGCGGTACGGACTCGGGGCCGGCGCTTGCGGGGAAGCGTGGCGCGGCCCACGCCCAGGGGGCCCATCGACAGGACTTGACGTAGGGTGTATCCCTTCAGGCTGACAATGAGTCAGCTGTTGGGAGGTGGGAGGAATTAACATAGGGGACGGATCTTGGCTTCAGCTGTTCGGCATTGTAATCAGCCGACAGCGTGAGGTGTGTGTTATAAATACCGAGTTCATTCACTCTGATCTTGTGATCAGAGGAGGATGCCTCGCTGATACTATGCTGTTGGACTGATTATACAGGTAACCTCAGCAACCTGGATTGCTGTTATCTCCACTTTTTTGCATACCTTAAGTGGTGTCTGGCTTTTACCATTTAAATACGTTTACCCATATTAGAACCTTGTTTCCCTTTTCTAATTAGATCCCTCTCTCTCCTTTACTATCTGCAGCTTTATGGTTGTCAGCCCGGACCCCGAGTCCTCCTCCTTCCCCCTACATCACAACCTGTAGGTCTCCCCCGCTTGGATCTAGCTTACAGGTATGTTTCCTGTGGCTAGTCCCCACATCTATGTGCTCATATTTTTTACACACCCTGGGATTTGATATATTTTCAATCCCAGGAGATATGATTGTCTATATTGATTATCAAAATCATCATTATTTATGGGGTTTTGTCCTTGTTTTCAGGTCCGGTTAATTTTTGGACCCCAGCCCGCGCACAAACGCCGCGCCAAATCTTAGGCGCGGCGGTTTTCAGCACCCATTGGGATTGCATTATATGCACCAGTCATTACAATTTCACTCTACATGGTCCGCGATCTGGCTCTCTTTGTATGCACATGGCCTGGGAGACCATTGTGAAGCTGATTTTATGCCTTGGATACTTCTATAGCACATGTATTTTGGAAGTGAGTATGACTCTCACATATACCTTCAATGGATGTGGGGGGAATGTTATCTGTTTTTTGTGTGTGATGTTAATGATTCTTTTTAATTTTGTAATTTCTTAGATGGTAACTCTCACTTAAATGAACCCTGATGATGGATTCCCCGAAACGCGACGGTTCAGTGAGACTTATTACATTTCCACTTTTGGTTTTCCTCTCAATGTGATGCAGTTGTGTCCAAATTACATGTCCTTGCTTTTTGATGCATCTCATTGTATATATTGTTAGTGTTTGATTTGTATTTTTGTATATATCTTTTGTTGTACTTTTGAATTTTGTAATAAAATTATATATTTTTTACTTACATTGCATCATTGATGGTAGTGCCTCAAAAGTAACTAGGCTCTAGGGGAATGTTTTGGTCTTTTTGGATTTTTGGGATGTGGCACACCCTCTGCTTAGTACTACTCTGAGACCTCTTTTTCTATCTTTTTGTTGAATCGGTTTGCAAAGAGATCTACATCTGGAACCCCCCATCTTTGGCATATGGCCCAAAAGACGTCGGGATGCAGAGACCATTCCCCTGGAAGTAACTGCTGGCGACTTAAATAGTCCGCCTGCCAGTTTTCTATCCCTGGAATTAAAACTGCCGATATGGCACATGCTTCTCTGCCCAGAGTAAGATCTGGTTCACCTCTTTTTGAGCAGCTCGGCTCCTGGTGCCTCCCTGATGATTGACATAAGCCACTGCTGTGGCATTGTCAGACTGGATCCTGACCGGGCAACCCTGTAGCCTGATAGTCCAGGCCTTTAGGGCTAGATATACTGCACGGATCTCCAGAATGTTGATAGGTAAGGTCCTCTCGGTCTTGGACCATACCCCTTGAACCGCAGACTGTTCCAGAACTGCTCCCCTACCCGACAGACTGGCATCTGTTGTTACCACCGGTAACCGGTAGAAAGGATTTCCCCTTCTGCAGGTTTTCGGGTATTAGCCACCAATTAAGGCTCTGACGCACCGCATGAGACAGGTGCATCGGAAAGTCTAATGCCTGAACTTTCTTGTTCCAGGCCGACAGAATACTGTGTTGCAGCAGTCTTGAATGAAACTGAGCATGGGGAACTGCTTCGAATGAAGACACCATCTTTCCTAGCAGCCTCATACAAAGGCGGACAGAAGGACTCCTTTTGGTCCTGACTGCGAGAATCAGCTCCCTTAAAGCAGTAATCTTTGCCTGAGGTAGAAATATTTTCTCCTGGCTTGTATCTATGATCAGACCCAAATACTCCAGTCTTCTTACTGGTTTTAGGAAAGATTTTTCTAGGTTGAGGATCCAACCTAGGTGTTCCAGATACTTGACTGTGGTCCTAAAGTTCCCGTTCAAAGAGGCTACCAACCGGTCTATCAAGAGCAGGTCGTCTAGGTATGCTATGACAGCTATACCCTGAGCCCTTAATCTGGCCAGAGGAGGAGCCAAGATTTTTGTGAACACTCGAGGTGCAGTGGCTATCCCAAAAGGCAGAGCCACAAACTGGAAATAGCGCCCTCCTATCTCGAAGCGCAGAAACTTTTGATGAGCAGGAAAATTAAAGTTACGTACCGGTAACGTCTTTTCCTGTAGTCTTTCAGGACAGCCACTATTGAGAGATAGTCTCCTCCTCTTCCTGTAGGAAACACTGCGCCAGCCCATAAAACTCTCACTTCCCCTGCCAGACCTCAGTTTTTACAAGATCACCTTCGGTCAGCTGGGGAGACACAAGAACACATTAACATCATACCATCCAATATCATTATCATATTGCGTTCTGGTCTTTTAATAAGACCCCCCCAAAGTTTAGGGTGGGTAACTAGGGCTGTCCTGAAAGACTACAGGAAAAGACGCTACCGGTACGTAACTTTAATTTTCCCTTTGCGTCATTCAGGGCAGCCACTATTGAGAGGATAAGCGAGCACTTACCAATTAGAGTGGGACTACAGCTTGCAGAACTTTTCGCCCAAAAGCCTGCTCCCCTGCCGCCACCAGGTCCACTCTGTAATGTTTAACGAAAGTGGAGTAGCTGGACCATGTCGCTGCCTTGCATATTTGCTCTGGCGTTGCTCCAGCCTTCTCTGCCTGGGAAGTTGCCACGGCTCTGGTAGAGTGTGCTTTTATACCCACAGGGATTTCTTTCCCTGCTAAAGAATATGCCTGCCCAATAGCTAATCTAAGCCATCTGGCAATCGTGCGTCGAGACGCTCCGAGTCCTTTTCTGGACCCAGAAAACAAAATAAATAGAGAATCGGACTCTTATTGTTTTAGTCATCTCTAAGTATTGTAGGATACGTCTCCTTACATCTAAAAAATGGAATTTCAGTTCCTCTTCTCCTGCAGGGTTGGGACAAAATGAAGGTAGGATTATTTCCTGGCTTCTGTGAAAGCCTGACGCCACTTTAGGCAAAAATGCTGGATCAGTCTTAAGGACTATCCTATCTGGCAAAATAACGCAAAAAGGAGGTCTAATTGATAACGCCTCAATTTCACTGACTCTCCTGGCAGTTGTCACTGCTACTAAAAATGCTGTTTTTAAGGTTAATTCTTTTAACAAACATTTGTCCAAGGGCTCAAAAGGGAATTCCCGTTAGGCTCTGCAACACTAAAGACAGATCACACCCGGGAAAGGGGGGGCCTCGGATAGGTCTCTGTCTGGACAGTGCCCTAAAGAACCTGACCACCCATGGATTGGTGGCCAAAGATTTCTCCAAATAAGCACTGAGTGCTGACACCCGGCTTTTAAGGGTACCTACGGATAACCCTTTGTCTGCTCCACACTGTAGGAACTCCAAAACAGCTATGGGGCTCTGCACCGAGAAGGAGTTTCCAATGCACCACTTGTTGAAAAGAAGCCAGATCTTTTTATAAATCTGATGAGTCTTTTTTCTACTGTTGAGGAGGGTGGAAATTAATCTCTGTTAAAATCCCTTAGACATTAATATGCCCTCCTCAGTAGCCAGGCCGCTAATTTCCATTGATGCACTTGTGGACAGAGGATTGGACCTTGTGAGAGAAGATCCTCCTGAGGTGGAAGGAATAGGGGCGGTTCTGCTGCTAGCTGACTGAGAATTGAAAACCATGCCCTTTTCGGCCAATGTGGTGCTACCAGAATGAGGGAGGTGCTCTCTAGTTGGAACTTTCTCAGAACCGCCGGTAATAACACTAGAGGGGGGAAGGCATAGCATGTCTTGAAATGCCAATTCTGTGTTAATGCGTCCACCCCCAGTGCTCCTTCTGCGTTTAGGGAGAAAAAAAACGGGGTTTTCGCACTGTCTCTTGAAGCGAAAAGATCCACTTCCGGGGGTCCCCATTTTTCGGATATGAGATTGACAACCTCCTGGTTGAGGGCCCAATCTCCCCTCTCAGCCTCCTCCGGCTGAGAAAGTCCGCTATAACGTTCCTTTCCCCTCTCAGAAAAACCGCTGAGAGTGAGAGAGTGTTGGTCTCGGCCCAATTTAGGATGACTGTTGCTAGGGCCAGCAGACTTACGCTTCTGGTGCCTCCCTGTTTGTTTATATAGGCTACGGTAGAAGAGTTGTCTGACCGTACCTGTATATGGCCCTGAAGCTCTTTTTTGAAAAACCTGAGGGCCATGCTGACTCAGCTCCTTCCAATTGGACGATCTTTTTAGTTAGTCTCCCCTACAAATGCCCTGCGCTAGAAGGGATCCCAGATGTGCCCCCTAGCCTTTGTTGCTTGCGTCCGTGGTTACTATCTGTGAAACTGGGATAAGCCACAGACGTCCCTGCGACAAGTTCGCTTCCTTCCTCCACCACCTAAGAGATATCTTTAACTGATGGGGAACCTGTACTAAGGTGTCTAGATCCCTCTGACTGTGACCCCTAGAGCAGTGATGGTGAACCTTGGCACCCCAGATGTTTTGGAACTACATTTCCCATGATGCTCATGCACTCTGCAGTGTAGTGGAGCATCATGGGAAATGTAGTTCCAAAACATCTGGTGTGCCAAGGTTCGCCATCACTGCCCTAGAGCCTCTGGTTCTTGGGGTATTTGAACCTCTTCTACCCATAGTGCAAAGCAACAAGGTGGAGGTATCACAAAATGAACACTGACTGCTGAGCGATGTAGAGCTCTGTGTCCCTCCAAAGGCTTAGGGCACCTGTAACTTGTGCCTTTAATAGCCTGCAGCCAGCACCTGTGGGCGTCTAAGGACGCTGTGCTGACGCCCAGCCCCCCCCCTTCGTTTTTCGAAAACCGCACGCTTCCGGCGCAAGCCGACCCTCCGGGACAGCATGGAGGGAAGGCTGGGGGAGGGGAGAGGAAGGAGAGAGGCCGGTAGTGATGGGGCCTGCACGTGGCAATGGCGGCAGCAAAAGTGCGGTGTACAACCGCCTCTACAGACCACCAGCGGCCTCCCCTAGTCTGGGGGGAGATATCCCTGAGGAGAGCCCCCCATCCCATCCTACCCTGAGCCGGCCTGAGGAGCTTGTGCAGCATCAACACTTGAGACAGACATCAGCATGAGAAGGTATGTGCTCTTAGCAGCCCCCGATGGTGACAATAGGTATAGCATGCATTTACCTTAAAGAAGAAAACCTACTAGAATTAAAAAATTCTGTGGAATCTCCCTTACCTTATCCAGCCACAGGGTTCTGTTATACAGACCCAATCTTCACCTCTCACGGTGGGCTCCGTTTGAAAAAACCTTCAGATACTGGGGCCCCTACGAATAGGGGGATCCACAGTTCTGGGCTTGTAAAGCACCCGGCCAGAAATAAGGATAGAAAACCATTTTCTGATATGCTGGGTCCAGCTCTCTATAAAGAGGAAGCGTTACAGGTAAAACCTCGTTTCTTCGGACGAGGCCCGGGTACCATCCAATTCGGCCTAGAAAAGGACACTTTGAGATGGATCCGGTTCGCCTGGCTTGCCCCAGTATAGGATATCGGATATTCCGTTTGGAGCTCAGCACAGGACATCTTTACACGTCCATCACCTAAGACACTGGCGTAAAAACGGAGGTATCCCTGTGAGGGGAGGGATTATACAGGGGTTGAACTTCCTGGTTAGGGTGTGCCAGTATCCAATCACCTAGTGATACCTATATCAGTTATTACTGAGGCTCTGTGTCCCGTGATGTTCGAGAAAGAAATATTGTTTGAACTGCACCTGACCTCAAAAATAAGAAGCTATTTGTAAAAATTAATTTAGCAATGCACAGAGGTGAAAAAAAAAAAAACAAGTTTAATAAAGTGCTTAATGTAAAACTATAAATAACAGTAGCTTAGGAGCTCAAGCAGAAATCTACACATACAATTTAATGAGTGAATGAGGATTCCTGATTCCTTCTCCCCCTTTACCTCTAAATCATTCCATTCAATGTTTTGAAGAAAATGTCTAAAAAGGGGTACAAAGTTCCCCTGTGTTATATTTTTGGAAAGCCCATAGTGCTCATGTAAATATATTTTCACATATTAAATGTTTATTTAAAGTGTCTTAAACTGTAATGTCTTATTTTTTGATTCTGCTAGGAAGATTACCCCATCTCTATTGATCCTGGTGACCATTGCGTTTTATATAGGAAGTAAAGAAAAGGTCTTAAAAAAATTTGAGTTGTCACAGGAGCAGGAGGTGAGGAAAATCTTCCAGTGATCACACCTATTCTGTTGACAACTGTCTAAAAGGGGGAGTTCCCTGTTCTTGCATCTCTAGGGAAACCTCCCTAAAAGAACCGACAGCAAAAAAGAAACCTGACAGGGGTACTACACCTTCCATGCTCTATTCAAAACTATAAAAAATAAAAAAAAAGTCGGGGGCATGGCTGACCATAGATGGCTGAAGACGTGTGCTGCTGAGCTTCATGACCGCCCAAAGCTAACAGGCTATCTCTAAAAAGCATGTCTACACACAGCTCTTGATTTGCTGAATCCACAGAGCTACAACAGGGCACGATTCAGCAGTACCTGCTTCGCACATCTCAGTTGGAACCCCGTACTCCCAAGGACAAGATGGCGCCCGCTCGGAACACAGGGAAGAGCATGCCTCCTCCCTCCGCTCAGGCGGCGACAGACAGCAGTGAGTAATCGGATGATCCCCCCCTATTGTCTCGCTCCCTGACACAGATCCAGTGGGCATGACCCCTCAGGCCTCAGGAGGATCTTCCAGATCTTAGGCCTAGGCCTCTGCCCTCCCGTCGGCCTTCCGGGCAGAGTTTGAGTCCCGGGGCGGTCAAAATGGAGACCTCGCTCCACAAGGTCCTCCATGCCCTTCACCAGCAAGTCTCAACTACTGGGACCGCAGTGTCTGCCCTGACACTCAAAATGACCATGCGGCCCATATCACATCCCTTGAACAGGCTTCCAGAGAGCACTTGCACCGCATGCGGCCATACCAACTGCGCAGAGAAGACGTCGAAAATAAGACCTGCAGGAACAAGAAGCCTGCAAGGCATACCAGAGGCCACAGCTGGTACAGATCAGAGGCCACAGCTGGTACAGATTTAAAACCTTCTGTCACTGCTATCCTCAATCTAGTCCTGGGGAGAGGCTTTATCCCCCATTGAATTGAAGCGGGTACACAGAGTAGGTGGGCCCAGGAGGGATCGTAGTGACCGCCCACGTGATGTTCTCTGCAGGGTACATTATTATACCCTTAAAGAAGAACTTATGCACAAAGCATGGCATTTGGGCCCAGTGGACTTTGACAGTTCTGCAATCCATCTCCACCTCTCTCGCAACACTCTATATATGTGTTGCATGGTCCGCCCGCTGCTGGACCAGATATGCCAAGCCGGAGCAACTTACACCTGGGGTCATCCTTTCAGTATTAAGGTGACCAGGGCTGACCATAAATTTGTCCTATCTGACCCGGATCAACTCCCACCCTTCTTCCTCTTTCTGGAGCAGGACCCAAATTGATGTACCGAACTGGATGGATCCACCAGATGACCGCACCAGGGTGCAAGCACGTGACCCTCTCCCACAACGCTGTAGGCATCCGAGGTACAGATCACATTCTATGGGCCCTAGTGTGCGTCGGTTTACCTCACCGGAAGATAAGGACAGCTCTAGGGTGCTACATGAAGGCAAATCAACACTCCTCATATACCCAGCACCAGTCAAGTTCACTGCACACTTCTTGTTTCCTGGACAGGTTTGTGTTTGGACCCCTTTATTTTTTTCTTTTTGCGTTTTCCTTTTTTTATTGCTGCTGTTTTCATCCGGATGTGTTACCGTGGGCGATGAAATGACCAGCCCCGAACTCAAATGCCTCACGATCATATGGTGCAACAAATATCTGGTCTCCTCCCTGCCCTTTGCTGGTGTGCTGTACCTAGCTGGGATCTGAATATGCAGTCCTTGAGCTTCCAATATACTTTACTGCACTTGCCCAATCTGTATGCGTTTGGCGGAGATGTCCGACCTGGATACAGGTGGAGGGGCCAATGGATGGACTTGCTGGGTCCATGGTCTCTTGCCAATGTCCACGTGAGCTTCTATAGCTCCCCATTTACGGTGTCTCCTACGCCGCCTAGTTTCACGTTAAGATGTTAAGCTATTCTTTTACGGATTTCAGTATTGTTACTCAGATTTATGTTTCCAGGGTTCCTGTTGGAGTTTATGGATAACATATGTTGAAAATGAATACCTCCCCCCCATGGTGTTACTTCATGCATAGAAAATTCCTCTGAAGGGGTGAGGGTGATCCTAATCAAGAATATTTGCCCACACAGACCGCCACCCTCCTTCTCAAATGATCCGCTGTGTGTTCTACAGTTTAAATGCCTTACTATATTGATGTTCCCCAACTAAGCTATCTGTGCCTGTTATGCTACTGGGCTCACTGCTCAGATTCTCCATCTCGACCTCCCACTCTCAATAGGCTTGGCACGAACTGTGCCTAATTACGTGATTTTTTTCACATGGTGTCCAGTCCTCGCGGACCCCTTAGAGTTTGTTAGGCTCCTTATTTAGGTGTCCCCCTACCAAATTTTTATCCTGGTATATCTCTGCCAGCTTATTAGTTTCCCCTTTCCTTCCCCACCCCTCTTTCTGCTGTCTATAATCCGATTTTCTCTTTCCCATTCAACTATGGCCCACACAGTGATATCTCGTCCTCACCTGAAATTTTGCTCTTACAATGTAAATGGCCTCAATGTTGCATCCAAAAGAGGGCAAATCCTCTACCACATGCATAAACAGGTCAATGTGTTGGAAACTCATTTCCATTCTAATTTTACCCCTTCCTGCTCCAACAGATACTTTAACAGATGTTCCACAGTTCAAACCCCTCTCAGAAAACTAAAGGCGTTTCTGTTGGCTTCCACAAAACACTTCCGATTGAGCTGACAGACCAGCTCTCGGACCCTCAGGGAAGGTATGTGTTCTTAGTAAATTCCGTACCCCATAAAGAGAACTTCATGATCGCCAACCTCTACCTACCGAATACTAATCAAATAACGTTTGCTCTGCAGTATATGAGGATCTTGTCAGACTTCGCAGAAGGTAAACTAATCTTAGGCGGGGATTTTAATACCCCCTTGGATCCACTCCTAGACCCATCAACCTCTCCCTCATCCATCTCCTTTACTAAGCTGAGGGCCTTCAAACGGGCTATTTACGACCTCCGTCTAATTGTCAATTTAGTGGGTTGGGTTTCCAAAAAAAATTGCAAATATACTCATTTTTAACAGTTCCATCACTCATAGTCGTATCGACTATTTTCTCATTGATCATAGCCGTTTGTATTGGTCACCCGAATGTGAGATAGACCCTATGGTTTGGTCTGACCACTCACCTATCTATCTCTGACACTATCGCCCCCTTCCACTCCGGTGAAGGAATGGACGTGGCGGCTGAATGATTCATTCCTTACGAACCCTGGCTGTTACCAAAAGTTTTCGGAAACCATTTATTTCTTTACAGATCATGCCTTGGACACTACCCCACTACCCTTACAGTGGGAGGCACTTAAAGCTGTCCTGGAAAGGAACCTTTATTCAGATAGGGTCCCGCTTGAAAAAGGAACGATCGGCCGCAGTAATGTCTGCAATGCAAAAGCTTCGAGATCTTGAAACCCATCATAAAGGAGCCCCCACATTGGTGATCCTTAGCACTTTTAAAGGCGTTTTTTATTCATTTGAAATGTGAGTTGTATATATGTGGAGTTGTGTGTGCAATTAAATTTTTTTTAAATGGTAATCAAACGATTGCATGCCTTATACCTTATATTCAGGCCCCATCTGGGGAAACGATCAGTGAGCCCTCCAAGATAACGCACACATTGAGAGATTTCTACCAATCACTATTTAACCTATTGCCTGGCATTTCGTCTAGTCCCTCCCCCACCCCTGTGACTGATAGACAGTCTTACATTGCGGAAACAGCGCTTCCTACATTGGACGGCGATATTGTAGAAGAGCTGGAGCAGGTAATTACTGCAGGCGAGGTCATAGTAGCGATAGCGGCCACCCCATCCGGGAAAAGCCCGGGTCCTGATGGCTTCACTCTTAAATTCTATAAAATATCTGCTTCCCTACTGACCCCCTTCTTAACTAAGGTGTTCAACACCTTATCAGAAGGCTCAGCGTTTCCTCCATAAACGCTTGAAGCCCACATTGCCATTATGCCAAAACCAGATAAGGACCCAACTTTGTGTGCAAATTATAGAGAAAAAAAAGGAGAGAAAGTGCTATTCAACTATAGCATAGTTGTTGCCAACATCCCCGAAGTCAAAGTATATTAGGAGGTTACCCCCAACAGGGTAAAGGGACTTTAACGGCAACTTCATTTAAAATTTAAAATTTATTTTATTCAGTAGAAAAAGTATATATATATATCATAAAAGACATAAAGAGTCTGTGACAAAAGGGTAACAAAAACAGTGTCATACAATCTATAAAGAACTATACAACGATATACTGTATGTGCGAAATTCAAGACTATATTCAATGGTCTTGCCACGAAATCTTACGCGTTTCGGGACTTAGGCATAATGTCCCTTCATCAGAGACAGGTCGTGGATCATAGACCCATACATATCAGTAATGGAGCATCCATGCCAAGATCGCTGCAGTACGGTGTCAGATACCCCAGGTCTGACAGATGTGAACAAAGACCTGAGTGCATCGGCTGGCCCAACTCTATCTACACTGATCCAACCCACAAACATAAGGGGGCGTCCCGCGGCTCCGCCACACAAACTAAAGCCAAATCGCAGGCACTACAACATGCTGTATCATCGGGATATCCGCAGTTCAGGCCAAAAACGTCTGCATCACCATAAGAGAGGGGAAAGTATTGCCATGTGTATGCAAGCACAGATCGAACCAGGGAATTAACCCATATGAGGGCTAGGTATGAGGGTACAATGTTAAGTCCTGGTGAAGCATGGGTTGTCCTATAGAGCGTCCGAGCCGGTCACCGCCAAGTGCGGTAATGATAGCCTTTTGTCACAGACTCTTTATGTCTTTTATGATATATATATATATATATATATATATATATACACTTTTTCTACTGAATAAAATAAATTTTAAATTTTAAATGAAGTTGCCGTTAAAGTCCCTTTAACCTGTTGGGGGTAACTTCCTAATATACTGTGTGCAAATTATAGGCCCACATCATTAATTGGCGTAGCGTTAAAAATATATGCCAAAATTCTAGCAAATAGAATGCAGCCGCTGCTACCCCGCCTCATACACCTGGTTTTGTAAGTGGTCGCAAGGCAAGGGACAACACCCTGAAAACCCTGCTTCTTACTGACTATGCCCACACCCGTGATGTGCCTTTTGACGGTCGATGCAGAAAAAGCATTTGATTGGGTCGACTGGCAATTCCTCCAGTTGTCTCTAATGCAGATAGGTCTGGCCCCCAATATGCTATCCCGAATGATGTCCCTCTACTCCTCTCCATCCACTAGAATTTGGGTGAATGGCTCATGGTCCCCCACATTCTCTATCCACAATGGGACACGGCAAGGCTATCCTCGGTTTCCCCTTCTCTATGTCCTTGCCATGGAACACTTGGCAATTGCTTTGCGCAACAACCCAGCATTTCAGATATCTTAGTAGGCCACACTCACTCCAAACTGGCTCTCTTTGACGATGACCTATTAATGTTTGTGACCCAACCCCATCTATCCCTACCGCCCATAATGCAGGAATTCAAGAGGTTTGGGAAGCTGAGTAACTTCAAAGTGAATCATACCAAGTCAGAAATCCTGAATATTTCACTGTCCCAAGAGGTCCTCCGCCAAGTGTCCACTAAGTTTCCCTTTAAATCAGGCTCCGCTTCCATCCGTTGCCTCAAAATCCAAGTGCCCACAGATGGGTCCCAATTGTTCTCCATGAACTTCATTCCCCTTCTGATAAGAACCAAGACGGATCTCTCAAACTACACGAAGAAACGCCTGTCATGGCTAGGCAGGGTGAATGCTCTAAAAATGGACGTTCTCCCTCAGTTTCTATATTTGTTCCAGACAATTCCTATTTACATACCCTCCTCGTTGTTTAAGAAGCTCCACCAACTGTTTTCCTCCTTTATCTGAAGGGGGGCTCAGCCACGGATACGCTATGAAACTATCGCTCCCCAAAATTTGAGGTGGAGCTGGAGCTCCAGATGCCTCTATATATTATAGAGCAGCAGTACTCATGTGTATACCTGACTGGTTTCACCATTCCTCCACCAAATTATGGGTACAAATAGAGAGCCATCTAAATCCCATAGATCTCCACGCTTTGCTGTGGACGCCCGCTGAATTCCTGAAAGGAGGGATATACCCCTTGGCGATATCACCCAACAAACCATACAAATTTGGACCCAACTGAATTCCTCCAAGGCCTCATCCCCACTAAAGGGACCCATGACGCCTCTGTTTGGGACTCCGGCTTTTCCACCGGCCCTGCAGGGGTTGAGATTTGGACCTTGGTGTAAAGAGGACCACAGACTACTTGCCCAAGTCCTTCGTTCAGACTCTTCTTTAAATATGGACGTTCCCTCCGGCCCATCCCCTCATACTTAGACGCATTGGCTGCAGCGGCAACAAGTGATATCCTACATTCGTACCTTCCCATCTTTGCCCGATATTCTTACTGATTTAACAGAATTGGAGAACATGTTGCTTCAGGTCGATCCCCCCTACGCATGTGGTCTCCCAACTCTACTCTCTCATACATATGGCTTCCAATTCCGAACTCCCCCCATGCACACATGCCTGGAAGGTAGATTTGGGTCATTCCATTTCACCCGTTGACTGGCAAAAGTGCTTCATTCTGACTCACAAAATATCCCTAGCCTCCAAGGCTCAAGAAAAAGGGTTCAAGTTGTTGACCCGTTGGTAAAGATGCCCCTCCACTTTTACACTGGATAAACCCGACGCTCCCGGATACCTGCTGGTGTTGCTCACCATCCAGGGGAACTTTACTCCACATTTGGTGAGAATGACCCCCTGTGCAGAAGTTCTGGCAAATGATCTTCGACCTGTACTGCAGACCCATGGCGACCGCAATTACACCCTCTCCTGAAGTAGTTCTGTTATCTATGCTCCTTGGACCACTTAAATCTGTCAAAAAAGATGTTCTGCGCCACTTTCTGGCAGAAGCTAGAACGGTTCTACCCAGACATTCGAAGTCGACAAGCATGCCTTCCCTGGGAGATTGGGCAATTGAAGTGGACCGAATTTATAGTTTGGAACGACTCATGTCACAGGAATCAGGTAAAGAGGAGCAATTCTCCAAGACCTGGACCTCGTGGTCTATGTTTCGGTATTCCTCGGAATTTATTTCATGGGCTGCGGAGGATTCTACCAACCTAACTGACTAGCCTAAGTTGAATGTCTACCTTTCAATATCTACCTACCATACTGTCTTTTCCCCCCTACTTTCACCTTCTTTCCCTCCTCTATTTTTTACATGTTGAAGTGCTACACAAACACCCTAATCATAATCTCTAGTCTTGCCAGACAGAAAATCTGTGATTCACAGTGTTTCTCCATACGAGAAATTTCATTTAGCACAATACCACAAGCCTGAACAAGCTTGTAATGCGTGGGCACCGCTCGTTGAGTTAATAGTGGTGCTCACGACCCTTAATATGTCATGTTAGATGATATAGCTTCATAGGCCTATGTACCCTACTTCTGTTGATGCTAACGAATTCTCTATACCCTAAGAATATATGATACTAAACATGTAATGTTCTTTATATCTATGTATTATTGAATGATTTCTGTACTGTACACATTTCTTCTCTCAATAAAAAAAAGATTGAACTAAAAAAAACCAAAAAAAGTTTGGGTTTTACATATACTTTATGATGGTGTATTTTTAAATCCTGAGATGGGCTTTAAAGAAATACAGTGGTGCCACCTCCCCACCTGCTGATTGGACAGTAAAGCATAACACACTAAAAATTCAACAAAACAGGTCCCTCTGCTCTCCTTACCTCTCAGCATGTTCCCTGTCAACACATTTATACGTAGCAGAGCCTGATTGGCTCCTAGAGCTGCCCCTGATATCAAGACATATTTAGATACTTCTATTGGTTGTATGTAAAAATACCTTACTTAAATGCATTAGATGTGTTTATATCTGCATTGAATGTAATTGTTAAAACTGAACATGTAATAAATACAAGCATGATAACGTATAGAATAAAAAAAATAGTATAAAAATAATATATGAATAAAATTTCACCCAAGCCATTAAAAGTTTTGCACGAAAATATAAACATTCAGCAATGACTGTGTTATACAACATACCGTTGTTTTGCTATCTCCAGATCCTTTTTGTGACTTTTTAGAGCCTCGTCCATTTGCCCCATGTCCATCTGAGCAGCCCCTATGCAACTATGTAGATTCCCAATTATCTCCTGCTTATTAGGCATGTCATCTTTCCAGCTTTTAATGTTCTTTAGGACTTGCTGTGCCTTTTTGTAGCTTCCCTCTGCATCTCCTTTGGAGAGTACTAGAAGAAGATCCAAAATATGGTAAGTTATATACGGTCAATAAACCATAGTTAACCTTCATGTTCAACAACGACCTTGTGGTAGTAATATATGATATTACACAAAGTTGGGAAAAAAGACCAAACGTCTTACAACAAAGGCATAGAAAGTAGAAGGTTGGAAAATTGACAACGGAACCGCTGAAAGAGTAGAAAGGGCTCTGTGGCCATCTCACAGTTTGGACATTCTGGAGTCCCAGAACAGCTTACTTGAAGACTTTATTTAGAAAAAATAATTAGACAAGTCTTGGAGTGGCTGTCAAACAATATTATATGTCTATATATCTATATAATACATATGTACATACACAAGTCAATCTCTTCCATGCTGTTAAGGAGGTATTGGTGGGGATCAGATGGTTTGGCCCGTTGTTTTTTCCACTTCTGCTGCAATATTCTGCGGTCCCTCTCACGTGCATAGATAGGTTTTTGCTGCCTCCAGAACTCTGTGCGTGTGTCCAGGTAGGTGATTGCATTCATTATCAGGTCTTGCAGCTTCAACCCACTTCGAGTATTTCCTTTCACCAGGCCTATGACAATTAAAATGAAAATTTAAATATAGATTGATTATTAGCATACATTCATCAGCTTTTACAGTTAGATTAAGCACATTTCTATCATCAGATCCAAGTCTTCCTATATCTGGTGCTTCTTTGGAAACAAGCATGCTAGTTCTCTAGATCTCTATAAAAGATGTATACAGGTAGATCACTGCTTCTTGCTGCTTTGCAAGAAGACAAAAAATACGGTGTACAATTCATGGTAACTCTCCATTTTAGCAAAGAGGTACTGTAATGAGAATTAAAGGTTTAGTCCACCCAAAACAGATATTTCAGTTTTTTGTAGATGATGGGGAGTTAAAATCACCCATCATCGTCTGATGACGTTTATGCTTTATTTACTGGGTCTGTATGCCTGCCGTGGATATTATGAAGGTTCTTGCTCTCCCTGATGGATTTTTAATCTTCCAGGTAGATAGGCAGAGTGATCTCACTGTTGGAGTGTACAAAATATATTTATAAAAAATAGGGGCTGACTCAACCGCCAGATTCCAGTTCATACAATATATATATCTTTATATCCACCATAAAAACCAAGAGATGCATGCTTAAAAAGTGTCAGAAAAGGTTAATAGGGGACATATATACAAAGATCCTAGGAAGCCTACTACTGTACTTCTCCATGACATTTTGATTACATAAGTTGATGACAACCTTCATCCTTTAGCAGTGTCTCCAGATACTCCATATCATTGTATATTTCTCCCAGTAGCTGACGTGTAGTCTTTTGACTTTTCGAAGGGTCTGCTTTCTTCTGCTGCTTGGGGTCTTTTTTGGGAACCTTTGTTGGTGCTTTTTGTTTAGCCTTTTTGCTCTGTAACACACAAAAAGCAAAACAGCAATTTGTTGTGATAATGTCTAACAGTTTTCAGACAGTACACTTTTTTTTTCCAAATTGTTTATTGAATTTTTGAAATTTTTCAAAGCAAGAAAATAAATAGAGAATTACAAGAGTTCAGATGCAACATTTGTAAGCTTCTAACAATAATGGAGTACATATAGATATGCTAAACTGAACATGTAGTTAGTGCCCAAGAACAAAAGGAGCATCTCAATATCATACAAGTAATATGTATTATTAGGTCTACAATAATTTAGTGATGTCGGATATATTACCAATATTTCCGGACACCCCAAGGGGAACAAGCTGTGTCCGGGTGTGGGTATGTTCTTACAATTGTGCTTATGCCATTTTTTTTCTGATTATTTGAAGAAACTGTATTATCTTAATATTTAATTGAATTTTCATTAGAATTTTGACTCTGTAAACAAATCATCTTTGAAGGATGTTTCTACAACCTAGGGGTATGAGGTTCCTATTAGTGGGGTGCAGATGGGTCATGGAAAAGAGAAAGATATATCCAATAAATCTTGTTTAATTATTCAAGGTGTGTGGTCTCTGTGTAGAGCAGTGTTTCTCAACCGGGGTTCCGCAGAAACCTATTCCCCAGTGGTTCCGCCGCAATTTAACCTTGTGGCGGATGTATATCCGCCCAATGTTGTTTCCATTGTTCCCAATGCGCGCTGACAGTGAGTACTGTCACCGTGCATTGATACCTGATGCCTTCTCTGTAGTTCCGGCTCAGAGAACTCAGAAGGCGGGGTCAAGAGGAATGCAGAGAGTCTGAGCGGGAGTTCTGAAATTGCAGAGCATGAAGCCGAGAATGCAGATTGTGGAGACAGGGAGCCGTGAAGGGAACCGAGATTGTGCTCCATTTTTTGAAGAATGGGAGCCATGATAAAAGACCGAGGAGGCGGGGAGCACAGAGAGGGAGTCGTGACGAGAGCTGAGAATGAAGGCAGGAAGCACCAGACCAGAAGGTGAGATCCTGTCTGTACGGTAGCAGTGCTGCATACTATGGAGGGGGAGCAGAAAAAAGGAGCACATGGCTGGACTGGAATGCGAGTCCTTATGTACAGAAAGGATAAATGTGGACTGCAGGGTGGGAGGGAGGGTGGAGCAGAGAACGGAGAACAGGAGGCAACATCCTATATGTATATATGGCAGCACTGAATGCAGAGAACAGGAGCACACGGTTGGATCAGCCCTATATGTAGCAGGAGGTGAGATTATAAAAATCTTTATGTTATGCCATAATTGTACATAATGGTATTATAGTCGCACCTCCTGCTACATTCAGGCTGATCCAGCTGTGTGCCCCCATACTCTGCTCCCCCTTCTGCAGTCTGCATTCAGCCTCTACCATACACAGGATCTCACCTCCTGCAACAATCAGCCATGTGCTCCCACTGTCAGCACTCCTCCTGGCACCACCCTCACAGGTTCAGAGGAGTTGGAACTTAAGAGGAAGCACCAGGTATCAATGCGCATTGAAAACATTGGTATCGTGCATTTTTTCTGCACAGAAATATGCAACATGTATGCATTTTTATGCAGAGAAAGATACTCAAATGACACCAACATTATGGTGTGAACAGCACATAGAAAGCAATTGTTTTCTTTATGTCTTTGCGAGACCTGTTAGGAAAATGCATGTCTCCAGATGTGGACAAGACCAAAGTATTCTATGCAGGTCAAATCTGCACAATTTTCCCATCAATTATGTTGTTAACAAGGCCCAACTGTTCCCGTAGTCTGCTGTCTTATTTATGGATCACAATATTTGGGAGTTTTGTTCAAGTTCAGCAAGACCTCGTTCACAGCATATGTGCAAAGAAATTGATGAAAAATATGTGTAGATTTGACTTGCATAGAAAATTTTGGGCTTGTTCTAATATAGGTCTCTGCAAGGACATAAATAAAAACAATTGATTTCGATGTGCCCTGTTCACACTATAATGTTGGTGTCTTCCAATATTTATTTTAATATTTAAAGCCATTTCTACAATAATTGTGGTTATATCTACAGCTCGCTAATCAGATCCAATATTCCACGAGCTGTAGATCTGCAATTTTTTTTTTTAGGGGTTCCCTGAGATCTCAAACGTTTCGCCAAGGGTTCCTCCACAGTAAAAAGGTTGAGAAACACTGGTGTAGAGTTTGAGTAGTGGATCCAACAAGTCCATGTTTTACTGAATTTGGAGGGGTTGTCTCATATGTATCAGCTCTTCCATTTCAGCTGTTTGATAACCATAGCGTATCAAATCTGAAATTGATGGTGGGGTAGAAGAGTTCCATTTCAGTGGGATGCATCTTTTAGCTGCGTTTACAAGATGTAGAGCCATGGATTTGTAGTATAAGGATTGTGGAAGGGATGTTTGGTGTAAAAGGTATTGTGCAGGTGTAAAGTCTAGTGTATAGGTGGTAATCTTTGTTATATTTTCGTGTATTTCCTTCCAGAAGGGTTGTACTTTCGAACGTCCACCAAATATGTAACAGGATACCACGTTCATTTCCACATCTCCAGCAAAGAGGTGAGGATGATGTGGGAGAAAATTTGCTTAATTGGATGGGTGTAAGATACCAACTCGCCAGGAGTTTATATCCGGATTCTTGGATTGTGGTATTCACTGAGCCTTTGTGGATGTTATGTAGCATGTGATCCCAGTCTTCTTCTGTAAGGTTGATGTTAAGATTTTGTTCCCATTTTAGACATGGTCCACTAGTTTTCAACTCTTGGTTGGAAAATAGTAAAAGCATACATGAAGGACACTATATGTGTTTGTGGTAGACAGTACACTTCTATGTATATGAAGATCGGTATGAATCTTTCTCTAGTGTACTTTCTTATGTTAATAGCTTAGTTTAACCTAAATTTAAAGTTAAACTAACATTTTTTTTACATCCCTCAGAAAGATTGTGGTGAAATATCTGAGTTTGAGTCTGGGTTTGCATACATGCTGTGGCCTTTAGGAGAGGGTCCCACTTTTCCTGTCTTTATTTTTTCCTGAATGCAACTATTTTTTCCTGAGTATGCAACTGGAGGAGCTGGAACATGCAAAAGTGTAATGTATATCCAAAACTCATATGTGAACATGAGCTTCTGCTTTGCTCAAATGTAAATGTATAAAATGTACACATCTCTTGCTGTGCCCTTTGCCATAATAGCCAATAAAAACCCATAATACTCTGGAGATACAAACACTAATTATTTTCTTAAAGTCTTTTAAAAAAGGGACACAGAAATTGTTATAATTCTTACACGTTTGGGTTATACTGCTGCCTACAGGAGTAATCGACACAAGCAACAATAACGCTGTTGGCCAGCACAGGATAACCCACAACCGTAATGCCTCAGTTGTGTACAGGAGCGTATCATGAAATTAGTGGGCGCGTGTGCAAAATCAAAAGTGAGCCCAGAGGACGGCTGGGAAAAAAAATGTGCGCCATGGCAAAAAGTGGGCATGGTTTAAATTATGCTAAATATGGTGCGTGGCTTAAAGGAGGCTTGGTTAAATAGTGTCCGAGATTACTTACATAGTGCAGAATGTGGTAATGTTAAATACGAAATGTACTGTGTGGGGTGTATGGCGATGAGTAGTATGTGCAGGAGAGGAGTGCAGAGTGTATGGCGGTGGTTAGTATGTGCAGGAGAAGAGTGCATAGAGGTGGGTAGTATGTGCAGGAAAGGAATGTATGGTGGTGAGTAGAACATGTAGGGGAGGAGTGCAGAATGTATAGAATTGACTAGTTTGTGCAGAAGAAGAGAGTGTGGAGTGTATGGCCGTGGGTAGTAGGTGCAGGAGAAGAGTGCAGAGTGTATGGCGGTGGTTGGTATGTGCAGGAGAAGAGTGCATAGAGGTGGGTAGTATGTGCAAGAGAGGAGTGTATGGTGGTGAGTAGTATGTGTAGGAGAGGAGAGCAGAGTGTATGGAGGTGGGTAGTATGTATAGGAGAGGGGTGCAAAGTGTATGGCAGCGAGTAGAATGTGTAGCAGAGGATTGTGGAGTGTATGGCGGTGGGAAGTATGGGTAGGAGAGGAATGCAGAGTGTATGACGATGGGTAGTACGTGTAGGAGAGGGGTGCAGTGTGTATGGCGGTGGGCAGTATGTGTGGGAGAGGAGTGCAGGGTATGGTGGTCAGTGGTTAATGCAGGGAGAGGAGTGCAGTGCCACCTTCTGAATGTCTGTCAGACACGGTTATACCACCTTAGTGGATCACTTTTCAGAGGGACTACAGCAGGTCTGGAAAAACCCTAAAAGAAAAAATCTCAAGCTCATTCCTTACCGAAATCGACAGGGGGTCTCAACAGGGCAGTGTACAGGAGGTCAGTAGGGCACATAACATGGGGAGGGGTGCAGGGCACATTACATAGGGCACAAGATAAAAAGGTAGCTGCTGAACGGTGTTGACGCAATTGTGCATCCCATCGGAATGTAGCTAGGAGGGGAAAGAGCAGATAATATATAAGCTGGGCAGCTGGGATCGCAGAGAGATAGGATGGTCTGATAGGATAAGAGGAGGAGTACAGGAGTGAAGGACTGCAGGGAGACTAACCCAGTACAATCAGTGGGACTGAGAAGAGCGGAAGATTGGGGCGGATTGCATAGATTGAGGGAAGAGAGAGTCTATCTATCTATCTATCTATCTATCTATCTATCTATCTATATATACACACGGGAGAGTGAGTGGAGAAGAATCTGGGGGGGCTTAACAAGTGGAGTCAGACTGAGCACAGCCAATATCAGAGCAGAGCCGTGCTGCGAGAGAATGACAGGAGGAACGAACTGTAGTTTAGTGGCCACAAATGTGCTTGTCAGCTGCCTGGGCCCCACTTATCAGCAGCCATGTATACACTGTATACTCATTGCTGTACTCTCCTCTCTGTCAAGGACTGCACTGACCATGAGGAAGCCAGGCTCTGCCCCCTGACCACCCCTCTCACAAATTAGTGGACAGCGGCACTATGTCTGTAGTTCAGCCTGGCAGGGGCACTGTGTGTCTCCTATTCATGGTGATTCCGAGCTGGAACCGGCAGTCACCGGCGCAGCTGCAGCGCCTCATCCAATTGTGCAGTTTAGTCAGTGCACAGTGGGCCCACCTATCCTCAGAGGCCCGTGTGCAACGTACACTCTGCACACATGGATGATACACCACTGATTGTGTAGCACAGTAGTACCAAGAGCATGAAATAAACACAGAGAAGATGGTCCTGTGACCTTCAATAAACTCTAAAGTGAGTACAAAATTCCTATTTTCTTTATGGACGATGGAGACAAACAAATTTTTTGTATTCTTAAGACTCTTAGGATGTCCAAAAGCCATCCAGGAGGGGCAGACCATATACAGAGGTTAACAGGCCCAAGAAAAAAGGACAACAGAAATTTGGAGAAAAAAGGAATCAAGAATACAAAAAAAAAGTTTTTTTGAAGAAGCAGTGGCTGAGAAACAGACTCACACAGACCAAACCTCATCCAGACATTTCCTTTTGGGGAACTGGACATGGACAGAGGGATGAGAGCAATGTCTGGTTTTTGCTGGAAGTCAAAAAACTACCTTAGGCACGAAGGAAGTCCCGGGCCTCAACATCACCTTGTCCCTATGCAAACACAAGAAAGGGTTTCCCAGGCACCATAAAATGTAAAATTGAGTTATTTCCATGCCTAGGAGCCACAGTTGATGTGTACAGCTGTCCATAAATATCAATGACTGCGTGTGGGTATATGATAGTATAGGCATAAAAGTGCGTGTGCATGACGTGCATCCCTGGATGCAAACTGTCAGTATGGCTCCAAGGTGCCCGTGTGGCTGAGCCCTAAGGCTACCAGTTCAGAAACATTCCTTGACATGGCTACAAGAAACACCATCTTGTTGTTGAGAGTAGACCGTAATGTCTCTGATGAGTTTACAATCTTAGAAGCACAGAGAGAATCAGATTCATATCTCATGGATTCACAGGGGAAAGCAAAGGCAGAAGTATATGGGAGACACCCTGCACAAAGGTGAAGGAGTGAAAGAGAAATGATCTCTGAAATAAGACAAACCGGTTAGAAATCTGGCCTTTGAAAGTAAAGAGAGCCAAAACACAGAGTCCATACCCAGTTGCAGTAAGGAGAGGATTCTTCCTACGAAACTCACCAAGTGAAGTATACCTTCTATGTCCAGTGATAAACCTAACAGGAAGTAATCTTCCTAGCTTTAAGCATCATGCAATTACATGGCTGTTAAACAGCATTTAATCTCTTCCCGCCCAGCCTATTGTAAAATGAGAATGAAAACAAGTGCTCACCAGATAGCTAAAATAAATATAGAACTTCTTTTTTCACAAAGAAGGGACTTTTTAACATTGTTAGAGATGATTTGATTTAAAGCCATGGTAAAATGTATTGCAAGTTTTAGTATCTTGGAATACTAGGGGAATTAGCGACCCAGTAAAGAGACAAGCAATATTTATTACATTGAAACAGTTTTCTCCGCTTATTATCTGCCAGCAGGAGATCCATTTAAATATACACAAATTAATAAGTAATAAATTACTCAAAACGTGCACAATACAGTAGGCAATATCATTCTGTTTATACTACATATTCTAGAGGTGTATCTATATTGATAGCAAATGATATTGACTTCTCCTGCAGACAGGTACAAATAAACACAAAAGGTCGCTATATCTTTTTATATCGCACAATGTATAGAAAAAAAAAAAAATTATGTGTTAGCCAATATATATACCACCCGCATATTCTTCAGAGGTTCTTAAAGAACTATTGAATTTTACTTTTGACAAAACTGATATCCCTTGGTTAATAGTAGGAGATTTTAATAACCATCTCGATCCTTCTTTGGTTTGGCTGCCATTTCTGCAACTACAGTATGTACCTTTTTTGCCGAATATATTCGGGAAATTGGTCTCATGGATGTCTGCAGAATGCTACACTCTAATGAAAGAGTGTTTTCTTGCTTTTCTAGTACCCAATCTAGAATTGATTTGGCACTAGTTACTTCTATGATGCTGCATGCAATAACTGAGGTGACCTATGCAGGTAGAGGATTGTCAGATCACTCCCCGCTGGTTCTTAAGTTAGCCTTAAATTCAATCAAGATTCACACTCTATAGAAACTTAATCCCTACTGGTTTGACCTTTTTCCATCAAAGCAGGAGTAAATATTTGATATTTTGGCCTATGGTACTGTTAACAAGCCCTCTGTATCCTCACAGATCTACTGGGACTCTCTAAAAGCTTATATGAGAGGATTATTTATCTCTCAGATTTGAAGGATCAAAAAAAGATCTAGGGCTTGGGAACATTCAGTGACTGAAGATGTTTTAAAGGCCGAACTTCAATATATATAGCGAATCCTACTATAGAGACACAACAGAAGTGAGTACAAAAACAGATATATGCTTATATCTCTCGTAAAAAAGCAGAACATTCTTGACCAAGCAACCATATTTTGAGGATGGGGAAAACACAGGCCATCTTTTAGCAGCAATAGTGAAATCTCAGAAACCAATGGCACAAGTAGTAGAACTACAAGTTTCTTCAACTGAAACGGTACAAACCACATTGGAGATTTCATCAGTGTTTATTGATTTCTGTAAAAATTTGTATAGTAGTAAAGTATTCTATAGGGAGGCTGAACTGCAACTTTTCCTTAATTCTTTTATATTAAAAGAATTATCAGAGGCTGATAGCTGTCTTGTTCCAAGAAATTTATAGTTTCGGAAACAGCTGGTACAGGGGAATCTGGAATTGCATTAGACAAAAAAGAAGGGTGGAAACCGTAGTTTGCAAAAAATGGAGATTGCTTTGTAGCAGAGTGTACTGAATTGTTATAAGAAAACTCGGCCAGGGGAAGCAGAGAAGCCCAATCGTCTTGAGAAAATGAGGAGAAACATCTCAGGTACTGTTCGAGGGTTTGATTAGTCCTCTCTGTCTGCCCATTCGTTTGTGGGTGATATGCAGAAGAAAATTAAAGTTCAATCCCAAGTGAATCACAGAAGGCTCTCCAGAATCTGGATGTAAACTGCACCCCACGGTCGGACACAATATTGGCCGGAATCCCGTGAAGCCTTACGATCTCCTTGACAAAGGTTTGAGCTGTTTCTCGAGCAGATGGTGTGCCTTTCATGGGCAGGAAGTGTGCCATCTTAGATAGTCTATCAACAACTACAAAAATGGTGTTGTGGCCATCAGATGGGGGAAGATCTACAATAAAATCTATTGCGATCATCTTCCAAGGTCTACTGGGGACAGGTAAGGGTTTTAGCAGACCCCAGGCTCTGGTTCTGCTGGTTTTATTGCGGATGCAAGTGGTGCAAGATTCCACATATTTCCTACAATCTTTTTCCACCCCAGGCCACCAAAATGTCAGTTGTACTAATTCAGTTGTCTTGCCAATGCCAAAATGACCTGCCAGCACATGATCATGGCATCGCACCAGGATGGCCATTTGGAGGTCTTCCGGCACAAAGACCTTGTCTTTATACCAAAGTAGCCCATCCTTTGCCAGTAGAGACCCCGGCTGGTGAAGGGTTAATTACTAGTTTGTTTAATTTGTTTTATTAACTCTCCTTGAAGTAACAGGAACTTCCCAGGGGATAGAATGGTATCTGGAGATGAGATTTCTTCAGATTTGCTGAACAAGCGTGACAACGCATCGGGTTTTGCACTCTTGGATCCGGGCCTGAACGTTAAGTGAAAAGTGAATCTAGAAAAGAATAGTGCCCACCTGGCTTGTCGGGGGTTTCAATCTTTTTGCTGTTCTTAAATACTCGAGGTTCTTATGATCGGTACAGATCAAGAAAGATCAAGATTGGGTGTGCGGCCCCCTCTAGAAGGTACCTCCATTCCTCCAGGGATGGCCAAAAGTTCACGGTCCCCGATGTCGTAGTTCCTTTCGGCATTTGACAGCTTGCGGGAAAAAAAAGCAACTGGATGCAGTAGAGCCTTAGCTCCCTGCCTCTGAGACAATATTGCTCCGACCGCTGTTTCTGAGGTGTCTACTTCCAAGACGTAGGGCAAGTCTGGGTCAGGGCATTTCAGGACAGATGCAGATGTGAAGTCTTTTTAGGGTGTCAAAAGCTTTCTGAGCTTCCAGAGACCAAGAGAATATTGTACCTTGTTTGGTTAAACTTGTAATGGGGGATATGATTGCAGAAAAATTTCTGATGAATTTTCGATAAAAATTTGCAAACCCCACGAAACGTTGGACACCCTTCTCATCACTGGGAGCAGGCCAATCCAGGATGGCTGTAACCTTCTGGGGATCCATCTGGATGCCTTTGGTGGAAAGGATTAAACCCAAGAATTGGATGCTTTGGTGTTCAAATACACATTTCTCTGGCGACTCAATATATTCTTGACGTGACTACGGTGGTGATCTAGAGAGGGAGAGAAGATTAGTATATCATCAAGAACAACAACAAATAGATCCAGGAAATCTCAGAAGACGTCATTGATGAAGTGCTGAAAGGTAGCTGGGGCATTCCAAAGTCCAAAGGGCATCACAAGGTATTCGAAATGCCCAAACCGTGTGCGGAACGCCGTCTTCCATTCATCCACCTCTCGTATGCGAACCAGGTTATAAGCACCCCGAAGATCCAATTTTGTGAAAATGGTGGCCGTACCGAGTCCCTGGAATAATTCAGGCACAAATGGAAGAGGGTAACGTTTTTTTACAGTGACCTTATTAAGTTCACGGTAGTCCACACAGGGCCGTAATGAGTGGTCCTTTTTTTCTACAAAGATCCCTGCACCGGCAGGAGATGTGGAGGGGCGAATGAACCCCTTTTTAAGGTTGCCATCAATGTAGTCTTTCAAAGCAACAAGTTCAGATTCAGATAGAGGAAAGATCCTGCCAAAAAGGAACTTCAACCCCAGGAAGGAGCTCGATTGAACAGTCATAAGCCCTATGAGGAGGAAGCGTTTCTGCTCTTTTTTTGCTGAAAACATCCAGAAAGTCGTGATATGCTACTGGAACGACTTGGCGGGCTTCGGACTTCAAATCGATGCACAGCAGGGGAGATTGGTCCTGATGATTCTCTTGCCAACAATGCTGAAGGCAATAGGGGGAAAGAAACTTGATTTCTTCTGTAACCCAGTTAATGTGAGGGTTATGAGCTTTTAACCAAGGCATACCCAGAATTATTGGGAACAGAGGGGAAGCTATTGTATCTAGGCGTAGAAGCTCTTGATGGTTCTCGGCAATGGTGGTAGATAACAGGATGGTTTCGTGAGTAACCAATCCAGATTTAATGATGGATCCATCTACCAGATGTACAGAAAGTCTCTGAGCCTTTGGTAGTAGAGGAATATGATGTTTGGCAGCAAATGCTAAATCTATGAAACAGCTGCAAGCTCCAGAGTCAATTATAGCGGGGGTCTGGATAGTTCCTCCTGGGAGCTGTAACAAAATGGGAAGAGCAAGATGAGCAGAGTGATTGGGTAGAGATGGAGGAGAAGCAGATGTAACTGAGAGGCACTTGCGGATTTTGACTGGGCAAGACCTCGCATAATGTCCTGATCCTCCACAGTACAGGCAAAGATTTAGCTGGCGTCTGCGCTGGCGTTCTTCAGTAGTCAGAGAAGGGCGGAGGAGACCAAGCTTCATGGGTTCAGATGCGTCTGAAGCGGATGCGGCAGGAGCAGGTGAAGCGGGACTGAAAGAACCAGACCCTCGTGGAAGCATCCATACTGGACGGGACTGGTCGGTGGCTCGTTCCGACCTACGATCCCTTAAGTGACGGTCAATCTGGATTGACAAATTTATAAGTGTCTCCAAGGTGGAGGGGACACCTGTTCGTGCTAGCTCGTCCTTGAGATTTTCAGAAAAGCCCATGCGGAACTGGTAATGCAGGGCAGCATCGTTCCAGCTGGTGTTGGAACTCCAGCGCCTGAATTCTGAAACATAGTCCTCCACGGCCCTGTGACCCTGCTGAAGTGTGTGAAGGGCGGCTTCGGCAGTAGCGGCTTGCTGGGGGTCTTCATATAATTGAGCCATGGCTCCAAAAAAAAAAAAAGGCCAAGTCTGTCAGAGATGTGGCCTTTTGTTCAAGGAGCCGGTGAGCCCAGGCCTGTGGTTCCCCCTGAAGCAAGGAAATGACAAACCCGACCTTGGTGGCTTCCAGGGAGAAGGTTCGTGGTTGTAGCGAAAGATAGAGTTTGCATGCGTTGTGGAAGGCTCTGAACTCGTTACTTTCTCCATGGAACTTTTCAGGAGTTGGGACTCTGGGTTCAGGTAGTAGCATAACGAATGCGGGAGCTGCTGGCATCCCAGAAGTGGAAGGTGCTTGAGGAGGAGCAGAGGCAGACAAGGTCTGCATTTAGCCTTCAAGCTGGGTATAACCCTGTTGTAAGTCCTTTACAGCTTGTGTTAATCCAGCTAGGTGCTGGCAGAGTTCCTCCATAGGAGAGGGTCCTTGCACAGGCTCAGACATGGCTGTCTGCTACTGTCACGTACCTGGTGATGGAGCCTGATATGCAGAGGACGGCCTCTCTTACAACTCTGACTTGGAGCCCCTGATAGAGCTGACAGGAAGCACCGAGATGCAGATTCGCACGAGTGCCCGGGTCATACACAAACGGGCACGTCAGGAACAGAGGCTGAAGCGGAAGCAGATTACAGGCCGGGTCGTAAGCAGAATGGCAGCGAAGTGGCAGAAGGAGCAGGCAGGTACGGAGTAGAGGATAAGCCAGGTTCGGATGCAGGCAGGAAACAGGAACGGCAGGAAGCACGCCGGGTCACAACAGGAACGGAAGTCAGGTAAGTAATTGCAGGATACACAGGGAACGCTGTAGAGCAGACAGCACTGAGTCTGGAAACTGACTGAGTTTAAGTAGCCTGTTTGGGCGTCAAAAGCGGTTACAGGGTGCGTGTGCACCAATGGCATTCTGACAGGGGCAGAGGTAACAGGTCATCTTCTTCGGCAGCCATCTTGGGTGCTGGCATGCCCTTCCTGACAGGCAGAGGTAACAGGTAGTCTTCTTCAGCAGCCATCTTGGGTGCTGGCATGCCCTTCCTGACAGCCATTAGATTGGCGAAAGTAATATCTAAGATAGTGCACATAGATCAATCTTGTTTAATTCCGAATTGATCTATTGCAGTGAATATAAGGCATCCATTTCTTAACCTGCAGGTCCCATCGGAAAATCTGGGTAATAGAGCTATACTGACGCTTGATGCGGCAAAAGCTTTTTATACTATAGAATGGGACTATTTATGGCATTGTTAAGAAAGATTTGGTTTTGGAGCCCAGTTTATAAGGTGGATACAACTTCTTTACGCTGCACCGGTGGCACGGGTGCAGGTAAATGGACATATATCGGCGCCATTTCCCCTGCAACGAGGAACAAGACAAGGATGTCCATTATCACCCTTGCTTTTTGCATTGGCTTTGGAGCCGTTGGCTGCCTCTATCAGTCAATCGCTGAATATTATTGGGTTTCGTAAACCCTTGGAAGAGGATAAGATTGCTTTATATGCAGATGATACACTTTTATTTTTGGGAGACACATCTTCTTTGAAGCCAGTGATGTCTTTAATCAATACATTTGGCTCTTTATCAAGTTTTATAATTAAATTGGGATAAATCAGTTATTTTGCCGATTGACCCCCCTGGTGACCAGTCTGCCAAATTTAGCCTCTCAAATAGCTGTAGTTTCTACATTTAAATATCTAGGTGTACAAGTTACATCACAAGTTAATACATATGTGGAGAGAAATCTAGCCCCATAATTTAAGTGGTTTAAGCAAGTGGGAAAAATTTGGAGTAAACTCCCTTTAACGATAATAGGTAGAGCCAATTTGATAAAGATGATCTGGATGCCACAATTACTATTCTTGTTGCATAATTGCCCTGTATGGCTTCCTTGGAAATTTTTCAAACACATAGATACCTTGTTTAAAGAAGTTATTTGGAAATATAAACATCCTCGAATTAGATTAGAAATCTTACAGTTGCCAAAAGATGGTGGAGGCCCGGCTGTTCCGAATGCCAGATTGTATTATCTGGCATCCCAATTTCAGCAATTACTGTATTTATTGGCATATAACATGCACCTTTTCACCCTGAAAATCAGGTGCAAATAGCGTGTCCGTGTTATACCCCAATACTTCAATTTTAGCTAACTTGGAGGGGACGAGCGCCATCAGATTACATACAGTGAGAAGCTCCTGGTTACTTGGCGGCCTCTGTAATAGGAAGTCCCGTCTCCTGGGCCGCCATTGGACCACTGTTTTGTCTATCATAGGAGATTCTCACTATATGTAACCTGTCGGCACTTGTCCTGCCCCCCTCCCTGTCCCCTCTAGGCTGCAGATGGGCATCGATCAGGCTGCACTGATGGCAATGGTGAGGCTGCTGCATTGATGGCAATGGTGAGGCTGCATTGATGTGGACTGATGAGGCTGCTTTGATGGCACTTGTGAGGCTGCAGATGGGCATTATTCAGGCTGCTTTGATGGCAATGGTGAGGCTGCAGATGGGCACTGACCCTTATTTTGCTTCAAAGTTCCTTATTTAAAATTTATTTTTTTTCCTGAAACTTCCCTCTTGAAATTAATGTGCGTGTTATACGCCGATAAATACATAAATGGATGGAATGTTATAGACTATGAGGACCCCATACAGAAAATGATTTTTTCCCAGCTGCCAATCGATCCACCGGTACAGTTATTAGTAGCTTATTACTTCTATAGTAAATGTAACTATCCTACATTTAATTGAATTTAATACATAAGACCTGGACTACTATTCAACAAGATACTGAATATGAGGGATATACTCCATATATGCCCATATGGGATAATCCGCAACTGCCTGAGGTTGCAGAGCTTGAAAATACTGATTTATGGAAAAAGGCGGAATTCTGCTTCTTTGTCAACTTTATGATAATGAGGTTTTACAACCATTTGATAAACTGGCAGAGAGATATCATTTGCCTAATAAGTTTTTTTTTCAATATTTGCAACTACGGCATGTTCTGCAGAGTCAAGCAAGGACCTTTTTATTAAAATATAATTCTTCATCAATTTTAACTTTGGCAGTAACTGCAAAATGCTCTAAAACAGGGACTTATAGGGAGTATATACTCTTCTTTACAAATGATAGCTAGAACTAATCCACAAGTGGGTAGCTGTGGGTGGTGGCGCAGGGATCTAGAGACACTTAGTGATGAGGAGTGGGAAGTGAACAAGCTTTGAAGAATTTATTTGAAGTATCCTTATCCTCTTCACAGTGCCTAACCCAGCTATTTATCATTCACAGAGCCCATTATAGCCCTTTTTAAGCTAATCTCTTGGGGTAAAGCAGCTACACCAAACTGCCCAAAATGTACCACTGATACAGGTACATTTATACACATGCTGTGGCGATGTCCCAAATTGCATCGCTATTGGGAGGGTGTATTTAACACTTTAAACTTTTTAGGTTCCACGCAGGTCCATCTTTATCCAAAAATAACATGATTAGGGATTATATCGAAAGAAACCCTCCCAGCTGAAATGCACGTGATGTGGTTGAGAACCATCTATAAGGCTCGTAAACTTATATTACAAAAATGGATATCAAAATACCCACCAACGATAGATCAATGGATCAAGGCAATTAACCTTAATGTAAGACAAGAGGAATTGACATACAAACATAGGAGGAGCCGATTTTCTTTTTTTTTTTAAACATATGGCATTGGTGGTTAGTCTCCAATCTATTTGAACAATCAGATGAGTAAGTTAAAAATACTGAGGAAAACCAACAATGACATAAGAGGAGGATAAGTTTAAGTTTAATGCGTAATAAAAGAGATGAAGGGTCCTGAATATAGATTGAAGCGTAGACTGGTAGGCATAAATATGGTAATGCTGTTTTGGTTTTTTTTTTGCGCAAATATATGTGGGAATTGTTCTGTGCGTTTGTGAATTGTCGTTGTGTTATAAAAAAAAAAAAAAAAAATGAATAAAAACTATTTGATTGAAAAACAAAATTACCTGAAGTTCAAGGATGTTGTTGGGGAGATGGTACTCCTCCAATGACCAATCGGCTTGCATCGATAAGAGTGTCCAGAACTCCTCCACAGCCCGACATGCTGGCATCCACCATGAGGCTCTTCCAGAATATGGGATCTTCATGAGCCACCAGGCCAAAGACAACCTGACCCTTCGTGCCAAATGAATTGATCTCTCAGAGATTTGATTAACTTCTCCCATGACAATAGAACTTAGCTAAACTGAGGTCCACAGTGAAGGGCAAATTGTCTCAAGACCAGGACACTCATGCAAAAGCAAAGAGTCAGGTGACTCCTGGACTGAAAATCGTGAATTTAAGACTGGAAGGTTTGAAGTCTTTCCTGACGACACTTGAGCTGCATCTTGGACTATACTCAGATAATTTAAATGATGAATTGGTTCCAGCAACAATTTCTGAAGATTTAGGATCCACCTGCCATTAGTCAAGGCTATGTTATCCAACAAAAGCCCACAATGGCTGTTCCCTAAACAGGAGTCTGTCTAATTATCCCATAATGGGAGCTGAATGCTGGGGTTTCAGGGCAGATGAACACACAAAGTAGTACAGGGAAAATACTGTTAAATAATTGTATTGTTTTTGTGAGGATTAAATTACTAATAGCCATGCAGGACCAATAGTTGCACTGAGTACTGGCTTTTATACTGTTTTTTTTTTTTAAAGCAATTCTAGACATCTATTCTGCGTCCCATATAATGCAATGTAGAATACATGAACAGCAGGATAGGCAGCAGGAGTTTACTTCCTGACACCTGTGCTTTGTAATTTCCTTTCTCTCTGCTTCCTGCATTACTAACCACATTAAAACTTCCAAGGTATGAATCTACCACCACCCATAGAAGCATTACTCCAAACCAATTTCGAATTCACATGGTTATCCAAATCCATACCCGATTTTGGTATACAAGTAACTGCAATGCACAGGGTTTCATCAAAACTATCCCTTTTCTGTTTAAGCCCTGGTTCACATTGAGGAGATTTGGCATGCGATTTGACATATCATACCAAATCGGCAGCAATTGCTGCACCGATTCCCAAAAGTAGTTTCTGTTTTGGCGATTTCGGGGTGTGATTTCCATTGACATCTGTGCAGAAACCTGCACAGATGTCTCTGAAATCGCCCCCGAAGTCGGGACTAAAATGCGGAAATTAAATTGTACAAGTTCAGCTGAAGTGTAGTGTCAGTGTAGGCCTAGGCTCAACAAACTTCAACTGATCTAGAGAGAATGTTAATGTACAGTAGTTTGGGAGCATATACTCTGTAAATAAACATATTACACCTAGGCTGTTCTTTTTCTTTTGGGCCCTTCCATTCCTGATCCCTAGAAATAAATTACTCAATATCCAAAACAAAAAATGGTCTGTTTCATATCTGGCAACACAAAACCATGAGCCAAGAAAAACCATAGTATGCTCCCTAAAAAAAAAAAAAAAAAAAACATATGGAAGGTCTGGCCCCTCTAGGGCCCTTGCCCCCAGCGAGTTTACAAGGGCCCTATAGGACCATTATCCATAGACAATATGGTTTCCTAAAAAATTATGACCCTCTATCATGTGTCCTTGCAATCTGGGATAGACAGCGGGCCATAACAGCTTTAAAGCTAATTAATTTTAAAAAAAAGGGGGGGAAATAGAAGAAAAGTTCCCGTTTCTTTAACCAACTTCAGCTCCGGAAAGTTTACCCCCCCTTCATGACCAGACCATTTTTTGCGATATGGCATTGCTTTACTTTAACTGACAATTACGCAGTCATGTGACCCTGTACCCAAATAAAATTGATGTCATTTTTTCACGAAAAATAGAGCTTTGTTTTGGTGGTATTTGATCACCTCTGCATTTTTTTATTTTTGCGCTATAAAAACAAAAAGGCCAACAATTTTGAAAAAACAAAAAAACAACAACAACAACAAAAAAACCCACACACAATATTTTTTACTCTGCTATAAAACATTCCCTATAAAAAAAAAAAAAAAAAAAAAAATTAAATAAAATTTCTTCATCCGTTTAGGCTACTATGTAGTCTGCTACATATTTTTGGTAAAAAAAAATCCCAATAAGCGTATATTAACCGGTTTGCACAAAAGTTATAGTGTCTACAAACTTACAAACTATGGGATATATTTATGGACTTTTTACTTTTTTTTACCAGTAATGTCGGTGATTAGCGATTTTAAACAGGACTGCGACATTGCAGCAGACAAATCTAAAACCAAGTGGCACTTTTTGGGGACCAGTGCTAAAATAAAAAAAAATAAAAAATACTAATGACACTGGCAGAGAATGGGTTAACATCAGGGGCGATCAAAGGGTTAAATGTGCTCCTAGGGAGTGCTTTGGCTGTGAGAAGACAGAGATCCATGTTCCCGTTTAGCAAAAACACAGGATCTCTGTCTCCCCCACTAGCAGAATGGCGATCTGCCTTGTTTATCCACATGCCGACCAGGCCATAGCCGAAAGACGGCTACAGCGCGGTCGGCTTATCATGGGAAGGCGTCCATGGACGTCCTCCCAGAATCCTGCTCTTGCGCGCCCCCTGGGGCGCACACCCGAGCACATCCGTGACCGCTGGGTCCAGAGGATCGCAGCCGTTTGCCATGTGATCGCTCCGTCAAATGACAGAGCGATCACATGTCAACAAACCTGTCAACAAACCAACGTCATGTCATGACGCCGTTTCCTCCCTCTCCTCTCTGTACCGATCGGTACTGAGGGGGAGGAGAGGGGGAGGGATCCGATGGTAGCAGCGCTGTGGGCTGGATGTGTAGTGGCCACAGCGCTGCTCAGTGACAAATACAGTCACATCCAGCCATCCATCCATCCATGCTCAGCCATCCCTCCATGCTCTAAAGCCCTGCACTACTCTGCAGTACCCCACAATACTCAGCAATACCCCACAATACCCTGCAATACCCCGCAATACCCCGCCGTGCTCAGCCGTACTCGGCCTCTCTATGTGGCCAGGCTGTGGAAGTCTCACACATGTGGTATCGCCGTACTCAGGAGGAGTAGGAGAATCTATTTTGGGGTGTACATGCTATGTGTTAGAAATATTGTATAAATGGACAACTTTGTTAAAAAAAAAAAATGTGTTTTAACCACTTCCTGCCTGCTGTCATATGACGTCCTTGACTTTGTGCGGGGATATCTGAATGATGCCTGCAGCTACAGGCATCATTCAGATATCAGCTTTTTCAGCTGGCGATTCCCTACACCATAAGAATGATCACAGCGGCTGTTCCACTGCTTAATCGTTCTTATGGGAGGCGAGAGGGGACCACCCCCCCCTTCCCGCCGCCCTCCGGTGCTTCTCCTGACTCACCGCTACATACGAAGCCAGGATGTTTTTTTTAATTTTTTTTATTTCAGGCTTCCCAGCCTAGAGGTGAGATGTGGGGTCTTATTGACCCCACATCTCACTGTGAAGAGGACCTGTCATGCCATATTCCTATTACAAGGGATGTTTACATTCCTTGTAATAGGAATAAAAGTGATCAAAACATTTTTTTTTGGAAAAAAAGAGTCAAACTAAAATAAAGTAAAATGAACAATAAAAAGAAAAAATTTTTTTTTAAAGCGCCCCTGTCCGTGTGCTCGCATGCAGAAGCGAATGCACACGCAACTCCCCCCCCACATATTAAAACGGTGTATAAACCACACATGTGAGGTATCAGTGCGAACGTTCAAGCGAAAGCAATAATTTTAGCCCCAGACCTCCTCTGTAACTCAAAACATGTAACCAATAAAAATTTTTAAAGCGTCGCCTATGGGGATATTTAAGTAGCGAAGTTTGGCGCTATTCCACGAGCATGTGCAATTTTGAAGGGCGACATGTTAGGTATCTATTTACTCGGCGTAACTTCATCTTTCACATTATGCAAAGACATTGGGCCAACTTTACTGTTTTTTTTTTTTTTTTTAAGGCACAAAACTGTTTTTTTTCCCAAAAAAAAGCATTCAAAAAATTGCTGCGCAAATACCGTGCAAGATAAAAAGTTGCAACAACCGCCATTGTATTCTCTAGGGTCTTTGCTAAAAAAAAAATATATAATGTTTTGGGGTTCTATATAATTTTCTAGCAAATAAAAAAAGATTTCTACATGTAGGAGAGAAAATGTCAGAATTGGCCTGGGTGCTCCAAAACGCCTGGAGGTGCTCCCTGCATGTTGGGCCTCTCTATGTGGTCTCACACATGTGGTATTGCCATACTCGGGAGTAATAGCAGAATGTGTTTTGGGGTGTAATTTGTGGTATGCATATGCTGTGTGTGAGAAATAACCTGCTAATATGACAATTTTGTGGGAAAAAAAAAAATCCTGATTTTGCAAAGAATTGTAGGAAAAAATGACAACTTCAAAAAACCATTGGAATGTCTTCTTTTCAAAAAGGGGTCATTTGGGGGGTATTTGTACTTTTCTGGCATGTTAGGGTCTCAAGAAATTAGATAGGCCGTCAGTACTTCAGGTGTAATCAATTTTCAGATATTGGCACCATAGCTTTTGGACTCCATAACTTTCACAAAGACCAAATAATATACACCGATTTGTACTTTTTTTTTACCAAAGATATGTAGCATTATAAATTGTGGCCAAAATTTATGAAGAAAAATTACTAATTTGCTAAATTTTATAACAGAAACAAAGCAAAATTCATTTTTTTTACCAAATTTTCAGTCTTTTTTCCTTTTATAGCGCAAAAAATAAAAAACCCAGCCGTGATTAAATACCACCAAAAGAAAGCTCTATTTGTGTAAAAAAAAAAAAAAAGGAAAAAATTTCATATGGGTACAGTGTTGCATGACTGAGTAATTGTCATTCAAAATGTGAGAGCACCGAAAGCTGAAAATTGGTCTGGTTAGGAAGGGGGTTTAAGTGCCCAGTTGTCAAGTGGTTAAATAGTTAGACCACCGTTCTGTCTCTCTCGTGAGCGATCGGTGGGACCCGGAGGACATCAGGTCCGCTGGACCCGCTGATTGGCTCATGCTGCGAGCTGCAAACCCGGAAGAGGCGATCATGTACAGGTATGCGATTTCACCTGTAGGAGCCGCCGCCCCGCAGTATATGTATGTGGGGCAGTTAAAGCATGAATAACATAGTGCTGTTGCAGTGTAATTTGTCCCTCTCTGTGCTGTAAAATACCCGACTGATCCTGCCTGTTCCTGGGTCCCTCTTAGTGTGCTGACCACAGTAATCGTGGCTGCTGATCCATGATACTGTGGTCAGTTTATGTGCCTCTGTCAACCCGCAGTCCCTCTCTCTCCCCCTGCCTATCAGCTCAGTCTATGTGTGCGAGAGCCAATCTGCAACCCGCTCCTTCCCTTTCCTCCTGCCACCATTTCCGCTACAATAAAAAAAAAACACATTACTTGTATCCCCCTCTGTTTTAGGCAGATGTAAAAGCACCGTGGATTAGCTTTTTATAAAATTATAATCCTAAATACCTCCTGTCACAGAGCCACGCTGCGGGCATGTGACCCCCTTCTGCTGGCCGGCTGATGTCAGAGGGGAATCTCAGCTCCTCCCGCTGCTCTCCATAGATTGGGGAAGGGGAGAGAAGGGGGTTCATGTGATTGCAGAGTGGCGATGTGTGAAAAGGTATTTAGGATTATAATTTAAAGAAAAAAAAAAAAACACAACAACTCACTCACAGTACTTTAGATATTTATAAAACAGAGAGGATACAAGTAATGGATGTATGGGTCTTAACCACTTTAAGTTCAACTTATATCCTTCTAGCACCTATCTTAGGTAACATTGAATTTCAGCCTGGACTAGATTCACATCTATTCCAAACAGTGGACAAACAAAGGTTTAAATCACATTGACTTCCGGATGGGCAATGGAATACATAGCGCTAAGAGCCCTGCCACACTGGGGCGGTACGGGCGCCGGCGGTAAAACGGCCCTATTTGTAGCGCCACTTTACCGTTGTTTAAGCAGCGGTATTCGGCCGCTAGCGGGGGTGGTTTTACCCCCCTGCTAGCGGCCGAGAAAGGGTTAAAACCACAGCAAAGCACTGCTGCAATGGGCAGGAGCGGTGAAGGGAGGGTTATAACCTGTGTCAGATTTTTTTCTGCCATCTGTGTCTCATTGCAGAGATTTCCCCTCACTTCCTGTCCAATAGCCAAACAGAAAGTGAGAGGAAATCCCTGCGAATTAAATGAATTTCTTGGGGTCCCCAGAACTAGTGCCCCTCATTATAAGATTTTTTCCTCTTACTTTTCTGGGGACAGCCCAAAATTTGGGATTTTTTTTTTACTTTCACTTTCAATGACAATGGGAAACAGGACAAATAAAAAGGGCGAATCTCCTTAACGACAGCAATAAAAATCTGACAAGCATTCTAATCCCTCTGCACTCGATCCAAAACTAAAAAAAAGTTTTGCCTTTAATTATACTTTAAAGTCTAATATTAGACAAGTCTGTACCATAAGAAACCGCTGCTCATAGGTGATGTTTGCCGGCCATGATGCTCAGACTGCACAGCACATGAAGTGCACGCCCTGCCACTGCTGCAGCCTCTCGTATACAAATGATTGGATGGCTGCACATTCAATACTTGCAAAAAAATGGCTTTATTGTAGAACAAAGTCCATAAAAACAACCTTAACTGATCAGGCAGGGGTGGGAAAACTCGGTAGATATGTTTCATGCGGAAGTTCGTGCTTCCGCAATACCACTTAGAGGCAGCCTGGCTTCACACGTACGGTGCGAATTGAAGCTCAGGTTTCACTGGGGAGATAAAAATCTCCTGTTCAAAGGCTTCTCTGCGTTTTAGCTCAGGATCAGTGAGCAGGGAGAGGGGGAGGGAGAGGGGGAGGTGTAGTGAGGAGTAGGAGAAAATCCATGTTCAGAATGCAATGCATCTGCGAAGCAGATGTGTTCCCATAGAAGATAAGGGGCTGGTAATTTGCACCGCAATGCCCAGAAAACGCACACATTTTCTGTGCAATGCGCAGTGCGAATGTAACGCACATATGTGAACCAGATGCATTCATATGAATGTATTTTAAAATGTCCTGCGAATTAGATGCGGTGTAAGCCGCATCTAGTTCGCATAGGTGTGAACGGGGGCTCACAGTCCACACATCATATTATTATTTTATATATATATATATATATATATATATATATATATATATATATATATATATATACATATACACACACACACACACACACACACATACACATACACATACACACACACACACATATATACACACACACAAAAAACGTAAATATACGTGTATAATCAATCAGCTGACATGTGTGTATAATCAGCTGCAAGACATAAAACCGAGCTCCACCCATGTGTGACAGGACATATTCCAGTTTACAAAATAAATATATAATCAAAAAGTCCTCACACAAAAAAGGTGGTGAACTCATGGTATAGCAGTTAACTCAAAAACATGTATATAATAAGTATGAAAACCATTTATACATACTTATAGGGAGTCCATGCACAGAACTTTATACATGCTCATGGATGTAACGACTGAGAACAGAGTATCCTCAAATGATCCCAAACCTATCTTGCATAATTATATAACTGGTTACTGACAGATAAATCAAGCCATCAAAAACAGAAGGGCAAAAGCCCAGAAAACTGAAGTATTGAGCCAAAATATTACCACCCGGGATCAAATCTGATTTATGAAGCAACTGAAACCCAAGGCATTCTCAAGTGATCCCAAAGCTATCTTGTATATTTAGGCTGGTTACTGACAAATAAATCGAACCATCCAAAACAGGGGAGAGAAAGACAAGAAAACCAAAGTATTAAGCCAAATTATTACCACCTGGGATCCAATCTGATTCATCCTTCAAATATAAAATGCAAAGTGAATATCTAAAAGACTTTACGCTTGCACAGAACACCTCCTGGGTGTCCAAATCTTCTCTATAGCCTGGATCTGTATTAACCTCTTCATGACCAGCCGCCGTCATTATACTGCAGCAAGGTGTCTCGTTTCCGCAAATCGCCGTAGCTGTACGTCGGCGCGGGAACGCACTTTTAAGGGTGAGCGCGCTCGCATTGGACAGCGGGGGAGCCAATCAGATGGTCCGGCGGTCTCAATGTCCGCCAGCCACCCGCGATTGTTCCCCGCAGTGACAGAATGGGGATCTGCCTGTGTAAACAAGGCAGATCTCCGTTCTGACAGGGGAGATCACACAGATCCTGTCTTTCTGCTATGTACCGTATTTATCGGCGTATAACACGCACAGGCGTATAACACGCACATTCATTTTAAGAGGGAAGTTTCAGGAAAAAAAACTTAAATTATAAATAAGGAACTTTGAAGCAAAATAAGGGTCAGTGCCCATCTGCAGCCTCACCATTGCCATCAATGCAGCCTGCTCAATGCCCATCTGCAGCCTCACAAGTGCCATTAATGCAGCCTCATCAGTCCACATCAATGCAGCAGCCTCACCATTGCCATCAATGCAGCAGCCTCACCATTGCCATCAATGCAGCAGCCTCACCATTGCCATCATTGCAACCTGATCGATGCCCATCTGCAGCCTAGAGGGGACAGGGAGTGGGGTGGGATGAGCGCTGATAGATTACATACAGTGAGAATCTCCTATGATAGAACAATGGTCCAATGGCGACCCAGGAGACGGGACTTCCTATTACAGAGGCCACCAAGTAAACAGGAGATTCTCACTGTATGTAATCTGACGGCGCTCGTCCCGCCCCCCTCCCTGTCCCCTCCGAGGCAGCTAAAATTGAAGTATTGGTGTATAACACGCACACGCTATTTGCACCCGATTTTCATGGTGAAAAAGTGAGTGTTATACGCCAATAAATACAGTATTTAAATTACTAGTAAAAAAATAAATAAATAATAAAAATGCCATAAATCTATCCCCTATTTGAGCCATAGAGGCCCGGTGATGCACCGCCCAAGAAGCACTAATAGCCCTTGTGGAGTGTGCCTTGATTTGAAAAGGTGGAATTTTCTGTTTCAAACCGTAAGCTTAAATAATCATTTGTCGAATCCATCTTGAAATGGTAGACTTGGCGCTGCCTGTCCTCTATTGGGACCTTCTGGCAGTACGAATAAAACATCCGTTTTGCGAATTTGAGCAGTTGCTTCCAGATAGGCCTAGACTGCTCTTGCTACATCCAAAGAATGTAGTGAACTTTCTTCCGTAGAACAGGGATCTGGAAAAAAAAGGAAGGTAGAACAATATCTTGGTTTAGATGAAAATCTGAAACCACTTTCATTAGAAAGCTAGGATGAGGGCGCAATACCACTCTATCCTTGTTTATGATTAAATAAGGCTTTTTACCAAAAAGAGCTGCTAATTCTGATACTCTTCTAGTAGAAGAAATGGCTACCAGAAAAAATTAACTTTCTTGTCAACAAGACCAAGGGAATTGGACGTATTGGTTCAAAAAGGCTGTTTCTGTAAAACTGACAGAACCAGTTGCTTTCTTGCATTGATTAAGGTACAAATCACAGGGCCTGAAAGCCCACGACTCTTCAGAACGTGGGATTCAATAGGCAGGCCCTCAAATTTAGCGTTTGTAAGGCAGGGGGACCTACTGCCATCTACTATTCCTGCATACGAAGCTCTTCTGGCCATGCTGGGCCAGCAGAAGTACTGACTTCCTTTCCTGCCTGATCCTGCGAAGAAGTCGTGGCAGTAGCAGAATAAGAGGAAATGTAAAAATCAGGGAGAATTGATGCCATGGAGTCACCAACGCATCTGTCCCGCATGCAAGAGGATCCCTTGTTCTTGACACAAAGTTATGAAACTTGTTGTTGAATCTGGATGCAAAGAGGTCTACATCCGGAACCCCCCCATCTTTGGCATATGGCCAAGAAGACGTCGGGGTGAAGAGACCATTCTCCTGGGAATAACTGCCGGCGACTCAAGTAGTCCGCCTGCCAGTTCTCTACTCCCAGAATGAAGATTGCCGATATGCACGGCACATGCTTCTGCCCAGATTAAGATCTGGTTTACTTCTCCCTGGGCTGCACGAGTCCTGGTGCCTCCCTGGTGATTGCTATAAGACACTGCTGTGGCATTGTCGGACTGGATCCTGACAGGGCAACCCTGTAACCTGAGTGTCCAGGCCTTCAGTGCTAGATACGCCACACGGATCTCTAGAATGTTGATGGGTAAGGTCCTCTCTGTCTTAGACCATCTCCCTTGGACAGTCGACTGTTCCAGAACTGCTCCCCAACCCAAAAGACTGGCATTTGTTGTTACCACTGTCCAGGCAACTGGAAAAAAAAGGGTTTTCCCTTTTGCAGATTTTCGGGTATCAACCACCAACTGAGGCTCTGACGCACTGTAGGAGACAGACGCATCGGGAAATCCAATGCCTAAACCTCCTTGTTCCAGGCAGACAGGATACTGTTTTGCAGCAGTCTCGAATGAAACGGAGCATAGGGAACTGCTTCGAACGAAGCCACCATCTTCCCCAGTAGCCTCATACAAAGGCGAATAGGAGGATCTTTCTTTGCCCTGACTACCTGAATCAGTTCTTTATGGTACTGATCTTTGTCTGGGGTAAAATACCCTCTTCTGGGCTGTATCTATGACCTGACCGAAATACTCTAGTCTTCTTACTGGTTTCAAAGAAGACTTTTCTGAGTTGAGGAGCCAACCTAGGCATACGAGGTAGTTGACTGTCGTGACCAAGCTTTGGTCCAAGCGGGCTACCGAGCGGTCTATCAAGAGCAGGTCATCTAGGTATGCTATTACCGTTATACCTTGGGCCCTTAATCTGGCCAGCGGAGGGGCCAAGATTTTTGTAAACACCTGAGGTGCAGTAGCTAACCCGAAAGGCAGAGCTATAAACTGAAAGTGGCGTCTTTCTACTTTGAAACGCAGGTACGTTTGATGAGCAGGGAAAATAGGTACATGCAGGTATGTGTCCTTGATGTCTATTGACGCCAGAAGTTCTCCTTCTTGTAGGATGGAGACTACCGACCGGATCGATTCCATGCGAAAGGATCGTATCTTTAGGAATCGGTTTAGATCTTTGAGATCTAAAATGGGTCTGACATCTCCATTTGGTTTTGGAACCGTGAAAAGGTTTGAATAAAACCCCAATCCCCGCTTTTGCGTGGGAACAACCACGATAACTTTTTGCGACAATAGTCGCACCAATGCTAGAAGAGAGACTTGTTTTTCTCTGGGTCTCTGGGAGCATTTGATCTGAGGAAACGAGGAGAGGGGAATTCTCGGAACTCTAGTTTGTAACCTAGAGTTAATGTGGACTTCACCCATCTGTCCTGGAAATCCTCCTACCAGAGCCTTGAGAACTGTAGCAGTCTTCCCCCCACCCGAGCGAGCGGGGGCACTTCTTCATAAAGAGGCTTTAGCGTCTTGTCTAGTAGGCTTCCTCCCAAAGGACTTCTTTTGTCCCTGGGTCGACTCTGAGATTTGTTTCTTGAGCATGACGGAGGAGGCCGTTGCGACTGCCTGGAGGCTGATGCTCCTGGCACTGGAGACCGAGCCTGTTAAAAAGAGGGACGTATACTAAATCCTCTCTGAACAGCCTTGCACCATGAAGGGGAAACCCAGCCAGAAGCTTCTTACATGGTGATTCGGCTGAAATTTTCAACCATAACATTCTACGCATATGTACCAACCCAAGCGCAAGGCGAAAGGTTTGGATGAAAGAATCTCTGATCGCGTCAACAGCAAACACAAAGCCACTGGTAGGTTGGCAAACCCCCGAGCCTGCTGTTCAAGTAAAACTTTGAGTACCTGCTTAACATGGTCTCTCAAGTATTGACAGACTGATTGCTGCCACTGCAGGTTGAGCTATTAGGACCTTCTGCCACTGAACCTGCCAAGAAAAAAAAAACAACTTTTCAACAGGAATTCCAATTTCTTATCAGTTGGATCCCTAGGTATCTGAGCATTGTCGACAAGACAAGCCAGACTTAAATACGGAAGAATGGCGGCGTCAACTGCCGGTATACCCCCCATCTTAGTACATTTTTCCTCCATAGGATAAAGTGTTGCAAAAATTATTTTTTTTTCCCCCAGGCGGAAAAAATGTTTATCTGGGTCATCCCACTCAGAATAAATAAGCTTTTTCAGTAACCATAAAACAGAAAAGCATGTGTAGTTTGAGGAGGCTTCAGTGAACTCAAACCAAAGGTGGGTTCTTTAACTGACTCAGATATGGGTAACCTGAATGTGGAGCGGACCAATCCAGCCAAAATTTGCATCTCATCCTGAGAAGCTGAAGAGGGCCCTTCTCCATTTGATTCCTCAGAAGAGGAGTCCTAAGTCTCATCCCGATCCTCTGAGAGGGATTCCTCTCCTTTTTCCCCCCCCCAGAGTTCCTCTGCTTGAGGGTCCTGGGTAACAGATGGAGATCTAGTGCGTTTTCTTTCACAGAGTAAAGATGCGATTAAGGCCACCAGTCTTTTCTCTAATCCATTAATGGTTGAGGAAAGAACCTCCTGTGTAATGTATACAGGGGCTGAAGTGGCAGAAGCAGCTGCAGCCCCTGACCCCGATGGCTCACCCTGGCCAGCTTCCCCCGGTCCTTCAGGGGGGAAGGTGCTGCAGAAGGGGGGTCCTCAGAGCCTGAGGGAGTCCCTTAGAGCCCCTATTTTTCGGGGTATACGTACCCCTTTTGCCCCTAGTGCAAAACACAAAAAGCAGAGGCACTACCAGAATGCACTGACTGCTGAGCAATGTAGTTCAGCAACTGCCGCTGCTACCAAGTCTCAGTCTGGTGCCCAAGTAAATGTTTGCCTGGGAATGCCTGTGTCCCCCTCCATAGGCCGTGTGCATCTGAAAAGAGTGCACCTTATAGCCTGTATGCAGCCTGCAATGTGAGCGTTTCACCACACCGATGTTAACACACCGAGCGTTAACGCTCCCCCCCCCCCCCGCCACCCCTCCCGTCCCCCCTTTGTCTTTTTTAAAAAAAGAGACTGTTTCCCGCGCGAGCCGAGGCTCTAGATCCTCGGATAGCATGGAGGGGGGGGGCCGGGGCGTAGGAGAGAGGAGGGCCGGTGGATGGGAAGCCGCTGTAATGGTGGCGGCGGCGGCGTGCGGAGCGGCATACTACTGCTTCCCTGTGCCTTTACCTAAGCCATGGGGGGAGAATCCCTGTAGGAAAAAAACCCCCTTCCCACATCCTACCTGGAGCATGGCTTGGAGGAGCGAACTGCGTGGAAACTGAGACAAGACAGATCAAGCATGAAAAGGTATGTGCTCTTGGCCGCCCCCGGTGGTGACTATAGACATAGCATACATTTACTTAAAGGAGAAACCTTATAAGAACTGGAAAAAATCTTAAGGAGTCTCCCTTACCTTATCCAGCTGCAGGGTTCTGTTGCAACAGACCCAATCTTCACCTCTCACGGTGGGCTCCGTTTAGAGAAACCTTCAGAGACTGGGGCCCCCTATGAATAGGAGGATCCACAGTTCTGGCCCCGTAAAGCATCCCGCCAGGGATATGGCTGAAAAAAACAAATACTGGATCCCGGGGTCCAGCTCTCTAAAAAGAGAAGCGTTACAGGTAAAACCTCGTTTCTTCGGACACGAGGCCCGGGTACCATCCAATTCGGCCTGGAAAAGACACTTTGAATGGATCTGGCTGCATGGCTTGCTCCAGTATAGGATATTCCTTTGGAGCTCAGCACAGCACATCTTATTCATGACCAACTCCCAAGACACTGGCGAAAAAACTGAGGTATCCCCAGGAAGGGGAGGGGTTATATAGGGGGTTGAACTTCCTGTCTAGGGTGTGACCAGTGTCCAATCACCTAATGATACCCTATAACCCATCAGTAATTACTGAGGCTCTGTGTCCCGTGATGTACGAGAAAGAAAAACGATTTATGTGTCACAGAAAAATTACTGTACAGACCCAAAAAGAAACTGAGACCTAGAAAGCTCTAAGACCTAGAATATGTGGTATGGATGAGTAGAGACTAGAAACATCACACACAATCCACCCGTCATCGGGTCCCCATATAACACTATCCACAGGAGTCGTTTAGTGCCCCTTAAAGAGTTGGGGAGTTTAACATTAGGTTGTAGCTGGGTATCTACCCAGAACCTAAGCTGTTCATTAAAAAAGGGACCCAAACCCAGCTACTATGGGATGCCCAGTCAAAGGTATTAAACCCTTATGTGTCTTTCAAAGGTGGTGAAATATTGGAGTTATAGGGATGTCAGGGACCATAATCTCTCCCTCTTTAGCAGGCAAAACTCCTATTCGAACCCCTTTCCTTATAAGATCGCTCAACACCTTTTTATAGCTACAAGCGGGATTCTGCTTTAATTTACAATATGTGTTACTATCGCACAGTTGTCTAAGAGCTTCCTCCTTCAGTTTTCTGGCCTTAGTCACTCCTGTTTTTGATGGCTGATGATTTATCTGTCAGCAACCAGTTATATAATTATGCAAGATAGTTTTGGTCTCATTTGAGGATACTCCGTTTTCAGTCGCTCCATCCATGAACATGTATATATTTCTGTGCATGGACCCCTATAAGTATGCATATTTTTTTTTTTTTTTTTATACACAGTCAGGTCCATAAATATTGGGACATCAACACAATTCTAATCTTTTTGGCTCTATACACCACCACAATGGATTTGAAATGGAAATGAAAACGAACAAGATGTGCTTTAACTGCAGACTTTCAGCTTTAATTTGAGGGTAATCAGGTGAACGGTGTAGGAATTACAACAGTTTGTATATGTGCCTCCCACTTTTGAAGGGACCAAAAGTAATGGGACAATTGGCTGCTCAGCTGTTCCATGGCCAGGTGTGTGTTATTCCCTCATTATCCCATTTACAAGGAGCAGATAATTTAAAGGATAATAAAAGGAGCTATTTGCATTTGGAATCTGTTGCTGTCAACTCTCAATATGAGATCCAAAGAGCTGTCACTATCATTGAAGCAAGCCATCATTAGGCTGAAAAAACAAAACAAACCCATCAGAGATTTAGCAAAAACATTAGGTGTGGCCAAATCAACTGTTTGGAACGTCCTTAAAAAGAAAGAATGCACCGGTGAGCTCAGCAACACCAAAATATCCGGAAGACCACGGAAAACAACTGTGGTGGATGACCGAAGAATTCTTTCCCTGGTGAAGAAAACACCCTTCACAACAGTTGGCCAGATCAAGAACAATCAAGAGAAGACTTTACCAGAGTGAATACACAGGGTTCACCATAAGATGTAAACCATTGGAGAGCCTCAAAAACAGGAAGGCCAGATTAGAGTTTGCCGAACAACATCTAAAAAAGCCTTCACAGTTCTGGAACAACATCCTATGGACAGATGAGACCAGGTTTTATATTTGCAGGTAATGACCCAAAAAATCCAGGATCAGGATTTACAATTTGATCTACAATATAACTAAAGTGAATCTTCCCAAACTACCAGAAACTGCTTTATTTCTCAGATTTAAAGAGGAAATGACTAAATACCTAGGGTCATAGGTCTTACTGGTTGCCCAATAGAACAAAACTGGAAAAAAGGGTGACAACACCAAAAAACTTGTTAAACAAAAAACGCACCAAAAAGTTGGATCACGGTTTATAAGCTGACAAATCACTACAAAACTCATAAGACATTTGACAAAATGTGCGACCCAAGGATCTGATAGTCATCTCAAGAGTCATGGGAGGAACAACCCTCTTCTCTTCCACTTCCTTTCCTGACTACTGAATACTACTACTCTTTTTAGCAGTCCTTTTCCTCCTTTCCATCTTTTCTTCCCTTTTCTTATAGTCAAGGCAGACCCCTGGTTTGATTAAAGGGGATAAGCCAGTAAGTTTACGAGTGAGTTGAGACCTTCTTTAGGGACTCCATTGTAAGGCTCCAACAACTGGCCAGTCTGCACTGAAAATATTTGCTACAATTAAGTAACAGGAATAATGTATGCAACCTGATTAAAATGCTATAAAACCCGTAACTGAAAAATGATACGCTATGTACCTTCCTTACTATCACGCTTACATTTTTCATATTGATATATATGTGGCAGACGGATACACAGTTTTCTCGGTTCACACCTATGCGAATTGGATGCGGGTTTCCCAATTCGCATAGCAGGAGAATGTGACTGGGTCTCTATGGAGCCAGTTTACATATCTCGGGGGCAGCTGCGGAGCGCAATGCACAGAAACGCTGTGGGTCTTTGGCTCCATTTCAGGGCCGAATTCAGGCAAAGATTCTGCCCCGATTCATCCCTGAAATGGAGAACAGGGACACCCAGCATTGTTGGGTGATCCGTGGCCAGTTTAGGTGTGAACTGAGCCTTAAATGGCTATTTGTAAAACATAGTTACATAGTTAAATCGGGTTGAAAAAAGACACAAAGTCCATTTAGTTCAACCATAAAAATACATAAAATAAAAATTATTATATCATACAATCCCATACACACAAACCTATACCCACAGTTGATCCAGAGGAAGGCAAAAAACCCCAGCAAAGCATGATCCAATTTGCTACAACAGGGTAAAAATGTCCTTCCTGATCCCAGAGAGGCTTTCAGATTATCCCTGGATCAACTTTACCAATAAATGTTAGTACTCAGTAATATTTCCATTTAGGAAAGAATCCAGGCCTTTCTTAAAACAATCTACTGAGCTGGCCAGAACCACCTCTGGAGGGAGCCTATTTCTCCTAGCCTTTTTCCCTCTAGGTGTAAAGAGTGCCCCCTTGTCCTCTGTGATGACCATAAAGTGAATAACTCAACACCAAGTTCACTATATGGACCCCTTATATATTTGTGAATAACTATGCCTAGATACCGAAATGTATCTACCACCCTAATCTCATCCACTGCTGGGGGAAGAGGCGACATAAGAGGATCAAGTGGTGGCAGTGTGGATTTGTCCCAATTTATTTTGAACCCCCGAAAAAGGTCACAAATCTACAGATTTACTCCATAAGATTTGTTAGAGAGGCAGATGTATGTATTTTAAGGTTTAGCCACTTGCCCTTTGGGCACTTAAACCCCCTTCCTAACCAGACCAATTTTCAGCTTTCAGTGCTGTCACACTTTGAATTACTCAGTCATGCAACACTGTACCCATATGAATTTTTTGCACTTTTTTTTCCACGCAAAATAGAGCTTTCTTTCGGTGGTATTTTATCACCACTGGGTTTTTTTTATTTTTTGCGCTATATATAAAAGACCAAAATTTGTACTGCTACATATCTGTGGTAAAAATAATACAGATACCCCCCAAATGACCCCTTTTTGGAAAGTAGACATTCCAAGGTATTTAGTAAGAGGCATGGTGAGTTTTTTCAGTTTCATTTTTTTCCCACAATTCTTTGCAAATTACCAAGTTATTTCTCACACATGGCATATGCATACTTAAAACTACACCCAAAAACACATTCTGCTACTCCTAACGAGTATGGCGATACCACATGTGTGAGACTTTTACACAGCCAGGCGTTCTAGGGACATAACTTAGTGTACACATATAAATTGACAACCTATCACTTTTGAAGGCCCTGGAGCACCAGGACAATGGAAACGCCCACAAAATGACCCCAACATATATTCTATGAGTCTTTTGAACAGGTAATTTTTTTCCACAAGTTTTTGTGGAATGTGGGAAAAAAAAATGAAAGCTCATTTTTCTATGCATTTTTACTGCACTGACGGGCGCTGATGATGAGGATCCACTAATAGGGTGGCACTGATGAGCACTTACTGATGAGCACTGTAGAGCACAGATGTGCACTGATGGGGCACTGTAGAGCACTGACATGGCACAGATGTGCACTGTGTTCCGGTAGTGGGATAGGAACTTTCCTTCTCACTCCTAGAACAAAATGAATTTGAGCTGAGCAGAGCTGTTTTGTATTCTATGAATGAATACAAAGCTTCATCTGATTGGCTGGGTCAGAGAGGCAGGCAGATGATGTCACAATATCCAAATCGGCCAATCAGGGGGAAGCTTTGTATTCATAGAATACAAAGTTTCCTGTGAATGGTTGAGCACCGATCAGCTCAACTTGATTTTTGGAGTGGGCAGGGGAGTTCCCATCCTACTACTGGAGCACAGCACTGTATACTGTATGTAGCTGAGGCTACACACAGTTTATACAACACACACAGTCGCTGCATTTGTTAGTGAAGGCAATAGTTTGTTTGGACCAGCTGGGTCCAAATGAACAATTCAAAACTTCACTAAAAGCTGGAGATCGACTTTATTTTTATATTTTGAATAGGATGTACCTTTAATTCCATATTTCTCAAAAACCCAAAAGGCCATTATTGCAAGCATAATAGGTTTTATTTTAGTAGATTTTCAGTAATTATGTTTCTCTGATTTCTAACTCACCTCTTCTTGCTTGCTAAGGAATGCAACTCCCTCTTTGTTTTCCAACTTCACAGATGCCGGAGCTAAATTGAGAACATAAGCAAATATTAACAGGTTAAAGCGCTGTCCACAACTAGAGACCCAAAGTTTTAAACTGAAAACATATCGAAGGCAACATGCAAATCTGAAGCATTCTCCTTTTGCCAACAAAATTCTGCAAAATTTGACCTGTTGTACCATATATGAGAGTATTACTGTTATGCCGCGTACACAGGATCGGAATTCTCGTCGGAAAAAGCTACGATGGTTTTTCCCATGGAATTCGGCTCAAGCTTGTTTTGCGTACACACAGTCACACCAAAGTCCGACCGTCCAGATTGCGGTGACGTACAACGGGGCTATTAAAAGGGAAGTTCAATAGCCAGCGCACCACCCTTTGGGCTCCTTCTGCTAATCTCGTGTTTATCTCATGTTAGAGGAAGTTTGGTGAGAGACGATTCGCGCTTTTCAGACTTGTGCTTTTTCAGATCGTTTTACTGCTGTTCAGTTTGTGCTTATGGGTTTGTATCTGCTTTTCAGTGCCTGAAGTCAGTTTGTATCTGTTTTTCATTGCGTTCTTGTCCGCTTGTTACTGATTTTCAGCTCGCTCTTCACAGGCCTTGCTGTTCTTCAGTGTGTTATGTTTAGTTCGTTCTGACCAGCCGACCGTTTCGAAGCCATGTTGCAGGTACGTACTCGTCGTAGAGTTCATGCTGTGCGGGGGCTTGGTGAAATAATCCTAATTATGTTGCCTCAGTTGGGCCTGAGGCCGGACTTTCAGAAACTCCAATGATGGTCCTGGAAGCTGGCCATCCTGGCTTGCCCCCCCAAAGCGCCCGTGAAGTGCGAGAAAAGTATGTAGAATATTTTACAGGTAGGGGGGGCATTGCTATGCCAGCACATTTTGAATAAAATCTCTTTTATCAGATCAAATCTTGATTTTCATTTGCTGCTTGGGTTTCTTTTAGCTGTCTCCTAGTGCACTTGTAGTGCCAAGTGGTTTTTCCATTATTAAATAACACCCATTGTCACTGTAAACACCAACTTAACACAAAAAATGGTATTGATCATTTAAAGAAGAAGAAGCCACAAATTGTTGAGTATAAAACCTTTTACTCCGTGCACATTCACATGTGCGTTTAATAAAACATTTGGAGGAAAAAAAAAAAAACACACACCACATTTGTTTTTCAAAGTTTTACCTTGAAATTTCTGAAAAAATACAGAAATAGGCATGTTTACAAACATAACATACACAACTCTGGAACTTACAAAGTTCAACATTGCAAAAAAGAAGGCAATATCAGACATTTTATAGTGTGAAAAAGGTCTTGATCTTGCATTCATTAGATTGGGTGAAGTCACCCCTGTAAAAGCCAATTTAGAAGATGCACACAAATTGTGAGTCAAAATGGGGATTTTCTTTCTGATCCCATACCTAATGTCAATATGTGCTATCTCCCATCATGGGGGATCAATGGACATGTCACCTACTAGAGTTGGGAGGAAGGGGTTGCACCCACAAAACGTGTACATTGAAATCCCCTGATGGCACATAGCACATGTTGACACACTGTGTGCATCTTCCAAATTTGGCTTTTAACCACTTGACGACCGCCTCACGCCGATGTACGTTGGCAAAGTGGCACGGACAGGCAAAATCACGTACATGGTACGTGATTTGCCTTCCGCGGGTGGGGGGGTCCGATCGGACCCCCCCCGGTGCCCGAGCCGGTCGTCTTTTGTCCAGCGGCGATCGGTGGTGAGGGGGAGACCATCCGTTCGTGGCCCCCCCCTCGCGATCGCCGCCGGCCAATCGAATCATTCCTTTGCTGCTGTATGCTAAACAGCAGCAAAGGAAATGATGTCATCTCTCCTCGGCTCTGTAATTTCCGTTCCGGCCCGAGGAGAGAAGACATCAATGTGAGTGCACCAACACACACACACACACACACAGTAGAACATGCCAGGCACACAAAACACCCCGATCCCCCCCCGATCGCCCCCCGATCCCCCCCCAATCACCCCCCCCCCCGTCACAAACTGACACCAGCAGTTTTTTCTTTTTTTTTTCTGATTACTGCATACACGCACGCACTGTACACCTCCCTTAGTGATATAGTATCTGATCGCATCAATATCTGATCCGATCAGATCTATACTAGCGTCCCCAGCAGTTTAGGGTTCTCACAAACGCAGTGTTAGCGGGATCAGCCCAGATACCTGCTAGCACCTGCGTTTTGCCCCTCCGCCCGGCCCAGCCCAGCCCACCCAAGTGCAGTATCGATCGATCACTGTCACTTACAAAAGACTAAAACGCATAACTGCAGCGTTCGCAGAGTCAGGCCTGATACCTGCGATCGCCAACAGATTTTTTGGTAGCGTTTTGGTGAACTGGCAAGCGCCAGCGGCCTAGTACACCCCGGTCGTAGTCAAACCAGCACTGCAGTAACACTTGGTGACGTGGCGAGTCCCATAAGTGCAGTTCAAGCTGGTGAGGTGGCAAGCACAAGTAGTGTCCCGCTGCCACCAAAAAGACAAACACAGGCCCGTCATGCCCATAGTGCCCTTCCTGCTGCTTTCGCCAATCCTAATTGGGAACCCACCGCTTCTGCAGCGCCCGTACTTCCCCCATTCACATCCCCAACCAAATGCAGTCGGCTGCATGAGAGGCATTTTCTTTATGTCCTCCCGAGTACCCCTACCCAGCGAACGCCCCCAAAAAAGATGTTGTGTCTGCAGCAAGCGCGGATATAGGCGTGACACCCGCTATTATTGTCCTTCCTGTCCTGACAATCCTGGTCTTTGCATTGGTGAATGTTTTGAACGCTACCATGCACTAGTTGAGTATTAGCGTAGGGTACAGCATTGCACAGACTAGGCACACTTTCACAGGGTCTCCCAAGATGCCATCGCATTTTGAGAGACCCGAACCTGGAACCGGTTACAGTTATAAAAGTTAGTTACAAAAAAAGTGTAAAAAAAAAAAATATATATATAAAATAAAAAAAAATAGTTGTCGTTTTATTGTTCTCTCTCTCTCTATTCTCTCTCTCTATTGTTCTGCTCTTTTTTACTGTATTCTATTCTGCAATGTTTTATTGTTATTATGTTTTATCATGTTTGCTTTTCAGGTATGCAATTTTTTATACTTTACCGTTTACTGTGCTTTATTGTTAACCATTTTTTTGTCTTCAGGTACGCCATTCTCAACTTTGAGTGGTTATACCAGAATGATGCCTGCAGGTTTAGGTATCATCTTGGTATCATTCTTTTCAGCCAGCGGTTGGCTTTCATGTAAAAGCAATCCTAGCGGCTAATTAGCCTCTAGACTGCTTTTACAAGCCGTGGGAGGGAATGCCCCCCCCCCCCCACCGTCTTCCGTGTTTTTCTCTGGCTCTCCTGTCTCAACAGGGAACCTGAAAATGCAGCCGGTGATTCAGCCAGCTGACCATAGAGCTGATCAGAGACCAGAGTGGCTCCAAACATCTCTATGGCCTAAGAAACCGGAAGCTACGAGCATTTTATGACTTAGATTTCGCTGGATGTAAACAGCGCCATTGGGAAATTGGGGAAGCATTTTATCACACCGATCTTGGTGTGGTCAGATGCTTTGAGGGCAGAGGAGAGATCTAGGGTCTAATAGACCCCAATTTTTTCAAAAAAGAGTACCTGTCACTACCTATTGCTATCATAGGGGATATTTACATTCCCCGAGATAACAATAAAAATGATTAAAAAAAAATAAAAATGAAAGGAACAGTTTAAAAATAAGATAAAAAAGCAAAAAAATAATAAAGAAAAAAAAAAAAAAAAAAAAAAAAAAGCACCCCTGTCGCCCCCTGCTCTCGCACTAAGGCGAACGCAAGCGGCGGTCTGTCGTCAAACGTAAACAGCAATTGCACCATGCATGTGAGGTATCACCGCGAAGGTTAGATCGAGGGCAGTAATTTTTGCAGTAGACCTCCTCTGTAAATCTAAAGTGGTAACCTGGAAAGGCTTTTAAAGGCTTTTAAAAATTTATTTATTTTGTTGCCACTGCACGTTTGTGCGCAATTGTAAAGCATGTCATGTTTGGTATCCATGTACTCGGCCTAAGATCATCTTTTTTATTTCATCAAACATTTGGGCAATATAGTGTGTTTTAGTGCATTAAAATTTAAAAAAGTGTGTTTTTTCCCCAAAAAATGCGTTTGAAAAATCGCTGCCCAAATACTGTGTGAAAAAAAAAAATGAAACACCCACCATTTTAATCTGTAGGGCATTTGCTTTAAAAAAATATATAATGTTTGGGGGTTCAAAGTAATTTTCTTGCAAAAAAAAAAAAAAACTTTTTCATGTAAACAATAAGTGTCAGAAAGGGCTTTGTCTTCAAGTGGTTAGAAGAGTGGGTGATGTGTGACATAAGCTTCTAAATGTTGTGCATAAAATGCCAGGACAGTTCGAAACCCCCCCAAATGACCCCATTTTGGAAAGTAGACACCCCAAGCTATTTGCTGAGAGGCATGTCGAGTCCATGGAATATTTTATATTGCGACACAAGTTGCGGGAAAGAGACAATTTTTTTTTTTTTTTTTGCACAAAATTGTCACTAAATGATATATTGCTCAAACATGCCATGGGAATATGTGAAATTACACCCCAAAATACATTCTGCTGCTTCTCCTGAGTACGGGGATACCACATGTGTGAGACTCTTTGGGAGCCTAGCCGCGTACGGAACCCCGAAAACCAAGCACCGCCTTCAGGCTTTCTAAGGGCGTGAATTTTTGATTTCTCTCTTGACTGCTTATCACAGTTTCGGAGACCATGGAATGCCCAGGTGGCACAAACCCCCCCCAAATGACCCCATTTTGGAAAGTAGACACCCCAAGCTATTTGATGAGAGGTATAGTGAGTATTTTGCAGACCTCACTTTTTGTCACAAAGTTTTGAAAATTGAAAAAAGAAAAAAAAAAAAGTTTTCTTGTCTTTCTTCATTTTCAAAAACAAATGAGAGCTGCAAAATACTCACCATGCCTCTCAGCAAATAGCTTGGGGTGTCTACTTTCCAAAATGGGGTCATTTGGGGGGGTTTTGTGCCACCTGGGCATTCCATGGCCTCCGAAACTGTGATAGGCAGTGAAGAGTGAAATCAAAAATTTTCACCCTTAGAAATCCTGAAGGCGGTGATTGGTTTTCGGGGTCCCGTACACGGCTAGGCTCCCAAAAAGTCCCACACATGTGGTATCCCCGTACTCAGGAGAAGTAGCTAAATGTATTTTGGGGTGCAATTCCACATATGCCCATGGCCTGTGTGAGCAATATATCATTTAGTGACAACTTTGTGCAAAAAAAAAAAAAAAAAAAAAAAAAAGTGTCACTTTCCCGCAACTTGTGTCAAAATATAAAATATTCCATGGACTCAATATGCCTCTCTGGAAATAGCTTGGTGTGTCTACTTTCCAAAATGGGGTCATTTGGGGGGGTTTTGTGCCACCTGGGCATTCCATGGCCTCCGAAACTGTGATAGGCAGTAAAGAGTGAAATCATAAATTTACGCCCTTAGAAATCCTGAAGGCGGTGATTGGATTTCGAGGCCCCGTACGCGGCTAGGCTCCCAAAAAGTCCCACACATGTGGTATCCCCATATTCAGGAGAAGCAGCAGAATGTATTTTGGGGTGCAATTCCACATAGGCCCATGGCCTGTGTGAGCAATATATCATTTAGTGACAACTTTTTGTAAATATTTTTTTTTTTTTGTCATTATTCAATCACTTGGGACAAAAAAAATAAATATTCAATGGGTTCAACATGCCTCTCAGCAATTTCCTTGGGGTGTCTACTTTCCAAAATGGGGTCATTTGGGGGGGTTTTGTACTGCCCTGCCATTTTAGCACCTCAAGAAATGACATAGGCAGTCATAAACTAAAAGCTGTGTAAATTACAGAAAATGTACCCTAGATTGTAGACGCTATAACTTTTGCGCAAACCAATAAATATACGCTTATTGACATTTTTTTTACCAAAAACATGTGGCCGAATACATTTTGGCCTAAATGTATGACTAAAATTGAGTTTATTGGATTTTTTTTATAACAAAAAGTATAAAATATCATTTTTTTTCAAAATTTTCGGTCTTTTTCCATTTATAGCGCAAAAAATAAAAACCGCAGGTGATCAAATACCATCAAAAGAAAGCTCTATTTGTGGGAAGAAAAGGACGCAAATTTCGTTTGGGTACAGCATTGCATGACCGCGCAATTAGCAGTTAAAGCGACGCAGTGCCAAATTGGAAAAAGACCTCTGGTCCTTAGGCAGCATAATGGTCCGGGGCTCAAGTGGTTAAACTGTATTCAAACTTTAGATAACATTTTTGTCAAAAATATAAAAAAAAATTCCAGGAATCTTTTTCGGATTTAAATTCTCCCTAGTACATCAATCATGTTCTTCAGTCTTTGTTCAATCTCCTATTTTTTTTCTTGGATAATGTCCAAATCCTGACTACAAAACATGATTTCCTGGAACATCCATTGGGCACTGTCACTGGTGAAATCACTGGAGTTTGGTACCACAACCTGAACATCACCTAAAATAAAAATACACACCATGTATTATAAATATGCAGGCATCCATCTATTACCTGAATCTGTGGTGTCCGACACTGACCTGTTGTGGTGACAATCTCCACCACCTCTCCTTCCTCCACATCCTCAGGTTGTGAGCTTTGTTCCCCTTCTTCAGGAGGTGTGTGTGTGTGTGTGTGTGGGGGGGGGGGGGTCCCTGGTGTCCTCATATTTTCTGAGTCTTTGCTCCCCTATGAGAATGAAACAAAAGGTATACTTAGCACACAGATATTCGAGTCCAGAAATAGGAATATGAAACATTGCTTGGAAGTGGGGTACAATTGTTTTGGCAGAGTTCAAAGACATGATTTTTTTCCCTTACCAAAGCTGGAATACTTCCCTTTTTTGGACAATTTTCACACATGTAGACACCCCAAGTATCCACTGGAGCACCTGTGTGGGACACCCTAAAAAGTTTGTTCTCGTGTCCCACACTTGTGCTCCAGAGACCAGATGTGTAAACAGCTGCCGAGTGTCCTCTCCTTACATTACACTGAATCAAGTTTGCAATTCGAAAACACATCTAGACAATGTCCTAAACTTCTTTGAATACAATTTATCATGACCAAATGTAGTTAACCCTGTATCTGGCAAAAACATTGTATTTATTTGCAAACGAACAATGTTTACTACGACTGATTACTGTGCCCACGAACATGAAAGTAGCCATTTTAAACTATCCAACAGTAAAGAAAAGCACATGGCACAGCATGCAAGTAATAATCATAATAGGAACACACAACAACTTACTTTCACACTCTCTTGATCCTTCTGTACTGATCCCGCTCCCTTAATTTGAGGTCCGACCAGCGTTTCAGTTGCTTCTTGGATCGTCGTAACCCAAAATTCCGGCGCAGACTCTTCGCAACTTTAGTCATGATCTTGGCCTCTCACATTTGGGTTTAGGTACGGTCCATACTTCCCCATCAGTCGCCCCTCTTCAATATGTCGACCATCTCCACCATTTCTTCAAAAGGACATATTTGAGGTCTTAAATTTTCTCCTCTTGGATCGGGACATTTCTTCCTTCGGGCTTTCCTCCTCGTTACTGCTATTAAGCACCTGCTGTGTCTCCACCATGTTCCTCTCCTACTGCGACGAAAGAGACAGGGCGGGGAATATTCTAGAAAGAACGTCAGGTGCGGGCGGAGTTTCACGTATGCACAGTGCATATAAAGCGTAACACGCGTGCGTCGTACGTACGATCTGTGAGTGGAGGAAGGTGTAGCGGAAGCGCCGATCGTTATAACGAAGGTACAATTTTAAGTTGGTGCATCAGTAGCCTATACTGCTTATAGATCGAGGCCTATATTGGGTCAAGATTAGCAGAGTTTCATCTGACATTAGGGTTAGTCTTGCGTTGTGTCTTGCAGAGAAAATGGATCTATTCAATGACGAGGACTTTATGCCCATATTCATTGATATGTACAGGGAGCTGCCCTGTCTGTGGCAGGTAAACCACCCCTATTATAACAAAGAGAAAGGCAGCGCTAGATCAATTGGTAGAATTTGTGAAGCCAGTGATCCCCACGGCAGACATCCCCTATTTGAAGGCCCTAATTGGTGGCATGGAGAGCACTTATAATAATAGGGAGCTCAAGAAGGTCCAGGATTCTCTGAGATGTCCTCAGGCTGTGGTACTATGACAGACTGCATTTTCTGGCAGGCCAGACTGAACCCAGGCCAGCACTCTCCAGTCTTCCTTCCACACTTCCTTCCCCCCCAGCTGAGGCTTCTGACGTCAAACTTGGGCCTTCCAGGCAGCAACATGTGGAAGAGCCCAGCTTGAGCCAGGTATAGCATATTCTTCAAAATATTTCTGATTGTCAAATTAATGATGTAAAAATATATGCTAATTTAGATCACTAATTTCTGATTTCACAAAGTGGTTTACATATCACTAGACAGTAGTGGCCACAAATGATTGGGACAAGAATGAAAAATGCTGGGGTCAGAATAATAGTCTTTTCTATTTATTATCATTAAATTTGCAACAGTCATGAGCTGAAAATTGTGTGTGATTGATGAACCAAAAACTAAAACTAGGTCCCTTTTTAATACACAGGATAGCCTCAGCCAGGCCGTGGAAAGTGGCAGCCAGGAGGTGGCCGGGCCCAGTAGCCTGCCAGAATCGCAGGTCCCTCCCCTCCGCCTTCCACCAAAAAATGGCAGGAAGAGGAGTAACGTGAAGGAGGCAGCAATTGGCCTATTTCTGAAGGCTACTGTGGCCTTCATACCCCCTCCCAGTGTTCAAGAGGACTTTGCATACATTACAGCCTGCAAAATGCTGGAAATGGAGGAGGGCCAACGCCTCTTATGTGAGGAAGTGATGTTACAAGCCCTAAATAAGGGCTTGAGGGGCCAACTCAAAAGTCAAAGCCACATTTGTGAGTTGAACCATGGTCCTCCTCCTCCTTCTCCTCCATGTTCTCCTCCTCCACCTCCTGCCACGCCTCCAACACCACAGTCACAGCCTGAAAGGAAGCGTCTAAGGAAGACCAGAGAATGATGGCCTGGGTTTAGTCTGGTCTGGCAAAAGATGCAGGCTGTTCTATGACCACAGCCTGGGGACAGATGATATGTCATCTGCTGCTGTTCCTGATCTCTTGTAGTCCTGGCCCGGATTGTGCTCACTATTATAAAGGGGTCCTCAGGCCACCAATTTTGACTGTAAAATTATTGATGTCTGCCCTGGGGTACAAAAGGCTTCGCAAATTTTACCAGTTTCTCCAGTATTGCCTTCCTCTTTATTTTGTTATGACCCAAAAAATATGGATATTTTTTTTCAGAAATACTTTCCTATGCGTTTCACTTCAAAAAGGACACTTTTTTTGGAGTAGGCAGGTACATTTAAAAAAACACAACATTCAAATTAACAAGGGACACCAACCAACCTCATTGAGATTTACAAAGACAAGATAATAATGGCGTTGTGGAAACGTGACACACAAAAAAAAATATATATTTATAACACTATAAAAATTAATTATAAACATTATTATGGAGATCTGGCTTTAAAAACCAAAAAGATTATTCAGGATTTTACGAGAAATAATAAAGAAATAAGTTTGTGAGAAGTCTGTGTGAAAACGAGCAGCAAAACAACTTCATTATTCTAGCATTATAAAGAAGAAGAGAATGCGCTGCATTGAAAGAATAAAAAATTTGCAGTGTGACGAATGTGCCATCTCCATTACGAACGGTCGTTTTACCAGACTGTGCGGCTCCGTCTCGTACTTAATTCTGAGCATGCCTTTTTATTGCGCGTCGGAATTGCATACCCATGAACGGAATTTCCGATAGAAACTTTTTCCGTCTGGAAAATTGAGAACACGCTCTCAATCTTTAGCTGGCGGAAATTCGGCCAGCAAAAGTCCAATGGAGCATAAACACGGTCGCATTTTCTGACCAAAAGTTCTCATCGGTCTTTTGCTGCCCGAATTTCCGATCGTGTGTACGCGGCATTAGTCTCAGTGAAGGTTGCATTTACCCACTTTTGAGCAGAATATAGTACCAATATTATATATTGTAGGATGTGTTGTCTAATCACACTACCCAATATGGCAATACCTTATAATATGAAAAAAAAAATAATAATAATTTACACACACACACACACAAATTTTTCCACATTTTATCATGATACAACCAAAAACGTAAATGTATTTTATTGGGATTTTATGTAATAGACCAATAATTGGCACAAAATTGTGAAGTGGATTTCCAAATGTTTTTTTTTTTCAAATAAATATCTGAAAAGTGTGGCGTGCATTTGTATTCAGCACCCTTTACTCTGATACCCCCAACTAAAATCTAGTGGAACCAATTGCTTTCAGAAGTCACCTAATTAGTAAAGAGTCCACCTGTGTGTAATTTAAGCTCGGTATAAAAACAGCCGTTCTGTGAAGTCCTCTGAGGTTTGTTAGAGAACTAACAGCATCATGAAGACCAAGGGACACACCGGACAGGTCAGGGATAAAGTTGTGGAAGAGTTTAAAGCAGGGTTAGGTTATAAAAAAAAATATCCCAAGCTTTGAACATATTACGGAGCACTGTTCAATCCATCATTCGAAAATGGAAAGAGTATGACACAACTGCAAACCTACCAAGACATGGCCATCCACCTAAACTGACAGGGCGGGCAAGAAGAGCATTAATCAGAGAAACAGCCAAGAGGACCATGGTAACACTGGAGGAGCTGCAGAGATCCACAGCTCAGGTGGGAGAATCTGTCCACAGGACAGCGATTAGTTGTGCACACCACAAATCTGGCCTTTATGGAAGAGTGGCAAGAAGAAAGCCATTGTTGAAAGAAAGCCATAAGAAGTCCTGTTTGCAGTTTGCGAGAAGCCATGTGGGGGACACAGCAAACACGTGGAAGAAGGTGCTCTGGTCAGATAAGACCAAAATTTAACGCTATGTGTGGCGGAAAATGAACACTGCACATCACCCTGAACACACCATGCTTTTATTCAGCAGGGACAGAGTTGTTGGGAAGATGGATGGAGCCAAATACAGGACAATCTTAGAAGATAACCTTTTTAGAGTCTGCAAAAGACTTGAGACTGGGGCGGAGGTTCACCTTCCAGTAGGACAACAACCCTAAACATACAACCAGAGCTACAATGGAATAGTTTAGATAAGGGATCTCCAAACTACAACCCTCCAGCTGTTGTGTAACTACACATCCCATGAGGCATTGTAAAATTCTGACATTCACAGGCATAGTAGGCATGATGGGAATAGTAGTTCCTGAACAACTGGAGGGCCATAGTTTGGTTTAGATCAAAGCATATGCATGCGTTAGAATGGCCCAGTCAAAGTCCAGACCGAAATCTAATTGAGAATCTGTGGCAAGACTTGACAATTGTTCACGAGGTGGAGTCGCTGGCAACAGACATGTCCAGCTGAAGCGCCACATCTCTCGGGACTCCTCGGCTAATAAAGACACCCGCAAGGCATGGTAAACTGAAAATAATCTTACCATAAGCCTCCTCAGTGACCCTGGGATAAATAAAATGGTCTTTGGTGCCTCCCGAGGTAAAAATAAACGAAAGAGTGACAAGGATACACAGTCAAGAGGCCCCTGTAAAATGGCACATCCTCCTTCCTCACACACAGGCACATCTCATGCTGCTAAGCAACTGCAGTTACCTAAGGATGCCTATAATGACTCTGACTGAATACAGCGCCGCCTCACAAGAAAAACAAACAGATTCCCTACATCCAAATATTTTGACACAAATAGAAAAAATGTTACAGAAAGCCTTAAAGCAGATTTCAGACTATATAACTGAAAGTCTCACAAGAAATCCGTGAGTTAGGCCAGCGCACTTCTGACCTAGAAATGAGAGTGGATGACATGGAAACTAATGTACTGTCCCATAATGAATTAGAGCCTCTTAAAGGAAGAAAACTTTATTCTGCAAACACGCTTAGGAGTTTGAAAATAGAGCAGGTCGATCAAATCTTCGTATACGAGGAATACCTGAGACTATTGTTGACCTTCATTCTACTATGACCACACTTTTCCAAGAACTACTACCGTCAATCCCAGTCGATCGTTTGGAGATGGATAGGATTCACAGAGCTCTAACACCATGCAAACCAGAAGGTCCCCCTCATGATATTATTGCGAAATTCAACTTCTATCGCAAAGAACAACTCATCTTCTGCAGCTAGAAGAAAAGATTCCCTCATCTTTCAAGATCATCCTTATCAGCTTTTTGCTGACCTTTCTCCAATTACTGTGACTAAACAATGTGCACTGAAACCCTTACTTCATAATCTACAGCACCTCCAGATCCCTTATCAATGGGGATTAACATTTTCTATCCCTATGAATGTGAAATTCGAGTTGTTACTGTATTAATAACTATATTTCAATAATTCATATTGATGAGAAAAGTTCCAAGAAAAATCCGTTAAGTTCTCGTGTAAAACCTCCAAAATTGATTTAATGATCAATTAGCAAAATGTTACAAAAACAATTTCAAAATGTAGAATACAAAAATAGATTATTCTTAAAATGAAGTTTAAATCAGATATGTCTGTGTGCATGTCTTGAGATGTGTGTCTGTGTGTGTGTCTTCATGGAGAGCTGCAGTGCATGTGTAAGTACCGTATATACTCGAGTATAAGTCGTTCCGAGTATAAGTCGAGGCCCTAATTTACTACAAAAAAAATGGGAAAAACTTATTGACCCGAGTATAAGACGAGGGTGAGAAATGCACAGCATTTTCATTTGCATTTCTCACTGTGCCCATTTGCAGCCATAGGTCCCCTGAACTTCAAACTCAGTAGTTAAGGGTTCCTAGATGCCCCCTAGCTGCAGCCAAAATTTGGGGTCTCTGAACCCAAAGGGTCCTGAAATGACATTGCTGCAGATGGACACAGTTGACCGAATTTGGGGCCCCGTATCTCGGGGCCACTTAGTGCTAGGAACCCCAAATTTGGTGTGAAAACCCAGTCGAACTAGCACCATAAAATTTCCAACGCTGGGGTTTCTAGCACCAAGTGGCCCCGAGATACAGGGCCCCAAATATCAGTTCAGAAAATGTCAAGCACTTTTCTGCAGCAGAGAATGACATTTTCCGAACCAGTTTTGGGGCCCCGTATCTCAGGGCCACTTGGTGCTAGGAACCCCAGCTTTGGATATGTTATGGAACCAGTTCCACTGGGTTTGCACACCACATTTGGGGTTCCTAGCACCAAGTGGCCCTGAGATATGGGGCCCCAAAGTCGATTCAGAAAATGTCAAGCACTTTTCTTCAGCAGAGAATGACATTTTCCAAACCGATTTTGGGGCCCCGTATCTCGGGGCCACTTAAAGCTAGGAACTTCATCTTTGGATATGTTGTGGTACCAGTTCCACTGGGTTCGCACACCAAATTTGGGGTTCCTAGCACTAAGTGGCCCTGAGATATGGGGCCCCAAAGTCGATTCAGAAAATGTCAAGCACTTTTCTTCAGCAGAGAATGACATTTTCCAAACCGATTTTGGGGCCCCGTATCTCGGGGCCACTTAAAGCTAGGAACTTCATCTTTGGATATGTTGTGGTACCAGTTCCACTGGGTTCGCACACCAAATTTGGGGTTCCTAGCACTAAGTGGCCCTGAGATACGGGGCCCCAAAGTCGGTTCGGAAAATGAAATTTTTTGCTGCAGAAAAGTGCTTGACTCAAGTATAAGTCGAGGGGGGCACTTTCAGCACAAAAAAATGTGCTGAAAAATTCGACTTATACTCGAGTATATACGGTAAGTCTTCCCCCACAGCCTGTCTGTCCTCCTTCAATTAACCCACACCTTTTTCCAAAGAGCCTGGCCAAAAAAGCTTCATTATACTTATAGTACCACAGAAAAGACCGGGAAATTCAGTCCCTCCAACATCCCTAAGGGTGGGGCTATGAACTACATGAGAATAGTTATCATTTAACTTACAATATATACATTTCCTTTAAACATATAAAATGCTACATATTAGTATACATATATTTAAAATGCAGTGTTCTTATAAATATCCTAATCAAGAAATATAGTAATGTAAAGAAACAGCTTATATTCTTAACATACTGAAACTTTGTGTCTTTGGAAAAGATTGTAACTTTATCTCCTACGATGGGGGAGGTGAATGGTCGACACTAAATTGTATCCATATGTAAGATGAATCTCTCCCAAGAAATGCATACGAAGCCTATACCAGCATAAACTTTCATGAGTATAAAAACCTATATAACTTCACCTTTTCCCAACATAGAAGATATATATATATATATATTTATATATACAATTTAATTATCACAAGAACTCAACCATTCATAAATTCTGATATTCTAACATTTCCCTCTCAAAATGATTGATTTAAACAATCTTATTTTAAATCTAAATAAATCTGAATCTAACTCTAAATCCATTTATACCTCAAACGCATCACATCCATATTCATTCATCCTCAAAGATCTTAAGATAATTGACTTAAATATATATTTTCAAATTTGATTCTATATAAGGAAAAGTGAATTCATAACCCTTCATCTTCATATACCATAAAAAATATTTTCACCCTTATTATTTTCTTTTACCAAATAAATCAATCCCCTTAATTTCATGATTCATAAATGTAATATTGTTGTACAATACTTTGAAATATAGATATCACTTCAGAAATTTGTTTCATATTTTCCCTCCAAATTGTGTTAAACATAAATCTATAATCCATAAAACCTTTCTAAACCTTCAAAATTAAACATAAAATATGTTCTTAACTTCAATTCGTTCATATAAGTGAGATGATTTCAAAACTAAATACATATTACAATGTAAAGTTAATCCTATCTTGTTTATGTACCTTTAAGAAAAATGTACTCTGTCTTAATTAACAACAGATGTTCCCTCTAACTAGAATGACTCTATTGTAGGGATGTTTAACCCTTTCAACTCTGAAAATACACTATGAGTGTAAAAAATGATGTGTAAAAAATATCTCATCTTGATATGATAAACATGTCCTGTCACATAAAAACTGCAATATATCTGATGGATAAATTATTTCATCAGTAGTCAAAAAAAAAATCAAAAGTCCATTGTTTTTAGAATGTCCTCTCTTATCAGAGGTTCTCGAGAATTTTTTCTTCTTCTTCTTCCTGCACTCTGTAGAGTTGGAAAAACTTTATTGAACATTAAAATGACAACAATAATTATAACAAATGAATCTCTTCTGTCAATTCTTCTCCCAGAACTGATATTCTTAAACTTCAAGATTTTGTTCCCATCTGGAAGGTCTAGAAATATTACATTTTTCTTTTGGTGACTTACAAGTCATATCATAAAAAAGAATGCAGTATCATTATTGAGAATTTAAATACATGCAAAATATACCTTCATTTACTTATTCATTTTACATACAAAAATTCTAATATTTTATTATGACATACAAACCATGTTTTAATAATAACATTTCTAATTACCTTACTTTGCTCTATTTTTCTTAAAATGACCTATACTCTAATTTATTATTCTGTGTATTTAAACGACAGGACGCAATTTCTCTTTTTTTAGTCATAATATAAAATCTTGTTTTCATAAACCAAATAAAAGATTTTAAATTACCCCAGAAGATAAAAGCAAATTGTATCCATTCACTTCTCCTCTATAATATTTCAGAGTAATGCGTGCTGTACTGTACTTCTAACATTTTCTGTAGAATTTTTGCTGAATAGTATAACCATTCTTTGGGTAACACCTAGAAAGACCTGTTGAACAATTCTTAATATTATTGACAAATCCTGTCTCAAAGCATCTCTCAGCACTTGTTCTAACAATCCCATTTATAAGCTTTCTGAATAAATTTAACTGAGAATGTTCTGTTATCACATCTACCTCTACGGGTTTAGATTTTAAAGTTTTAAAAAATGGGCAATATTTGTCATATAATTCTCCTGAATGAATTCTCTTAAAAAGAATTTTTAATGACAGATCAGGTGTCTGTAATATGATCATACTAGATCTCACAATCTTTTCTGTTACTTTGACTGCAAAATAAACACTTAACAATTGCTTCATATTTGTGTCAAAAGTATTTTCCATATTTGTCAAACCTCTGGAGAAAAAACCTATTATTTTCGGTTCACCATCTTTTACCTGAAATAAAATTACTGAGATGGAATTCTCAGATACCTTAGTAGACAATAAAACAGGCATAGATATTCCAATTTTGATTGTATGCAATGAAACAGCATTCTGCAAATCTTTTTTCAGCATTTCAAAAACATCTGTATGGGTTTGAGACCATTGATCAAACACAACATCTTTTTGTTTCAGGAAATCAAATAATGGTTTGACTTTATCATCATATTCCTGTAAAAACTCTTTGCAAGAATTTACCTCACTCAAAAATTGATATAATGCCTTGTAAGATGTTGGAACTGGAATAACAGAAATGTTTCTAACTTTTTCCTGTGATAACTTTCTCTGTCCATGACTAATTTGCATATGAAGAAAATTAACTTTGTTTTTCATTAACTGAACTGACTCTGTGTTCAATTTCAATCCTGCTGTTTGTAACAGAGTAAATAACTCTGTCAACAGAGTGACATGTTCCTCTGTGTTTTGGGTAGACAGAAAAATTTTGTCCACATGTTGTAAAATACATTTTGGTCTAGAAAATTTTGATAAAACTTTCTCCAAGCACTCGTGCACTATTCCATCACTGATTTCCATTTCTGGAATTATTCTAGTGAAGGCATAAGTTTCTTTGAAAAATGACTATTGGAAATTTCCAGTACTGAAAATACTTTGGCCTTGGCATTTATTTGTGACATTAAATTTAAATTAGGAACAATAGGTTTGTTATTTGTAATGCATTTATTCAATGATCTTAAATCAACTGATAAAAAATACGAATCATCAGCATTCTTGATAGGCCATATACAATTATTTACCACTAATTGTGCCTTTTTTAATATTCCTTGTTGTAAAAATGATTGTACAATGTCAGAAACTGGACCTATTGATTCTTGTGGCAACTTATTTTGAATTTGGGGTTCAGGGTCTCGTCCCTCAATTTCTATCTCAATATCTTTAAACAAACCTGTATCCATTTTGTTCTGACTCCAAAGACCTTTATGTGCTCTTACCGATTGTTTCAATTCGAGATTGGTTCCTGTGTGTGGCCAATTAAAATCTGAAGAAATGTCAGCGACTGCTGTACAAATACTTCCAACATTATTGTACATGGAAGAATCTATTAACCTAGATTTGGGCCTAGATGAATCTTTCCATATAGTAGAATTACTTAAATCAATAATCCAATCTAATTTACTAATCACATCCATGCCTAAAATATTCTCTGTATTTTGGCAACACCATATGTCTATTTTAGTTTTTAAAACTCCTGGAATCTCAAAATTCACACCAGAAACTTTATCTGCAACTGTATTTCCTTTTCCATTGAAACCAATTAAATTACATTTTGGAGAATCAATATTCGCATGTAATTTGTTTTTAGTTAAACTGAGTTCAGATCCTAAATCTATTAACCATTTAGTATTCTTGCCATTTAATAAACCATGTACCCATGGCCTTCCACTTTCATCTAATAAAAGTGAAGTCACATATTTTAATGTTGGAGATGACTCAGAACCCTTTTCCCTAAATCATGATGGTGATGGAAGTAATCCATCCCTCTCATTTTCATCATTGTTTTTCATATTGATTGAACTGTCATTAACAGTCAATGTACTGATCTGTTTGACTTCTGAAGCATACGGCAAATCAGTCAAACTATTGTTTGAAGAAGAAAGAATATATTGCTCAGAAATATGTTCTGTATTTTCTACTTTCAAAGTTTTTCTTTGTGTAGTATGTAGGGAAGTATTTCCTGTCTGCTCTGAAACTTTAGTTCTGCCTGTGACGTGTATCTCACCATCTCTGGGTGTGGCCTTACACGTGGCACTCTGAACGCCATTTTGCTTTGCTTTATCTAAACGGCGTCTGCATTCAGCAGCTTTATTCAGTATTTTTGTTTTAAGCAAAACTTCATGTTCCTGGCCTATAGACCGCATATCTTGTACAAAAGGCTTCTGCATAGAATCTGCAGTAACATTCATAGAGTCTACATTAACATTAATCTCTAAACTCTTGCTTGACTCTGCTTTAAACTTTACATTATTCTGTAACTCAGACAACTGAATATCCTTTATTTGAATTGCACTCTGCAAATCATCTATCCTTTCAGTCAAAATCTGATAATTAGTACATAAACTATTGTCCTTTGTTTCCTCTTTTGTACCAACTACATTGCTTCCAAAAACTCCTGATACCATTGTATCATAAACTTTAATTAACTTAATCAAATTCCTAACCTGTTTGCTGAATTTCTTAAATGCAAATTTTGACTTTTGTATTTTCATATTAGCCTGTAAGCATTTATTGACCATGTAACACCATAATTCATCATCTTTAACAAACTTTGACAGATTTTTAAACTCTAATTCACTCTCACTGGATAATTCATTTATTAAATCCATAACTTACCAATGTAAGACGGCTTCCTTCATGTAACACGCGTTCCCTCTCTTGGCGGGAAATTACGTCATCAAGAAACAGATTTTTCTTGCACGTGCGCAAACGTCTCACCAATTCTGATGTTTCTTTTCCTTCCAAGTTCAAGTCAATGATGCAGAAAATTAGCTTTTTCGATTTCTCCTGAAAGCTTGTCTGAATAATCACTGTTTTTGCTGATATTCCCTCTCGACAAGCGGAAGGAGAAATTATTGAAAAAGATTCGATATTCGGACAAAAAGAATCTAGCAAAGGCTCGCCACTGTAAAATTCGAGTTGTTACTGTATTAATAACTATATTTCAATAATTCATAATGATGAGAAAAGTTCCAAGAAAAATCCGTTAAGTTCTCGTGTAAAACCTCCAAAATTGATTTAATGATCAATTAGCAAAATGTTACAAAAACAATGTCAAAATGTAGAATACAAAATAGATTACTCTTAAAATGAAGTTTAAATCAGATATGTCTGTGTGTATGTCTTGAGATGTGTGTGTGTGCGTGTCTTCATGGAGAGCTGCAGTGCATGTGTAAGTAAGTCTTCCCCCACAGCCTGTCTGTCCTCCTTCAATTAACCCCCACCTTTTTCCAAAGAGCCTGGCCCAAAAAGTTTCATTATACTTATAGTACCACAGAAAAGACCGGGAAATTCAGTCCCTCCAACATTCCTAAGGGTGGGGCTATGAACTATATGAGAATAGCTATCATTTAACTTACAATATATACATTTCCTTTAAACATATAAAATCCTACATATTAGTATACATATATTTAAAATGCAGTGTTCTTATTAATATCCGAATCAAGAAATATAGTAATGTAAAGCAACAGCTTATATTCTTAACATACTGAAACTTTGTGTCTTTGGAAAAGATTGTAACTTTATCTCCTACGATGGGGGAGGTGAATGGTCGACACTAAATTGTATCCATATGTGAGATGAATCTCTCCCAAGAAATGCATACAAAGCCTATACCAGCATAAACTTTCATGAGTATAAAAACCTATATAACTTCACCTTTTCCCAACATAGAAGAGATATATATATATATTTATATACTGTATATATTTATATATGCAATTCAATTATCACAAGAACTCAACCATTCATAAATTCTGATATTCTAACAATGAAACATTCCTGTAGATCCTCAGATGAACTACAAAACACTCTACAAGAACTAAATCTCATCGAAAGATCTTCAACAAGCCCTCATCGACGCACAACATCAAGCTCCCCTCAAGAATCCTCCAAATCTGAAAAAGATAGAGGCCGACAAAATTCCTCTAAGAGAAGTCAATTTAATTCTCCTGATATAGATCCTGTAGACACAATGGACTGAATGAATTTTACTCCTCATCTTGAAGCATATGCAATCTTAAGGCTTTGCCTTTCTTCGGTCACTAAGTAATTTAAGACCTTCGGTATAATCTGACAAAACGTATTTAACCACTTGCCGCCTGCCCTATTATCAAATGACGGCAGCAAAGTGGTTTGATATTCCTGACCGGACGTCATATGATGTGATCAGCAATATCGAGCCGCTGCGCGCCCCCGGGGGCGCGCATCGCGGCGATCGTTGTTGCGGGGTGTCAGTCTGACACCCTGCAACACCGATCTAGGTAAAGAGTCTCTGACGGAGACTCTTTACCACGTGATCAGCCGTGTCCAATCATGGCTGATCACGATGTAAATAGAAAGAGCCAGTTATCGGCTTTTCCTCACTCGCGTCTGACAGACGCGAGTAGAGGAGAGCCGATCGGCTGCTCTCCTGACAGGGGGGGGGTCTGTGCTGATTGTTTATCAGCACAGTCCCCCTCGTATCCCGCCCAGGACCACCAGGGAAGCCGCCCAGGACCACCAGGGAAGCCATCCACACTGGACCAACCAGGTATGCCCCTAGACCCCCAGGGAAAGGCCACAATGTGCCCAGGCAGCTGCCAATCTGTTCCCAGGCAGCTGCCAATCAGTGCCCACTCCAATGCCTACCAATGCCAGTGCCACCCAGGGATGCCCATCAGTGCCACGTATCAGTGCCCAGCAGTGCCACGTATCAGTGCCGCCTTTCAGTGCCCATCAGTGCCGCCTATCAATGCCACCCATCAATGCCGCCTACCAGTGCCCATCAGTGCCGCATATCAGTGCCCATCGTCAGTGCCCGCTCATTGGTGCCACCTCATCGGTGCCGCCGTATCAGTGCCTGTCAGTGCCCATCAGTGAAAGAGAAAACTTATTTACAAATTTTTTTAACAGAAACAAAAGCAAAACTTTTATTTTTTTCAAAATTTTTTTATTTTATTATTATTTTTTTCTTTTTTTTATTTGTTTAGCAAAAAATAAAAACCGCAGAGGTGATCAAATACCACCAAAAGAAAGCTCTATTTGTGGGAACAAAATGATAAAAATTTAGTTTGGGTACAGTGTTGGATGACTGCGCAATTGTCTGTCAAACTGCGACAGCGCTGAAAGCTGAAAATTGGTCTGGGCAGGAAGGTGTCTAAGTGCCCTGTATTGAAGTGGTTAAAATACTGTTCTATTAAGTTTTGAACTCCCCCTTTTAACCCCCACAACTTTTAACTCCCACAACCTCAGATAAACATATTTTATGTTTTATCTGTTTACCCCCTTTCTCCCTCCCCCCACCCCTTAAGCTAATGAGATACTTATTGTCTCAATTATAACCTTATTTACTTATAATAGAAGTACTTCTATTGTTTTATATTTAATGATTCTGTTTATCAATATCACCTATTTTCCTTCTTCATTAATGGCAATCCTATGATAAGTAATATTGCTATGCAAACTATACAGTTTATCACATTAATGTATTACCTTTACGTTTATATAGTCCTCTTACAGTATAGTTGTTAATAGCCAATTAACCTTTTATTTTTACCCTTGCTCATTTTTTTTTTCTCTCTCAACGGCCAAACTTGGGTGTCCAAGTATTTCTCTTTTTCTGTATATAGATCTAGGCCGTTGGGGTCTCGAGACATTGTCACTGCTCCCCCTATCTTTCTGTCCTAGGATAAACCTCCATTCTGACCCATTATTGGAGGACCTTCTCGGCTAAATACTAGGCCTCTGAGTTAGTGTTTTTTTTACGCCGCCTTTTTTTTTTACTTTTCTTATTCGCACAATTTACCTACCATTACTTGACTATATGACTCTTACTCTCTTTTTCTTCCTCTTTATTCTGTCTCTACTCCCCTCTTGGTTCTTGCCCCCCCCCCCGGGTAATTGTAGACTCACAATCTATGAATGCAGTATACTACAATATTTCCTTTAAGATTTACCGATGGCCCCCTTAAAATGTCCGTACGTTAAACGTACAAGGTCTAAATATCCCACAAATGCAAACTAAATTTTTTCGCTCCTTAGCTTCCTCAAAAGCACATGTTGTATGCCTCCAAGAAACCCATTTTGCAGATAAGGTGACCCCTAAATATTTTGGTTCAGCTTATCCCCAAGTTTTCAAAGCCTCTGCCAAAACGAAACGAGGGGTGCTAATAGCGTTTCATCGTACTACACCCTTTTCCCTTCTGACAGAGATCAAAGACCCAGAGGGTCGCCATCTTATACTCACAGGATATCTATTTGATTCTCTAATCACAGTGGTATCCTACTATGGTCTTAACAAAACTCCATCCTCATTCTTCTCCCATTTATTACAGGTAATTGATACTCATAAAAACAGGCACACTTTTAATCTGTGGAGATTCGAATCAAGTCCTCTATCCTTTTTTAGATAAATCTCATACTCCTATTGCATCTAGTTCTCAATCTCGTAAGTTCCAACAACTTCAACAACACTCTTTATTAGATTCTTGGCATGAAATCAATCCTGCTAGGCACCAATTTACTTTTTGTTCTCATCCCCATAAATCATTTTCCTGTATTGATCACATTTTGATCTCCGTAGGCATGACTCCTGAACTCCATTCTTCATCTATTATCCCTTTTACATGGACTGACCACTGTGCTATACTTTCACTTCTCAAATACCCAAAACACAAGATTCTACATGGCATTTTAAAATGACTCAATCCTAAATCATCCATCACACTCCTCCGATCTAGAAATAGCCATAAAAGATTACCTGGCCAATAATGAGACCCCCGATATATTCCCACTGACCCTATGGAAAGCCCATAAACCTGTTTTCTGTGGGGTTTGTATACGCCAAGCCTCATTTCGTAAAAGAGAAAAACAAAAGACAACTAAAACAAAAATTAGAAGCAGAATTTAAATACATGCCACACAATCTTTCAATCCAAGCCTACAAGCCTACTACCCCTGTGACTAAATTACAGCTTGATAAAAAAAAAAGTCAAGGCTTAAACGTGCTTTATCAGAATCTGTAGATAAAAATGTTATGCAAGTCTAAACATAAATTTTATCTTAAAACGAATAAACCAGACACTCTTTCAGCCCGAGCGCTAAAAAAAAACTAGCCCCTTTAAACCGATTTGACTGAAATGATCTAATGATACATTTACTAATAATCCAGTAAAGATCCTCCACACCTTTCAAAAACATCTTACCTCCTTATATAAAAAGGAAGGATCTTTTGATCAAACTTTAGCAGAATAATTTTTTTCACAAATCAAACTTCCTACTATTCCTTTAGCCCAACGGGATTGTCTTGAAAGCCCCATTACAGCTATCGAAATGAAAATGAGCAATTAACCCTCTTAAACCAAATAAACGTCCAGGCCCAGATAGCTTCTCTGCCCTATGCTATAAGAAATTCTCTCATATCCTTGCTCCAATGTTAACAGATGCATTTCATTCTCTCCTTAACCACTTCCCACCCGGCCACTGCACATAAACGGCCGGGTGGGCTATCTCTCCTTCTGGGTGGACATTCAGGAACGTCCCTCAGAAGGAGCGGGATCGCGCGCGCACGTGCCCGCGCAGCGGCGCGATCCCAATGCGCTTGTGTCTCCCGGACACAGCGCACCTCCGATCGGCAGAAGTGCTCTGCGATTGGCCCTCCTGATCACATGACGGCCGTGCCGAATCACAGCCGTCATGTGATGTAAACACAGAGCCGGTTGCTAGGCAATCAGCTCTGCTCTCCTCACACAGAAGTTGTCAGTGAGGAGAGGAGAGCGGATCGCTGCAGCCGGCTGGTGATCAGTGAGTATGAGCTGTTTTTTTACAGCTTTTTACTCACTGATCACCCGTCTAGTGTCCCCACACACATGTAAAAACACAAAACAAAGTAAACACACAATGTCCCCAAAACACATGTCCCCACATAGTAAAAACACATGTCCCCAAAACACATGTCCCAGTAAAATCACGTGTCCCAATCATAATCTGCACACATATGTCACCTGCGCACATCTGTACATGATCATTTGCGCACATGTCCGTGATCACACGAACCAATTAATATACACTTAACGGGATTTTTTTTACGAAAAACATTTAGCAGAATACGTTTTGGCTTAGATTTATGACAAAATTTGATTTTATTGGATTTGTTTTAAAATAGAAAAGAAAATATTGTTTTTTTCTCCAAATTTCCGCTCTTTTCTCCAAATTTCGCTTATATCGGAAAAAATTAAAAAAACGGAGTCGTGAATAAATACCACCAAAAGAAAGCTCTATTTGTGTGAACAAAATGAAAAAAAATGTAATTTGGGTACAGCGTAGCATGACCGCGCAATTGTCATTGAAAGTGTGAGAGCGCTGAAAGCTGAAAATTGGTCTGGGAAGGAAGGGGGCAAAAGTGCCCAGTATTGAGGTGGTTAACGATCAATCCTTTTGCCCCGAAACATTAACAGCTATAATTTCAATGATCCCCAAACCTCAGTCAGATAATACATCTTGTTCTAACTATAGACCCATATCATTACTCAACCTTAAATTACTAGCGAAAGTCTTAGCAACCCGCTTTAACAGTGTAATAGGTTCTTTAATAAATAAAGACCAGGTCGGCTTTATCCCACAGCGCCAAGCGGCAGATAATGTATGCAGGACTACTTTACTAATTCAAGCAGCTGAATCACGACAAATACCCACCTGTCTCTTATCTTTAGATATCAAAAAAGCATTGGATACAGTTTTGTGGCATTACCTACATTTTGTCCTGCAGCGTTGGGGATTTGGTCCTCATTTTCTTAGCTGGATCTCTTCATTATACAAAAATTCCAAAGCTTATGTTAAATATGCTGGATATAAATCGAACCTATTTGACATCTGTAGGGGTATGCGTCAGGGATGTCCACTTTCCCCACTCTTATTTCCCCTCCTTATTGAACCCCTTGCTCAATCAATCCGTACTGACCCCTCTATTAAAAGGTCTAGATTTAGCTGGTCACCTATTACCATGCAGCTCAATTAGCCCATATCCCTAAATATCACGCAAAACGTGAAATTCTGATTTGGGTTGTGCTGGAATCAAACAGATTGCGACCCACTTTCAATAACCAACCTCGTATGGTCCAATTCCTCCGACCGTAAAAAAACTCAATAATCCTATAACTAAACATACACTAGCTATGTGGGATACATCTAAATTAATAAAATGGACTACAATCTCCTCATATACCCGTTTTATCATTTCTTAAAAATCTCCTTTTTATCCTGCTTGGTCTTCCCCTAAATCTTTTAAAGCATGGACCTCCACTAATTTAACTTAACTCTGTGAACTAGCATCCTCTACGTCATTCAAAACTTTCCATAACTGATGCGAAAGACACAAACTTCCTAACGCAGAGCTCTTTCGATATCTTCAGATTAAAAAAAAAAATACCGTATTTATCGGCGTATAACACGCACTTTTTTCCCCTTAAAAATCAGGGGAAAAATCACGGGTGCGTGCTATACGCCCATCCCCCGCTGACTGTGAGCGGAGGAGCGATCGCCGCCGACATTCATGCATAGCCTAGTGTACTCAGCTAGCTCCGCTCACAGTCACGCCCAGTCCCGCCCTATGATGGACATAACACAGGGACTGGGCGTGACTGTGAGCGGAGCTAGCCAAGTACACTCGGCTATGTATGAATGTCGGCGGCTCTCGGCTCCGCCCACAGGGCTGCGAGAGAAGCCGAAAAGCAGCCGAGAGCCGCCGAGAGACACAGGGCCGGCTCTGTGTCTCTCGGCGGCGCCATATTCAAAAACGCCAGTGACACTACAAGGCTGCAAAATGAAACAACAAGGCTGCAAATGACACAACAAGGCTGCAAATGACACTGGACAAGGATGCAGATGGACACTGATAAGGCTGCATTGATGGGCATTTAAATGTAAGTTTTTCTTCCTTAAAAGGTTTTTTTCCTTAAAATTCCCTCCTAAACTTGGGGCACGTGTTATACACCGATAAATACGGTAGGTTATGCCCTATATACAAAGGAAGAATTTATATAGATAAATGAATGTGCTTTGAAAATATATGCAAAGGTGACCTAAACACTAAGGGACTTATTTCAACTCTTTACACTCATCTTATTACTAAACCCAACTCAGTCCCACCATCATATGTGGCTAAGTGGTAGAAGGATCTTGGGTTTTCATTGGAAGCAGTCGATTGGGATAAGATTTGGATCACAACTAAGTCATCCTCACAAAACATAGCTGCCTAAGAGACAAATTACAAAGTATTCACACAGTGTTATTTGATCCCGGACAGAATTGCGGAATATGCTCCAAATTATTCCCCATCTTGTTTTTGTGGCTGTGGTGATCTTGAATAACATCTTCATACTTGGTGGGATTGCCCGGTAGTAAAAAATTTCTGGAAAGATGCATTTCTTTCGATTTCAAAACTGTTTGAAATCCCTATCAATCCTGATCCTACAATGGCACTTTTAACTTAAAACCAGCCACTCTCCTACCGCCAATTCAAACTCCTATTACAGATCACTACAGCCTGTCCTTAATTATTGCTGAAACTAAAAATGGAGTCAATCAAGCAATGATCCATGCCAAAACAGAGGCTATAACTCAAGATAAAATATCCAAAATTTGAGAATATATGGAATCCCTGGGTGACTCACTTTTTGCCTTCCAATTTTGATGCTTCCCTACCAAGACCTTGGTAATCTCAATTTATACTCCCATTCTCTGTATTCATGGTATGTGTTTATTACCATGTACTACCCCGGGGACCCCTACTACCTCTCATTTCTTTCTTCCCTATTTTTCTCCTACCCAAGACTACTTTTTCTTTTATCTTCTTTCTCTCTTCCCCTTTCCCCCCCTATTCTCTCTCTCCTCTTTCAATTTACTCTTTATATAGTTCTGGTAGCAGAACTTTTATTTCCTTGGTTATCATTATACCAATTGTACATAGTTCCAATACATAGTACAAGATTTTATAATAAATTGTTTCTTTTTTTTTTTTTATTTTTATTTAACCGGTTCAATACAGGGCATTTTCACCCCCTTCCTTCCCAGACCAATTTTTAGTTTTCAGCGCTGTCGCACTTTAAACGACAATTGCACGGTCGTGACGCTGTACCCAAACAAAATTGACATCCTTTTTTCCCCACAAATAGAGCTTTCTTTTGGTGGTATTTGATCACCTCTGCGGTTTTTATTTTTTGCGCTATAAACAAAAGAAGAGCGACAATTTTGAAAAAAACACAATATTTTATACTTTTTGCTATAATAAAAGAAATATCCCCATTTTTTTCCCTCAGTTTAGACCGATATATATTCTTCACAATAAGCGTATATTGATTGGTTTGCGCAAAAGTTATAGCGTCTACAAAATACGGGATAGATTTATGGCATTTTTAAAAGTTTTATTTATTTATTTTTTTTTACTAGTAATGGCGGCGATCTGTGATTTTTTTTGTGACTGCGACATGATGGCGGACACATCGGACACTTTTGACACATTTTTGGGACCATTCACATTTATATAGCGATCAATGCTATAAAATTGCATTGGTTACTGTATAAATGTGACAGGCAGGGAAGGGGTTAACCACTAGGGGGATACGAGGGGTTAAATGTGTTTCCTAGGAGAGTGATTCTAACTGTAGGGAGAGGGGACTCACAAAGGGAGGAGACCGATCGGTGTTCCTTTGTGCTTGGTTCATGGGGGAGTAGCTGCTGACCAGGATGGCCGTCTAGGCAGATCGTGGACTGACAAGCTGCAAATGCTGGGCGTCTGACGTCAATACAATCAGTACATGCTTTGGATATGCCGCCGGCTTCCCTTGAGGAGTCCCCCCCTTACCCATCTAGCTGAACCGCAATAGAACAGAGGTGGCGGCGGGAGCGGCTGAGGCGGCACTCGTGAGTAAAAGGAGCAGAGGTCCGGGAGAGATCCGACGAGAGAAAAGCCAGCGGTGTGCCAGGAGTTCCTCCGAGGACCGGGTCAGGAGACAGCGGACGCGGGAAAGCGGGAGCCTCTGTGCGTTTCCGCAAGCGGACAACAGTGGTCCTTGCTTGAGAGCGTCCTCTCCGGCAGAGTCAGCGGGAGTGGAACGGCACAGAACAAACGGAGCCGAGATCTCCAAAAACGAAAGTCAGCAGATTAAAGGTCAGCCACCTTAATTTCTAAAGTACTAAAATACTAAATGACATAGCTCATAGACTGGAGCAGTAGATGGAATACGGGGCGGCATAAAATCCTGTTTCTTTCATCTCTCATGTCATCTTGGAAATAGTCTGATATCTTGAAATCCTTGAAAACAAGCTGAACGGCTTTTTGTACAAACTGATACATATCTCAGAATTAAGTAAAGGGAAATTGCTGATTTAAAGGGACCATAAAGCAATAAGTAACAGGCAGCAAGATTCCTTTAATGTCCTTTTGCTTCCCCTTTTCCCTGAATGCAAAAGTAATAAACACTAAAAGGGAAGGATTGATAATAAAGGAAGAGGAAGAAAAAGGGAAAAGAAAAGAAGGGGGGGGAGGAAAAGGGGAGAAAAGAGAAAGAAAAAAGGAGAAAGGAAAAAAAAAGGAAGGGAAACGAAGTAAGGAGAGAAGGAAGAAGTGGAAGGTGGGGAAGAGAAAGCAAGAAATTTGGCCCCTAAGAAGAGTAATAAGACACCACAACCTCAAAAGGGTAAAAAGGACAAAACAGAAGGTATTAGCAAAAGCAGTACAGGGGTACAACCAACACAACCGACATTTTTCAGCAGTTACAGTCACAGCTACAGTCCCCTCACATAACTCAGATACTACAAACATCACATGATCTGTTAAATATAGTTGAATCAACAGAAACATCTAGATCATCAGGGGAAGAGCAAATAATTCATCCCAGAAATAGCTCATTGATGGACACAACAGGGTCATTAAATGAACAAAAGGAGGAAGATAAAGATAAATGGGATATAAGAGCATACATATGTTCGCTCCCAACTAGGGAAAATATGGATTGATACGTGCATAGGCTGGAAAAATCTTACAAAGAAGAGATTCAGGAACTTAAAATATCTACAAAAAATACACAAGAAAGAATGGACAAAATAGACAAAAGAGTTTTAAAAACGGAACAAGAAGTGTTAAAGATAAAGTAAAAAATGCAGAAGCAAGGAATGCAATTGAAGCAAGTAATAAATAACTTAGATGAGCAGGAGAACAGAAATAGAAGATCCAACATAAGAATTAGAGGTTTAACGGAGACGGTGGGCCCAAAAGAACTTATAACAACAATACAAAAAATATTCCAGGAAATTACCCAGGACATTGACATAAAAGATTTAATTATTGACCGGGCACACAGGGTAGCAGGAATAAGGAAACCAGATATAATTAAACCTCGGGACGTTATTTGCAAAATGCATTATGCTCACATTAAGGATAAAGTCATGCTTGCAGCCCGTCAAAATAAAAATATTCAATATGAAGGAGAACCGCTTCTGCTTTTTCAAGATATATCAAAATATACATTGGATCGCAGAAGAGCGCTACGACCCCTTGTGGAGCACTTAGGCCCCTTTCACACTTATACGACTTGTCCCACGATTTTGTACTGCAAAATCGTATGACAAGTCATTCTCCATGATTTTCAATGACTACCATTCATATTGGCACGACTTTAAGTCGTGCCGACTTGAAAGTAGTCCCTGCACTACTTTGGTCCAACTTCTATGCGAGTTGTACTCCATAGACCTCAATGTTAAACCCTGAAGTAACAAACTGTCTACCTTGATGAGGCCAACATCTCAGGGTGGTATGGCCTTCCCAGACTGTCATAAATATTTCCTAGCCTCACAGTTAGTGACGGTAGTCTGGTGGTTAGTCCCTGATAAAACCAATGCGGCCTCAGCTTTGGAGGCCACAGTGGTGGGTTCCTGGGAGACCCTTCAGCTTTTAATACATAGAGGACCACGCGCCCCACACCCTCTAACCCCCTCCATGCACACTACCCTGCGAGCATGGCGAACGGGTCTTATTATTGGAAAACATAATCTCTCTGAACCCTCACCCAACGCCCCGTTATGGTCAAACCCCAATTTACCACATTTTCTGAAGCTCCCAGACCCCCAAATATGGACTAAATATGGCATCAAATTAATATCACAAGTTATATCCCAGACTTCATTACTTTCCTTTGACCAGTTATCCTCAATGTACAACCTACCGAAACACTATCAGTTCCGCTATTTCCAACTGGCACATGCATTTGCTGCCCAATTTCCTCACTCCTCTTGTATCCTGACTCAATCCGAGCTGGAGAGGACGCTCCGATACGGCTGCGCGGAGAAACCTACTTCGCGTTTATACGCGCATCTGATCTTTGTGTCCTTACCATCTATGGATGGACTCTGGTCCCGTTGGCAACGCGATATCCCTGCGTTGGATAACGACGACTGGGATGACGTCTGGGATTTCCCCTTCAGGTCACTCGTCTCCATAAGAGACAGAGTGGTACAATTTAAAATTGTCCATAGGGCCTACTTTACCCCACATAGACTACACCTGATGAACCCTCAGCATTCTCCGGAATGCTGGAGATGTGGCATATCCCCCGGGGACTTCGCACACATCTTCTGGCACTGTCCAAGATTACAACAATACTGGAAAGAGGTACTCGATCTAACTAATAAAGTGGCCTCAACCAATCTTTCCCCGCTGATGGAGATTTGCATACTGGGCTTATTAGATAATCTTGTTCCTACCATAGCCAAACGCACTCTGATCAGTCTACTACTCTTCTATGCTAGGAAAAATATCGCAATGCAGTGGAAAAAATCTAACCCTCCATCAATTGCGCAGTGGAAACATCTAGTTAATGGGAACCTTCCGCTATATAAGGACACCTATGCTAACAGAGGTTGTCCTTTGAAATTTGACAAAGTCTGGCGTAAGTGGATGGAAAAAATGAATATCTCATAATAAACATAGATCTATAATAATTTTCAGGGCAAAATTCTGATTAGAATTGTGTGTTTTTAAACCCAACTCTCTGCAATTCCAGGCTAATGTACTGTACGGTATTTAACTGACTATTTCCTTCTGTGGAGGACCATATATTTACTGCTATTTACCTGTATTTACTTATATTACTGCTATATACCCTGGCAACTCACGCTGTCGGACGTTTTGCTTAACCTGGTGTGGTGTTGATGTACTGTAGCAACCAAGTGTTACTGTTTGTTTGTCTCAAAAAATCTTAATAAAAATATATTTAAAAAAAAAAAAAACCCTGAAGTAGCATGCAAGTCGTGCCTGAATAATATAGACACGACTTCAGCACGACTTTGTAAGCACAAGCCTGGCCTCGCTATTCGGGAAAGGAAAACTTTTCTTTCCTTTCCCGATGAGTGACAGGCAGTGCTGACAGCTGTCTGGTATGAATCCAGAGGGGGAACTCCGTGCCAAGTTTTAAATAAAAAAACCGGCGTGGGTTCCCCCCCCAGGGGCATACCAGGCCCTTAGGACTGGTATGGATCTAAGGGGAACCCCCTACGCTGAAAAATCGGCGTGGGGTCCCCCCCAAAATCCATACCAGACCCTTATCCGAGCACGCAGCCCGGCCGGTCAGGAATGGGGGTGGGGACGAGCGAGCGCCCCCCCCCCTCCTGGACCGTACCAGGCCGCATGCCCTCAACATGGGGGGTGGGTGCTTTGGGGCATGGGGGGGCGCAGTGCGGCCCCCCCACCCCAAAGCACCTTGTCCCCATGTTGATGAGGACAAGGGCCTCTTCCCGACAACCCTGGCCGTTGGTTGTCGGGGTCTGCGGGCGGGGGGCTTATCGGAATCTGGGAGCCCCTTTAATAAGGGGGCCCCCAGATCCCGGCCCCCCACCCTATGTGAATAAGTATGGGGTACATGGTACCCCTACCCATTCACCTAGGGAAAAAAGCGTCAATAAAAAACACAGTACACAGGTTTTTAAAATAATTTATTAGGCAGCTCCGGGGTCTTCTTCCGACTTCGGGGGTCCTCTTCCGACTTCGGGGGTCTCTCCGCCGTCTCCTCCCGGTGTCCGCATCTTCTGCCGGCTCCTCCGCTATCTTCTGCAGCTCAATTGCTAGCGGTGGTCCGGACTTCTGCCTTCTTTTCTTCCAGAGATGTTGACACAACGCTCTCTCCAGCTGGAATGGTCTCTGAACGCTCCGCAGCGGACTTATATAGGCGGTGACCCCGCCCCTTATGCCGTCACAGTCCCTGGGCATGCTGGGACTGTGACGTTTTAGGAGGCGTGGTCACCGGGTGATGACCACGCTCCCTTATGACGGCACAGTCCCAGCATGCCCCGGGACAGTGACCTCATAAGGGGGCGGGGTCACCGCCTATATAAGTCCGCTGCGGAGCGTTCAGAGACCATTCCAGCTGGAGAGAGCGTCGTGTCAACATCTCTGGAAGAAAAGAAGAAGCCAGAAGTCCGGACCACCGCTAGCAATTGAGCTGCAGAAGAAAGCGGAGGAGCCGGCAGAAGATGCGGACACCGGGAGGAGACGGCGGAGAGACCCCCGAAGTCGGAAGAGGACCCCCGAAGTCGGAAGAAGATCCCGGAGCTGCCTAATAAATTATTTTAAATACCTGTGTACTGTGTTTTTTATTGACGCTTTTTTCCCCTAGGTGAATGGGTAGGGGTACCATGTACCCCATACTCATTCACATAGGGTGGGGGGCCGGGATCTGGGGGCTCCCTTATTAAAGGGGGCTCCCGGATTCCGATAAGCCCCCCGCCCGCAGACCCCGACAACCAACGGCCAGGGTTGTCGGGAAGAGGCCCTTGTCCTCATCAACATGGGGACAAGGTGCTTTGGGGTGGGGGGGCCGGCAGGGTGCCCATGCCCTAAAGCACCCACCCCCCATGTTGAGGGCATGCGGCCTGGTACGGTCCAGGAGGGGGGGGCGCTCGCTCGTCCCCACCCCCATTCCTGACCGGCCGGGCTGCATGCTCGCATAAGGGTCTGGTATGGATTTTGGGGGGGGACCCCACGCCGATTTTTCGGCGTAGGGGGTTCCCCTTACAATTCATACCAGACCTAAGGGCCTGGTATGCCCCTGGGGGGGAACCCACGCCAGTTTTTTTTATTTAAAACTTGGCGTGGAGTTCCCCCTTATGATTTATACCAACTACTGTGTTTTCATTTGTTAATGCCAAAAACGTGGCAAAGTAGTACTGCTCCCAAATCGCGGTAAAATCGCGGCAAATCGCTGCAAAATCGGGGCCGCGAAATCGCGGTAAAATCACGCGACTTTGAAGTCGTATAAGTGTGAAAGGGGCCTTAATAAAAAATAACATTCATTATAGATGGAAATTCCCATTTCAGCTGCAAATTCAAAAGGAAGGACATACCATTTCATTCAGAGATCTGGAGGACTTACCGGAATTTTTAGCGGTTCTGAAAATTTCAGAGCTAGCATTACCAGACTGGCCCATAAAATATATGCAAACATTTAAGAAACTATAAAAGGGCCCTAGTTGGGGAGAGAGAGAAGGGGGAGGAGACAGGAGGAGGGGGGAACGGGGTACGATAACTGGGTAATCTGGAATTTAAATGTTGGGTTTTTTTTTTTTTTTTTTTTTTTTGTGTATTAAGATATGGAAAAGGGAAAGGAAAAAAGGATAGAGAATATTAGAATTCTTTTTTTTTTTTTTTTTCTATTCACAACACAGTGGAGACAATTTTTATGTTTGTGCTATGGGTAATTTGTTTGCACTAGGAGATATGAAATGAGCTTAGAGGAGATAAGGATATGTATAAGTTTTATGCACCATGTGATATGAAAGGGAAAATATGAATTCAGAGGGAATATAAGAGCACAGGGTGGGGTTCCCTTTTTTTATTTTTCTACCTTTTTTTTTTTTTAACACAGAGGAGATAATATATTGTACATGTTGTTTGCACCAAATATATAAATGGAACACAATTTTTTTTTTTCTCTTTTTTTTTTTCTTTTAACACGGAGGATTAATATCGTATTTTGGAAGTACTATAGGGATCCCCCCTTACACTCCTCCCCAAGGAAAGAGAGAAAGAAGGGAAAGAGAGAGTTAAAGAAAATAGAGACGAAAGAGGTCCAAAAGGATAAAAAGAGAAAAGAGATAGTAAAATGCAGCAGGAGGTTAGCGATCGAGAGGCGACCTTTGGTCAGCAGACTCTAAACCCCCCATAATAGGGAACTTACTTGAGATAGTAAGAAAGACTTATTTTTTTTAGTCAAATAGATATAAGGTATAGTATATAGGGTATATAGTGTGTGTGTGGGGAGTGTGAGAGCGGGTTTTTTGTACTTCCTTTTTTCTTCTCTTTCTTCCCTTTTTTTTTTTTTTTTTTCCTTTTCTTTTTTTGCTGTTCCTACTGGTTCCAAAATATGAAAATATGCTCTTATAATATCAGAGGTCTTAACTCAGCAAGAAAAAGGTCACAGGTTCTGTATTCTCTTCATAAGCAAAAAGTGGGGGTAATTTTTTTCCAGGAGACGCATTTCCGTACGGACCACGTCCCCAATTTACAAAACAGATTTTACACTACATGGTATCATGACTCCTTTATGTACTCAAAATCATAAGGCGTCTCTATAGCAATACATAAAACAATACCACACCAGGTGCTTTAGGAATGGCGTAATAAGGATGGAAGAGCAATACTGCTTAAACTTATGATATGGGACAAAAAAATATACGTTTATTAATATATATTTACCTAATCAAGGCCAACATAAAGTAGGAACACAAATGTTGAATGAGCTTATGGAAAAAGCTGAGGGGATAACAATAATAGGAGGAGATTTTAATTTTGTCCTTGATAAAGAGATGGATACTACAGCACCTTCATTAGTACAGATGGGTAGGGAGAAAAAAAACTTTTTAGAAACTATGGCAAAATATCAGCTGATTGATATATGGAGGGTTTTACATCCAACAGAAAAAGATTTCACATTCCACTCAAAAGTCCATGGGACATACCATAGACTGGATTACTTTCTGATAAACCAGATGGGGATAGCGGTAACCGTATCTACTGAGATAGGTAGTTCGTTATGGTCAGATCATGCGCCAGTATTTTTGGTGTTGGACTCACTTAAAAGGCAATAACAGTAAGGGGAATTGGAAGCTCAATGATAATCTGCTCCATGATGAGACATGTGTGATAGAAATAAGAAAGGCAATATCAGATTTCTTACATGACCACAGAGAGGATACTACATCTTTGCTGATTAAGTGGGAAACATTAAAATGTGTAATTCGAGGGCTTTTCATAAAACACTGGGCTAGATTGAAAAAATTAAAAGGTAATAGAATGACTCAATTATTAAAAGAAATACCCAAAATAGAAGCCCAACATAAACAAAATCCAACACGTGAAATATCAATAGAGTTAACGGAAATGAAAACAGAACTAAAAACATTGATAAATGAGCAAACTTTACGTATAAGAGATAGAAATCGCGCCTTATATTATCAACAGGGTAATAAACCAGGCAAACTTCTCGCAAGGGCCTTGCGCCATCTTGGCAATGCACTACCTATTGTTAAGATCAAGTCAGAAAAAGGAGATATGAGATATGATCCAAAAGGGGATACTGAAGGAGTTTCAGACTTTTTACACGAAATTATATAACAATCCCAACTGCGTCACAAATAGCGATTCGGAGGGAATCCAACAAAATATCAATCACTACGTAAGAGAAACAGCACTTCCTGTATTAGTCCCGACAGAAAGGGTACAATTAGATCAGGACTTTTTGGAAAGCGAAATACATAATGTAATTGATGCATTAGTACCAGGGAAAAGTCCAGGCCCGGATGGCTTTACCACAAGATTCTATAAAATATTTAAAGAAGAACTTATTCCCATTATGAAGCAGACATTTAATGCAATATCCACATCAGTGCCTTTTGTTCCACAAAGTATGCAGGCCTATATTTCACTTATACCTAAACCAGAGAAGGATCATACTTTATGTGGAAATTATAGACCTATCTCTCTAACAAATATCGACCTGAGACTGTATGCTAAAATAATTGCCAATAGACTCGCCCCTCTAATGCCAGTATATATACATTTAGATCAGGTGGGTTTTTTAGGAGGAAGAGAAGCAAGAGATAATACTCTAAAAACACTCACATTAGTGGAACACGCACAGAGAGGCTCCATCCCATCCTGCCTATTAGCGATTGATGCTGAGAAAGCATTCGACAGGGTGGGATGGAGCTTCCTTAGAGAGACCCTAGTGCAGTAGGGGTTGGGTCCTATATTTATAGATAAAATAATGGCCTTATATAAGAACCCAACAGCTAAGATACGGGCAAACGGTGACCTGAGGTAGTCCCTATAACAAATGGAACCCGACAGGGTTGCCCGCTATCTCCAATATTATATATACTGGTGATGGAGCACCTATTAATAGCGATTCGAAAAAAATAAAGACATACAAGGAATTAAAGTAGGAGATATGGAATATAAGATGTCAGTATATGCAGATGATATTCTGTTATACATTACAAACCCATTGATATAATTACCAAACTTGATATCCGAATTTAAACGATTTGGTGCACTTAGTAACTTCAAAGTAAATTATAGTAAATCTGAAGCTCTAAATATTAATCTACCAAGCACGATAGTGGAACTCCTTAAAAAAGATTTTTCTTTTAAATGGCAAGAGAATGCAATCAAATATCTAGGTACCTATATCCCTACTGATCTTGATAAATTATGGGAATATAACTATGTCCCAATGGTACAAAAAACCATGAGAACGTTACAACAATATGAAAAGGGAATGTTCTCCTGGTTTGGTAGAATAAGTATAGTAAAGATGGATATATTGCCCAAAATATTATATGTTCTTCAAGCAATACCCATTTGTCCTTCAACAAAAATACTAGAAAAATTGCATAGACTAATAGGAAAATTTATCTGGGGAGGCAAGACGCCCAGAATTAAAAGAACAGTGTTAAATAAAACTAAAGATGATGGGGGCCTTGCCCTTCCAGATATAGATATGCATCTCAAAGCAATATTGATAACTAGAATAGTGGACTGGTTCCATAATAGAGATAATAAACAGTGGGTAAAACTTGAGGAACAGATTACGGCCCTTAAATTAAAATCCCTACCTTGGATTAAAAGAGCGCAAAGACCGCCGGAGAGTGAGATGCCCTCTCTAGTGGTATCAACATTAAAGGCTTGGGATACTATGATAAAGAGAGGGAGCGGATCTACTTATAGAGGTCCCATGACCCCAGTAATCCAGAGTTCCCACTGACACTTGAATCTAAAACATTTCTTAAATGGAAAAGAAGTGGGGACACTAAAATAGTGGAAATGATGGAAGGGAATAAACTTCTTCCATTGGAAGCGTTGGGGGTAGAGCATAAAAATAAATGGATGCAGTACGGTCTGCTCCAGCGGTACATTGAATCTTTAACATAGGAATCCATAATAGATAGGCCACTGACAAACTGAGAAAAAATTTTCTTGCAAGAACATAGACCCACACATGTTTTATCCAAGATTTATAAATATTTAATTTCAGAAAATAAAGGACAAGAGCTACCATATGTTAAAAAATGGGAATTAGAGATTGGAATAGAATTTTCCAGGGAAACATGGGAAAAGGCAATTATAGCGACTCATAAACTCTCAATCTCGGCTAAACACCAAGAAAGAAACTATAAAATCTTAGCCAGATGGTATAGATGCCCAGTAGACTTACATAAAATGAATCCGGATAATACGGACATATGTTGGAGGTGTCATGTAACTCAGGGTACAATTTCACATATGTGGTACTATTGCTCAGAAATCCAACAATTCTGGCAAAAAGTATTCGAGATCTTTAGAGCATTGACCGGGATCGAGTTGTATCCAGAGATACAGATAGCAGTATTATCTACGATCCCAGGATCATTAAAAAACATAAAAAAGGGAATTTTGAAATATTTATTGACGGCGGCACGAACGGTTATAGCAAGAAAATGGAAAAATACTCTTGCGCCGTCTGTTGTTGAATGGGAGTGTGAGATGACGGAGATGCGTGTCCTGGAGGAAAGAATGATGATAAAAGAGGGGTCGAAGGAACAAATATTAAACATATGGGCTAAATGGGAGGAGTTCAGAGCCTCATCGAGACTTCTAAGGACAACATAGAAGCATCAAGGAACATAACAGGAAGGGACCTTTATTAATTTTTTTTTTTTTCCTCTTTGTCTCGTCTTGTTTGTCTTTAAGCATGAATAGGTATGAATGAGGGGATGGGTAGGTAGGTTTAAAGCATGTGTTTTACATCCTTGATTTAATAGTATAAATAATCAAAATGAAAAATAAATTTGAATACTGTTCTGATAAAGATTAATGGAAGAATTTTGTGATTTGGATGTGTATGTGTTTTACAATGTGTTGTTGAAAATGTTTTGATAAATAAAGATTACATTTTTCAAAAAATCTATAGCCTTAAATATATCTTTACCTCCTCATAATTTTACAAGCGCAAACATCCCTCCCTTTCTCATGGTCCACTTTAGGCCTTCTTTACCTAGGGATAATTCTCACTCCCAATCTTTCTGACATTTTCACTGCCAATTATCCTCCAATTTTGGGTCAAATATCTAATCTTCTGACACAATGATCATCTCTACCATTATCTTGGATAGGTAAAATTAACATAATAAAGATGGCTATACTGCCCAAAATGCTTTATCTTTTTCGAGTTTTACTTATACCTGTTCCAGCATACTTTCTCAGGATACTACAATGTAAGGCATTAACTTTAGTTTGGGGCTCCTTGAAACCCCATATGCCCAAACACACTCTTTACCTTCCAAAGCCCAAAGGGGGATTAGGGTTTCCTAATTTTACCACCTATTACCATGCAGCTCAATTAGCCCATATCCCTAAATATCACGCAAAACGTGAAATTCTGATTTGGGTTGCGCTGGAATCAAACAGATTGCGACCCACTTTCAATAACCAACCTCGTATGGTCCAATTCCTCCGACCGTAAAAAAAAACTCAATAATCCTATAACTAAACATACACTAGCTATTTGGGATACATTTAAATTAATAAAATGGACTACAATCTCCCCATATACCCGTTTTATCATTTCTTAAAAATCTCCTTTTTATCCTGCTTGGTCTTCCCCTAAATCTTTTAAAGCATGGACCTCCACTAATTTAACTTAACTCTGTGAACTAGCATCCTCTACGTCATTCAAAACTTTCCATAACTGATGTGAAAGACACAAACTTTCTAACGCAGAGCTCTTTCGATATCTTCAGATTAAAAAAAAAAATACCGTATTTAATCGGCGTATAACACGCACTTTTTTCCCCTTAAAATCAGGGGAAAAATCACGGGTGCGTGCTATACGCCAATCCCCGCCGATCCCCCCCTGACTGTGAGCAGAGGAGCGATCGCCGCCGACATTCATGCATAGCCTAGTGTACTCGACTAGCTCCGCTCACAGTCACGCCCAGTCTCGCCCTATGATGGACATAACACAGGGACTGGGCGTGACTGTGAGCGGAGCTAGCCGAGTACACTCGGCTATGTATGAATGTCAGCGGCTCTCGGCTCCGCCCACAGGGCTGCGAGAGAAGCCGAAAAGCAGCAGAGAGCCGCCGAGAGACACAGGACCGTCTCTGTGTCTCTCGGCGGCGCCATATTCAAAAACACCAGTGACACTACAAGGCTGCAAAATGAAACAACAAGGCTGCAAATGACACAACAAGGCTGCAAATGACACTGGACAAGGATGCAGATGGACACTGATAAGGCTGCATTGATGGGCATTTAAATGTAAGTTTTTTTCCTTAAAAAGTTTTCCTTAAAATTCCCTCCTAAATTTGGGGTGTTATACACCGATAAATACGGTAGGTTATGCCCTATATACAAAGGAAGAATTTATATAGATAAATGAATGTGCTTTGAAAATATATGCAAAGGTGACCCAAACACTAAAGGGACTTATTTCAACTCTTTACACTCATCTTATTACTAAACCCAACTCAGACCCACCATCATATGTGGCTAAGTGGTAGAAGGATCTTGGGTTTTCATTGGAAGCAGTCGATTGGGATAAGATTTGGATCACAACTAAGTCATCCTCACAAAACATAGCTGCCTTAGAGACAAATTACAAAGTATTCACACAGTGTTATTTGGTCCCGGTCAGAATTGCGGAATATGCTCCAAATTATTCCCCATCTTGTTTTCGTGGCTGTGGTGATCTTGAATAACATCTTCATACTTGGTGGGATTGCCCGGTAGTAAAAAATTTCTGGAAAGATGCATTTCTTACGATTTCAAAACTGTTTGAAATCCCTATCAATCCTGATCCTACAATAGCACTTTTAACTTAAAACCAGCCACTCTCCTACCGCCAATTCAAACTCCTATTACAGATCATTACAGCCTGTCAATTATTGCTGAAACTAAAAATGGAGTCAATCAAGCAATGATCCATGCCAAAACAGAGGCTATAACTCAAGATAAAATATCCAAAATTTGAGAATATATGGAATCCCTGGGTGACTCCCTTTTTGCCTTCCAATTTTGATGCTTCCCTACTAAGACCTTGGTAATCTCAATTTATACTCCCATTCTCTGTATTCATGGTATGTGTTTATTACCATGTACTACCCCGGGGACCCCTACTACCTCTCATTTCTTTCTTCCCTATTTTTCTCCTACCCAAGACTACTTTTTCTTTTATCTTCTTTCTCTCTTCCTCTTTCCCCCCTATTCTCTCTCTCCTCTTTCAATTTACACTTTATATAGTTCTGGTAGCAGAACTTTTATTTCCTTGGTTATCATTATACCAATTGTACATAGTTCCAATACGTAGTATAAGATTTTATAATAAATTGTTTCTTTTTATTTATTTTTTTTTTTTTATTTAACCGGTTCAATACAGGGCATTTTCACCCCCTTCCTTCCCAGACCAATTTTTAGTTTTCAGCGCTGTCGCACTTTAAACGACAATTGTGCGGTCGCGAGATGCTGTACCCAAACAAAATTGACATCCTTTTTTTCCCCACAAATAGAGCTTTCTTTTGGTGGTATTTGATCACCTCTGCGGTTTTTATTTTTTGCGCTATAAACAAAAGAAGAGCGACAATTTTGAAAAAAAAAAATATTTTATACTTTTTGCTATAATAAAATATCCCCATTTTTTTCCCTCAGTTTAGGCCGATATATATTCTTCCACATATGTTTGGTAAAAAACAAAAAACAAAAAAAAAAAACCACAATAAACGTATATTGATTGGTCTGCGCAAAAGTTATAGCGTCTACAAAATACGGGATAGATTTATGGCATTTTTTAAAAAGTTTTATTTATTTATTTTTTTTACTAGTAATGGCGGCGATCTGTGATTTTTTTTCGTGACTGCGACATGATGGCGGACACATCGGACACTTTTGACACATTTTTGGGACCATTCACATTTATACAGCGATCAATGCTATAAAATTGCATTGGTTACTGTATAAAATGTGACAGGCAGGGAAGGGGTTAACCACTAGGGGGATACGAGGGGTTAAATGTGTTTCCTAGGGGAGTGATTCTAACTGTAGGGAGAGGGGACTCACAAGGGGAGGAGACCGATCGGTGTTCCTTTGTACTGGGAACACAGATCGGTCTCCTCTCAACTGACAGGACGTGGATCTGTGCGTTTACACACACAGATGCACGGTCCTGCTCGGTTAACGGGCAATCGCGGGTGCCGGGCACACGCACCGGGTCCCGAGCAACGCGCCGGGCGCGCGCCCCCTAGACGGCCGGGAAGCCTAGGACGTCATATGACGGCCACCCAGGATGGGAGATCCCATCTGCGGCCGTCATTTGACAATACGCCGGTATTGAAGTGGTTAAAAACTATACAAAAAAAAAAAAAAAAAAGGGTCTTAATTATTATCTGAGGTTTTATCCTTTCTAATACAATGTATGACACAATCTTTTGGGTATAAGATCCATGCTAAAATGGTTTTAGTTAAACTACTTTTAGTTTATGTTGGAACTACAACGTAATATTATTATCATATATGTGATCTTTACTTTTGCTACAACCATATGTACTTATGTATACTAATTGTTAAAATTCAATAAACAAATTTGACAAGAAAATTGTTGTTCACAGACGCTCTCCATCCAATCTAACAGAGCTAGAGCTATTTTGCAAAGAAGAATGAAATTTTTGCCCACTCGAGAGACTTGCAGCTGTAATTGCACCAAAATGTGGTTCAACAAAGTATTGAGTCAGGGGGACTGAATACAAAATGCACACCACACTTTTCAGATATTTGTAAAAAAAAAAAAAAAAATTCAAAACCATTTATAAATTTTCTTTCACAATTATGTGCCACTGTGTTGGTCTATGACAAATCATGACAAAATGTGGAACATTTCAAGGGGTATGAATACTTTTTCAAGGCACTGTATGCAAGTACAATATATATATATATATATATATATATATATATATATATATATATATATATATATATATATATATATATACACATATATATATACACACATACATATATATACATATACACACACATAATGATTTTTATTTTTTTACTTAGATGATGCCATGGACTATGAATTCCCTAGGATCCAGAGCGGAGTGATGCCACCTGCTGGTGAAAACGATTAGCATGGCTCCCTTAGGCTGCTTTCACACTGGGCGGTGGGGGGCGTCGGCGGTAAAACAGCGCTATTTTTAGCGCTGCTTTACCGTCGTTTTTGCGGCGGTATTCGGCCGCTAGCGGTGTGGTTTTAACCCCCGCTGGCGGCCGAAAAAGGGTTAAAACCGCTCGCATAGCGCGGCTATAGCCGCGGTATAGCCGCGCTGCCCCATTGATTTCAATGGGCAGGAGCGGTTTAGGAGCGGTGAATACACCGCTCCTTCACCGCTCCAAAGATGCGGCTTGCAGGAGTTTTTTTCTTCTCCTGCCAGCGCACCGCTTCAGTGTGAAAGCCCTCGGGCTTTCACACTGAACAAACAGTAGTGGCTGTTTTGGGTCGGTTTGCAGGCGGTATTTTTAGCGTAATAACGCCTGCAAACCGCCCCAGTGTGAAAGGGCTCTTAGTAAAGCAGAAAGCCATATTATAAATGCATAATGTTTGAAGAAAACTGTTAGTCACAATAAATGTCAACAACATGAACATAATGGTACAACAGTTGACATAGTTCTTGAAAGCACAGAGTTTACTCACTTCCAACTGAGTTCTCAATGGCTTCCTGGGCTTTCTGAATTCCTAGACGAAATTCTTGAAGCTCCGGACGTAGTTTGACCCCTCTATGATAAAACACAAGGGCAAACTCAAAGTCCCCCATGGCATACAGAGCTTCTGCCTTCTGATAAAGGCCCTGCAAGTCAGAGAGAAGAGATCAGTTATATAAAGCTAGTCACATAGTTACATAGTAGGTGGGGTTGAGTCAGAGCCTGTGGACTGGGAACTGTACAAGGGATCTAGCTAGGTTAGCAGTCTTTGGAAACCAACTGATCAATTTACCTGTCCAACAAACATATATCACACTCATAGACATTGTTTAACAAAATCAATGACACAATCTGGGTAAATTACCATTTTTATTTTATTCATTTTCATTAAAAGTCTGTGATCCAGCACAATATCACTCGTGGCCTGATGGGTTATCTTACACTGTACTAATAAGCCAGTTATAAATTTATTTACTAATAAATTAAACTAAGGGCAATCAGCGCAAACCAACTATGTATAAAAGAGAAGAAAAATATGCAAGCTGAACACTACAGGATTCAGCAACCCAAAATTACAATTTAAAACAAAATTAGTGCAGCGCAAATGATGAAATGTCCTTTAAAACTCATGAAACAAGTGCATTGGTCCAGGAAAGAAAATGCTGGTGTCGTTCCCACAACCATCAATAATCGCCAAACCAGTAGTAAAACCTAGTCCGGTAAGCGCTTTTTACTACTGGTTTGGCGATTATTGATAATTTATTTACTAACTTACAGAAATCTGGTTAATAATCATTCATAGTTATATATATTGCTGGGTAAAAAATGATCATTAGCCCTGGTTCACATTGCAGCGATTTGACATGTCAAATCGCATGCCAAATCGGCGGCTATTGCCACCAATCGCACCGTCCGAATGGGTGCGACGCAGCATTTGCAGCACCGCACTGACTCCCAAAAGTAGTTTCGGTACTACTTCTAGTGACTTCAGGGTGCGATTTCAATAGACATCTGTGCAGAAACTCGCACAGATGTCTCTGAAATCGCTCCTGAAGTCGGGACTGACATTCGGGAATGAAATCGTGCGAGTTCAGCTCAAATGGATCCAATCGGTCAATTCCCTTAATTCATTTAAGAACCGTTTGTGAGACTAGAGACCTGGAACTCAAACAAACTATGCCATCCACCTTGCAGACACTGGTAAAAATAAAGTGTTTCCTGTGTGGGAGGGGTTATACAGGGGATCACTTCCTGTCTGAAGACCTTTGGTCTACCAGTGCCCATTCACCTGGAGATAGATTATAACCCAGTAGGTAATGAATATTAGCCTGACTCCATGTCCCATGATGTATGAAAAAGAAATGACTTTGAACCATTTAAATGATTTATTCTTGCTAGAATTATATTCCTGCCTGCATTTCTTACTGCACACTCTCTGCTTAGCTCGCGCTGGGGAGATGTATCCCTACTTTCTGTTCCCCTATTATTGAAAGAGAGAGGGAAGGTGAAATGTCTCAAAGAACACACAAACTGAAATAAAAACACTTATATAAGGCTTCTTTCACACTGGCATTCTGTGGTGAATAACTTTTCAGGGGTTGACAAGCGGTGCCACCTGTCAAACCCTGCAAAAATGCCATGGCTATAAAGCATCTCAGTTACAGCATGTGTATAGCCCTGTCAGGCTTTAAAAGGATAAGTTCACTTTTAAAAAAATATAAATAAATGCCCATTTTTTTGCAGATAAACAAATGTGCGTTTACTATTTTTTGTTTTAGGAGCCTGAAAAGTATTGGACCAATGATCAGCAGATCGCTATTGCCAAGCAGGACACCAGCAGACTAATGCCCCGTACACACGGTCGGACTTTGTTCGGACATTCCGACAACAAAATCCTAGGATTTTTTCCGACGGATGTTGGCTCAAACTTGTCTTGCATACACACGGTCACACAAAGTTGTCGGAAAATCCGATCATTCTGAACGCGGTGACGTAAAACACGTACGTCAGGACTATAAAACGGGGCAGTGGCCAATAGCTTTCATCTCTTTATTTATTCTGAGCATGCGTGGCACTTTGTCCATCGGATTTGTGTACACACGATCGGAATTTCCGACAACGGATTTTGTTGTCGGAAAATGTTATATCCTGCTCTCAAACTTTGTGTGTCGGAAAATCCGATGGAAAATGTTTGATGGAACCTACACACGGTCGGAATTTCCGACAACAAGGTTCTATCACACATTTTCCGCCGGAAAATCCGACCGTGTGTACGGGGCATAAGTGTAAGCTGTCTGCCCATACATCATATGGGCAGGCAGTTTTACACTGACAGTAAGACTTAATGAACTACCACAGCACCCAACAGTGCAAAGGCTGTGGGTGCTTGTAGTCCATTCATTCATAGAACTTTGTGAATGAATGACATGGCAGTGTGGGCGGAGCACCACGCGGACGGACTGTTTTCAAAAAGTGACAGCTAGTGCGGGCAACTTCCCCCCCATACTGCTGTCACAGGGAGAGAAGGCAGAAAGCAGCAGCTGCAGCCGTGGGGACATGTTACACCCTAAAAACAGGTGGAACTTGTAACATGTTCCCAAAGGTGAACCTATCTTTTAAAGGTTAGCATTTGGGTGGGCAGGCAAAACTACAGCTTCTTTACGCACCCCCTCTCCCTGCCTGTGTGAAAGAGCCCTAAAGGAGTGGAGATGGGTTTGAATCTTTCTTAGCCTTCTATGGCTTTTATATATCTCCATTTTTGTGATTTTCCCTTACTTATTCTCCTGAGGATACTGTGTCAGTGGTTGCCTCCCCCAGCCCAGACAAGAAGTGACAGTAAATCTCCCCAACAGGTACACAAGACAGTAATTTAAAAAAGGAAAATTCTGCATGCCACGTTACCCTAAAAAAGTCCCCGTCTTCTTGCAGAGAGGCTTCTGCATCCCTAAAAGCTGCTTCTGGATCTCCAAGTTTTAAGAAACATTTGGATCGTGCTACCAGGCAGTGTTTGTCAGTAGGCTGTAACTCCAGAGCCTATGAAAGAGATTATATAAAATAAATATGCAATTATAACATGGTACAAAATGCAATGTTGTGAAATATAAAGCAGGCAGTAGGGGCACTCAGCGGGACTTACAACAGAAAGAATTTTACAACATGGAATGTTGTGCATAGCAAGCACTCAGAGTGAATTTGATGTTCAAGTACATTAAACAGCTAAACTGACCTGTAACTGCCTGATATACACAAGACTACAATACATTTCTACAGAGTAACTATTTTTAATCTGAGCTGTAACAGTTCTTATTAGGTAATAGGTTTATTTATAGTTTACTAGAACTAGAAAATGTATGAGGGGGTCGAATAGACACGTAGGTTGGAAAGTGACTAAACACAATGGGGAGCAAGGTTAGGCATCAGTGGCGGCCGCTTCATTAGGGGTGCAGGGGCGCCTCCCCCTAATCTACATTCAGGGCATCGGACGCATGGATTTCAATGGGGTTTTTTTTTTAAGCACATGATTAGACCCTGAGGCTCTAATTTACTTCAAAAAAGGGGGAGCTCAGGGCGCAGAGGACATTGAGAGTCATGGAATGGTCATTGGAGAGGACATTGAGAGTCATGGACCTCAGTCAGTGTAGACAGAGAAATGAGTATAGAAGACAGCCATGAGTGTTTTGGAATACAATCAGTGGGGAGAGAGAAGAGTATAGGAGACAGTAATGGTCAGCGGAGACACAGCAGTGAGTGAATAGTGTGGTGTACTGTCAGTGTGGAGAGAGCAGAATATAGGAGACTGGAAAGTGGCGTCAGAGCAATTTTGAAATCCCCTGACAATCTGTAGGGAGTGAGAAATTGGCATGCTTGGCGTGTGGATGAGAGAGAGAGAGAAAGAGAGAGAGAGAGAGAGAGAGAGAGAGAGAGAGAGAGAGAGAGAGAGAGAGAGAGAGAGAGAGAGAGAGAGAGACACCATGTGTAGGGGAATGGATCCGAGTAGTGGGACAGGGGTCCTTGAGATAAATTCACTACTGATGACAAAAATATACGTCCTAAGTTTGAAGAGGAGTATCGTTGTTATGGCAGCAGCTAGCTAACATAACCCCAGTATCCACTTCTTCTTCCGGTGGTCCGCTTTCCGACAAGAGTGGTCTCTGTGGCTGATTCGCCGCAAGATCACTTTTAAATCGACGGCGGGTAAGGGCCCCCCCTCTCGCTGCGCTATGATGCCCTCCGTCGCTTACTGGAGTCGTCAGATGTTTCCCCTTGCTTGACATGGAGACAAGCGAGGGGAGGATGGCCCCCACCTGGCTCCATAACATTGCAGGGTGGAAGCGCCGTCAAAACATCACTTCCGCCCATAGCTCTTAAAAGTGATTTTTTTTTTTTTTATTGCATTTTAGTATAAATATGAGATCTGAGCTCTTTTTGACGCCAGATCTCATATTTAACCACATGTCGACCGCCGCATGTAGATATACGACGACAGAATGGCACGGACAGGCAAATGGGCGTACAGGTACGTCCCTATAAATTTGCCGCCGGCGGCACGCGCGTGACCCTGGCGCAAGATCCATGACCGTGGGACCCGCGGACTCGATGTCCGCCAGTGTCCCGCGATCGTGTCACGGAGCTGAAGAACAGGGAGATGTCAGTGTAAACACAACATCGCCCCGTTCTTCCTAGTGACATGTCACTGATCGTCTGTTCCCCTTCATTGGGAGCAGCAATCAGTGATGTGTCACTCATAGCCACGCCCCCTAACAGTTACAATCACTCCCTAGGACACACTTAACCCCCCTCCGTCACATTTATACAGTAATCAGTGCATTTTTATTTGCACTGATCGCTGTATAAATGTGAATGGTCCCAAAATATATTTTTTGGGGATATTTATTATAGCAAGAAGTAAAAAATATTGTTTTTTTTTTCAAAATTGTCGCACTTTTTTTGTTTATAGCGCAAAAAATAAAAACCGCAGAGGTGATCAAATACCACCAAAAGAAAGCTCTATTTGTGGGGGAAAAAAAAAAAAAAGAACGTCAAGTTTGTTTGGGAGCCAGTGCTCTGGTCTTTGGCCAGCTGGGGCTGAAGTGGTTAAGAGGTCCTGTCATACTTTTTTTCTATTACAAGGGATGTTTACATTCTTTGGCAACAGGAAAAAAAGTGACATTTTTTTTTAATCACTTAAGGACCAGCCTCATTTTGGAGTTAGGTGTTTAAATCAGGTTTTTTTGCTAGAAAATTACTTAGAACCCCCAAACATTATATATTGTTTTTTTTCTAACACCCTAGAGAATAAAATGACAGTCAATGCAATATTTTTTTTTGCACCGTATTTGCACAGCGGTCTTATAAGCGCACTTTTTTTGGAAAAAAAAAAAAAAAAAATATAAGACAACAGTAAAGTTAGCCCAATTTTTTTTTAATAATGTTATGCCAAGTAAATTGATACCAAACATGTCAAGCTTCAAAATTGCGCCCGCTCGTGGAATGGCGTCAAACTTTTACCCTCAAAAATCTCCATAGGCAGCGTTAAAAAAATTCTACAGGTTGCATGTTTTGCGTTACAGAGGAGGTCTAGGGCTAGAATTATTGCGCTCATAGTTACATATAGTTACATAGTAGGTGAGGTTGAAAAAAAGATACACGTCCATCAAGTCCAACCTATGTGTGTGATTATGTGTCAGTATTACCGGTCGCGGCGATACCTCACATGTGTGGTTTGACTACCTTTTTCATATGCGGGCTTCTTTTTTTTTTTTTTTATTTTACATGATTTTATTTATTTTTACACAGTTTAAAAAAAATTAAAAAATTGTGTCACTTTTATTCCTATTACAAGGAATGTAAACATCCCTTGTAATAGAAAAAAGCATGACAGGTCCTCTTAAAATATGAGATCTGGGGTCTCAGATCTCATATTTACACTAAAATGCAATAAAAAAAAAAAAAAAAAAAGTCATTTAAAAAAAAAAATGACATTGAAAAAAAAAATGTGCCTTTATGACGTATGGGCGGAAGTGACGCTTTGACATCGCTTCCACCCATCAGTGTCATGGAGACGAGTGGGCGCCATCTTAGCCTCACTCGTCTCCAGGCACAGCAAGGAGAAGGACGCGATCGCCTCCGCCGCTACCGACGGCTCCGGTAAGCGGCGGAGGGCATCAGATCGCAGCGGGAGGGGGGGGGCCCTCTCCCGCCACCGTTAAAAGTGATCTTGCGGCGAATCCACCGCAGGAGACCACTTATCGTAAAACCGACTGCCACACGAAAACCGGGATACTGGGGTTATGGCAGCTAGCTGCTGCCATAACAATGATATCCGCCGCCAAAGTTTGAACGTACATCGGCGTGCGGCGGTCGGCAAGTGGTTAAAAACAAGGAAAAGGGGGCGCCACTGAATATGTATCAAATAAAATTTATTATTAAAAATAACATCCACTCACATGTGAGACTGAAGAGTAGATCTCAGGTACATCTTGTGACACACAATGGAGGGAAGGACTACAAATGTCAGCAAGTCCAATAGCACTGGCATCACTCTGATGGGCTAAAGATGAGCTGCGCTGAGTCAGAAGTAGTTTATGGGCACACCACGAACAGGAGAGCTGAAGAGCCGTCTGGGGTAGTGTGGGTTCCAAGAGTGGAGGATGTGAGGGCGTCCAGCCTGCTGCTGTTAGTGTGAAGCGAAAGTCCCAGCAAGTCGTCCGGCATCCGTGATGGTATGGAAAGCACGGCCGTGTGATCGGAGCCAGAACGAGGCTAGGATCGCAAACACTGCGGCGCCGGGCTGTGACGTCACTCCTGTGCGACGCGTTTCCGAGATAGCTCGCTATCGATGGAGAGGATAGCGGCACTCCTTTGTCAAGCATAGGGCAATGGTGTGAAGTGGAGGTATTATATAGTCAATGGGGAGGAGGGGCCTTAGCAAGGAACATTCAGTACAAATTAAAAACATTAGCAAAAGAAAAATAAAAATAACAATAACGGACATCTAATGGACATATAATGAAAACATATAAGTAAAGCAGCATATGGGCCATAGAAAAAAATAGAAAAAAATGATGATAATAATGACAGGTGGGGGATGCAGGATGAGAAGGCTGCCGACAATAAAACGAAAATACATGGAAGGATCTTTCCCATCTAAAGGGTAAATAAATAAGCATAAACAATATTAATTCATAAATGAGAAATAAATAAAAATGAATGATAATAATAATAAGGAATGATAAATAATATGTAGATACTATAAACTCCGAACATGTAAAGACTGTGACAATATGAACTTAAAATAAAGCTGGATGATAATCATGATAATAATAATAAAATGATGAACTGAAATATTAGGTGGAAAATTAATAATTAATATGGATATGTCAGTATTATTGTGGTCAATAACTAAATAAAGATGGGTGGTGGTGGTAGTGGCTCAGGACTGGTAATAGTACCACACACATTGTCAACATGTATAAGCAGCACAATCTATGGAGCAAAAAGTGGGTATATGATCTTCAAAAAATTAATTAGAATTTTTAATATATAATATATAATATGTCCATAAAAAACGCTGACGTCTAGATAGAGCAGATATATAAAGGGTGTCCAGTCTTTAGAGCACTTGTTATAGGATATGGAGAAAATGATAGAATTAATGTTATAAAATGAATTTATACTAAAAAAATATATATACATAAAAATATATATATATTTTATCATAAAACAGTGGAAATTTCTATACTCTCGTTAAGGCCACCAGGCGAAAGAACGTCGAGAGTATAGATCCAAAAGGTTTCCCTGGCGCAAAGCCTTTTGAAGCGTTCTGCTGCAGTAAAACATGTTGGAATTTGTTCAATAACCCACACACGGAGGCCAGTGGTGGATTTATTATGAAATTCTGCATAATGTCGCGGCACACTGTGCATGTCCTTCCCTCCCTCTATAAGTCGACGATGTTGTCCGAATCGCTGTCTCAAAGGGCAGATGGTTCGGCCCACGTAAATGAGACCGCAAGGGCAGGTGAGGGCATACACCACAAAATTGGAAGAACAGTTATAAAATTGGTCCAGCTGGTACGTTTTATCCTTACAAGAAAAAGATTTCTGTCCATGTGTAATATAGGGACAGGTTTTACACAGCACCTTTTTGCATTGAAACATGCCAACTAGGGGTATGAGGGTGATAGAGTGGTTGGTGAACTGACTAGATGGCAAAGAAGGTAGTTTGCTGGGAGCGATTTTGTTCTTTAAGTTGGGGGCTTTCCAGTATGTGACTCTAGGTTTGGTGGGAATGATGGTATTCAGAAGGGGATCCTGTAATAAAATATCCCAATGTTTTCTCATTATTTTTTCCATTTTCTTGTGTTGAAAATGGAAGGTGGTAATGAATCGCATGGAGTGGTCAGTTTCACCTTTCTCTGGTCTCGGAGGTTTGCCCTTGGAGTAGTAGGTGCATGCTTCATCGACCAAATCGTTGGGATAGGATTTTTCTGCAAATTTTTTCTTGAGAGAAACACTGGATGCAACATAGTCGGTGTCAAGGGTGCAGTTCTGTCTGAGGCGACAGAACTGCCCTTTTGGTATATTTCTAATCCACTTGGGGTAATGGCAACTATGGAAGTGTAAATAAGAGTTGCCAGCCGTGGGCTTAGTATAATTTCGAGCTATGATATTCCCCTCTTTGTGACCCAATTCCAGGTCCAAAAAAACTAGAGTCATTGGGTCAAGAACATGAGTAAACGCAAGTCCATATGGATTACGATTACAATGTTCCACAAAGAGGGAAATAGAGTCAACAGGGCCATCCCAAATCACGATAATATCGTCGATGTATCGCCCAAAGAAAACGATATTAGCTGAATGCGGGTTATTGTACCAGATGTAATTCTTCTCCCAATAGCCCATAGCCAGGTTGGCATAGGAAGGGGCGAAGTTGGCTCCCATGGCGGTTCCTTGCAGCTGTAAGAAGAAATCGCCATTAAAATCAAAATAATTGTGACACAGGCAAAAATCTGTGGCTTCCAAAATAAATTTGGCCTGCCTGGCATTAAGCATGGGGTCTTGGGCTAAAAAGAATTCCAAAGCCAGAAGTCCAAATTGGTGTGGAATGGAGGTATATAAGGACGTAACGTCCAACGAGAGCCAAGTATAGGAAGATTCCCACCTATAGGGGGCCAACAGATCTAACAGATGGGATCCATCTCTGATGAAAGATGGAAGTTGCTGTACTATGGGCTGTAAATATAAATCAATATATTGACTAAGGCCAGTAGTTACACTGTCCATTGCGGCCACAATCGGCCTGCCAGGGGGGTTAGTGGAATTTTTATGGACCTTGGGCAGATGGTAGAAATACGGTACCTGATAAAAGTTTTTTAGAAAAAGTGAAGCTTCCAATTTGGTGATGACTCCGCTGGTAAGGGCAGACTGTACCACACGGCTGGCTTCAAGGGCAAATTCATTAGTAGGGTCTTTAAATAATTTGGTATAGGTGGCCTTATCTGAAAGAAGTCTGTATGCCTCTGCGATATAATCGTCCCTATTTTGGACAACTATACCCCCTCCCTTATCAGCTGATTTGACCACAATATCAGTGGCATGGATCAGGGTGTCTAGTGCTTTTGTTTCTGCAACAGTAAGGTTGTGAACATGAGCAGGGATGGTGGAGGAAGACTGGCAGAGTTTTACAAAGTCGGCATAGACGACCCTGTAGAAACTCTCGAGATAGGGTCCTTTAGACTGAGCGGGGTAAAACACAGATTTAGGTTTTAGCGATGAGTGTGCTATAGGAGGAGAAGTAGCCAAATGCTGTGTAAGCAGCATAAGCATATCGTCATCCTCAGTATGAGATTCCAACATGTCAAGGATGTCATCATCATACTCGAATACATCCGAAGAGGGATTGGGCTGAACATTAGAATTGGAATCAGCATTGGCTGGGGTGGGTTTAAGAGATTTAGCTTGAAAAAATCTTTTGAGGGTGAGGTTGCGAATGTACCTATTAAGGTCCTTGAACAACAGAAAAGGGTTGGGCTTATTGATGGGTGCAAAATTTAATCCTTTACTAAGAAGACTGGTATCTGCAGTGGAAAGTACTCGAGAAGATAGATTAAAAATCTTTACAGTTTCCGAAACTTCAGTTGATTGTTTTCTAGACTTGTTTCGTCCCCCTCTGCAACCTCTCCGGTAAACTTTCTTTTTCCCGGGTTTGTCCGAGGGGGGCTGTAAACTAAAAAAGAACAACCAGTGGAAGGGGGAGAGCTCGAGTCGTTACTGGGATTACTCTGTAGAAGAGGGGGAGAAGTGTGGGAATGAACAAGAGAAAAATGAGAGGTATTGTTGGAATCAGGTCCAATGGGGAACTCAGTACCCATTGGATCCTCAGTGTTTGTAGGTCGAGCGTCCATTTCCTCAACCTGAGTAATCGTCCGCATGGGCATACGAAACGGAGCAGCCGAACCACTAGGCTGGGTCTCACGAAGTGTAACTGTGGGACCAGTGTCAGGGACAGAACTGGGCACGAGCTGGGGAACTAGGGTGGCAGTGGGGTTATTCCTACTAGTGTAGAGGGGTCTATTGTAAAATTTATTGAGATCAGCCAATAAATGCAAAGTTTTGGAATTGGTAGTTTTATTAGGTAGTGATGGACGAGTTTTTACATGGGGTAAAGAACAATGTCCATTGTAATGTGGAATGGACAGACTCATCAGGGGAGGGGGGTAGGGAAGTGTCATGGAGCGAGGGAGTGACTGGGTGTGACTCTGTGTGGGTTTCTTGGAGGGCAAAAGGGGTGGTGGAGGATGAAAAGCAGGAGAAGAACGTGTGATGCTGTTGTCATCAGTGGGTGGTCTATTTCTATTATTATTTTTCCAATTAAAGACACGATCAGAGTTGAAATCATCTAGATCCCTTTTAAATTTACCTATCTTGGTCTGAATGACCATATCTTCATCGGATTTGGTATTGTTTTTAAGTATCATCAACCAAGAGAGAGGGACAGTGGTGTTCTGATCTACAATCCCTTGTGCCAAGAGGGTGGCCTCCGATTTGAGTTTTTCAAAGAGGTGTAGTCTATGTTCCATGAGGATTTCCATCCACTTGGACGTACAAAATTCGGAGATGGTTTCCCATTCTTTAGTGTGGGTGGCATTTAAAAAAGGACAGTCCTTAGTTATTCTCAGGCCTCTGGGGGAAATTTTGGTGGATATATATTTCTCCAGAAAGAATCTATCCCACCATTGTTGGTTGAGATGTTTGATGATTCTTTCCAAATGTTTGAATTTCCCACATAATGAGTATCTGATGGAGCCTGTAAGTTTGGTATCAGCAGAAAAGATATGGCTAGGTACCAAGGAATATAGTTCCTCCAAAATGCCATACCTATGTGTATCTATGTCCATAAGAAAATCCATGATAAAAATATATATAAAAATAAATCGTGAAAAAAAAAATCTGTGTTTTACCCCGCTCAGTCTAAAGGACCCTATCTCGAGAGTTTCTACAGGGTCGTCTATGCCGACTTTGTAAAACTCTGCCAGTCTTCCTCCACCATCCCTGCTCATGTTCACAACCTTACTGTTGCAGAAACAAAAGCACTAGACACCCTGATCCATGCCACTGATATTGTGGTCAAATCAGCTGATAAGGGAGGGGGTATAGTTGTCCAAAATAGGGACGATTATATCGCAGAGGCATACAGACTTCTTTCAGATAAGGCCACCTATACCAAATTATTTAAAGACCCTACTAATGAATTTGCCCTTGAAGCCAGCCGTGTGGTACAGTCTGCCCTTACCAGCGGAGTCATCACCAAATTGGAAGCTTCACTTTTTCTAAAAAACTTTTATCAGGTACCGTATTTCTACCATCTGCCCAAGGTCCATAAAAATTCCACTAACCCCCCTGGCAGGCCGATTGTGGCCGCAATGGACAGTGTAACTACTGGCCTTAGTCAATATATTGATTTATATTTACAGCCCATAGTACAGCAACTTCCATCTTTCATCAGAGATGGATCCCATCTGTTAGATCTGTTGGCCCCCTATAGGTGGGAATCTTCCTATACTTGGCTCTCGTTGGACGTTACGTCCTTATATACCTCCATTCCACACCAATTTGGACTTCTGGCTTTGGAATTCTTTTTAGCCCAAGACCCCATGCTTAATGCCAGGCAGGCCAAATTTATTTTGGAAGCCACAGATTTTTGCCTGTGTCACAATTATTTTGATTTTAATGGCGATTTCTTCTTACAGCTGCAAGGAACCGCCATGGGAGCCAACTTCGCCCCTTCCTATGCCAACCTGGCTATGGGCTATTGGGAGAAGAATTACATCTGGTACAATAACCCGCATTCAGCTAATATCGTTTTCTTTGGGCGATACATCGACGATATTATCGTGATTTGGGATGGCCCTGTTGACTCTATTTCCCCGCTTTGTGGAACATTGTAATCGTAATCCATATGGACTTGCGTTTACTCATGTTCTTGACCCAATGACTCTAGTTTTTTTGGACCTGGAATTGGGTCACAAAGAGGGGAATATCATAGCTCGAAATTATACTAAGCCCACGGCTGGCAACTCTTATTTACACTTCCATAGTTGCCATTACCCCAAGTGGATTAGAAATATACCAAAAGGGCAGTTCTGTCGCCTCAGACAGAACTGCACCCTTGACACCGACTATGTTGCATCCAGTGTTTCTCTCAAGAAAAAATTTGCAGAAAAATCCTATCCCAACGATTTGGTCGATGAAGCATGCACCTACTACTCCAAGGGCAAACCTCCGAGACCAGAGAAAGGTGAAACTGACCACTCCATGCGATTCATTACCACCTTCCATTTTCAACACAAGAAAATGGAAAAAATAATGAGAAAACATTGGGATATTTTATTACAGGATCCCCTTCTGAATACCATCATTCCCACCAAACCTAGAGTCACATACCGGAAAGCCCCCAACTTAAAGAACAAAATCGCTCCCAGCAAACTACCTTCTTTGCCATCTAGTCAGTTCACCAACCACTCTATCACCCTCATACCCCTAGTTGGCATGTTTCAATGCAAAAAGGTGCTGTGTAAAACCTGTCCCTATATTACACATGGACAGAAATCTTTTTCTTGTAAGGATAAAACGTACCAGCTGGACCAATTTTATAACTGTTCTTCCAATTTTGTGGTGTATGCCCTCACCTGCCCTTGCGGTCTCATTTACGTGGGCCGAACCATCTGCCCTTTGAGACAGCGATTCGGACAACATCGTCGACTTATAGAGGGAGGGAAGGACATGCACAGTGTGCCGCGACATTATGCAGAATTTCATAATAAATCCACCACTGGCCTCCGTGTGTGGGTTATTGAACAAATTCCAACATGTTTTACTGCAGCAGAACGCTTCAAAAGGCTTTGCGCCAGAGAAACCTTTTGGATCTATACTCTCGACGTTCTTTCGCCTGGTGGCCTTAACGAGAGTATAGAAATTTCCACTGTTTTATGATAAAATATATATATATTTTTATGTATATATATTTTTTTAGTATAAATTCATTTTATAACATTAATTCTATCATTTTCTCCATATCCTATAACAAGTGCTCTAAAGACTGGACACCCTTTATATATCTGCTCTATCTAGACGTCAGCGTTTTTTATGGACATATTATATATTATATATTAAAAATTCTAATTAATTTTTTGAAGATCATATACCCACTTTTTGCTCCATAGATTGTGCTGCTTATACATGTTGACAATGTGTGTGGTACTATTACCAGTCCTGAGCCACTACCACCACCACCCATCTTTATTTAGTTATTGACCACAATAATACTGACATATCCATATTAATTATTAATTTTCCACCTAATATTTCAGTTCATCATTTTATTATTATTATCATGATTATCATCCAGCTTTATTTTAAGTTCATATTGTCACAGTCTTTACATGTTCGGAGTTTATAGTATCTACATATTATTTATCATTCCTTATTATTATTATCATTCATTTTTATTTATTTCTCATTTATGAATTAATATTGTTTATGCTTATTTATTTACCCTTTAGATGGGAAAGATCCTTCCATGTATTTTCGTTTTATTGTCGGCAGCCTTCTCATCCTGCATCCCCCACCTGTCATTATTATCATCATTTTTTTCTATTTTTTTCTATGGCCCATATGCTGCTTTACTTATATGTTTTCATTATATGTCCATTAGATGTCCGTTATTGTTATTTTTATTTTTCTTTTGCTAATGTTTTTAATTTGTACTGAATGTTCCTTGCTAAGGCCCCTCCTCCCCATTGACTATATAATACCTCCACTTCACACCATTGCCCTATGCTTGACAAAGGAGTGCCGCTATCCTCTCCATCGATAGCGAGCTATCTCGGAAACGCGTCGCACAGGAGTGACGTCACAGCCCGGCGCCGCAGTGTTTGCGATCCTAGCCTCGTTCTGGCTCCGATCACACGGCCGTGCTTTCCATACCATCACGGATGCCGGACGACTTGCTGGGACTTTCGCTTCACACTAACAGCAGCAGGCTGGACGCCCTCACATCCTCCACTCTTGGAACCCACACTACCCCAGACGGCTCTTCAGCTCTCCTGTTCGTGGTGTGCCCATAAACTACTTTTGACTCAGCGCAGCTCATCTTTAGCCCATCAGAGTGATGCCAGTGCTATTGGACTTGCTGACATTTGTAGTCCTTCCCTCCATTGTGTGTCACAAGATGTACCTGAGATCTACTCTTCAGTCTCACATGTGAGTGGATGTTATTTTTAATAATAAATTTTATTTGATACATATTCAGTGGCGCCCCCTTTTCCTTGTTTTTATCTTAGCACATTGGATCTGGCTTTGGTTCCTTTCGGTGGCTGCCTTGAATGACTCTTTTTATACCTACATATACAGTTTATATATATGTTTGTATGGACCCTGCCTTTGTGCGTATAGGCAACAGTATATAAGGTATATGGTATTGCGCCTTCTTCTACTTGGCAAGTGGTTAAAGAACATTGTAAAAATAAAAAAAATTTTTTAAACGCGCCCCATCCCGCCGAGCTCGCGTGCAGAAGCGAACGCATATGCGAGTAGCGCCTGCATATGAAAACGGTGTTCAAACCACACATGTGAGGTATCACCGCGATTGGTAGAGCGAGAGCAATAATTCTAGCCCTAGACCTCCTCTAACTCAAAATATGCAACATGTAGAATTTTTTAAACGTCGCCTATGTAGATTTTTTAAGGGTAAAAGTTTGTTTCCATTCCACGAGCAGGCGCAATTTTGAAGCATGACATGTTGGGTACTCGGCATACCATTATTTTTCCTAATATAAAAAAAAAAATTGGGCTAACTTTACTGTTGTCTTATTTTTTAGTTAAAAAAAAAAAAGTGCATTTTTTTTTTCCAAAAAAAAGTGCGCTTGTAAGGCCGCTGCGCAAATACGGTATGACAGAAAGTATTGCAATGACCGCCATTTTATTCTCTAGGGTGTTCGAAAAAAAAAAATGTATAAGGTTTGGGGGTTCCAAGTAATTTTCTAGCAAAAAAAAAACAAAACAAAAAAAAAAAAAAAAAAAACACTGTTTTTAACTTGTAAACAACAAATCTCAAAATGAGGCTCGGTCCTTAAGTGGTTAACCACTTACGGACCGCCCGCCATCGTTATACGTCGGTACTTTGAAGAGGGTTATCGTTACGGCAGCAGCTAGCTACCCTAACCCAGGTATCCTCTTCTTCAGCGGGCGGCCTGCTTTCAGATAAAAGTGGTCTGTGCAGCAGATTTGCTGTGAGATCACTTTCATCAGCGGCGGGAGAGGGGCACCCCCCCTCCCGCCGTGCTCCGGTGCCCTCCGCCGTTGGTAGTGGCAGAGGCAATCGGGTCCTATGTCCTGTTAGGTATGGAGACAAGTGAGGGGGAAGATGGCCCCCACCCGTCTCCATACCAATGCAGGGCAGAAGCGATGTCAAAAACGTCACTTCCGCCCATAGCTCTTAAGGAGACTTTTTTTTTTTTTTTTTTTTTTATTGCATTTTAGTGTAAATATGAGATCTGAGGTCTTTTTGACCCCAGATCTCATATTTAAGAGGTCCTGTCATGCTTTTTTTCTATTACAAGGGATGTTTACATTCCTTGTAATAGAAATAAAAGTGAAACATTTTTTTTTTTTTTTTAAAGAACAGCATAAAAATAAAAAAAAGGTAAAATAAATAAGAAAAACAAAAAAACAAACAAAAAAAAAAAACAAAACAAAAAACACCCCCCCCCCCCAAGGTTGCGCACAGAAGCGACGCATAACGTAAGCAGCGCCCGCATATGAAAATGGTGTTCAAACCACATGTGAGGTATCGCCACAATTGTTAATCGTTAATGCAAGAGCACTTTAAAAAGTATTGCAATGACCTAAATTTTATTCTCTAGGGTGTTAGTAAAAAATATATATAATGTTTGGGGGTTCCAAGTAATTTTCTAGAAAAGAAAGCAATTCTGTTTTTAACTTGTAAAAACACCAAATCTCAGAAAGAGGCTTGGGGCTGAAGTGGTTAAAATTATTATTATTATTATACAGGATTTATATAGCGCCAACAGTTTACAGTATAAAAAGGGAGACAATACAATTATAATACAATAAAATACAAGAAGATTAAGAGGGCCCTGCTCAGAAGAGCTTACAATCTAATAGGGTGGGGCAGGTGGTACAAAAAGGTTAAATCCAGTAATACACGGTCTCACCCTGCTCTGCATGTGCTCAGTTGCCCTCTACCTTTTAGGCACGGACGAATTTGTAGAGGCCAATCTGCTGACAGTTTTAAAAATTAAACCCTCCTATCCTTTACAGCGAATGAAGCGGATTCTGTTTGATCTGCAATTGCCATGGTGCTGCACATATGATCAGTTAGGACAACCGCCCCTAAACAGCCTCCGCTGTTTGTTCAGTGTGAAAGCCCGAGGGCTTTCACACTGAAGCGGTGCGCTGGCAGAAGAAGAAAAAATCTCCTGCAAGCCGCATCTTTGGAGCGGTGAAGGAGCGGTGTATTCACCGCTCCTAAACCGCTCCTGCCCATTGAAATCAATGGGACAGCGCGGCTATACCGCGGCAATACGAGGGGTTTTAACCGTTTTTCGTCCGCCAGTGGGGGGTTAGAACCGCACCGCTAGCGTCCGAATACCGCGGTAAAACAGCGCTAAAAATAGCGCTGTTTTACCGCCGACGCCCCCTACCGCCCCAGTGTGAAAGCAGCCTTAGGGTATGTGCACATCCTAATAAAAACGTGCAAAAAACATATATATAGAATGTCCACAGTGGTTGCATAATATAAGTAAGTGTCCAGTGTATAGTTCAAATCCTTAGGCAAACATAATAATTTGAAAGCAATAAGCGCAATATATTAACCCCTTCCCGCCGACCGTACGCAGATATGCGTACTCGGCTTTCCGGGGTTATACCGGGATGATGCCTGCAGCTGCAGGCATCATCCCGGTACCGTTGTTTACAGCGGGCGATCGGCTACCCGAGTATAACAACCGATGCGGCTAAAAGCCTCCCGCCGCTGTTACCGGGCCTCCCGTGCGATCGGGAAGCTCGGTGTCCAACCGGCCGCCCTCGGCGGCTGGGGGCGGGCTGGAACGAAGCCGTGGGCGGCTTCGTTCCAGCCTTCTCGTTGTAAACGCGGAAGCGACGTCATGACGTCACTTCCCGTTTACTCGGCTGCCAATGGCGCCGAATTTAAAAAAGTACACAGTATTCAGAATCGCCGTTTTCGGCGATCTGAATACTTTGAAGTGTAAAGGAGGGATGGGGGGTCTTTTAGACCCCCGATCTCTCCATAAAGAGTACCTGTCACCACCTATTACTGTCACAAGGGATGTTTACATTCCTTGTGACAGCAATAAAAGTAAAAAAAAAAAATTTTTTTTTTAAAACACAATTTATAAAGTAAAAAAATAAATCAAATAAATAAAAAAAAACAAAAAATTTTTTTTAAAGTGCCCCTGTCCCCGCGAGCTCGCGCAGCGAAGAAAACGCATACGGAAGTCGCGCCCGCATATGTAAACGGTTTTCAAATCACACATGTGAGGTATCGCCACGATCGTCAGAGAGAGAGCAATAATTCTAGCCCTAGACCTCCTCTGTAACTCAAACCTGGTAACCGTAAAAAAATTTTAAAGCGTCGCCTATGGAAATTCATAGGTACCGTAGTTTGTCGCCATTCCACGAGTGCGTGCAATTATAAAGGGTGACATGTTTGGTATCTATTTACTCGGCGTAACATCATCTTTCACATTATACAAAAAAATTGGGATAACTTTACTGTTTGGATTTTTTAAAATTCATGAAAGTGTCCCTTTTCCAAAAATTTGCGTTTAAAACACCGCTGCACAAATACCGTGTGATAAAAAATATTGCAACAATCGCCATTTTATTCTCTAGATTCTCTGCTAAAAAAATATATATAATGTTTGGGAACTCTAAGTAATTTTCTAGCAAAAAATACGGATTTTAACTTGTAAACACCAAATTTCAAAAATAGGCTTAGTCATGAAAGGGTTAAAAGGGAAAAATTATTCACAGATTCTACAGGGTCAGGTGACTTTAGTGCACAGCGGGTATGGTGACTTGGTGCTCCCCCAATGCGTCCCCACTCACCGAATGTAGTCACCCCTACAGGGGTAATAGGCATAGAGTGGGCAACTTTATCCAGGTTTTCTCCTAAAGTGGCTGTATTTGTCCTTTGTGTGGGACTCTGCCCATGTTTCCCCTCGTGCCACCATTGGACCCATCTATTTGCGCTGGTGCATTTACTCACCCCGTCGGGCTTTGGGCCCCACAGGCTGACAGCTTCAACATTTAAACTGCTTTTAAACGTCAAAATCTGGACAGAAAATCCACTCTAGTACTACACAGTTCATACGGTCAGTGTCTAAACACACTAAAACACAAAGTACGATGTGATCACACACATACCAATTAGTTTGTGTCTAATCAATATTATGTATCTAATATGTGTGTATTTTGTTTAAATTGCAGACGGTTGTAGGTTCTGCGATAAAATCGCATACACCCCTGATGAAGAAATAGCATTTTCGAAATGCGTTGGGTCTTTTCTGTTGTGCTCACCTCCAACATAATCTTTGCGATTTACTAGCTGTGTTTTTTTGTAATGTTATTATATGATTAGTCATGTCCAGTATTCATTCATGATATTTTGTGATATGTATAGTGTATATATGTGCTCATTATTTTAAACCTATGTTTCTTAATAAAAATTTATATACTTTTTACACTACTCTCATACCTCATTGCACTATTTATCCCTTTCCAAATATCCCACCTAGAGGAAACTTTATTTTTTCAATGTCTCAAAAGTGGCTGTATAAGATCGTCTGTACCTCCACCGGCCTGTATATTTCTTCACTGGGGTTCCGCAGTGTACTCCAATTGGGGCTCCACCTCGGCAGCAGACAACACAGTCCTCACAGGAGGAAACAAAAAAAAGGGCTCCCATAGTGTAGTATAAAAGGATTTATTATGAATAAATGTATAAAACACAAATCGCTATGGCGATGATAGGCTAGGAAACACAGGAGCGATAAACATAAAGCCCATCCGTGGCGTGCGTGCCACCTGTTTTCCAAGCTGGAAATTTCCGGGTAGTACGCAAGAGCGTGGCTCCGTCTTACGCGTTTCGTCATAGGACGTGCCCACACTCCACGCTCTGTGTCTCATATAGGCGGGCGGGCTCAGCAGCACCTCCCCTTTCCTTGCAAGCAGCAAGTGGATAGATAATACTAAGGGGCGGCCAAGAGCACGGACATTCAATTCAAAGGATCCCGCCTCCTAGAGCTAATTAAGCTAAAGCCCGTTCTTCTATATGCAGTAACAGACAGAGGTAAAAACAAGGCACAATAAAAACACATTACCCATGCACATAATGTATGAATACACAACAGATCATATGGGTAAGTCTGCTGAAGGTATAGCGTATTGAAAGAATAATGGTAATAATATAAACAGTAAAAAATAAATAGAAAATGAAAAATTAAAATTTATTATATATAAAAAAATTTTAATTTTTCATTTTCTATTTATTTTTTACTGTTTATATTATTACCATTATTCTTTCAATACGCTATACCTTCAGCCGACTTACCCATATGATCTGTTGTGTATTCATACATTATGTGCATGGGTAATGTGTTTTTATTGTGCCTTGTTTTTACCTCTGTCTGTTACTGCATATAGAAGAACGGGCTTTAGCTTAATTAGCTCTAGGAGGCGGGATCCTTTGAATGTCTGTGCTCTTGGCCGCCCCTTAGTATTATCTAACCACTTGCTGCTTGCAAGGAAAGGGGAGGTGCCGCTGAGCCCGCTCGCCTATGAGACACAGCGTGGAGTGTCGGCACCGCCTTTGAGAATGTCCTATGACGAAACCCGTAAGCCGGAGCCACGCTCTTACGTCATACCCGGAAATATCCAGCTTGGAACGCAGGTGGCACGCACGCCACGGACGGCCTGTTTATCGCTCCTGTGTTTCCTAGCCTATCATCGCCAGAGTGATTGTGTTTTATACATTTATTCGTAATAAATCCTTTTATACTACACTATGGGAGCCCTTTTTGTTTCCTCCTGTGAGGACTGTGTTGTCTGCTGCCGAGGTGGAGCCCCAATTGGAGTACACTGCGGAACCCCAGTGAAGAAATATACAGGCCGGTGGAGGTACAGACGATCTAATACAGCCACTTTGAGACATTGAAAAAATAAAGTTTTTCTCTAGGTGGGATATTTGGAAAGGGATAAATAGTGCAATGAGGTATGAGAGTAGTGTAAAAAGTATATACATTTTTATTAAAGAGGAGTTTCACTTAAAAAAAAAAAATTTAGATGTCAGCAGCTGCAAATACTGCAGCTGCTGACTTTTAAAATAAGGACACTTACCTGTCCCGGGGTCCAGCGATGTCGGCACCCGAGACCGAGCCGTCCCTCGATCCTCGGGTGCTGCCACCGCCATTCACACTGAGGGAATCAGGAAGTGAAGCGTTGCCGCTTCACTGCCCGGTTCCCTACTGCGCATGCACGAGTCGCGCTGCGCTTTCTCAATGGTCCCCGTTGTGTTGTGGGAACTGTGTATTTCCCACAACACAACGGGGGTGGGCGGGGACTCTGCGGCTAGCTATAACCGGAAGTGGGTGCAGATACCTGTATTATACAGGTATCTGCACCCCCCTCCCCCCTGAAAGGTGCCAATTGTGACACCGGAGGGGGGGAGGAATCCGATGAGCGGAAGTTCCACTTTAGGGTGGAACTCCGCTTTAAGAAACATAGGTTTAAAATAATGAGCACATATATACACTATACATATCACAAAATATCATGAATAAATACTGGACATGACTAATCATATAATAACATTACAAAAAAACACAGCTAGTAAATCGCAAAGATCTATTATGTTGGAGGTGAGCACAACAGAAAAGACCCAACGCGTTTCGAAAATGCTATTTCTTCATCAGGGGTGTATGCGATTTTATCGCAGAACCTACAACCGTCTGCAATTTAAACAAAATACACACATATTAGATACATAATATTGATTAGACACAAACTAATTGGTATGTGTGTTTATTTATTCGTAATAAATCCTTTTATACTACACTATGGGAGCCCTTTTTGTTTCCTCCTGTGAGGACTGTGTTGTCTGCTGCCAAGGTGGAGCCCCAATTGGAGTACACTGCGGAACCCCAGTGAAGAAATATACAGGCTGGTGGAGGTACAGACGATCTAATACAGCCACTTTAGGAGAAAACCTGGATAAAGTTGCCCACTCTATGCCTATTACCCCTGTAGGGGTGACTACATTCGGTGAGTGGGGACACATTGGGGGGGGGGGCTAAAGTCACCATACTTGCTGTGCACTAAAGTCACCTGACCCTGTGGAATCTGTGGATGATTTTTCCCTTTAATATATTGCGCTTATTGCTTTCAAGTTATTATGTTTGCCTAAGGATTTGGACTATACACTGGACACTTATATTATGCAACCACTGTGGACATTCTATATATACACATTTTTGCATGTTTTATTAGGATGTGCACATACCCTTAGGCCCCTTTCACACTGGGGCGGTTTGAAGGCGTTATTGCGCTAAAAATACCGTCTGCAAACCGCCCCTAAACAGCCTCCGCTGTTTGTTCAGTGTTAAAGCCTGAGGGCTTTCACACTGAAGCGGTGCGCTGGCAGGACAGTAAAAAAAGTCCTGCGAGCCGCATCTTTGGAGCGGTGTGTTCACCGCTCCTAAACCGCTCCTGCCCACTGAAATCTATGGGACAGCGCGGCTATAGCCGCGCTGAACGAGCGGTTTTAACCCTTTTTCGGCCGCCAGCGGGGGGTTAAAACTGCACCGCTAGCGGCCGAATACAGCCGCAAAAACGACGGTAAAACAGCGCTAAAAATAGCGCTGTTTTACCGCCAACGCCCCCACCGCCCCAGTGTGAAAGGGGCCTTAGTGTTTATATCTAGGGTGGAGAGTGTTGTACCTTAGACTATTCACGTCTATTATTGTAGATTTGCACTATTGATTCACACCAGGTACACATTTATTATTCTATTATTATTATTATTATTATTATTATTATTATTATTATTATTATTTGGGTGGATTGATGAGGGTGGGCGTGCATTCCACTGTGTCTCTTAGTGGGGTTGCATCCCATTACCTCTCATCACTATCCCCCTATTTTAGCAGTTCCTAAACTCACACACTTAGTGAGTATCTACAAGGTGTCACCCCTTTTCTGTTTTTTATACGATATCTGTACACGATTTTATTGCACTATTATATTTTCACGTTTTTTTATAAGATTTATGTTAAAATGATATTTTGAGATCTACACTTGGTTATACAAAATAGCCTTGAGAGGTGAGCTGAAACATTTTAAATCTTATATTAAAGCCATAGAGGGTAGCGCCGTTTCCCCAACCACTCTATATTAAATCAGCAGCTACCGTCTTCACTACAGCCATCCTGGCGTCCATTGAGGAGAGTAAAACCATGGTCATGGGGAGGATAGATACACTGGCCATAGAGTGTTGCCTTATCCGTCAAGACATGGACAAGTTTAGGGGCCGTGTCACTGCTGCAGTGAATCGTATTTCGGAGGTTGAGGATACCGTGGTTACCACTTGTAACGCTGACCTACAAACGCACGGTTAAAACCCTGATGGCGCGGTCTGAAGACACTGAAAATAGACTGCACCGCAATAATGTGCGCGTGGTGGGGCTTCCTGAGGGCGCGGAGGGCTCCTATCCAGCCAGCTTTGCTGAAAATTTCTTTAAGGACATCCTCAACTTACAGCAAGTATCCTTAGCTTACATCGTGAAGCGCGCTCATAGGGTCCCCACGGGCCCAAGACCACAAGGCGCCTTGCCTAGACCATTCCTGGTGAGGTTTCTAAACTACCGGGATAGAGATCTCATCCTTGCTGAAGCCCGGAAGAAACCACAGCTCCGGTTTGAGAACACGACCCTGCATTTTTTCCCGGATTTTTACCTGGAACTGCAGAGGCGCCGTCGCACGTTTGTGGAGGTTCGGAGGAGGCTCCGGGAAAAGAGACTCACATATAGTATGCTGTACCCGAGTAAGCTCCAGGTGGAACACCGGGGTACTGTGAAATTCTTTGAGGTCCCCTCGGATGTCTCAGATTGGCTGGATACCTTGGATTGAAGTGAATCATTGTTTATTTTTGTTTTGTTTTTTGTTCTTTACAATAATCCGGTACAGTAAAGGCTGACTGTGCTCTGGCGGGCGCATACACTTGCATATAATCCTATCCAAAAGTTCTTCTTTCAAGTAGATTTAATGGCGGTATGCGTTGTCAGGGGATGCAATTGTAAAGACCCTGTCTGTACTGTGTAAAACATTCCCTGCAAGATGTTGCAGCATGTATATAGCTGCTTGGTGCTTCATGGCTACAATATATATGGAGCCAGATGCTCGCTCTGCAAAGAGTACCCACGGAAGCGTATAGTGCCAGTGCTCACCCTCTGAACTTGTTCCTTCTAAGGGACATATGGAATAATTCTACAAGACAATATTCCATTTTTGTTTTGTTTTTTTGGTTTTGGGGATCAAGTCTGCCGACTGATGCAGGGTTTGTGTTTTTTTTTTTTTCCGATTTCTACCCCATTTTTAAGCTGGCAAGACAGGGAATTGTTTTGGAGTGAAGTTTTTGTTCATGTCTTCTCTTATATTCTGTTTTTTTTTTGTATCTGCTCCACCTTTTTGGTGGTGGTGTGTTTGTGGTGTCATCCTCAGAACTGCACAGTTGGCAGACCAGGGGACACTCGGAAACAGCCTCCACCAAAATGTAATATTTGTAGGTGGGTAAATGTTTTTCTTCAGCATTCTGTGTGGCTCTGTGTGCCTCTGGACTTCAATTGTGCTCCTAGGCCTCCATCTAGTGGCAAATTTCTGAATTACAGTCATGTCCTTGAATATTAGCATCATCTCCTGGAATGTCAGGGGGTTGCATTCAAAATTTAAGAGAGCTTTGGTGCTGAAGTTTTTACAGGCCCAACATCCTCACATAATGTTTTTACAGGAAACTCACTTACTAGGCAACAAAATTTTGGCCATGAAACGTCCCTGGATACACAGAGCCATACATGCCACTTATTCATCTTATGCTGGAGGTGTGTCTATCTTGTTGCACAAGTCCTTACCTTGCTCCATAGAAACGGTAATTACAGATCCCGGGGGCAGATACTTAGTGGTGCTAATTGAAGTTTATTCTCACAGGTTGGCCCTGGTAAATGTATATATTCCCCCTCCTTTTACAGGGAATCTCCTGTATGAGGTGTTGGAGAAGTTGACACCACATGCTCCATTTCAGTTGTTGGTGGCCGGAGATTTCAATAATATTCTTAATTATACGTTGGACACGTCCAATCCACATAGGGCTCCGAACCACGACTTGTTGCATTGGGCGGAAGCTGCGGGTCTCACAGAGATCTTGCGGTGGAAGCATCCCGCGGACAGATGCTATTCCTAATCCTTGGTACATGCTTCGCTCTCCAGAATAGACCTGGCGTTCGCCAATGGGACATTATTATCACTGGTGACTGGGGTGGCCTATCTTCCAGGAGGCTTATCGGATCACAACCCACTGCAGATTACCTTGCGACTTACTAGATTGATGTTGGTCCTGCATCAGGTTATCTCCCCAAACCAAACAGGGTTTATGCCCAAAAAGGCCATGGATATTAACTTGCGCAGGGTTTTCACCCACACTCAGTTGGGCCCAGATAGTTCCAGTGGTGGAATACTGGTCTTTCTAGATCTGGAAAAGGCCTTTGATTCCGTGGATTGGAATTACATGAGGGTGGTGTTGGAGGTACTTGGATTCGGTTCTAGGTTCCGGAAGTGGATCGACATTCTATATCACTGCCCTACAGCAACCATAAATTTAAATATGTTATCCGAATTTTCTCAAATATATAGGGGCACTCGCCAAGGATGCCCTTTATCCCTGGGTCTTTTCTCTATCATGATCGAGCCCTTGGCAGCGGCCTTGCGAGCCTCTGAGGCGGTACAAGGGATAACGGTGGGTAGCCTGACTGAGAAAACGGCACTGTATGCGGATGATATGGTTTGTTTTTTTTGCGAGACTCCAAGCAATCCCTGTCGGCAGCTTTAGACATCCTAAATTCCTTTGCTCGTTTTTCGGGTCTGAGGGTCAACTGGGGGAAATCCCAGATTCTATCACTCAGGACGCCAGGACTGTGAGATTCCCACAGATTGTCCTTTGCAGAGGATAGAGGTGATTAAATATCTGGGGTTACATATATCCAACTCCGTAACAGACTTTATTGCTTTGAATGTCGATCCACTTTTGACTAAACTAAAATCCAGGCTACAGGCATGGCAGAATTTACCTTTGACACTCATAGCTAGGGTGAACTTAGTGAAAATGAAATTTTTGCCCCTGTTTCTGCATATATTTCGGAATTCCCGTTTGGATTCCGAGATATATATTCAAAAGAATAGATCAGCTCAGAACGACTTTCCTGTGACAGGGACGACACCCCCGCATTAAATTTCGGGTGTTACAGTTGCCGTGGAAACAAGGGGGATTGGCGGTCCCAGACTTTCACAGATATTTTTTTGCGGGTCAGCTAGTCGTACATAGGTGGTTTGTTGTGCCTGAGGATGACACTGCTAACACACTAGAGGCAGCGCTTGTTGGTTCTTATGAGGCACTGAAACATCTCCCGTTTCAGGGCTCCGTATAGATTCACGTTATCCATGCGTGCGACCAGTAGGGCATGGGTAGCAGTGACTAAGATGGGCAGTGCTTCTGAGATTTCTCCTCACACACCACTTTGGAAGAATCCTAAATTAGCACACTTCTATGAGCACCCAGATCCGATCATCTGGACTAAATTTGGTATTAAGACACTGAAAGATATAGTGGGTGGTGGGGAACTTCTACAGTTTGACGCCCTTAAAACTAAGTTTAACCTTCCCAACACCCACCTGTTCCGTTATCTTCAGCTAAGGCATGCATACAATGCCCAATTTGGAAATACTGGAATTACCCCGAAAATGAGCAATAGAGTCTTTATTGAGGGAGGACACTTTGGACAAGGCCTTGTCTACAATATACAAACAACTGTTCGTGAGGGGGGGAGATCTCCTTGCAACGTGTAGAACGATGTGGGGTGAGGTGTTCCCCCAGATGGACGGGGATGACTGGGACGATGTATGGGACATTAATTTTACTAGATTGGTTTCTGCTAGAGACCAACTCATTCAATTTAAATTCGTTCATCACATATATAGGGCTGAAACAACTTATCGATTAATCGACAACTAATCGATTATGAAATTAATCGATTACTATTTTCATAATCGATTAATCGGCCAGTAACATAATGGGGTTAAAAAAGCTAAAATTAGCCCTTTAAAGTACAAAAAGAGCAAATAATCTCTACTGTAAATATTACTTTCACTGTTGCACAGTAAAAAAATGAATTTTTTATTTTTTTTTTAACTCCATTATGTTACTAAATGTCTTAGGCCTGGTTCCCACCCATGTGTTTTTTGGTGCTTTTTGCAGAAATGCACTACAGTTCATTTAACGTTCACATCTATGCGTCTTTCAGCTGCTGTGTATTTGGAAAGGGTCAAGGACCCTTTTCAATGCAAAACGGTGCTTTTTTGGTTCAATATACTTCAATGGAGAAGCAGCAGAAAAGCATGTAATATTACAGTTCTGTTTGAAAATCTGAAAAACAGTCAAGAATTTTTTTTTCTTTAAAAAAATTTGATCTGAGTCCAGATTCAACCTCTAATAGTATATACAGTATATGTCTTCTGTCTGTTATTCTCAGAGAGGATTAAAGATTTTACTCCCTAACCATATAGTTATTTATATTTACCCCTGCGTATAAAGATATTTAGGAATAAATTGCCTTTTTTTAAACTTTACATATTAAAATATATACCACACTTTCTTTTTTTTAAGGTTATTAACCGATTAATCGAAACAATAATCGGCCAACTAATCGATTATGAAAATAATCATTAGTTTCAGCCCTACACATATATCTTACTCCAGCTAGATTAGCTAAAATGTTCCCTTCCCGGTCATCTAGTTGCTGGTGGTGCAGTTCCCTCACTGCTGATTTCATGCATATCTTCTGGAATTGTTCGAACATTCAAGCATTTTGGACGGGAGTTACAGAATGTATAGCAGAAGTAACAGCCATTCCTATACAGCCCACAATAGAGGTGTGCCTTTTGTGGCTGGTGGATAATCTAGCCCCAAGGAGAGCAACTTGTACGTTGCTAACGATCCTGATCTATTATGCTAGAAAAATGATAGTGTTGTCTTGAAAAAAGCCTAATCCTCCATCTGTGTCAGCGTGGAAGGGTGTGGTGAATAGGGCTGCACCTTTATAAAAGGCTACATACATTAGAAGGGGCATACCACAAAAATTTGATAAAGTGTGGAGCAGTTGGTTGAATAGTGAAACGACGGTGGCGGATTGAGTGGTACCTAATGGAATATGCGTACAGTGGGTTTTACCATGTATGTACCTATCTGACATGTCTTAAATCTTTCATTGACTGTTATTGTGATAAGGTGGCCTAATTACTATTATCTTCGTTTTTTATTTTTCACGGAGCAGAGGTCTGGAGGAAGGAGGAGAGAGTCAATGCTGAAGAAATGTAAATAGTTTATTTTGTGCGTGACCCAATGGGTCTTGTTTGTATCTGTTATGTTAAAAAAACAATAAATAAAACTTTAAAAAAAAAAAAAAAAAAAAAAAACAGAACCGGAAGTATCCATCGACTTGCGTCTTACCAGCCGGAAATTGCGTCACCACCCATGGTTGTGTTAGAATTAACATTGGGTAGCGCTCTTATATTTTGATTCACAAATGTGAGTTACATTCCTGGAATGCCAGGATTGCTAACTACTTTTGGAAACCATTAAATTGATGGGTTTAGTTCCACTGTACGATTTACTGCCGTTCAGGGGCTCTGGGGTTCAGCAAAATGGCAGCCTCCTGCAAGAAGAGAAAGGAGCAATGCTGCAGGAGATACACAGCACACACTCATTTTGGTAGCCTAATTATTCATGTGAGATTTATGTTCCTTGCTAAAGAACATTTTTTTTTTAATCAAGTTGTTATGGGTTGAGTTCTCTTTTAACCACTTCCAGCCCAAGGACATCATATGACATCTTTGACTTTCAGTGGTGATATCTGAATGATGCCTGCAGCTACAGATATCTTCTATTTCAGCCGGCAATTCTGTGCACCGCAAGAACGATCATAGTGGCAGTTCAGCCGCTTGATCGGTCTTACAGGCAGCAGGAGGGGACATTGCTGTCCTCTGTGGCTTCTCCAGGGTTTCCTGTGCCATCAGGAACCCGGAGAAAGAAGCCGCCTCTGGATGAAGAGCATAGAGATTTCCGGGGACCAGATGGTCACCAGTCATCTCTATGACTATCAGAGGCCCGGGCATGACGTTATGATGTCACGTCCGGGCCACGGATGTTAAAGCCAAGATCTCGGCTGGAAAGCATCAGATCTGTCATTTTTTTTTGATCTGATGCTTTCCAGCCTGGAGGAGAGATGTGGGGGTCTTATCTCTCCATAAAGAGGACCTGTCACGCACCATTCCTATTACAAGGGATGTTTACATTCCTTGTAATAGGAAATAAAGTGATCAAAAAAAAATTAAAAAATGTAAGTAAAACAAACAATAAAAAAAAAAAAAATTAAATTGTTTTTTATTAAAGTGCCCCCTGTCCCTGTGCGCTCACAGTGGTGAATGGGCACGCAAGTCCCGCCCACATATGTAAACGTTGTTCAAACCACACGTGAGGCATCGCCGCGTGCATTAGAGCGAGAGCAACAATTCTAGCACTAGACTTCCTCTGTATCTATTGTGAAAAAAAAAAAAAAAAGACTTCCTCTGTAACTCTAAACTGGTAACCTGTAAAAAGTTTTTAAAGTGTCGGCTATGGAGTTTTTTTAAGTACCAAAGTTTGCCGCCATTCCACAAGTGTTCGCAATTTTAAAGCGTGACATGTTGCGTAACATCATCGATCACATTATACAAGGAAAAAAAATTGGGCTAACTTTACTGTTTTGTTATTTAATTCATGAAAATGTTTTTTTTTTTCCATAAAAAAAAAAAATGTATTTGAAAAATTGTGACATAAAAAGTTGCAACGACCGCTATTCTATTCCCTAGGGTGTCTGACTGGACAGTAAATCTACAGACAGTACAACTGTCACCAGTTCCATCTCCAAGACAGGCAGTGACAAGAAATCTCCTCAGGAGGAATTAAAAACTTACCAATTGTTTTCCCCTTACAAGTTTATACAGTACAAACTAATGGCTATATACATTTTAAAACAGTTAAACCACATTAGAACCTGTATTTTCCCACCTACGGATTCTACCCAGCACAAGTGTCTCCAGCTTCTGTAGAACTATAAGTCCCAGCCCCATGCACACCCCCTTCTCTTACATTGCTGAAGCTCTCCTTGGCTTTGCTGTACTCCCCCTTGTGGTAAAGCTGCTCCCCCTCAGCCATGTACGTGGTGAAGGTACTGCGGGGTCCCTGCTCTCCATCCGCCTCTTCAGCCATCACGGAGATCACACAAGCCGTCTGCACACACAAACTTTATCCCGCAAAGTGTTCCTAGCAACCGTGGCTATCGCTTAGCAACATGGAAACAATCATGGCGTCTCCAGCTTCCTCGAACAGCCAATGATGTGCAGGGAAGTCGAGGTCCAATGAAAAGTGCTCATGGGGCGGAGTTTAGTCATGTGCAGCTGGTATAAAGTAATTCCTCAGATTGTGAGAGAGGCGTCTGGCTGCGGAGTGGAGCTCCACGTTTGACAGGAAGCACGTGGCCTCATTCCACTTTTTTTTAAAAATTAAACTTTATTGTAACAAACAATGAATGGCTGTAGCTGTAGCTCCACTGGCTACAATAAACATGTGGCCTCCATGCCAGCTTTTTTTTTTGTTTGTTTGTTTAACCACTTCAATACAGGGCACTTATACATGTTCCTGCCCAGACTAATTTTTAGCTTTTAGTGCTGTCGCAGTTTGAATGACAATTACACGGTCATACAACACTGTACCCAAAGTAAATTTTTATCATTTTGTTCCCACAAATAGAGCTTTCTTTTGGTGGTATTTGATCACTTCTGCGGTTTTTATTTTTTGCTAAACAAATAAAAAAAGACAGAAAATTTTGAAAAAAATAAAAGTTTTGCTTTTGTTTCTGTTAACCACTTGCTGCCCGCCCGCCGTCATATGACGGCGGGACGGTGCAGCTGTTGTTCTGGGCCGCCGTCACATGACGGCGCAGCCTTCCAGGCAGCCCAGGGGGCGCGCGCCCGCCGCATCGTTTGGGTCCCGGTTCGCGTGCCCGGGGGCCGCGATGTCCGCCTGGCACCCGCGATTGCCCGGTAACCGAGCAGGACCGTGGATCTGTGTGTGTAAACACACAGATTCACATCCTGTCAGATGGGAGGAGACAGATGGTGTGTTCCTTGTACAGAGGAACACCGATCGGTCTCCTCCCCTTGTGAATCCCCTCCCCCCACAGTTAGAATCACTCCCTAGCAACACATTAACCCCTACAGCGCCCCCTCCTGGTTAACCCCTTCATTGCCAGTCACATTTATGCAGTAATCAATGCATTTTTATAGCACGGATCGCTGTATAAATGTGAATGGTCCCAAAAATGTGTCAAAATTGTCCGATGTGTCTGCCGCAATATCACAGTCACGATAAAAATCTCAGGTCGCCGCCATTACTAGTAAAAAAAAAAAATAATAATAAAAATGCTATAAATCTATCCCCTTATTTTGTAGACACTATAATTTTTGCGCAAACCAATAAATATACACTTATTGCAATATTTTTTACCAAAAATATGTAGAAGAATACGTATCGGCCTAAAATGAGGAAAAAATTTGTTTAAAAAAAAAAAAATTTGGATACTTATTATAGCAAAAAGTAAAAAATTATTTGTTTTTTCAAACTTGTCACTCTTGTTTTGTTTATAGCACAAGAAATAAAAAACGCAAGAGTGATCAAATACCACCAAAAGAAAGCTCTATTAGTGGGGAAAAAATTATAAAAATTTCATTTGGGTACAGTGTAGTATGACCGCGCAATTGTTATTCAAAATGTGACAGCGCTAAAAGCTGAAAATTGGCTTGGGCAGGAAGGGGGTGAAAATGCCCTGTATGGAAGTAGTTAAAAAATATTGTAAATGAGTACGTTTTCTCTTTCACTGATGGGCACTGATAAGGCGGCACCGTTGAGGTGGCACCAATGAGCGGGCACTGAAGGGCACTGACGATGGGCACTGATATGCGGCACTGATGGGCACTGGTAGGCGGCACTGATGAGCACCCATGGGTGGCACTGATAGGCGACACTGATGGGCACTGAAAGGCTGCAAAGATGGCTTCTTATGGGTGGCACTGATGGGCACTGATGGGCGCTGATACGTGGCACTGATACGCGGCACTGATAGGCATCCCTGGTGGCACTGGCAGTGGTAGGCATTGTGAGTGGGCACTGATTGGCAGCTGCCTGGGCATTGATTGGCAGCTGCCTGGGCACACATTAGTATTTCCCTGGGGGTCTAGGGGGCATACCTGGTGGTCAAGTGTGAATGGCTTGCCTGGTGGTCCTGGGCGGCTTCCCTGGTGGTCCTGGGTGGGATCCGAGGGGGGGCTGTGCTGATAAACAATCAGTACAGACCCCCCCTGTCAGGAAAGCAGCCGATCAGCTCTCCTCCACTCACGTCTGTCAGACGCTAGTGAGGAAAAGCCGATCATCGGCTCTTCCTATTTACATTGTGATCAGCTGTGATTGGACACGGCTGATCACGTGGTAAAGAGTCTCCGTCAGAGACTCTTTACCTAGATCGGTGTTGGGAGGTGTCAGACTGACACCCCGCAACAACGATCGCCGCGATGCGCGTCCCCGGGGACGCGCATCGGCTCAATTATCCTGCGGACGTTATATGATGCCCAGTCAGGATATTGAAACAACTTTGCCGCCATCATTCTGCTATATGGCGGGCAGCAAGTGGTTAATGAACTTTAAAGCGGAGCTCCGAACAAAATGTTTTCCCATGCCCTTGTTACTGATCTCATACCTTCACCAACTTTGCCACCCATGTTCTTCTGAGCTCTGTAGTTTCTCTGTAATAGGATGCTGAACTTGCTGAAAAACCGTTATTGCCTGGTGCCTTCCTGCTTGTAAGACCACTGGCTTCTATTCCTCTTCTCAGCTCAGCCAGCGGTCTGACACGCCCCCTTGTAGTCCTATGAAAACCGAGCAGGGAGGAGGCAGACATATTGTGGACAGAGGAGGTCTCCCAGCCCCCGGTCTGTGTCACCCATGGAGAAGGTGTCCTCCTCCTCTCTCCTCCTCCTCCTCCTCCTCCTCCTCCGCTCCTGCCAGTTACCGCCACTCTACTCTGTCCCCCGCCTGCTATCTCTGTGCAGAGCGGGGATTATCATCAATAATTACTTGTATGATGTCCTTCTGTGTCAGGTATTGTTATATGAGAACACCGCTCGCTGATGTCCCACCCACCGACGTTACAGGAACAGCGTGCTTTCAATCATAATAATGACGGGGGGAGGCGGGACATTAGTGATCAGTGTTCTCACATACAATACCTGACACAGAGGGATATCCCCACTGTGTCATGCAAGTGATTACTGATAATAATCCCTGCTCTACACTGGTGGTCCATGACAAGCAGCACTGGGTGGTCACTGAAATGATGGTCCCTGACATGCTGCACTGGTGGTCCCTGACATGATGGTCCCTGACAAGCAGCACTGATGGTCCCTAACATGATGGTCCCTGACAAGAAGCACTGGTGGTCCCTGACTGGTGGTTCCTGACATGATGGTTCCTGACAAGCAGCACTGGTGGTCCCTGACAAGCGGCACTGGTGGTCCCTGACTGGTGGTCCCTGACATGATGGTTCCTGACAAGCTGCACTGGTGGTCCCTGACTGGTGGTCCCTGACATGATGGTTCCTGACAAGCAGCACTGGTGGTCCCTGACATGGTGGTCCCTGACAAGCGGCACTGGTGGTCCCTGACTGATGGTCCCTGACATGCTGCACTGGTGGTTCTTGACAAGCGGCACTGGTGGTCCCTGACATGGTGGTCCCTGACAAGCAGCACTGGTGGTCCCTGACATGATGGTTCCTGGCAAGCAGCACTTGTGGTCCCTTAAATGGTGGTCCCTGACAAGCGGCACTGGTGGTTCCTGACATGCTGCACTGGTGGCCCCTAACATGGTGGTCCCTGAAAAGCGGCACTGGTGGTCCCTAACATGATGGTCCCTGATAAGCGGCACTGGTGGTCCCTGACTGGTGGTCCCTGAGATTATGGTTCCTGACAAGCAGCACTGGTGGTCCCTGACATGCTTCACTGGTGGTCCCTGACATGGTGGTCCCTGACAAGCGGCACTGGTGGTCCCTGACAAGCGGCACTGGTGGTCACTGAAATGGTGTCCCTGACAAGCGGCACTGGTGGTCCCTGACATGGTGGTCTCTGACATGATGGTTCCTGACAAGCAGCACTGGTGGTCCCTGACATGGTGGCACTGGTGGTCCCCGACATGCTGCACTGGTGGTCCCTGACATGGTGGTTCCTGACAGTGTTGCCAACCGCCCGTAGATTTACGGGCAGCCCGTAAACTTGAACCCTTTTTCGGGGCACCCATGAAAGTCCGTTACGGGCACAGGTGCCCGTAAAATGATGGCCGCGAGCCGACCACGCAACTGCGCATGCGCCGTTCCGAAGCCGGCCGGGCTCAGGAAAGCTCGTACGTTCTCAGCCGGGCTGCACATATGCAGTAACGTAATTACGCCGCCTGGCGCCATTTTCGAATCCATCGAGAAAGACCACGGCGGCCAGCCAGGCGACTCTGTCCTGTCATGCGATGCATGACTGCACACTTGTCATAGGCGGAGCGGAGGTACCATAGGAGAGTGAAGCTGTAGGGGGGATAATATCCGTAGTAAAAGGAGGACATTACTGGGAGCCGGGAGAAGTAATATAATGGTGAATAGAGCACATCAGTCTCTGTCCCTGGGCCCTGGCTGCATGGCATATGCAGGGGACAGAGACTGATGTGCTCTATCCACCATCATATTACTTCTCCAGTCCACATCATCAGTGTGCTGTGTCCTCCTCCTGTGCCCCTTTCATCTCTCCACAGGTCAGGGCAGCACAGTGCTGCCCTGACCTGTGGAGAGGTGAAAGGGGTACAGGAGGAGGACACAGAACACTGATGATGTGGAGAAGTAATATGATGGTGGGCAGAGGAGGAGGCTACTGTGAGGATGTATCATGTCCGCAGCCTCTGTCCACCTCCTGTAGTATGTCCACAGCCTCTGTCCACCTCCTGTAGTATGTCTGCAGCCTCTGTCCACCTCCTGTAGTATGTCCGCAGCCTCTGTCCACCTCCCGTAGTATGTCCACAGCCTCTGTCCACCTCCTGTAGTATGTCTGCAGCCTCTGTCCCCCTTCTGTAGTATGTCTGCAGCCTCTGTCCACCTCCTGTAGTATGTCCGCAGCCTCTGTCCACCTCCTGTAGTATGTCCGCAACCTCTGTCCACCTCCTGTAGTATGTCCGCAGCCTCTGTCCACCTCCTGTAGTATGTCCGCAGCCTCTGTCCACCTCCTGTAGTATGTCCGCAACCTCTGTCCACCTCCTGTAGTATGTCCGCAGCCTCTGTCCACCTCCTGTAGTATGTCTGCAGCCTCTGTCCACCTCCTGTAGTATGTCTGCAGCCTCTGTCCCCCTCGTGTAGTATGTCTGCAGCCTCTGTCCACCTCCTGTAGTATGTCCGCAACCTCTGTCCACCTCCTGTAGTATGCCGGCAGCCTCTGTCCACCTCCTGTAGTATGTCCGCAACCTCTGTCCACCTCCTGTAGTATGCCCGCAGCCTCTGTCCACCTCATGTAGTATGTCCGCAGTCTCTGTCCACCTCCTGTAGTATGTCCGCAGTCTCTGTCCACCTCATGTAGTATGTCCGCAACCTCTGTCCACCTCATGTAGTATGTCCGCAGCCTCTGTCCACCTCATGTAGTATGTCCGCAACCTCTGTCCACCTCATGTAGTATGTCCGCAGCCTCTGTCCACCTCCTGTAGTATGTCTGCAGCCTCTGTCCACCTCCTGTAGTATGTCTGCCAGACATGGGGGTAAGTCACACATGTGCAAGTCACAAGCAAGTCTCAAGTCTTAACCTTCAAGCCATAAGCAAGTCCCAAGTTACTATGGCGAAAAGCAAGCAAGTCAAGTCGAGTCCTTGCTAGAAGTCAAGCAAGTCAAGTCAAGTCATTTATTTTGGTCAAGTCACAAATTAAGTCAAAATACCGATCTACCCCATTTCCATCCTTTAAATGAGTTAAAAGTCAGTTTTCAGGAAAGGTTTTGTTTTATTTTCAACATTAACAAAACTGCTTAGTGCTTTTTTCTTGGCATATTAAAGAAACACTTTGAATGCCCAAATAGCAGACAAGGAGCAGAACACTCAGCAATTAAATGGCCAACAAGCCTGAAAATAAGGTGTTGCTTAGTACACTAGTACTTACAGAACTATTTTTAATGTTTTATATATATACGGTCCTAACCTAACCTTGTTTAAAACAGTGACACGTTTATCATTCCAGATTAGAATATTACATTAGTGACTCATAGTGACACTTTTTGGGCACCAGTGACACCAATACAGTGACCAGTGCTAAAGTTTGTATTGATTTTAGCATGCATGGAGCACTGCAGTACATGAACTTTCACTGCATGTGGACTGTTTAATGAGTTTGTAGTACGCATGGAGCACTTAATTGCAATATGATTTTTATGTAATATTCACGTTGAGCACTTTGTACTTCGCACATGTAATAGTTAATTAGTGAAGGACTCAGGGAGGAACTGGTCTGGGACTGGGGGTCAGTGCAGTGGCCATCGCAGCGCAGGAGAAAAAAGCACAGAGCCGAGGAGGAGGAGAAAACAAGGAAAGAAGGTTTGTACCTACCTAGGTTTCATAGTTTTAGCATGTGCAATGATATTGATGATTGATTGCATCTGCAATCATATCTGCATCCTGCAAGCATCAGTACAGGCCACTGGCCAGGGTCCTGCTAGCTGCTACATCACTAGTGCAGATTTGCAGAAGCTGCAGGTCTGTTTGATGCAGTGCCAAGCAAGCTAATGCTTCCCTGCAAAGTTTGCAGGGAAGTTTTCATTTGCTTGGCACTGCATCAAACAAACCTGCAGCTTCTGCAAATCTGTTTCCTCCTCCACGGCTCTGTGCTTTTTCTTCTGCTCTGCGACGACCACTGCACTGACCCCCATTCTCAGACCAGTTCCTCCTTGAGTCGTGTGACTGTCCCTGCTCCAGTGCCCCCTCAGTAGAAGAATAATAGTCTGCCATGACTTACTCTATGGCTGCTGGACTGGACTCCACTCAGATTCAGTCAGTCGGCTAGGCTTGGCTGGCTCCTTGGGCAACTTCCAGTTCCTTCTTCCTCCCCCACCGTGAGGCCCGCGACTCACGCTGCTGGCTCTGCACACTTGCACAGAAGCCCAGCCCCTCCCTCAGAGATCACTCCGCAGCAGGAGGGGGGCGGCGCCGCGGCCTGGCCGTACGGACGGAATACAGAGACCTGTACAGCCTAGGAGGAGAGACTGCAGTGCAGTCATCATCAAATAAAAAAAAATGTCTGCGGCGGCCGCGAACACTGCAAGCGCCGCTCGCGGACACCTATCCGATCCCCGCCCACAATGTTAGCAAGCTGTATTTGTACGGGCAGAAGCCGGGACTCGGGGGAGCTTTCTTTTGTGGGGGGGGCGGCTTTTGCCTAGGCCAAGACACAGCACTGGTGGTGCCAAGTCATTGCAAGTCATTGCAAGTCAAATAGCCCAAGTCAAAGTCAAGTCGCAAGTCATTAGTGGCAAGTCAAAGTCAAGTCGAGTCATTTATTTAATTTTGTCAAGCAAGTCGCAAGTCCTCAAACAAGTTACTCAAGTCCGACTCGAGTCAAGTCATGTGACTCGAGTCCCCCACCTCTGATGTCTGCAGCCTCTGTCCACCTCCTGTATTATGTCTGCAGTCTCTGTCCACCTCCTGTAGTATGTCCGCAGCCTCTATCCACCTCCTGTAGTATGTCCGCAGTCTCTGTCCACCTCCTGTAGTATGTCTGCAGCCTCTGTCCACCTCCTGTAGTATGTCTGCAGCCTCTGTCCACCTCATGTAGTATGTCCGCAGCCTCTGTCCACCTCCTTTAGTATGTCTGCAGTCTCTGTCCACCTCCTGTAGTATGTCCGCAGCCTCTGTCCACCTCCTGTAGTATGCCCGCAGCCTCTGTCCACCTCATGTAGTATGTCTGCAGTCTCTGTCCACCTCCTGTAGTATGTCCGCAGCCTCTGTCCACCTCCTGTAGTATGTCCGCAGTCTCTGTCCACCTCCTGTAGTATGTCTGCAGTCTCTGTCCACCTCCGGTAGTATGTCCGCAGCCTCTGTCCACCTCATGTAGTATGTCCGCAGCCTCTGTCCACCTCATGTAGTATGTCCGCAACCTCTGTCCACCTCCTGTAGTATGTCTGCAGTCTCTGTCCACCTCCTGTAGTAAGTCTGCAGCCTCTGTCCACCTCCTGTAGTATGTCCGCAACCTCTGTCCACCTCCTGTAGTATGTCTGCAGTCTCTGTCCACCTCCTGTAGTATGTCTGCAGCCTCTGTCCACCTCCTGTAGTATGTCCGCAGCCTCTGTCCACCTCATGTAGTATGTCTGCAGTCTCTGTCCACCTCCTGTAGTATGTCCGCAGCCTCTGTCCACCTCATGTAGTATGTCCGCAGTCTCTGTCCACCTCCTGTAGTATGTCCGCAGTCTCTGTCCACCTCCTGTAGTATGTCCGCAGTCTCTGTCCACCTCCTGTAGTATGTCCGCAGCCTCTGTCCACCTCCTGTAGTATGTCCGCAGCCTCTGTCCACCTCATGTAGTATGTCCGCAGTCTCTGTCCACCTCCTGTAGTATGTCTGCAGTCTCTGTCCACCTCCTGTAGTATGTCCGCAGTCTCTGTCCACCTCCTGTAGTATGTCCGCAGCCTCTGTCCACCTCCTGTAGTATGTCCGCAGTCTCTGTCCACCTCCTGTATCATGTCCACAGCCTCTGTCCACCTCCTGTAGTATGTCTGCAGCCTTTGTCCACCTCCTGTATCATGTCCGCAGCCTCTGTCCTCCTGTATAATGTTCGCAGCCTCTGACCATCTCTTGTCTTTTATCATGTCTGCCGTCTCTGAGGGGATCCTAGAAAGGAGTCAAGAGTGGGAGCGCCGCCGCGATGGGGGTTACGGGAAGAGACAGACATGTGTGGACTGTGGAGAGGAGACTATAGAACAGCCGCCAAGCTGGAGCTATCTGACTGAGCCCTGCAAGGTGCACCTGAGAGGAGGTCAGTGACAGTGCCGCCAGGCCAGTCTGAGGGGGGTCACTAATGTAAGGGTAGAGTGAATACAATAATGTAAGGGGGCACTGATATAAAGGTTTCCCCCTATATTAGTGACCCCCCTTACCTTAGTGTATTCACTCTGCGGAAGGTGGTCTCTGGTCACCATCCTGCATACTCTGATGTAAGGGAGAACTCTGTGCTGGCCAGGTTATAGTAACCTGACCTTCATGTAAATTGAGAAATATGTTTTTTGATTTTTGTTTAACTTAAACACATTGCTACTAGCACTACTAGCACTAGCTATGTGTTTATAGTTCAAATATTGATATTTTCACTGTTTAGCAATTTTTTTAGTAATTTTAGGTACTTTTTTGCAGTGCCAGTAAAGAATGTGGATCCGCCAGTAAATTTAATGAATTTTTGCCATAAAAAAATTGGTGCCGTTTGTAAATTTTGGCGTTCTGCCAGTAAATTTCACTTTGGGGGGTTGGCAACACTGGTCCCTGACATGATGGTTCCTGACAAGCAGCACTGGTGGTCCCTGACAAGCTGGACTGGTGGTCCCTGACAAGCAGGACTGGTGGTCCCTGACATTCGGGACTGGTGGTCCCTGACATGCGGCACTGGTGGTCCCTGACATGGTGGTCCCTGACAAGCGGCACTGGTGGTCCCTGACAAGCTGCACTGGTGGTCCCTGACATGATGGTTCCTGACAAGCAGAACTGGTGGTCCCTGACATGCTGCACTGGTGGTCCCTGACATGGTGGTCCCTGACAAGCAGCACTGGTGGTCCCTAACAAGATGGTCCCTGACTGGTGGTCCCTGACATGATGGTCCCTGACAAGCGGCACTGGTGGTCCCTGACATGGTGTCCCTGACATGATGGTTCCTGACAAGCAGCACTGGTGGTCCCTGACATGGTGGTCCCTGGCAACCAGCACTGGTGGTCTCTGACAAGCAGTACTGGTGGTCACTGAAATAGTGGTCCCTGACATGCTGCACTGGTGGTTCCTGACATGGTGGTCCCTGAAATGATGGTTCCTGACAAGCAGCACTGGTGGTCCCTGACATGCTGCACTGATGGTCCCTGACATGGTGGTCCCTGGCAAGCGGCACTGGTGGTTCCTGACATGGTGGTCCCTGACATGATGGTTCCTGACAAGCAGCACTGGTGGTCCCTAACATGCTACACTGGTGGTCCCTGACATGGTGGTCCCTGACAACTAGCACTGGTGGTCCCTGACAAGTGGCACTGGTGGTCACTGAAATGGTGGTCCCTGACATGCTGCACTTGTGGTCCCTGACATGGTGGTCCCTGAAATGATGGTTCCTGACAAGCAGCACTGGTGGTCCCTGACATGCTGCACTGATGGTCCCTGACATGGTGGTCCCTGACATGGTGGTCCCTGACATGATGGTTCCTGACAAGCGGCACTGGTGGTCCCTGACATGGTGTCCCTGACATGATAGTTCCTGACAAGCGGCACTGGTGGTCCCTGACATGGTGTCCCTGACATGATGGTTCCTGACAAGCAGCACTGGTGGTCCCTGACATGGTGGTCCCTGGCAACCAGCACTGGTGGTCCCTGACAAGCGGCACTGGTGGTCACTGAAATGGTGGTCCCTGACATGCTGCACTGGTGGTCCCTGACATGGTGGTGCCTGAAATGATGGTTCCTGACAAGCAGCACTGGTGGTCCCTGACCTGCTGCACTGATGGTTCCTGACATGGTGGTCCCTGGCAAGCAGCACTGGTGGTTCCTGACATGATGGTCCCTCACATATTGGTTCCTGACAAGCAGCACTGGTGGTCCCTAACATGCTACACTGGTGGTCCCTGACATGGTGGTCCCTGACAACTAGCACTGGTGGTCCCTGACAAGTGGCACTGGTGGTCACTGAAATGGTGGTCCCTGACATGGTGGTCCCTGACATGATGGTTCCTGACAAGCGGCACTGGTGGTCCCTGACATGGTGTCCCTGACATGATGGTTCCTGACAAGCAGCACTGGTGGTCCCTGACATGGTGGTCCCTGGCAAGCGGCACTGGTTGTTCCTGACATGGTGGTCCCTGACATGATGGTTCCTGACAAGCAGCACTGGTGGTCCCTAACATGCTACACTGGTGGTCCCTGACATGGTGGTCCCTGACAACTAGCACTGGTGGTCCCTGACAACTAGCACTGGTGGTCCCTGACAAGTGGCACTGGTGGTCACTGAAATGGTGGTACCTGACATGGTGGTCCCTGACATGATGGTTCCTGACAAGCGGCACTGGTGGTCCCTGACATGGTGTCCCTGACATGATGGTTCCTGACAAGCAGCACTGGTGGTCCCTGACATGGCGGTCCCTGGCAACCAGCACTGGTGGTCCCTGACAAGCGGCACTGGTGGTCACTGAAATGGTGGTCCCTGACATGCTGCACTGGTGGTCCCTGACATGGTGGTGCCTGAAATGATGGTTCCTGACAAGCAGCACTGGTGGTCCCTGACCTGCTGCACTGATGGTCCCTGACATGGTGGTCCCTGGCAAGCGGCACTGGTGGTTCCTGACATGGTGGTCCCTGACATGATGGTTCCTGACAAGCAGCACTGGTGGTCCCTAACATGCTACACTGGTGGTCCCTGACATGGTGGTCCCTGACAACTAGCATTGGTGGTCCCTGACAAGTGGCACTGGTGGTCACTGAAATGGTGGTCCCTGACATGGTGGTCCCTGACATGATGGTTCCTGACAAGCGGCACTGGTGGTCCCTGACATGGTGGTCCCTGACATGATGGTTGCTGACAAGCAGCACTGGTGGTCCCTGATATGGTGGTCCCTGACAAGCGGGACTGGTGGTCCCTGACATGCTGCACTGGTGGACACTGATAAGCTGCAATGGTTTCCATTCATAATAAATTCAATAAATTAATATTATATTAATATGCATTTATGTTAAAATGCTTTGCATTTATTATGTATGGCTTGCTGGCTGCAGAATGAGGGGTGTGATTTATGTTGAAGTGGGCGAGTTCACATTTACATGTACAAGTCTACTGTACCTCCCACATTCACTCCCATCACAGGGTTCTGGGGAAATGTAGTCTGATTACAGTTAGAGAGAGAGAAGAGGATATGATGCAAATACTGTTCTAGGAGATCCTCCCTGCCAGAAAAGATGATGCATGTTTTGAATCACAAAGCTGACTTCCTGAAAATTAAATCAGTCATATCTTAAACGGTAAGAAATTTCACAAATGTGATAACTGTTTAGTGTTTTGTGTGAGGGAGTGTATGAATGGGGAATTTTTTGAAACATGGTATCTGGCTGCAGATTGGAGCTCCACTCTCCACAAGAATCATGTGACCTCCACAAATTTTTCTTTTAATCAACTTTAACCCTTTCGCTGCCAGAATCATTTTTGCATTTTCTGCACACATGTTTAAAAAATAATTCTAGGCCTGAAGATTACATGAAACCAGGGGCAGACTGGCCATTAGGGCACTCGTCACTGCCCGAGGGCCCGGGGCCAGCAGGGGTCCCCATTAGAGTTGCCACCTCATCCCTTTAAACCCGAACACCTTTGAATTACACAGGTTCTGAGGCTAATTAAATGCAGATAAGGCACCAAGTGAGTTTAATTACCACCTTAATCAGCCACAGAACCTGTGTAATTCATATGTGTTCGGGTTTAAAGGGATGAGGTGGCAACCATAGTCCCCATGAGAGGCTCCTGGTACTGTGTCGATCCTGGAGCCCAGTGCCGTAACAAGTTCCAGCACTGAGCTCCGGTAACTGGTCCGACAGGGGGCTAGCGTGGGTACTCAGGACACCTTCCCCACATCTGTTGCAGGGTGCCCCGGGTTCCTCACGCAGCGATCATTCCTCTGTAGCACTAGTAGCCAACACTGGCATCTTGCCCCACTGAGCCTGCACACATCACACAGAAGGAGCTCATAGAGGGTCCTCCTCCTTGGCTCAGATGTATACAGACAGGAGGTGGGAGGAGCCGGGGAGGAAAGACATCCACTGCTACCCTGTTTCCCTGAAAATAAGACCTAGCGTGATTGTTGGTGATGGCTGCAATATAAGCCCTACCCCCCAAATAAGCCCTAGTCAAAGTCCTTGTAGGTCTTCTTTTCAGGGTAAGGCTTATTTTCGGGGAAACAGGGTAGGGCTTATTTGGGGGGTAGGGCTTATATTGCAGCCATCACCGACAATCACGCTAGGTTTCATTTTCGGGGAAACAGGGTAGAGCTGTGCTGGTCATCTGCGGTGTGTATATAGTTTGTAGATAGGGGAGGGGGACACACCGTGACTGACACAGTAACCAGCAAGGGGGGGTCAGGATGCACACATTGAGAAGTGATGGTGAGCAGTGGACTATTGCTGCAAGGTGGGGTGGTGTGGGGAGATTTCAAATCCTCTCTGCTCTCATCCCAGGACCCCCTCTCTGCTCTCGTCCCAGGACCCCCTCTCTGCTCTCATCCAGGACCCCCTCTCTGCTGCTCTTGTCCCAGGACCCCCTCTCTTCTCTCATCCAGGACCCCCTCTCTGCTCTCGTCCCAGGACCCCCTCTCTGCTCTCATCCAGGACCCCCTCTCTGCTGCTCTTGTCCCAGGACCCCCTCTCTGCTCTCATCCAGGACCCCCTCTCTGCTCTCGTCCCAGGACCCCCTCTCTGCTCTCATCCAGGACCCCCTCTCTGCTGCTCTTGTCCCAGGACCCCCTCTCTGCTCTCATCCAGGACCCCCTCTCTGCTGCTCTTGTCCCAGGACCCCCTCTCTGCTCTCATCCAGGACCCCCTCTCTGCTCTCGTGCCAGGACCCCCTCTCTGCTCTCATCCAGGACCCCCTCTCTGCTCTCATCCAGGACCCCCTCTCTGCTGCTCTTGTCCCAGGACCCCCTCTCTGCTCTCATCCAGGACCCCCTCTCTGCTCTCATCCCAGGATCCCCTCTCTGCTCTTATCCAGGACCCCCTTTCTGCTCTCGTCCCAGGACCCCCTCCCTGCTCTCATCCAGGACCCCCTCTCTGCTCTCGTCCCAGGACCCCCTCTCTGCTCTCGTCTCAGGACCCCCTCTCTGCTCTCATCCAGGACCCCCACTCTGCTCTTGTCCCAGGACCCCTTCTCTGCTCTCATCCCAGGGCCCCCTCTCTGCTCTCGTCCCAGGGCCCCCTCTCTGCTCTCGTCCCAGGGCCCCCTCTCTGCTCTCGTCCCAGGGGCCCCTCTCTGCTCTCGTCCCAGGACCCCCTCCCTGCTATTATTCCAGGGTCCCTCTCTGCTCTCATCCCAGGACCCCCTCTCTGCTCTCATCCAGGACCCCCTCTCTGCTCTCGTCCCAGGACCCCCTCTCTGCTCTCGTCCCAGGACCCCTTCTCTGCTCTCGTCCCAGGACCCCCTCTCTGCTCTCGTCCCAGAACCCCCTCTCTGCTCTCGTCCCAGGACCCCCTCTCTGCTCTCGTCCCAGGACCCCCTCTCTGCTCTCGTCCCAGGACCCCTTCTCTGCTCTCGTCCCAGGAGCCCCTCTCTGCTCTCGTCCCAGGACCCCCTCTCTGCTCTCATCCAGGACCCCCACTCTGCTCTTGTCCCAGGACCCCTTCTCTGCTCTCGTCCCAGGGCCCCCTCTCTGCTCTCGTCCCAGGGCCCCCTCTCTGCTCTCGTCCCAGGGCCCCCTCTCTGCTCTCGTCCCAGGACCCCCTCCCTGCTATTATTCCAGGGTCCCTCTCTGCTCTCATCCCAGGACCCCCTCTCTGCTCTCGTCCCAGAACCCCCTCTCTGCTCTCGTCCCAGGACCCCCTCTCTGCTCTCGTCCCAGGACCCCCTCTCTGCTCTCGTCCCAGGACCCCTTCTCTGCTCTCGTCCCAGGACCCCCTCTCTGCTCTCGTCCCAGAACCCCCTCTCTGCTCTCGTCCCAGGACCCCCTCTCTGCTCTCGTCCCAGGACCCCCTCTCTGCTCTCGTCCCAGGACCCCTTCTCTGCTCTCGTCCCAGGAGCCCCTCTCTGCTCTCGTCCCAGGACCCCCTCTCTGCTCTCGTCCCAGGACCCCCTCCCTGCCCTTATTCCAGGGTCCCTCTCTGCTCTCATCCCAGGACCCCCTCTCTGCTCTTGTCCCAGGACCCCCCTCTCTGCTCTCATCCCAGGACCCCCCTCTCTGCTCTCATCCCAGGACCCCCTCTCTGCTGTCATTCAGGACCCTCTCTCTGCTCTCATCCCAGGACCCCCTCTCTGCTGTCATCCAGGACCCCCTCTCTGCTCTCATCCCAGGGTCCCTCTCTGCTTTCATCCCAGGACCCCCTCTCTGCTCTCATCCCAGGGTCCCTCTCTGCTCTCATCCCTGGACCCCCTCTCTGCTCTCGTCCCTGGACCCCCTCTCTACTCTCGTCCCAGGACCCCCTCTCTGCTCTCATCCAGGACCCCCTCTCTGCTGCTCTTGTCCCAGGATCCCCTCTCTGCTCTCATCCAGGACCCCCTCTCTGCTCTCGTCCCAGGACCCCTTCTCTGCTCTCGTCCCAGGACCCCTTCTCTGCTCTCGTCCCAGGACCCCCTCTCTGCTCTCGTCCCAGGACCCCCTCTCTGCTCTCGTCCCAGGACCCCCTCTCTGCTCTCGTCCTAGGACCCCCTCTCTGCTGTCATCCAGGATCCTTTCTCTGCTCTCATCCCAGGACCCCCTCTCTGCTCTCATCCCAGGACCCCCTCTCTGCTCTCGTCCCAGAACCCCCTCTCTGCTCTCGTCCCAGGACCCCCTCTCTGCTCTCGTCCCAGGACCCCTTCTCTGCTCTCGTCCCAGGAGCCCCTCTCTGCTCTCGTCCCAGGACCCCCTCTCTGCTCTCGTCCCAGGACCCCCTCCCTGCCCTTATTCCAGGGTCCCTCTCTGCTCTCATCCCAGGACCCCCTCTCTGCTCTTGTCCCAGGACCCCCCTCTCTGCTCTCATCCCAGGACCCCCCTCTCTGCTCTCATCCCAGGACCCCCTCTCTGCTGTCATTCAGGACCCTCTCTCTGCTCTCATCCCAGGACCCCCTCTCTGCTGTCATCCAGGACCCCCTCTCTGCTCTCATCCCAGGGTCCCTCTCTGCTTTCATCCCAGGACCCCCTCTCTGCTCTCATCCCAGGGTCCCTCTCTGCTCTCATCCCAGGACCCCATCTCTGCTCTCGTCCCAGGATCCCCTCTCTGCTCTCATCCAGGACCCCCTCTCTGCTGCTCTTGTCCCAGGATCCCCTCTCTGCTCTCATCCAGGACCCCCTCTCTGCTCTCGTCCCAGGACCCCTTCTCTGCTCTTGTCCCAGGACCCCCTCTCTGCTCTCGTCCCAGGACCCCCTCTCTGCTCTCGTCCCAGGACCCCCTCTCTGCTGTCATCCAGGATCCTTTCTCTGCTCTCATCCCAGGACCCCCTCTCTGCTCTCATCCCAGGACCCCCTCTCTGCTCTCGTCCCAGGACCCCCCTCTCTGCTCTCATCCCAGGACCCCCTCTCTGCTGTCATCCAGGACCCTCTCTCTGCTCTCATCCCAGGACCCCCTCTCTGCTGTCATCCAGGACCCCCTCTCTGCTCTCATCCCAGGGTCCCTCTCTGCTTTCATCACAGGACCCCCTCTTTGCTCTCATCCCAGGGTCCCTCTCTGCTCTCATCCCAGGACCCCCTCTCTGCTCTCATCCCAGGACCCCCTCTCTGCTCTCATCCCAGGGTCCCTCTAAGCTCTCATCCCAGGACCCCCTCTCTGCTCTCATCCCAGGACCCCCTCTCTGCTCTCATCCCAGGGGCCCATCTCTGCTCTCATCCCAGGGGCCCATCTCTGTCCTCATCCCAAGGGCCCATCTCTGTGCTCATCTCAGGAGTCCCTCTCTGTCCTCATCCCAGGTGTCCCCTAAACACCAACTCTGATAGGGGGCACAGGACAGTTAGGGCTTGTCTACATTCACAGTTTGGGGGTGGTAAAACCTCATAGTTGAGTCCTGTTTTTATTTACCCCCAACAACACCTCCTTTAACTGTAGTGGCCAGGGGTTTACACATGTTGCAGGTGCAGTAGGAATTATACACACTGTTACGCTTGGCAGGTGTAGTGCCTGCCAAGCGTAACCCATTCAAGTGAATGGGGCTGCTCTGCAGAAGGCTGTGCAACCTTGTGCAGTACAGCGAAAAAAAGGGTTAAGCTTTGTATTGCCCCCTCATCACCTGCTTTAACCCCTTGGACCCACACTAGCATGCACAAAGTTGCAGGGTGTTTGCAGAGTGGCCCATTTACTTGAATGGGTCACAATCACCCACCAAAAGCAACAGGAGGTATAATTCCTGCTGCAGCATGTGTACATCCTTAGCTGCAGCCACTGTAGCTAAAGGGGGAAGGGACGAACTTATGTAATGTGGGTGCAGTGCAATAAGTAGGTGGTGTTTTGCGTGGCTTGCGTGTGGACAGGGACACAGGGGGCCCCATGATCTCCTATAGCCTGGGGGCCCCATAAGTTGTCAGTCCGCCCCTACATAAAACCCACAAAATAATATATATATATTATATATTATATATATTTTCTGAGAGCAGACACCCTAGAGAATAAAATAGTGGTAGTTAAATTTTTTATATGTCATACGATATTGCTGTAAAAGTTTAGGAAACGCAACATTTTAGTATAAAAATACACTAAAATCAATTTCAGGGCAAACAATCGCAATAAATTATCCAATTTCTGGGTAAATATAAAAGATGAGGTTGCACCGAGTAAATAGATACCCAACATGTCAAACCTTAAATTTGCATGCGCCTGTAAAATGGCGACATACTTCAGTACTCTATATTTTCCTTGTTTTTTATAAATTCTTTATTTAACCGCTTGCCGACCGCCGCATGTATTTATACGTCGGCAGAATGGCACGGCTGGGCAAATGGGCGTACCTGTATGTCCCTTTGAATTTGCCACCCTGCCATTGCCGCGAGCTCCATGAGTAGGATTGCGGGTCCTGCGGACTCGATGTCCGCGGGGATACCTGCGATCGTCTCATGGAGAGGAAGAACAGGGAGATGCTAATGTAAACAAGCATCTCCCCGTTCTGCCTAGTGACACTGTCACTGATCATAGGTCCTGTAGTATAAAAGAGAATATCCATCTGGACCCGGGGCTTTCCCAGTTGCATGTGCGCCATCACCAAAGCCACCTCGTCTGCAGAGATGGATTTCTCTAGTTCAGTTAGTTCCTCATCTGAGAGGTGGTTGAGAGGAACGTTTTTCTGCATTTGGCAATCACCACTTTCGCCCTGTACAGAGCCAGGGTGCGCAGTTGGTTCCGCAAGGCTGTTAGGTCTGCAAGAGCCTGGGTAGCTAGCGATTTTTTATGGACGGCCTCTAAAGACCGGATTTTGTCCAACAGTTTGATAACCTGTTGCTCTCTGGCTTTCTAAATTCAGGATCCTACCTTTATCAAGAGACCCCTGATGTAGCCTTTGTGTGCCTCCCATACCATTGTTGGGGCTACCTCTGGGTTTACGTTAGTGGAAAAAACTGCCGTCGTTCCCTAGATAGCTCCTCGGCGACCTTGGGCAATTGGATCAAAGAATCATTAATCTTCCATTTCCACTGTTTGGTAGTGGGTTGTAGGAGGTCAATGTCTACAAGAACTGGCGCGTGGTCTGAGAATGTTATGGAGCCAATAGAGGCCGAAGTAACCCTGGACAAGAGGGGTTGAGGCATCATAAAAAGATCAATACGGGTGTAAGAGTCATGAGGGTGTGAGTAGAACGTGTAGTCTCTATGGTTCGGATGAAGAATCCGCCACACGTCCACAAGGTGGAAGGCATAAAAGCTTCTCTTTAGGCATTTCAACGCCGCATAAGAGAGCTGGCAGGCTTTCCTAGAAGAGTTCAGGGCCAGGTCCATGACGAAATTCATGTCGCCTCCCCGGATCACTGCCCCTTCAGCAAACTCCCCAAGTTTGGTTGGGATTGGTTCCAGGAAATTAATCTGGTTTGTATTTGGGAGGTATAAGGTCACTAGAGCCCCCTAGTGTTCCCTTTACGAACAGAGCCCTGCCCTCCATATCACTCCACTTATCCTTCTCCAACCACTGAGTTGTATTCCGGATCAGAACACACACCCCCTTTGACTTGGAATCCGATGAGCACCCGTGGTATGCTGTCGGGAAAAAGCAGTTCCAGAGACCTGGTATTTTATTGGCACGAAAATGCGTCTCCCAGAGAAAACAAACGTGAGCTTTCATATATTTCAGGTTGGCCATCACTATGGCGTGCTTCTCCGGGGTTTTCAGCCCCCTCACATTAATAGAGACCAGACGAACGGGCTTCTTTTTTACCCGTGGTCATGGTGGGAGTTGGCGGAGGCATGAAAAAAAAAAAGAGGGGGGGGAGAGGTGAGAAGAAGATCAAGAAAGAACAAAGACAAAAACAGCTAATACGCTGTACCTAGTCTCAATGCACCCCAGTGACTCCAAATATGGAGCCGCTTAACGGGTGCCGCCCTATGTGGGGGAAGTGGTTGTATACAGCAGGGGACAGAAACTCCCTATCCCCACCCGCATTGTTTGCAAAGACATAAAACAGAATCTTTGAGTAGCATAAATGCCCAGGGAAGCCAATACCAATAATACAGGAATGGCTAAACAATCGGCTTGACGTGTCCCGTCAGCCACGTCCTGGCTAGCAGGAGGAGGCAGCTGGACCTGGGTTTACCTTTTATTTTCACGTATAACCTTTAATGCAACAGATAAAAAACCTAAAAAAAACCCCATGTAAACAGTAGAATCCAAGCAAGATAAAAAAATGGGACTAGAAAGAGCAAGCAAAGACAGACATGAAGCAATGCACACTGTCGGACATGGTCCTGGAAGGTAGTCCTCCACTTCACGGGCCAAATAGAGACAAGAGCTGTCTAGTATATGGGCTAACACAGCCGGGCCGCGCACATGGGATGGAAAGAAAGAAAGAAAGGGGTATTGGGATAGAGGGAGCATGGATGATTTGGTCTTTCTGAGTGTACCGATGTAGACGGCAGATCACGTCACAAGGTCGGTCATGTTCTGATGGCTTAGGTCCCAGCGCCCTGTGCACCCGATCGAACTCCAGGCTAGCGGGGGCGTCAGTGCCCAAAACGCTAAGCAGGATCGCCTGGGTAGTAGCCTGAAGGTTTTCAGGGCCAGTCGCCTCGGGTAGCCCCCGGATACGCAAATTTTTGCGGCGGCTCCGGTTTTCTTAGTCCTCTGCATGGAGCTGGGCTCCAGCTAGATGATCCTGGAACACTGAGTGTTCCCTCTCCAGATGAGCGACATGGAGCTCCAGGGTGCTCATCTCTGATTCCTCTCTGCTCAGTCTGTCTTCTAGCCCATTAACCTTGGAGCGGAGCTCTTGGAAGTTGCGACGGTGCTGTTCCTCCACCCTCATGGCGAGAGCCTCCAAGTCCACTTTCGTGGGTGGTGCACGAAGCAGGGCCCTGATGTCGGCCTCGATTTGGGGCGACTGTGTGGGGGTTCCTGATGTGCTCGGAGCGCTGGGTTCAGTACCGATGTAAGCCCCTCTAGCAAGCTAGGCAGGGGGGCTGTAAAGCCGCCATGGACGGGGAGGGTAAATTCGCGGGCTCCCGTCTGACACGTGTCCCCTCCTGGGAGCCCTTAGAATGTCCTCTGTCCTGGAAGAATTGGCTAATCGGGGCCGTCGAGGTAGCTTTTGGTGTTCCCCTGGTCTTCATACATTTGCGGTATGTCATGGCAGTGTAAAGGGTGTAGTTATATGGGCATTTCAGTCTTTTTTGGTGGGTCGGGAGTTGAGAGCTCTAGCAGTGAGCGTCCTCACTCCGCCATAACCAAGCCACGTCCCCCAGTACTCTATATTTTCTGTAGGCAATGCTTCAAAAGCCCCCTATAGGTCATCAGTTTAGTATCATGGAGGAGGTCTGGTGCTAAAATTGTTGCTCTCACTCCGGCGTATGCGCCAATTTGTAACGTGTATCGCAATAAACATTTTCAAGCATAGGCTCCCCTGACACTTGTGTTTTACGTTCATAGGGGTGGGGGGCCTCAATTTTTTTTGGAGGGGGGGTTTATGTTCTTGGGTGTAAATTCATTTTTTTTGCTTAACCACTTTTTGCGATACTGCACTGCTTTATTTAACTGACGATTGCGGGGTCGTGCAATGCTGTACCAAAATTAAATTTATGTCCTTTTTCCCCCCACAAATAGAGCTTTCTTTTGGTGGTATTTGATCACCACTGTGTTTTTATTTTTTGTGCTATAAACAAAAAAATACGGCCAATTTTGAAAAAAAAAAATTTCTAATTTCTGTTAAAAAACATCCAATACATTTTAAAAATAAACGAATTTCTTCATCAGTTTAGACCAATATGTATTCTGCTACATATTTGTGGTAGAAAAAAATCCCAATAAGCGTATATTGATTAGTTTGTGCAAAAGTTATAGCATCTACAAACTATGGGATTTATTTATGGAATTTATATTTATTTCATTTTTTTTTACTAATGCCAGCGATCAGTGACTTATAGTGGGACTGCGATATTGCGGCGGCCAATTGGACACTACCTGACAATTTGCTGGGGACCAGTGCAAAAAATATGCACTGTCACTGTACTAATGGCACTGGCAGGGAAGGGGTTAACATCAAGAGCGATCAAAGGGTTAACTGCGAGCCTAACGTGTTGCTGTGTGAGGTGTTTCTACCAAGCAATGGGTTTTGCAGGAAGAAAAAAACAACACGTTGCTGCTCTCAGGAGAGAGGCTTGTTTACACACACAGGGCTCTCTTTGGTAATGTCCAGAGCCAATCGTTGGGTGGCGGCAACCAATCAGCGTCCATCACCCGCTGATTGGTTGGTAGGGTTGGGTCTGTCAGTGGAGGGAGGGGGTGGTATTTGGGGCTCTGTCAGTGGAGGGGGGGTGGTATTTGGGGGTCTGTCAGTGGAGGGAGGGGATGCTATTTGGGAAGGTTGGGGGTCTGTCAGTGGGGGGGTGGTATTTGGGAGGGTTGGGGATCTGTCAATGGAGGGAGGGGTGATATTTGAGGGAGTTGGGGGTCTGTCAGTGGAGAGAAGGGTGACACTGATAGACTTCCACCCCTCCAACTACCAATCCCTGCCCCCACTGACAGACCTGCACACCCTCTACTACTCTTCCCCTAGCTCCCCACTGACATACTGCCAACTACCCCCCTGCCTCCCACTAATACACCCCCACCCAACCAACTACCGACCTCTCCCCTACCCCCCAACTACCGTCCCCCAACCGATCCCCACCCCCCATGGACAGACCATCCCAACCCCCCCCATATACCACAACCTTCCCCCCACTGACAGACCCCCAACCCCCCTAAATGCCACCCCTTCCCCCCCACTGGCAAACCCCCAACCCCTCCCAAATGCCACCCCTTCCCTCCACTGACAGAGCCCAAAATACCACCCTTTCCCCCCAGTTACAGACCCCCAAACACCACCCCTCCCCCCACTAACAGACCCCACGCCCCTCAAATACCACCCCCTCCCTCCATTCCCTCCATTCACAGACTCCCAACCCCCCTAAACCCCCCAAATACCACCCCTCCCTCCACCGACAGACCCCCAACCCCCCCAAATACCACTCCCTTCCTCTCCTCCACCGACAGACCCCCAAATACTACCCCCTCCCTGCACTGACAGGCCCCAAACCAGCTCAAATACCACCTACACCCCGACTGACAGACCCTTGCCCCCTCCCCCAACTCAAATTTGGGTAAACCTTTGCTGTAATATCATGTGACATAAAAAATTGGAATTACCGCTATTTGATACCGCTATTTTATTCTCTAGGGTGTCTGCTTTCAGAAAATAATAATGTTTGGGGATTTTATGTAATCTTTAGGCCTAAAATTATTTTTTAAACGTGTGCAAAAAAAAACGCAAAACCAGCTGTTCTACCCATAAGATTTGTTAGTTTAAAAAAAAAACTGGCTCCTAACTTTTTAATTTAATCTTATTTTATTGAAAAGTTAAACATTACATTCTTTTATACAGGTATCACCATTAATAGGTGTCAAATGCATTAGAACATTTTGTAAAATATGGTCACACTGTATTATACCATGTTCCTAAGGCAGATCAGGAGTCAACAAATATGTGTAGCAAAGAGAAACATGGTAGGTAGAAGTACAGATCACCTACATCAATGACAAATAGATTGTATGTATATGTTATGCATTAAAGCATCAAAACATATTGCAATACTAGTATGTCATAACAGATTATTGTTCAGGGATCATACTTTGTCACAGAGAAATTGGGCGAAGAAAAATTATGAATCATTACTCAATGGGTTCCTAAAGGTGCACAAATGTACAGAGGGGGAGGAATAGAGTTAGAGGAGGGGCAGAAAGATAGGAATAAGAAATAGGAAACATTCCTAGAGATTTTGGCATCAAATCTTCAAACTATTCTGCAAGCTGATGGAAATGTCCATTCAGCCCTCATCTGAGGTATCCCTCCTGTCTATGCTCCCCCGAATCTTCAAATCTATAAAGAAAGATATACTGCAACACTTCCTGGTTGCAAAGGTAGTGATTCCCAGGCACTGGAGATCGGCGACCATACTTTTCTTTGAAGATTGGGCTATTGAGGTGGGGGCCGTATTAGGGACCTGGAAGGTCTGTTGGCTCAGGAATATGGTAAGGATGAGCAGTTCTCTCTCACTTGGACTTCATGGTCCATATTCCGTTACTCCTCAGAGCTTATCTCTTGGGCAGAAGGTGGCCCAGATGACATCACCTTAGGCCTGGTTCACACCTTTGCATTTTTAATGCTTTTTTGCAAATTTGTACTACAGTCCATTTACCTTGGTTTCCTATGGAACACGTTCTGTAGTGCAAATCTGCAAAATGCAAAAAGCACTAAAAATGCATAGGTGTAAACCAGGCCTAAGGTGATGTCATCTGGACCATCTTCTGCCCAAGAGATCAACTCCTAGGTCCTCGCATATGATGGAAGTTCAGGAAAAGAAGCATTAAGCAAGAGGGAGTAAAGCTGAGAGACCACATGCGTTGGAGGGTCTGCCTTCAGGAGCATAGCCTCAAATTCTGTTGGTTCAGCTAGAATGTCCGGTAAAGATGGGAGATTCCGAACATAAGAAGTCATTTGTTGTCTCTGGAGCCACTGCATGAGGTGTCGGGAAAGTGACTCGGAGGGGGTACCAGTCATTAAAGATGGGCCTGCTCGGAGAACTTGGGCAAATCTCCTATGATCATCTCTTCACCATGGTCCAAATCCTGCTACAGCAAAGCCGGTGGAAAGGACGGGGTCCCGAAAAAGGGAGTCATAGGCCCCAAGAGATTCGATATGCCACCTCCTAAATGTCAAGTGATCCCAAATTTGAATCGTCTGACAAGTAAGGTCACTAAGGGGCTACAAGACCCCACAATGTGTGGATGAGGTCCATGGGAGGGCGCAAAGTTCAATTGGATTCATATGGCCTTCCAATTTTAACCCAGAGCTTGGTTGAAGAGTGGTGAAACCAGTCAAGTAGGCGAGTGATTACCGCTACTTTATGATGCACCGAAGTATCCGGAGCTCCAGCTCCTCCTTGAGCTTGTGGAAGAGATAACGTTTCGTATCGTATTCTGGGATGGACTGCATTCCAGATGAATTTAGAAAACATCTGGCATAATTTCCAGAAATACGAGGTAGGTATGTATATAGGGCTCGTTTGGAATAGGTACAGAAACCGAGGAAGAACATCCATTTTCAGGGCATTCACCCTACCCAGCCATGAGAGCTGTTTGGACACATAGGTGGATAAATCAGCTTGGGTTTGAAGGAGTAAAAGAGTAAAGTTCCTGGCAAAGAGCTGGGATGCGTCCGCTGGTATTTGAATTCCTAGATACCGAATTAAAATGAAGCCGGTTTCAAAAGAAAAGGTGATTGAAAGTCGTTGCAGGTCCAACTTGGTAAGGAAATATTAAGGATTTCCGATTTACTGTAGTTCACTTTGAAATTACTGACTACCCCAAATTTCTGAAACTCCTGTAGCATTGAGGGCAGAGACAAATGTGGGTATGTCACGAATAGGAGCAGGTCATCAGCGAATAGGGTGAGTTTAGTATAAGTAGGCCTGACTGTTATACCCTGGATAGAAGGATTATTACGTAAGGCAATAGCCAAATGCTCCATAGTAAGGCAATAGAGAAGGGGGGACAAGGGGCAACCTTGTCGTGTCCCATTGGAGATAGAGAATGCTGGGGATAAAGAGCCATTTAATCTGATCCTACCGTGTTTCCCTGAAAATAAGCCCGGCTCTAATAATAGTTTTGGACACCAAAAACACAGTAGGGCTTATTTTTGGGGTAGGGCTTGCCATGCAATGGGCTGTGTTCTCTCCCCCTCTCCCTCCCTGCCTGTCAGGAATCCCCAGTGTGAACATTGTAAAAGTGGTTGTAAATAGCTAGAATCCTCTCTATTACAGAATTAAATAATGTAAAAGGTGTGGGTTTCTGTAATATAATTGTGTAAATACCTTCTTTTAGCACCACTCGGTGCTTCCATGGCCCACCGGAGCTGTCATCCACCACCCTCACCAGTTCAGAGGGAGGGGGCCCGAGATCCTCCGCTGACACCCGGAAGAAGAGGAGAGCAGCTGAGATCAGCTGAGCGGAGATCAGCTGACCGCCACTCGACGCTTCCATGGCCCGCCGGAGCTGTCTTCCACCGCCTCGACCAGTGCAGAGGGAGGGGGGCCCGTGATCCCCTGCTGACACCCGGGAGAAGAGGAGAGCAGCGGAGATCAGCTAAGCACCACTCGACGCTTCCATGGCCCGCAGGAGCTGTCTTCCACTGCCCCGACCAGTGCAAAGGGAGGGGGGCCGAGATCCCCCATTGACACCCGGAAGAGGAGGAGAGCAGCGGAGATCAGCTAAGCGGCGCTCGGCGCTTCTATGGCCCGCCGGAGCTGTCTTCCCTGCTCTGAGCACTGCAGGGAGGGGGGCTGAGATCCCCCGCTGACAGCTGGGAGAAGATATCAGCTGAGCGCTGCTGTACCGAAGGCACAGTCGTGCTCAAAAGTTTGCATACCCTGGCAGAAATTTTAAAATTTTGGCATTAATATTGAAAATATGACTGATCTGACTGCCAAAACATGGTCTTTTGTTTAAAGGATAGCAATCACATAAATCCATTTATTATTACAGTTTTTTGGATCCTTTTTAAATCATAATAACAGTAATCCCCCAAATGGCCCTGATAAAAAGTTTTCATACCCTGGAATGTTTGGCCTTGGTACAGACACAGAAGGTGGCACACACAGGTTAAAATGGCAATTAAAGGTAATTTCCCACATTTGTGGGTTTTTAAATCACAATTAGTGTCTGTGTATAAATATCAATGTCAATGAGTTTGTTAGCCCTCACATGGATGCACTAAGCAGGCTAGACACTGAGCTATGAGGAGGTAGAAAAGAACAGTCAAAACATCTGATGTGGTCTGCGAGTGCACGTGGTCTGCGAGTGCACTTGGTCTGCGACTACGCAGACTACGTATGTATTGTGTTGTTGAGTATTAGTGTTAGGAAGCTAGTTGTTAGGTAATTTGGACAGGGTATAATCCTCAATCCTCATTAAATTAGTGGGTACGATGCCCGGCGGGTGTGTTGATGTGATTCGGTGTACAGCTTGCTTTCCTTGATCATATGATCGAGGGCGAATACTGCTGTGCAAAATGTAAGCACATTGTTTCCCTGGAAGCTGTACAGATGGAAGGATAGACAGATTCTGGTGGTAGGGGACTCAATTCTTAGGACAGAGAGGGCAATCTGTCACAAAGACCTGAAGCGCCGAACTGTATGCTGTCTGCCGGGCGCTCGGGTTCGGCACATCACAGATCTGGTGGACAGATTACTGGGAGGGGCTGGGGAAGACCTGGCTGACATGGTGCACATTGGCACCAATGACAAAGTCAGAGGCAGATGGAGTGTCCTAAGGAACGATTTTAGGGACTCATGCCCCATACACGAGCGGAATTTCCGTCAGAAAAAACTTGGATGGTTTTTCCGACGGAATTCCGCTCAAGCTTGCCTTGCATACACACAGTCACACAAAAGTTCTCTGAACCGTCGACCGTCAAGAACACGGTGACGTACAACACTACGACGACCCAAGAAAATGAAGTTCAATGCTTCCGAGCATGCGTTGAATTGTTTCCGAGCAGGCGTGGTTTTTTTATGCATCCGAATTGCATATATACGATGGCATTTTCGGATAGGAACTACTCTCAATCTTTTGCTGGCTGGAATTCCGCCAGCAAAAGTCCAATGGAGCATACACAGGGTCGCTCTTTCCGACCAAAAGCTCACATTGGTCTTTTGCTGGCGGCATTTCCAGTCGTGTGTATGTGGCATTAGGAGCTAAATTGAGGAAAAGGACCTCCAAGGTAGTATTCTCAGGAATACTACCGGTACCTCGAGCCACACCAAAAAGGCAGAGGGGAAATTAGGTAAGAAAACTAGTGACTGAGGAGCTGGTGTAGTAAGGAGGTGTTTGGGTTCCTGGAGAACTGGGCCAACTTCTCAGTCGGTCACCAGTTCTATAGAAGGGACGGACTGAACCTAAATGAGGAGGGTACAGATAAGCTGGGAGTGAAGATGGCCGAGAACATAGAGGGGTTTTTAAACTAGGCGACGGGGGGGAGGGTCCAGATGTAGAGATAGTCAGCAATGAACATATTCCAGAGAGTAGTATTGGGGGCATTAGTGGTAGGTTTACTACAGCACATAAACCCCAGGTAAGTATAGTAACAAGTCCTATTTGCAATCACGAAACACTCAATAAGAGGACAGTATGCGACCGTTCTAAACTACGTGGCATCTTCACCAATGCCAGGAGCCTGGTGGACAAGATGGGTGAACTAGAGATACTGTTGAACGAGGAGGATTTAGATTTTGTGGGAATATCATCTGGTATACAGTGTTTTGAGAGGATTATCCACCATCACTGCATACCGGGAAGGCCCCCAGCTATACTCATCCCTGTAGCCATATACCATCTATATGGAGGTAAGAGTCTAGCGAGCACTGCGTGGAGCCTGGCGAACAAAATGGGAGAAGTAGAGATACTGTTGTACGAGGAGGATTTAGATTTTGTGGGAATTTTAGAGATTTGGTTCGACAGCTCTCATGATTGGCTGGAAACAATTCAAGGGTAGTCCCTTTATCGCAGGGATAGCGAGGGTAAAAAAGGGGGGAGGGGTATGCCTGTAAATCAAGAATAATATGCAAGTAAATGTTAGAGATGACATCACTAAGGGAGCTATGGGTAGAGCTCCAAAGGGATGACACTAAGCGGAAAATTATACTGGGAGTATGCTATAGGCCCCCTAACCTGGCTCAGCCCTTCCTCCTCTGAGCTGGCCGCTCCGCTGTCGGCTAATTGCCAGCTCTCATCTCTCTCCACAGTTAACCAGCTGTTGTGGATCTGCTCGTTAGTCCTGCCTACTCAAAGATCTCCAGCTCACTTCATTCCTGCCTTCGTCTTGGTCACATCACAAGAAACCATCTCCTGCGTTCCTGTTTAAAGACTGGCTTTGCTGACATCTCTTCTGGCTCCTTATCCTGCTTGCTGTTCCTCTACTTGGATTCCTGACTTCTGGCCTGGCTGATTACCCGATCTGGTTACTGAACTCTGGCTTGCCTGATTACTAGGGATGAGCAAAACACCCCCCGGTTCAGTTCGCACCAGAACCTGCGAACGGACCGAAAATTCGCACGAACGTTCGAACCCTATTGACGTCTATGGGACTCGAACGTTCAAAATCAAAAGTGCTCATTTTAAAGGCTAATTTTCATGGTATTGTCCTAAAAAGGGTTCGGGGACCCGGGTCCTGCCCCAGGGGACATGTATCAATGCAAAAAAAAAACTTTTAAAAACTGATTTTTTTTTTTCGGGAGCAGTGATTTTAATGATGCTTAAAGTAAAAAAAAAAAGTGAAATATTCCTTTAAATATCGTACCTGGGGGGTGTCTATAGTATGCCTGTAAAGTGGCGCGTGTTTCCCGTGCTTAGAACAGTCCCTGCACAAAATGTAATTTTTAAAGGAAAAAAAAGTCATTTAAAACTGCTTGCGGGTTTAATGTAATGTCGGGTCCTGGCAATATGGATGAAAATCAGTGAGACAAACGGCATGGGTACCCTCCAGTCCATTACCAGGTCCTTTGGGTCTTGTATAAATATTAAGGGGAACCCCGCACCCAAATTAAAAAAAGGAAAGGTGTGGGGCCACCAGGCCCTATATACTCTGAACAGCAAACAAGACAGGGACTGTAGGTTTGTTGTTAAGTAGAATCTGTTTGTAATTTTGAATGGGTACATTTTTAACGTGTTTAGCTCCAGCCAAAAAATCTTTTTTAAGCTTTTTGGAAAACATAGGGAAGGGTTATTACCCCTGTGACATTTCTTTTGCTGTCTGTGCTACTCTTCAGAAGATTTCACCTCACTTTTTGTCCCAATGACAAAAGTTTTTTGAAAATGTGGTTTTTTTTGTGAAACAAGGATTGGTGATAAAGCATCAGTGGAAAGGAGAAATGTTTTTCCCATATTAACTCTTACAGGAGAGAATTTCCCTTCCTAGGGGTAGATTTCATCTCACTTCCTGTTGTCTCCTTCCGTTTGCAAGTAGGAGTCGTTTGTAAGTTGGATATTTGAAAGTAGGGGCCTGCCCTATATACTCAGCAGAAATTTGGGCCTTAGGTGTTGTTGTGCCCACAACACTGTAAGTCCTCACAGGGCCCTGATGTGAAATTTTAGATCAAGAATTGTAATTACATGCCCTGTTGAACAGGGGCTGAAAAATTGGGCCTTTGGTGGTGGTGGTGCTGGTGCCACAACACTGTAAGTCCTCACTCGCTCTTGGTGAGCACAGAAACAGGCCCTGCTGTGAAATATTAGATCAAGAATTGTAATTACATGCCCCTGTTGGGGCTGAAAAATTGGGCCTTAGGCACTGGTGCTGGTGCCACAACACTGCAACCCCTCACAGATACTCTAGTTGGAACGCAGGAACGAGCCCTGCTGCAAAGTATTGCATCAAAAATTGTAATTACATGCCCCTGTCAAACAGGGGCTGAAAAATTAGGCCTTAGGCACTGGTGCCGCAACACTGCAACCCCTCACAGATACTCTAGTTGGAATGCAGGAACGAGCCCTGCTGCAAAGTATTGCATAAAAAAAATTGTAATTACACGCCCCTGCTAAACAGGGGCTGAAAAATTGGGCCTTAGGCACTGGTGACGGCGCCCAGAACCAAAAATGTTCTTACAAGCTATCAGCATGATCATTGAGGAAGAGGATAATTACTCAGGATAGTCACTCATTATCAGCATAGGCAGTCTTTGAAGGGATCTGAGATTTTAAAAAAAATTATTCGGTTATATCAGCATCAGGTGCTTGGTAGCTGGTGGTGATCCAAGACTGATTCATTTTTATGAAGGTCAGTCGATCGATCGAGTCGGTGGACAGACGCACCCTGTGATCGGTTACAAAGCCTCCAGCAGCACTGAATGTGCGTTCCGAAAGAACGCTGGATGCAGGACAGGCCAGTAGCTCAATTGCATACTGTGCAAGCTCTGGCCAGTGATCCATCCTCAAGACCCAGTAACCCAGAGGATTATCGATGGGAAAGGTGTCCAAGTCAGATCTTGCCCCTAGGTTTTCCTGCACCATGTAAAACAGACGCTGGCGATGGTTGCTGGAACCGATCATACCTTGGGGCTGCAGACTAAAAAATTGTCTGAATGCATCGGTCAGACGGCCACCTTCTCCACCGCTCCTTCTTTGACTGACCGAAGCCTCAGCAACACGTTGTCCAGAAACAGGAGTTTGTAACCTCCCAGTCTCTGGGAACGCGTTGCACAGACCTTTCTGCAAGGCCTCCCGAAGATGTTTCATCCTCTGCTCCCTCTGTGACGGCAAGATAAGGTCCGCAACCTTACCCTTGTAACGTGGATCAAGGAGGGTTGCCAGCCAGTATTGGTCCTTCTCCTTGATACCACAAATACGAGGATCCTTACGCAGGCTTTGCAGGATCAGGAAGGCCATGCAGCGTAGGTTTGCTGAGGCATTCGGTCCGGAGTCCTCTGGGTCACTAAGGACGACATGGTCTGCAGCCACCTCCTCCCAGCCACGTACAAGTCCATGTGGTTCTTGGAACTGATCCCTTAAAGACTGCTGCTGATGCTGAGTGCCAGGCTCCACCTCCATACTGACACAATCCTCCTCCTCCTCTTCGTCCTCTTCCTGTGTGATCGGCGGGCACACAGGAACACTGTCGGGATAAAGGGGGCCTTGAGAGTTAAGGAAGTCCTCCTCTTCCTGCCTCTGTTCTGCCTCAAGTGCCCTGTCCATTATTCCACGCAGCGTGTGCTCCAACAGGTGGACAAGGGGTACAAAGTCACTGATGCATGCACTGTCACTGCTCACCATCCTCGTGGCCTCCTCAAATGGTGACAGGACAGTGCATGCATCCCTGATAATGGCCCTCTGGCGTGGGAAAAAAAAAACAAGCTCCCCTGACCCTGTCCTGGTGCCATAGTCGCACAGGTACTCATTGATGGCCCTCTGCTGCGTGTGCAGCCGCTGCAGCATGGGCAACGTTGAGTTCCACCTGGTGGGCATGTCACAGATTAGGCGGTTCTTGGGCAGGTTAAACTCCTTTTGGAGGTCCGCCAGTCGAGCACTGGCATTATATGACCGGCGGAAATGCACACAGACTTTCCTGGCCTGCCTCAGGACATCCTGTAAGCCTGGGTACCTGCCCAAGAACCGCTGCACCACCAAGTTAAGGACGTGAGCCAAACAGGGCACATGGGTCATTTGTCCCTGTCGGAGGGCAGAGAGGAGGTTTGTACCATTGTCGCAAACCACCATTCCTGCCTTAAGTTGGCGTGGCGTCAACCACCTCTGAACCTGCCCCTGCAGAGCTGAAAGAACCTCTGCCCCAGTGTGGCTCCTGTTCCCCAAGCACACCATGCGTAGCCCCTTGAACGCCTACGGAGCACCGCTGGTTCCGAGGACAAAGCACAGGAAGAGGCCATGGAGGAAGAAGAAGAGGAGGGGTGGAGGAGAGAGGTGTGTCACAATCATTAGTAGTGGCATTTTGGAGGCGTGGTGGCGGAACAACCTCCAACACTACTGCACCTTGTCCTGCATCCTTCCCAGCTGCCAGCAGAGTCACCCAATGCGCCGTGAAACTTAGGTAACAACCCTGTCCATGCCTGCTGGACCATGAGTCAGCGGTAATATGCACCTTACTGCTGACCGCCCTGTCCAGCGAGGCATGGACATTGCCTTCCACATGCCGGTAGAGAGCCGGAATCGCCTTCCGTGAGAAAAAGTGCCGTTTGCCAACTAACTGCATGGCAGGTCAACATATGTCTGGTCAAGCATGTGGTGCCCAAGCGGGAGATGTTTTGGCCTCGCGAGATACGCTTAGACAGACATATGTTGCAAATAGCAGTGGTGCGATCTGATGTACTCGTCTCAAAAAAGGCCCACACCAAAGAACTTTTTGAATAACGCGCAGAGACTTCAGCGCCCTGCACATGCGGATCTTGGGGTGTGATGCAGTCAGTGTGCTGCCCTTAGGCTGGCCCCTGGAGGGCATCCTGCCTCGTTGGTGATGTGCCTCCTCCTCCTCTCTCCTAACAGGCACCCACGTTGAGTCAGTGACCTCATCATCCCCTCCCTCCTCAACACTGGAGCAAACCTGGCAGTATGCTGCAGCAGGGGGAGCATGACTGCCAGATTGCTGTCCTTCTTGGGCACCCCCTCTGTCCGTGCTCACGTTACTGCCTTCATCTAGCTCAGTATCATCATCAGAGCCTTCCAAACGCTGGGCATCCTCCTGGAGCATGTACCCAACACTGTGGTCAAACAGTTCGAGGGACTCCTCAGGAGGACATGGTGGGGCTAGGGAAGGAGTCACTGATGACATTGAGCCGAGGGAAGAGGCCGCTGCATTTCCAGACAAAGTACCCTGAGCATGGGTGAGAGAGGATGAGGAGGATGAGGACGGCTTGGTCATCCACTCCACCAAGTCTTCTGCATGTTGTGGCTCAACGTGGCCAGCTGCCGAAAAAAAGGCCAAGTGTGTCCCACGGCCACGTGCTGATGAGGATGCACCGTCTCCACGACCAGCACTGTTGCCTCTAGACACAGAGCCTGCTTGCCCTTTGACTTGTGACTTGTGACTGTCTGCCTCTCCTTGTTGGCCTTCCAGACATACTAATGGCCTGTAGCTGCACTAAGCTGGGATATATATATATATATATATATATATATATATATATATATATATACTGATACTGCAGCTAGCAAAATCAACTGCCTGCCTGTAGTATGAGAACACCACCAACCTTCTACAGGTAGCTTTAGCTGAACACTGTGCAGAGCTCACAAAAAAATTAACTTGTAGCTTATTTAGCTGCCTGCGGTAGTGATAGGATCAGGAAAACACCACCAACCTTCTACAGGTAGCTTTAGCTGAACACTGTGCAGAGCTCGCCAAAAACTAACTTGTAGCTTATTTAGCTGCCTGCGGTAGTGATCGGATCAGGAGAACACCACCAACCTTCTACAGGTAGCTTTAGTTTAACACTGTGCAGAGCTCGCCAAAAAATAACTTGTAGCTTATTTAGCTGCCTGCGGTAGTGATAGGATCAGGAAAACACCACCCAACCTTCTACAGGTAGCTTTAGCTGAACATTGTGCAGAGCTCGCACTACACTAACTTGTAGCTTATTTAGCTGCCTGCGGTAGTAATAGGATCAGAAAAACACCACCAACCTTCTACAGGTAGCTTTAGCTGAACACTGTGCAGAGCTCGCACTACACTAACTTGTAGCTTATTTAGCTGCCTGCGGTAGTAATAGGATCAGGAAAACACCACCAACCTTCTACAGGTAGCTTTAGGTGAACACTGTGCAGAGCTCACCAAAAAATAACTTGTAGCTTATTTAGCTGCCTGCGGTAGTGATAGGATCAGGAAAACAACACCAACCTTCTACAGGTAGCTTTAGGTGAACACTATGCAGAGCTCGCACTACACTAATTTGTAGCTTATTTAGCTGCCTAGGGTAGTGATAGGATCAGGAAAACACCACCAACCTTCTACAGGTAGCTTTAGGTGAACACTGTGCAGAGCTCGCCAAAAAATAACTTGTAGCTTATTTAGCTGCCTGCGGTAGTGATAGGATCAGGAAAACAACACCAACCTTCTACAGGTAGCTTTAGGTGAACACTGTGCAGAGCTTGCACTACACTAACTTGTAGCTTATTTAGCTGCCTGCGGTAGTAATAGGATCAGGAAAACACCACCAACCTTCTACAGGTAGCTTTAGGTGAACACTGTGCAGAGCTCGCCAAAAAATAACTTGTAGCTTATTTAGCTGCCTGCGGTAGTGATAGGATCAGGAAAACACCACCCAACCTTCTACAGGTAGCTTTAGCTGAACATTGTGCAGAGCTCGCACTACACTAACTTGTAGCTTATTTAGCTGCCTGCGGTAGTAATAGGATCAGAAAAACACCACCAACCTTCTACAGGTAGCTTTAGGTGAACACTATGCAGAGCTCGCACTACACTAATTTGTAGCTTATTTAGCTGCCTAGGGTAGTGATAGGATCAGGAAAACACCACCAACCTTCTACAGGTAGCTTTAGGTGAACACTGTGCAGAGCTCGCCAAAAAATAACTTGTAGCTTATTTAGCTGCCTGCGGTAGTGATAGGATCAGGAAAACAACACCAACCTTCTACAGGTAGCTTTAGGTGAACACTGTGCAGAGCTTGCACTACACTAACTTGTAGCTTATTTAGCTGCCTGCGGTAGTAATAGGATCAGGAAGACACCACCAACCTTCTACAGGTAGCTTTAGGTGAACACTGTGCAGAGCTCACCAAAAAATAACTTGTAGCTTATTTAGCTGCCTGCGGTAGTGATAGGATCAAGAAAACACCACCAACCTTCTACAGGTAGCTTTAGCTGAACACTGTGAAGAGCTCGCAAAAAAATAACTTGTAGGTTTAGCTGAACACTGTGAGGAGGACGCACTACACTAACTTGTAGCTTTAGCTGAGCACTGTGCAGAGGTCGCACTACACTAACTTGTAGTTTTAGCTGAACACCGTGAGGAGGACGCACTAACTTGTAGCTTTAGCTGAACACTGTGCAGAGGTCGCACTACATTAACTTGTAGTTTTCGCTGAACACTGTGAGGAGGACACACTACACCAAATTGTAGCTTTAGTTGAACACTGTGAGGAGGACGCACTACCCTAACTTGTAGCTTTAGCTGAACGCTGTGCAGAGGTCACACTAAAATAACTTGTAGCTTTAGCTGAACACTGTGAGGAGGACGCACTACACTAACTTGTAGCTTTAGCTGAACACTGTGCAGAGGTCTCACTACACTAACTTGTAGTTTTAGCTGAACACTGTGAGGAGGACGCACTAACTTGTAGCTTTAGCTGAACACTGTGCAGAGGTCGCACTACACTAACTTGTAGTTTTAGCTGAACACTGTGAGGAGGACGCACTACACTAACTTGTAGCTTTAGCTGAATACTGTGCAGAGGTCGCACCACACTAACTTGTAGCTTTAGCTGAACACTGTGCACTACACTAACTTGTAGTTTTAGCTGAACACTGTGCAGAGGTCTCACTACACTAACTTGTAGTTTTAGCTGAACACTGTGAGGAGGACGCACTACACTAACTTGTAGCTTTAGCTGAAGTACCCTGAGCATGGGTGAGAGAGGATAAGGAGGATGAGGACGGCTTGGTCATCCACTCGACCAAGTCTTCCGCATGTCTCAACGCGGCCAGCTGCCAAAAAAAAGGCCACGCGAATTTGGCGCGAACGGCCCATATCGTTTGCAATTCGTCGAACGATCCAACAGCCGATGTTCGAGTCGAACATGAGTTCGACTCGAACATGAAGCTCATCCCTACTGATTACCTGATCTGGTTACTGAACTCTGGCTTGGCTGGCTACCTGATCCGCTTACTGGACTCTGGCTATGCTTTGGCTACGCTTACTCTATTTACTTTTTTATTTTTATTAATAAACAAGTGTGATTTTACTGTACTTCTGTCTCGGTCTGGTTTAAGGTTTCTGACAGTAAGCAAAGGCCATGAATTCAGAAGATACAGTCAATCCACTTGTTGGTAATATTTTTTCCAGATTGGATGAGCAAGATCACCACATGGATCAGTTTGCCATGGCGTTACAAACGCTCCTGAGTCGCACAGCTCACCTGGAATCCCCCACTGTGGCTGCTCCGGTACAACCTGAGTTGCAGGCCATCCCTGTTGCTGCACCAGTCTCTGTGCAGGCACCCTTGAATATTACCTCTATAAGAGGTATGTCTGGTTCTGCCCCGCTTCCCCAGCGATTTGGGGGTTTCAATGCAGAGGGTTTCTCAACCAAGTTGAGATATACTTTGAGATGCTGCCCCAGGCGTTTCCCACGGACAGACGCAAAGTAGGGTTTGTGATATCTTTGCTTTCTGAGAGAGCCTTGGCCTGGGCTAACCCTCTATGGCAGATGCAAAAACCTGTTGTCTTGAGTTACCCTAAGTTTGTGGCCTCCTTTAAAAGGGTATTTGATGTTCCCGCATGCTCCGCTTCTGCTGCCAAATGCCTCATGTCCATCAGAGTACCAGAACTACGCTATTGAGTTCCGTACTCTGGCAGCAGAGGTTGCTTGGCACAATGAGGCCCTCGTGGCTGCTTTTTGTCATGTTCTCTCTGATTCCATCAAGGATGAGATAGCAGCCCGAGATATATTCACTGAGCTGGAGAGCTTGATCTCGTTTGCCATCCTCATTGACTCCAGACTCAGAGAAAGACTTTCTTTTAAGGAGCGCTTGCGGAAGCCTCCTGTACATTTGCCTCCGAGCTTTGCAGTCCCACCCGTGCCTCCCTCACCTCCCATGCCTTCTGGCACCGTGTCGGTCAGTGAAGATGAATCCATGCACTTGGGCTTCACGTGTCTCTCTGCGGATGAGAGAGTTTAGGAGCAGGGAGAGGTTGTGCCTTTATTGTGGCCAGGCAGGTCACTTTTTGAAATCTTGTCCTACCCATCCTGGGAACACCCGAACCTTGAGGTCCTGTCATGGACAGACCTTAGGTGGTGTTGTGTCGTCCCCAGTTATCCAGAAGGAAAAGCCCCTGGTTTCGGTCACCCTCACTTGGGCTAAGTCGTCTATCGAGATACAGGCTCTAATCGACTCTGGGGCTGCAGGCCTGTTCATTGATGCTGCCTTTGTATCAAAGCACTCGATTCCACTGCAGCTGCGTGACACTCCACTTGCCATTGAGGCTCTTGACGGGAGACCTCTACAGCCTGCCCATGTGACTCATGAGACGGTTCCATTGTCCATGGCCGTAGGGGCTCTTCACCATTAGATAATCCAATTCCAAGTGATTTCCGCTGGTTATTGGTTTTTATCCTTGGTTACAGAGGCACAACCCCTCTTTTGATTAGCTCTGTGTTGAGGTTCTCTCCTGGTCACCACAATGCAGTGAGACATGCTTCCAGAAGGTAGCCAAGGTCCTGTGTACCTCTTCACTCTCCTCCCTGCCAGAGGAGTACTGTGATTTTAGCTTTGTCTTTGACAAAGGTCAAGCCGGTAGTTTGCCTCCACACCGGTCGTATGATTGCGCAATTGACTTTTAACCTGGTGTCACTCCCCCTCGTGGCTGGGTTTACCTTTTGTCGGTCTTGGAGGATAAAGACATGGAGGAGTATGTTGCAGACGCACTTTCTCAGGGTTTCATACGCAAATCCTCGTCTCCTGCTGGTCCTAGTTTCTTCTTTGTGAAGAAGAGGAGCGGTGAACTGAGACCTTGTATTGTATATAATAGAAGATATATATCAGCGCATGTATGCAAAAGCCAAAAAGCAGCTGAACACCAGGGTCAAACGATCAAATCCCTCAAGACAAATAAGTGAAATGGGTGCAGCGCTAAACAAAATCAAAAGAAAAAACATCCAGGAATAAAAAGATATCAATAAAATAAAATTAAAATAAAAGTCCTCCAAAAAATAACAGAGCACAAATGTCCAGATATCATATATGACTCCACCAAGCAAACGTGATTTTCACAGCAATGTAGTCTGAAGACATCTGTTACGATGAAACATGTCAGGCAGGCTGACATCCGTACGCTGATTGCTGCAGCCGTTTGTTCCTATCATTGATGCATGCTGTTTTAAGCTTCAACTGAGTCTCTTGTCACTGGACTGAACCTTCACTTTTATGATCCCTATGGGAACGCTTTCATGACTCTTTACTCAAGGGTCCTGGTCATCAGGTGAGAGGCCATTCGGTATATGGTGAAGGGTACTTCTATCAGTCACACTACATTGCTGTGAAAATCACGTTTGCTTGGTGGAGTCATATATGATATCTTTACATTTTTGCTCTGTTATTTTTTGGAGGACTTTTATTTTTATTTTATTTTATTGATATCTTTTTATTCCTGGATGTTTTTTCTTTTGATTTTGTTCAGCGCTGCACCCATTTCACTTATGAGACCTTGTATTGATTATAGGGGTCTCAATCATTTCACGATTAAGAATGCCTACCCGCTCCCTTTGATTACAGAGTTATTTGACCACCTCAAGGGAGCAATGGTTTTCACTAAGCTTGATCTGAGTGGATTAAGAATCTCGTGAGGATTAAGGATGGCGACGAATGGAAAACTGCGTTTAATACCAGAACAGGCCATTATGAGTATCTCGTAATGCCTTTTGGCCTTTGTAACGCCCCGGCAGTTTTCCAGGAATTTATTAACGATGTCCTCCGAGATTTGTTGCAGTTATGTGTGGTGGTTTATCTCAATGATATCCTTATATTTTCTAAGTCCCTGAAGAGCCAATACACAGATGTCTGTCATGTGCTTCAGAAATTAATAGAGAACAATCTCTATTGTAAACTGGAGAAATGTGAGTTCCATCGGGAACAGGTTAAATTTCTGGGCTATGTCATTTCCACTGCTGGTTTTTCGATGGACCCAGAGAAACTTTCGGCAGTCCTACAGTGACCTCGAACCGTGGGGTTACGTCCTCTGCAGCGTTTCCTGGGTTTTGCCAACTATTATCGGAAGTTTATTCGTAACTTCTCGTCTCTGGTCAAGTCCCTAACCGATATGACCAGAAAGAACGGTAACCCACAGAGTTGGTCTCCGGAGTCCAATAAGGCCTTTGAAAGTCTCAGGGCTGCCTTTGTTTCTGCTCCTGTGTTGGCACATCCTGATCCTACGTTACCTTTTATCCTTGAGGTTGATGCTTCTGAGACTGGTGTTGGCACCCTTCTGTCTCAACGTCCTACTTCTGAGAGTGCTATGCATCCTTGTGGCTACTTTTCCAAGAAATTGTCACCTGCCGAGTGCAATTACGAGATTGATGACAGAGAGTGTTGGCAATCATTTTAGCCCTGAAAGAATGGAGACATCTCCTCCAAGGTACCACTGTACAGGTTCTCATTCTTACTGACCATAAGAATCTCACATTCTTGTCTGAGGCTAAACGGCTCTCTCCCAGAAGGGCGCGATGGGCTCTTTTCTTGTCAAGTTTCAATTACATTGTCTCATTCTTACCCGGTACTAAGAATGTAAGGGCTGACGCCTTGTCACATCAATTTTCCTCTACTTCCAAGTTGGAGTCGGTTCCTGTTCCTATGATTCCTCCTGATCGCATTCTGGCTACGGTTCGCACCAGTCTTACTTCTCCTTTGGGTGACAAAATTCTTGCTGCTCAGGTCGATGCTCCTCCTGAGAAACCTTGTGACTGCTGTTTTGTCCCAGAGTGTCTCTGTACTGCCGCACTCCAGACTTACCATTCTCCCAAGGCAGCTGGACACCCTGGTAAGAATCAACTCGTTTGGGCCATTTCTCAACAATTCTGGTGTCCTAGTCTACGTGCTGATGTAACTGCCTTCGTAGCTGCCTGTTCCGTGTGTGCTCAGAGTAAGACTCAACAACACCTTCCAGTGGGCCTCCTACAACCCATACCCAATGGAGAGAGGCCCTTGACCCACCTGTCTATGGATAACACAGTTATCCTTATGGTGGTTGACCGGTTCTCAAAGATGTGTCATTGTGTTCCACTTCTAAGGAACTGGCTTCCATTTTTGTTTGGGAAAACTTTTGCTACCCAAGGTGATTGTCTCGGAAAGGGGTAGTCAGTTTGTGTCCCGGTTCTGGTGAGCCTTTTGTGCACAGCTGGGAATTCAGCTTGCTTTCTCCTCTGCGTATCACCCGCAGTCTAATGGAGCCACAGAACGAGCCAATCAGTCCTTGGAGCAATTCCTACGGTTCTATATTTCTGACCATCACAACAACTGGTCAGATCTATTACCATGGGCAGAGTTTGTTCACAACAGTGCCTTGAATTCTGCTTCCCGATTGTTTCAGTTTATGGCAAATTATGGTTTCCAACCTTCCATGTTGCCTGACTCGTTTGTTCCGCAGAGTATTCCTGCGCTAGAGGAGCATCTCCACGGTCTTCGTTTCACTTGGGCACAAGTCCAGGAGGCTTTGCGTCATGCTAATGATAGGTACAGACTCCATGGTGATCGCAGACGCCTGCCTGCGCCTTCCTACCAGGTTGGGGACAGGGTCTGGCTGTCATCTCACAACCTCCGACTTTGTGTTCCCTCACTGAAGTTCACACCTCGGTTTATTGGTCCTTTCCGTATCCTTTGCAGGATTAACCCAGTGGCTTAAGCGTTGGACCTTCCTCCTAGTATGCGCATCTCAAATGTGTTTCATGTCTCCTTATTGAAACCGTTGGTCTGCAACCGCTTTACCATCTCGGTGCCACGTCCTCACGCTATACATGTTGAGAACCATGAGGAGTATGAGGTACTATCCATTGTTGACTCCCGTAGGTTCCGTGGGCGCATACAGTACCTGGTGCATTGGAAGGGATACGGTCCGGAGGAACGCTCCTGGGTCTCATCCTTGGACGTACATGCTCCTGCCCTCCTCCGTGATTTCCATAGACGTTTTCCCCTCAAGCCCGGTGGTCCTCCGAGAGGGAGGGGTCGTTGAGGAGGGGGTATTGTCAGAGCTGGCTCAGCCCTTCCTTCTCTAAGCTGGCCGCTCAGCTGTCAGCTAATTGCCAGCTCTCATCTCCCTCCACAGTTAACCAGCTGTTGTGGATCTGCTCATCAGTCCCGCCTACTTAAAGATGTGCAGCTCACTTCATTCCTGCCTTCGCCTTGGTCACATCACAAGAAACCATCTCCTGTGTTCCTGTTTAAAGACTGGCTTTGCTGACATCCCTTCTGGCTCCTTATCCTGCTTGCTGTTCCTCTACTTGGATCCCTGACTTCTGGCCTGGCTAATTACCCGATCTGGTTACTGAACTCTGGCTTAGCTGATTACCCGATCCGGTTACTGGACTATGCTTTGACTACACTTACTCTATTTACCTTTTTATTTTTATTAATAAACAAGTGTGATTTTACTGTACTTCTGTCTTGGTCTGGTTCATGGTTTCTGACAAGGGGGAGACGGACCTCCTATCACAATTTGGATTAGCAGCAAGGATGGGAAGTGTCATCATAATGGGGGATTTTAATTATCCAGACATAGACTGGGCGGAAGGAACCGTGCATTTGTCTAAGGCTCACCGGTTCCTAAATGTCTTGCAAGACAATTTCATGGGTCAGATGGTAGACACACTTAAACTAAAACTAGAAACAAAGCGTTACTGGATCTACTGATTACCAACAATACAGACCTGATCACAGATGTGGAAATAAGGGGTAATTTAGGAAACAGCGATCACAGGTCAATTAGCTTCAGTATAAATCACACAAATAGGAAACATAAGGGGAATACAAAGACATTGAATTTAAATAAAAAACAAACTTCCCTAAACTACAACCCTTGCTAGAAGATATACCGTATATACTCGAGTATAAGTCGTCCCGAGTATAAGTCGAGGCCCCTAATTTACCACAAAAAACTGGGAAAAATTTATTGACCCGAGTATAAGACGAGGGTGAGAAATGCAGAGGGTCAACAATGCCCATCTGCAGCTGCATGCCTCCCTGTGTCCTGTGCAGCCTACCTGTACCCTGTGCATGTGTCCTGTACATATGTGTGTGTCCTGTACATGTGTGTCCTGTACATGTGTGTCCTGTACATGTCCTGTGTCCTGTACATGTCCTGTGTGCATGTGTCCTGTGTGCATGTGCAGCCTACCTGTGTCCTATGCAGCCTCCCTGTGGCGATCTCCATCCTCCCTGTGGCGATCTCCATCCTCCCTGTGGCGATTTCCATCCTCAAACGGCGGCCGGCGTGTGATGATAGTGTTCGGCGGCCATTCCACAGTTCAAAAGCCGCGCCTCCTCCTCGTCTGTGATAGGCTGAATGCTGACTGCCTATCACGGACATTCTCTCATTCTCATACCACGGACGAGGATGAGAGAATGTCCGTGATAGGCTGTACACTGACAGCTGTTCAGCCTATCACAGATGAGCAGGAGGCGCGGCTTTTGAAAGCTGCAATAGCCGGCGAACAGTATCATTACACGCCGGCCGCCGTCTGCCTGCATGACACCGCTGATCATGCAGACAGACGGCAGGGACTCGAGTATAAGTCGAAGGGACACTTTCAGCCCAAAAAAAGGGCTGAAAAATTCGACTTATACTCGAGTATATACGGTAAATTGGGATAAAATATTAGGAACAAAGAACACGGAGGAGAGATGGGTTTGCTTTAAGAGCATATTAAATAAGGGCATTAGCCAGTGCATCCCATTGGGAAACAAATTTAAAAGAGCGAACAAAAGCCCTGGATGGCTTAACTCCAATGTAAAAATGCATATAAGCAAAAGAGAAGGTCTTCGAAAAATAGGCTGAGGGATCATCATCAGCATTCAGACTTTACAAGGAATGCAACAAGATATGTAAGGGTGCAATTAGGCAGCTAAGATAGAACGTGAAAGACACATAGCGGAGGAGAGCAAAGAAAAACTCAAAGAAATTCTTTAAGTATATAAACAGTAAAAAGGGGAGGACGGACCATATTGGCCCTATAAAGAATGAGGAAGAAAATCTGGTTACAGAGGATGGGGAGATGGCGAAGATATTGAATTTTTTCTTCTCCTTAGTCTTAATGAGGGAATCGGGGGCTTCAGTAACCAAAACTGCTGTGTTTATATAGAATAACACATCACAGGAAGCACCCTCATGGCTAACAGAGAACAGAATTAGTAATAGACTTGGAAAGCTTAACATTAATAAGTCACCGGGACCAGATGGCTTGCACCCGAAGGTCCTTAGGGAACTCAGTCAAGTAATTGCCAGACCATTAATTCTAATTTTTACTGAAAGTCTACTGACTGGAATGGTACCAGCTGATTGGAGAAAAATTAATGTAGCACCAATATTTAAAAAAGGGCTAAAATACATCCCTGGGAATTACAGACCAGTTAGCCTAACATCAATAGTATGTAAGCTCTTGGAGGGGATGATAAGGGATTATATACAAGATTTTAGTAATGAAAACTGTATCATTAACAGTAATCAGCATGGATTCATGAAGAATTGTTCTTGCCAAACTAAGCTATTAACCTTCTATGAGGAGGTGAGCTGCCATATAGATAAAGGAAGGCCCGTAGACGTGGTGTATCTGGATTTTGCAAAAGCATTTATCACAGTTCCCCATAATAGTTTACTGTACATAGTAAGGTCCGTTGGCATGGACCATAGGGTGAGGACATGGATTGAAAACTGGCTTCAAGTTCAGAGGGTGATGATAAATGGGGAGTACTTGGAATGGTCAGGGGTGGAAAGTGGGGTCCCCTAGGGTTCTGTGCTGGGACCAATCCTATTTAAAGTGGTTGTAAACACACTTTACCATTTTTACAACCACTTTTTGCTACAGGTAAGCCTATAATTAGGCTTACCTGTAGCTACACTGGATATCTCCTAAACCTGCACGGTTTAGGAGATATCCCCTGTATTTGCATGTGCTGACGTCATTGGCACATGCGCACTGAAGCGATGGCATGTATGTGCTGTTGCTTCAGTTAGACCATTACCGGCGGCTCACGCGCGCATGCGCAGGAGTGACATCATCGCGGCTCCGGCCAATCACAGCTCTGGAGCCCGCGATACCCGAAAGTAACTCCGGGAGCGATGTCGGCTGCCGGAGCTGGGTACGAGGACGGCTGCAGGGGCTTCGATCTCAGGTAAGTAATTCATAATGAGCTGGTATGCTATGCATACTAATCATATGCCTTTGTCTTGCAGGTTTTTTTATTTATTTTATCTAGGGTTTTCAACCACTTTAATTTGTATAAATATATAAACGACCTGGAGGATGGGGTAAACAGTTCAATCCCTGTATTTGCGGACATTACAGGGCAATAACTTCTCTGCAAGATGTGGAAACCTTGCAAGAAGATCTGAACAAATTAATGGGGTGGGCAACTACATGGCAAATGAGGTTTAATGTGAAAAAATGTAAAATAATGCATTTGGGTGGCAAAAATATGAATGCAATCTACTCACTGGGGGGAGAACCTCTGGGGGAATCAAGGATGGAAAAGGACCTGGGGGGCCTAGTAGATGGTAGGCTCAGCAATGGCATACAATGCCAAGCTACTGCTGCTAACAAAGCAAACTGAATATTGGCATGCATTAAAAAGGGGATTAACTCCAGAGATAAAGCGATAATTTTCCCACTCTGGTCCAGCCTCACCTAGAGTATGCTGTCCAGTTCTGGGCACCAGTCCTCAAGAAGGATGTTCTGGAAATGGAGCTAGTACAGAGAAGGGCAACAAAGCTAATAAAGGAACTGGAGGATATTAGTTATGAGGAAAGGTTACGAGCACTGAACTTATTCTCTCTAGAGAAGAGACGCTTGAGAGGGGATAGGATTTCAATTTACAAAATACCATACTGGTGACCCCACAATAGGGATAAAACTTTTCTGCGGAAGGGAGTTTAACAAGACACGTGGCCAGTCATTAAGATTAGAAGAAAAGAGGTTTAACCTTAGACTGCATAAGTGGTTCTTTACTGTAAGAGCGTCAAGAATGTGGAATTTCCTTCCAAAGGTGGTGGTTTCAGCGGGGATCATCGATAGTTTCAAAAAACTATTAGATAAGCACCTGAATGACCACAACATACAGGGATATACAATGTAATACTGACACATATACTGTCCCAGAAGATTGCAGGGAGGGAGGAGGAGTGATCTTCCTCTTGGTGCCGTGGAGCCAGGAGAGGAAGTGGGAGCTGGGTGCCTGTAAAAATCCCTCCCCCCAAAAAATTACATGACAAATGTGGCATGTCAGGGGGTCAGGGGGACAGACTTGATAAAAGGCTGGAGCTCCTGGCATGCGCTGTGGAGACACAGAGCAGCTGTACTTGGGCACGTGAGTCTGGAGGTTTTTGGACACAGTTGCGACAAGTTTGACAGGGGTTTTTTGCAAGCCGTGACAACTGCTATACGCTAGTTACAGGCTTGTGGTTCAGAGGGAATACTTTTTTCCTCGTCTTGTAAGCAATGTCTTCCAGAAAATGAAGTACAGGGAGCAAGGCAAGTACTGGGGTAAGAGTACCTCTTTTAAAAACAGGAGACCAACCTCATGCTGATGCAGCCTCAGTCTCCCCTGAAAGACCTGCGACTTCTGGCCTGGCTGAGCCATTGCAGCTGTCAGGCATTGTGGCCACTACCAATGTTCCTGCCTCGGCTTATGTTACTAAGGATGATTTGGCGTTTGCCCTAGCTGGCCTTGAGGGCAAAATAGCTAGTATGTTTGCCTCAGTAACACAGGGGGGGGACGGGGACGTAATAGATCTCCCTCTCCTGAGCCTGGTCCCAGTGGTGAGTCACTTGAGCACCAGGATTCCCATAGCCAGATGGGTCCAGGTGATCTGGAACCAGAGTGGGCAGAGGATTTGGAGGAAGTGGCCATTAAAGACCGGGAGGAAGGAGAGGCTGAGAATTCCTCGGCTGAGGATTCTGGTTCAGAGGAGCCAATTTCAGCCTCCCATCCCCAAAAATTGTTTATCCAATCTCTGATGAGATGGTACAAGCTGGGTTTAAGTTACCCCCGGTTCAGGAGCCCGGACTCTCCTGTTCTACTTTAGGATCCTTGCAACCTCAGCAAGGTTCCCAGGCATTCCCTTTGCATCCATTATTGGAGCAGGTGATTTACGCTGACTGGGATCACCCTGACAGGATATACTTACCTCCAAAAAGGTTCTCCCTTTTATATCCTATGGAGGAAAAGTTCAGGAAGAAATGGGATACACCTTTGGTTGATGCCACCATTTCTTCAGTAAATAAGAGTCTAACCTGTCCAGTGGATAATGCTCAAGTATTTAAGGATCCGGCTGATAAGAAGCCAGAGTCCTTATTAAAAGCCTCCTTTGCGGTGGCTGGTTCAGCAGTGCAGCCAACGGTTGTGGCTATCAGGATTTGCCAGTCCCTGAAAGACCGCTTTAAAAGGTTGGTTAGGAACCTACCTTGTCAGGAGCAATCTACCGAGGAGTTGTCGGAGCTTCCTCATGCTTTGTGTTTTGCAGTAGACGCATTAAAAGACTCAATCCAGCAGATGTCTCGTTTCGCGCTACTGTCAATACATATGCGCAGGGTCTTGTGATTAAAGAACTGGTCTGCTGAAATGCCATGTAAAAGGCTGCTTGCGGCTTTTCCCTTCCGTGGAGAAAGCCTGTTTGGCGAGGATCTGGATAAAAATATCGAGAAAATCTCTGGAGGAAAGAGCGCCTTACTTCCAATTAAAAGGAAGAATAAACAACCCTCCTTTAAGATTCCCAACGCTCCAGGGCCTAGTGCTTCTTCCCCCAAGCGGTATCGACGGCCTCAACCATCTGGGTTTAAAAGACCTCAGGGTCAGAAAAAACCCTGGACCCAAAAGTCAGCCAACTGTTTTTGGATGCTTGGGAAGAACTGGTTCAGGACAGGTGGGTCATTTCCACTGTAACACAAGTTTACAGAATAGAGTTCCGGGAATTTCCTCCAACTCGGTTTCTGAGCTCAAGGGTCCCGTCGGAACCAGAAAAAAAGGAAATGTCTGTTTCTAGCTTTGGAGCATCTGCAGAAGCAGGGGGTAATTGTCAAGGTTCCGCACAAAGAAAGATTCAAGGGGTTTTACTCAAACGTTTTCACCATGCCAAAATCAAATGGGGAGGTAAGGCCCATTTTGGACCTCAAGTCTCTGAATTGCTTTTTAAACATCCGGTCCTTATGTATGGAGTCGGCTCGTTCAATAATAAAATCCCTAAGAAAGGGGGATTACTTAGCATCCATAGATATCAAGGGCGCATACCTTCATGTACCAATCTTCGGTCCACATCAAAGATTTCTGCGTTTCGCAGTAGAGGGCCATCATTTTTAATTTGTGGCATTGCCATTCGGTCTAGCCACCGCCCCCAGGTTTTCACAAAGATTCTGGCCCCGGTGTTGGCATCCCTAAGGTCCCAGAGAATTTCCGTGGTTGGATATCTGGACGATCTTCTTCTGAAGGATCGGTTTTGCCCCATCCTAGTCCAAAACGTTTCAAAAACGGTTTGGGTTTTACAGCGCCTAGGCTGGATTCTGAATGTGGACAAATCAGCTCTTCGTCCAGCCGAGGTCTTGGTATATCTGGGCCTGGTCTTGGACACCACTCCGGAAAGGGTGTTTTTACCCCCCTTAAAGGTCAATTCCATAGTGGAGCTCGTCTGGAAAGTAAAAAGAGAAGAAAGACCTTCTATTCGGCTGTGCATGAGATTGCTGGGCAAGATGGTGTCATCTTTCAACGCAATTCCTTATGCACAGTTCCACTCCAGGTTGTTCCAGAGCAATATTCTGGAAGCCTGGGACAGGACCACTCGAACTTTGGATCATCCTATGGTTCTATCTCCATGGGTACAACGGGACCTCTCTTGGTGGTTAAAAACCAGCAATTTGAAAAGCGGGAAATCCTTTCCACCGGCAGCCTGGAGGGTGGTAACTACAGACGCCAGTCGTCTCGGCTGGGGAGCAGTCCTGGAGGAGGAATCTGTCCAGGGAGTATGGTCCCAAGCAGAAAAAACCTTGCCCATCAATCTATTGGAGATTCGGGCAGCTCGTCTAGCCCCACGCTTCTGGACATCCAGATTGAGGGGCCTTCCTGTGCGAGTCCAGTCCGACAACTCCACGGTAGTGGCATATATCAACCACCAGGGAGGCACCAGAAGCCAGGCGGCCCAAAAAGAAGTGAATCACATATTGACTTGGGCAGAGAGGCATGTGCCGTTTCTTTCGGCAGTGTTTATACCGGGTGTGAACAATTGGCAGGCAGACTTCCTGAGTCGCCAAAAATTGTTGCTGGGGGAATGGTCCTTTCACCCGAAGTTTTTATTCAGATCTGCCAACACTGAGGGACCCCAGATATGGATCTGCTGGCGTCCAGATTCAATGCCAAGCTGGACAGGTTTGTATCCAGGACCAAGGATCCACTTGCTGTTGGGACAGACGCTCTGGTAGTTCCTTGGGACCAGTATTCTCTGATGTATGCTTTCCCTCCGATTCAAATTCTGCCACACCTGCTACGCAGGATACAGGAGGAATGAAAACCAGTGACCCTGGTGGCCCCAGAGGTCTTGGTACACAGAGATTGTGAAGTTGGCAGTGGGGGACCCAATGTTCCTTCCATACCGTGCGGACCTGTTATCTCAAGGACCCATATTTCATCCTTATTTACGGTCGCTGAATTTGATGGCCTTTGAGACCAGAGTACTGAAAGACTGTGGTATTACATGTTTAGTCTTGTCTACTCTGATAAATGCTAGGAAGCCAGTTTCTAGAACTATTTACTATAGAGTCTGGAGGTCATACATTTCCTGGTGTGAAGGAAAGGGATGGCACCCTCGTTAGTATACGATTGGGAGTGTTCTTGCTTTTCTTCAAGCAGGAGTAGACTTGAAGCTGGCTTTAGGGACAATTAAAGGTCAAATTTTGGCCTTAACGGTTTTTTTCCAGAGACCAATTGCATCCCATTCTTTGGTATGAACCTTTGTCGAAGGAGTAACGCACCTAAGGCCGCCGGTTAAACCACCATATGCCCCTGAGATCTGAACTTGGTGCTATCAGCCTCACAGAGTCAACCTTTTGAACCTATTAGGCATATTCCTTTTATCCTATTGACTAGGAAATTGTTCTTTTTGGTGGCCATAACCTTGGCTAGAAGGGTGTCAGAATTGGCTGCCCTTTCTTGCAAAGAACCTTTTTTGATTCTTTATCAGGACAAAGTGGTCATGTGCCCCGTCCGGATTTTTTGTCCAAAGTGGTTTCTAATTTTCATTTGAATCAAGATATCATTTTACCTTCCTTTTTTCCCAAACCTTAAGTCTAGGGAGGAAAGGTCGCTTCGCTCGCTTGATGTGGTGAGGGCGATCAGAGTCTACTTAAGGATGTCAGCTCCTTTTCGGAAAACTGCCGGAAGGTCCTAAGAGAGGACAGGCGGCGACGAGTTCAACTATCTCTAGGTGGATTCGCTAAGCTATTATCCAGGCGTATGGGTTAAAACGCAAGGTTCCACCTTAGGATCTAAAAGCACACTCCACTAGAGGGGTTAGTGCATCATGCGCAGTACGCCAACAGGTGTCTATGGCTCAGGTTTGCAAAGCGGCCGCTTGATCTTCAGTTCATACGTTCACCAGGTTTTACCAGGTGGATGTTAGATCTCAAAAGGAGACTGTCTTTGGCCACAGCGTGTTGCAGGCAGCGTTATAGTCCTGGGCCCCGTTGGGGCTTAGGGATACTGTGTTCCCTCCCTTCAGGTGCATTGCTTTAGGACATCTCAGATAGTCATTACTATGGTGTTCTGTGTCCCGTGATGTACGATAAAGAAAAATGGATTTTAAAAACAGCTTACCTGTAAAATCCTTTTCTTGGAGTACATCACGGGACACAGAGGTCCCCTCCCCTCTTTTCTGGGATCTTCATTGCTTGCTACAAAACTGAGGTATTTCCCGTGTGGGAGGGGTTATATGGGAGGAACCTTCTTACTATTGGTTGCCAGTGTCCAATCACCTGAAGGTAGCATATAACCCAGATAGTCATTACTCTGGTGCTCTGTGTCCCGTGATGTACTCCAAGAAAAGGATTTTACAGGTAAGCGGTTTTAAAAATCCATTTTTCACATATATCTTTCTTTTCCTCTCATCTACTCCACTTCCTTCTGCCTCAGCTCCTTACTCCCATCTATCTCCATTGCTTCTACTCCTCTCTACTAGATAAACCATCATAAAGTTCATTAGTGGATCTATCTACCATGACCATATTTTACCAGACTTTTGGGGTGTACCTCTATGCTTATACGTTAGTCTTTCTCTTTTAAGTAGTTACGTTTCTTAACCTATTGTTTATGTGTTGGAGGATCAGCAGATGTCCATTTTTGTAGGATGACTTTACATGCTAAATATAATGATCTTCTCCACATAGTGTACATCTCTACAGGTAATGCTCCATCAGGTATTATTCGAGTTTGGGCATCCCTGTTATCTCAGTAAGACATAGTATATTTAAAGTTGTGAATATTTTTTACCAATAACGATGGAGCTTCGGACATCGCCAAAGCATGTGGATAAGAGAACCATTAAATAATAAGCATCGTAGTCATAACGATGCTGTGTTTTTTCCCCAAGCATGGAGTTTTTGTGGGGTATAATGAGCCCTATGTATAATAAAAAGCTGAGATAGCCTTTGAGAGGGCGAAAGGGATATCTTAGGAAGTGTTTCCAGAGCTCGTATCCAATCAACCTCATCTAGATCCTCTATATCGTCTTGCCACCGGACAAAACTATTTTTATGTTTTTCAGTGTTCTCTATTTGTAGGTTGGAATAAAGATCTCCTATTTCCTACAGGCAGTCGAGGTTGCTTTTGTTAATACTTTAGAGTGTTCATACTGTAATTTTATTTTTAAACGTTGAGTTTGTAATACATGACGTATTTGAAGATATTGGTAGAAATTTTTATTTGTTAACTGATAACGGTCCTTTCAATCATTTAAAGATATTAATGCCTCGTTTCCACTGAGCGGATCGGTTCGGGTCGGTACAGTTTGAATGGCCTAGAATGGTCCGGTCTATTCAGGTGAGCGTTTCCACTGCAAGTGGGACCACAAGGGGCCATACAGGGTTTAGAAAAAATACCTCAGCATAGCACAGCAGGAGGGTTTTCTGTCAGCCAATCAGTGGAATGTATCGTAGCTCCGCCCTAACCAAACCGTTCAATTTTCTATGGCCTCACATCTGAAGCAGGACCCTGAATGGAGCGGTACGGTTCAGTTGTATGGGCCGCTTTCATAATGGAAACACACAAAATAGCGTACCGTACCAAACCGAACCGATCCGCTCAGTGGAAACGAGGCATTTGACATCCCCTTCATAAAGCTGGTACAAAAATGTTATACCCGCCTTTTTCCAATCTAAGAATTCCGAGAGTCCACTCAGTTCATGAAGACAAAAGTTATCCCATATGGGCATATGTTTCGTATACCTGCTGTGCTGAGTGATATTTCGCACTGCTTCCCAAATCCTATGGATCAAGTTGAAAGTAGGGAACCCCCTCTTATCATAAAAATGTTTAGCTACTATCAATTGAACCAGAGGATATTTTTTTGAATTGGGATGCTATTATCTTCTGCTTAGGGTCTTCAATATCCACTACCTCCCATGAGTGCCAATGCTGTAGTTGTGATACAATAAAATATAATCTTGCATTTGGTATCGCAATTCCCCCTCTATCTATGGGCTGTTCTAATATTTCTAATCTAATTCTGGGTTTTCCCCCCTTCCACACAAAATCCCTAAAAACTGAGTCAATAGTTCTAAATAATCGTAACGTCAACCATATGGGACAGTTATGCAATACATATAGCATCCACACCATCTTCACCAAGTTCGCTCTCCCCACCATGGACAATGGAAATCTATTCCAAGTTTTCCTCTGGCTATAAGAAGGAGTATATTCCTATCTGTAAATTTAGTAACATTAGGTGTAATTACCACTCCCAGATATTTAAATGATGTAACCAAGGCCAACTGATGAGTCTGGCGTGGCTGCCCCTCATACCCAGGGTCCACATACATCACTACAGATTTGTCCCAATTGATGTTGAATCCTGAAAAGGATCCATACAGGTCTTAAAGGACATCACTCCAAGAAAAGGAAGGGCCCGTGTCCCCCAGAAACACTAAAGTATGGTCCCCATACAGTGCTATCTTATCTTCACCTGTAGATCTACAAAGTTCCACTATATTTGTAGAGGAATGAAAAGCCTCCACCAGTGGTTCAATGACCAGAGGAAAAGGAGCAGGGATAAAGGACATCCCTGCCTCGTCCCTCTGGACAGCGAAAAAGGGGGCGATACACATCCATTCACCTGTACCCTTGCACTTGGGGAGTTATACAAAAGTTGTATCCATTTAATAAATCTAGGACCAAACCTATACCGTTTTAAGCAATTCCACAAAGAGGCCCATTCTATGCTATCGAATGCTTTAGCTGCATCAAGTGACATTATGGCTCTATTTCCCATATTATCTGTTGGATGTTGTAAGTTTAGAAATAACAGTCGGATATTATTTGCTGTTAGGAATAAAGCCTGATTGATCACAATCGATTTGTTTTGAAATTTATCTTGATAGTCTAGTCGCCAATACCTTTGCCAACAACTTAACATCTGACGTTAACAAAGATATTGGTCGATATGAATCAGGGCTACTTGGGTCCTTATCTGGTTTCAACAAGACTGTAATTACTGTTACTGTAGCAAATTAAAGCATGCTTTGCTGGGGTTTTTCACCTTCCTCTGGATCAACTGTGGGTGAAGGATTGTGTATATGGGATTGTATTTTTTTTTTGGTTGAACTAGATGGTCTTTTTTCAACCTAACTATGTATATATTGTCGCAAGCTACACCTCATTTGTTTGGATGAGGCCCTTGCTCGTTCTACATAATTGTAATTTGTTATATTTCTTGAAGGCCCTGCATGGGGCCTCACCTTTGTGTTGTTGTTTTGTTTATTGTCTATTTGGCAAATGTTTCAATAAACAGCTTTGTTTTTAAAAAAGTGTGCAACCAGATCATCCACATGAGACTGAGGGGTTTACTAAAGGCAAATCCACCCTGCACTGCAAGTGCACTTGGAAGTGCAGTTGCTGTAAATCTAAGGGGAAGATCTGAAATGAGGGGAAGCTCTGCTGGATTTTATCATCCAATCATGTACAAGCAAAAATTCTGTTTATTTTCCTAACATGTCCCCCTCGGATCTACAGCGACTGCACTTCCAAGTGCACTTGTAGTGCAAAGTGGATTTGCCTTTAGTAAATAAACCCCTGAGCTCTGAGGCCTGGTTCACATCTATGCAGGTTGCAGTTTGCATATTCCAGGTGCATTTTTCAATGTACATTTTTGATCCATTGAAGTCTATGGAAGCAATCCAGAATCCAGAAAAAAGGCTCTGGCCCTTTCCATAAAATGTACAGATGTGAACTACATCCGTAGGTTAAATGTATTGTAGTATGGCAGATGGCGAGGTGCGGCAGGTTCTTCCAAGACCAGGGATTAATCCCATTGGAGGAATTTAGAGCTCAATATGGTAGATGTTGGCAAATGTAGATTGTCTAGGGATATTTTTAGACCCTCGATAAGTCTGCATAAGATGTACCTTACAGTCCCCACAGGCCTGTGAGATTAGCCCATTGAGACAATGATAAAAACTGCAAAAGTCTCGCCGAGCAAATCTAATCTTTATTCTTTGGTGTGAATATTTAAAGGGGGCTTTCAGAAACTACCGCCCCTTGACCGCGTCATACAAATTATCCAATAAAATACAGAAACAATTTATGACAAAAGTGAAACTAATTCTTTTTAAGATATCACGTGCTTTACAGGAAACGAAACACAAAAGATAACAGGGATGTGATAAACGAAACTAGATTACATTACACTCCTAGTAATATGTGAAATAGAGTACAGGGAAAAACACAAAATGGAAACTAAGTTATAAAATGGATGTGGTTAAGCTAAATATCCCTTCAGTAGATTCCCCCTAGAAGACTGGAGATATGGACAGCGTCAACATTTTACACGTGGTCTACCTCAAGCCATACGCTCCCCAACCTCCTCCACGCCTTTTGAGAAGCTGTCCATGTCTGCCAATCCAATCCCGCACTCCATATCTGTCCTGTATGAGATGCTACAGGGGCAGGGACCCAAGGGGAAGCCAATATACATTTGAGAGAGGGAAAGAGACCTGCAACGTGAGTTTAATGAGCTGCAACTTGGCCACTTATACCGCCTCACACACTAGTTCTGTTGACACGAAAATGCAGGAGAATGGGTTCAAGGTAATGACTAGATGGTATAGGGTCCCCACCAAACTTGCTAAAATATACCCAACCTCCTCAGATGCTTGCTGGTGGGACTGTGGGCATAGGAGTTTGTTTTTGCACATTTGGTGGGACTGCCCTAGGTTACAGCCTTACTAACAGGATATTAGAACCCAAATAAACCTCATCTTGAACATAGACCTCCCTGACTCTCCAATGGGTTTCCTCCTTCATGTCCCCACCGTCCCTCTCAGCCTTTATCAGTACTGCTTCACCCTCCTGAATGCGAGGAGATTGATCCCCATCTACTGGAAAAGCCGTCAAGTCCCAAGCCGCTCGGAATGGATTTGTCTTGTGAACGATATTAGAGCTGCAGAGGAGTGGATGGCAACATGGAAGGACAGACATGATAGATGGTATGGAATTTGGGCCACTTGGATTCATTATCTAGACGAGGCCCACACAACACACACAACCAATGGGTACCGTCCCTGTGGGAGAAGTTTAACTGTCAGAAATGTTATAGACTTGACTTGATCATCCAAGAGATTTGATATATGACTGCTAGTAAATTTTAATAGTGCTTTTTTTCCCTTTATTTTTGTTGTTCGGTTTTAATGTTTCATGTTTTCTTTATCTGTAGATGCCTCTGTCTCTAACACCCTCTATGTTGGATGGCCAATCAGGCCTTATGTTATGTACTTTGATCAAATACCCACTTGGGTTGCTTTGTCCTTTCCTTTTCATAGCTGTTACTTGATTGTTATTGACTTTTTGACTGTGTTGTCAGATTTGTGAACATAAATAAACATTATATGAAAAAAAAATGCATTGTAGTATGTTTCTGCAAAACTGAAAAGGCACAAAAAATAAATGTATAGGTGTGAACCAGGCCTTAGTGATTAAATTTTAGCACCACGTTTAAAAAGTTTGCAAAGATAGCCCCGTTTTACTCAGTAACAATTAGAAACACAGGATGACCCTGTCTTACCTGTCCACGATGCTGAACTATATAAAAAGTTAGCATGACAGGCATACTGCCGAAGGGGTTGTCAGGGACTGGGTTCCACAGCAATGAACCACAGTCATGGACCTGTATAGCACCCTGCAGCTAACAACACATTCCACCAAGTGCCAGGTGACTACACCATACAGGATCCAGTGCCCAAAGCAACATAACAGGCCGTCCTTACAGCATGAGGTCCAGTATGGCACCCAAGGTTTTCACAAGATTGCACCTTCCTGGATGCACCCATTTCCGTGTGGTCCAGCACCTACCTCTCAGGGTGGGGTGGGGTATGGTAGGGTAGAATTAAAGTGGAAGGGCCCCAAGGAAGCATATCCTTAAAAGCTTGTGTCCAATCAGCGCAAGGTATGAGCCAGTAAACCACTGTGTATTTATAAGTTGCCTGTGTCCTATCTATACTGTGCAGTTTAGAAAAGAAATTTAAACTCCACATATGGAAAGACTTTACAGTAAGAACTGTGAAAATGTTGAATAAAATTCCTCAAGAACTAGTTCTGGCCAGATTGGTAGATTGCTTTAAAAAAAGAGCTGGATGCACAGTAGCTGGCAGATACGTGAAAGCTCCCAATGCATACTTGCAATCGGGAGCTTTCCAATCATGTGACTGCCAATCACAGTGGTCACATGACCCAAATGCCCCCCTCTTCCCAGCTTTTAGAACTCTTAAAGGGCCAGGAGGCAGTCAGCATGAAGAGGTTAAAGAGGCAGTAAACTCTGTAGTCTTTTTTTTGTTCCCCCCTCTTCTCTTCCCTGCAAAGTAAAGGCATAATGTGCTAGTATGCAGCGCATACTAGCACATTATGTGACACCTGCAAACGAAGCCCGCGTTGTCCCCATCCATCTTATTCGCCTGTCTGCCTTCTGGGCCCTCGGACTCCAGCTGTGTGACTGGCCGGAGCTGCCTGACGTCACCCCCACGCATGCGCGCAGCAGCCGGCGGTCACAGCACACGCTTCTGAAGAAACGGCACATGCGCCTATGACATCAGCGCAGTATACAGTAAATATCTCCTAAACCGCACACATTTAAGGGATATATACAGTACCTATAGGTAAGCCTTATTCTAGGGTTACCTATAGGTACAAATAATACAGGGAGGTTTACAACCTCTTTAAATGAGGATAGACTAATGACTCACTCTGGCATTTTAAAAAAAAAAACACACACCTTGCAGTCGACCATGACACCTTCTCCTGAGAAACATCTCAAAAATAAGAAATACCGGTACTTTTTTTTTGTTAATATGTTGAGCCATGCCATGTATATGGAAACACAAAAATATTGGGGTTTTCTTAAATTTGACTGCAAAAGTAGCACTTTTTAATGACCTGGAAGACGACATCCCCGATCCCTTATACATTTTATTGGCTGCGAAGAGGTTTATTGCAAAATCTTGGTAATGAATTTGGCCTTAACTAAACAGCTTTTTTCAGATAATGCTTTGTGATAATTGGCAAGAATTATATGTGACAAACATGCCAAATCTGAGAAAATCTGGATTAGATACTTACAATCACCTATTTGATCCAAGAGGCCAAAGTAGGGAATTGGATGGAGGTGCTGAACAGCACAACCTTCCTTCTGACCTTCCTTGGTCTCCTTTACCTTGCTTATGTTCTTGGACTTCTTCTTTTCTAATTTCATGATCTCCTTTTTCATCTCCTACATCTGGTTCTGTTTCATTGTTGAATATATAAGGAATGCCGTTTGTTATTCACTACTGCTGACAACTTAATGGATGTGATACATTGCCTTACTGTGTTGGATATCTATTTCATTTATTGGTTGGTCCTAATGTCTGTTTATGCCTATTACTGGGTCCAATTTCAATAAAAATGATTGAAACAAATTTAACTGCATATGTAGAAATACACCTTTAAGCCTCGTACACACGATCGGATTGTTGGCAGACAGAGCATCAGACTTTTGTCCGATGGGCGTGTGCCTAAATTTTGTCTTGCATACTAATGGCACACAACTGTCGGCCAACAAACATGAACGTAGTGACGTACTACGTGGAATTTCAGCTCTCGAGCGCCACCCTTTGGATAGCAGGCTTTTTGTCTTGTCTGTACACAAGTCCGTCACACAAAAGTCCAAAGTACAAACACGCATGCTCGGAATCAATGCTCACCAAACACGATATTAGCAGAAGGTGCCCAAAGGGTGGCGCTCAAGAACTAAAATTCAACGTTTTACATCACTACGTTCATGTTTTTTGGCCGACAATTGTATGCAAGACAAAATCCAGGCACACGGCCTTCAGACAAAAGTCTGACGCTCTGTCTGCCAACAATCGGATCTTATGTACGAGGCTTTAGGCCGGCCATAGACCTGTAACCCGTGATTTGCACAATTCCCCCATTAACACAGACAGTGCTGACAAGGGAATCCCTCCTGCCGAGCAATTGTCTTCTCTTGGCGGGGAGACCAAAGATCCATTCTATAGTGTCTTACAAAGTGGCAAAGCTGGACCATGTTGCTGCTTTACATATCTGTTCCGGCGTTGTCCAGCTCTCTCTGCCTGTGACGCTGCCACTGATCTTGTGGAGTGTGCCCTGATGCCTCCTAATGCATAAGCCTGGCAAATAGCCTCTGTTAGCTACCTGGCTATGGTGCGTTTTGATGCCTTGTGCCCTTTCCTGGCCCCTGAAATAAATAAGGATTCTGTCTAAGGACTTTTGTTTCATCTAAATAATGTAGGGCGCATCTCCTGACATCTAACATATGGAACTCAATTTCTTGTTCTCTGGAAGGATTTGTACAAAACAAAGGTAAAACAAGATCTTGGCCTCTGTGAAATTTTGAGCCAACTTTAGGTAAAAAGGCTGGATCCATTTTAAAAACTATGCGATCTGGGAAAATCTGAAAAAAGGGGGGTCTGATTGATAGGCCCTCTATCTCACAGACCCTTCTGGCTGTAGTAATTGCTACCAAGAAGACTGCTTTAAGTGTCAGCATCTTCAAACTGCAATTTTCCTGTGGCTCAAAAGGGTCCGCTGTCATAGTTTGTAGCACTAATGACAAGTCCCATTTTGGGAAGGCCGGACCTTATATCAGTCTCTGCCTGCTCAAGGATTTAGAGTCTAATTATCAATGGATTGGATGCTAGTTTTCTTTCCCGATATACGGACAGTGCTGAAACCTGACTTTTCAATGGGCTGAGGCTTAGACCTTTATCTGCTCCAGTCTGTAGGAACTCCAAAACCGCCACTGAACTTTGTGTTTTAATGGAGTTCTCTGTACACCAATTGTTAAAATATTTCCATACCCTCTGGTAAATGGTGCAAGTCTTCATATCCCTGCTTTTCAGTAGTATCAATTAAGCGGTTTCAGAATCCTTTCGCTTTCAGAAGCTGCTCCTCAGAAACCAAGCGGCCAGGTTCCACCTTTCCACTTGGGTGCAACACACTGGGCCCTGGGAGAGGAGATCCTTCTTGATTGGTAGTAACCAAGGGGGTTCTACAGAAAGTTCTTTGAGCATAGAGAGCCACAGTCTCCTGGGCCAGTGTGGTACAACGAGAATCAGTGACGTGTTCTCTGTACAAATTTTTTTTTAGTACTGCTGGTAGGAGCACTGGTGGGGGAAAGGCATAGCATTTGATGAATGCCCACTTCTATGCTAGTGCATCTACTCCAAGCGCACCATCTTCCTTTTTCAGGTTTCTTTTGAGGCAAATAAGTCCACCTGAGGTGTTTCCCATTTTTGCGTGATCCATTTGAACACTTCCCGATTGAATACCCAGTCGCCTTCTCTCAACTTCTTTCTGCTGAGGAAATCTGCCACTTTGTTTAATCCCCCTTTTAAATGTACTGCTGACAAGGAGAGTAAGTTTTTCTCTCCCCAGTTTAGGATTTCGCCTGCTAAGGTTCACAGGGTTCCGCCCCGTGTTCCTCCCTGCTTGTTGATATAGGCGATTACTGATGAATTGTCAGACCTGACCTGTAAGTGATGACCACTCAGTTCTTTCTAGAAGGATCGAAGTGCTAGAAGTACTGCCTTCAACATCTTCACATCTCATCTCTTTCCAAGTTCCCTGTGTTACGCGGGAGGCTAGAGGTGCTCCCCACCCTACACCACTTGCGTCCGTAGTTATTATTCGGGCGATAGGTAGGGCCCACATCCGTCCTCTGTTTACATTTTCTGATCTCCTCCATCCCCACAGGGATCTTTGGTTTTAGAACCTGTGTGTCTAAGGAATCGTTTGCGGTCCCATATTTTTAAGATGAACATCTGTAGGGACCAAAAATGTAAACCTGTCCATTGTACTGCTGGGATTGCAGAGGTTAGAAATCCTAATGTTGACATTATTCACATTATTGAGCATGGTTGATTGGCCTGTAATGCTTTCATCGTCTCTTGGATTTTTTTGTATCTTCTCCCTGGGCAGAAACACTTTTTCTTGAGCCGAGTCTAGTATGTACCCAAAGATTTTCTAGGAATGCCTGTGTGTACTTCAGGTTCTCTAATAATTTCACGGGAGAGTTTGCAAAGAGGAGAAGATCATCTAGATAGGCAACGATGGATATATTCTTGACTCAAAGTGTCGCCAGGACCTCCGCCAGAAATTTTGTAAAAAATTGGGGCAAAGAGGAAAGGCCCAAGGGTAGAGCCCGAAATTGAAGGTGCATGGTTTCCTTCTTTGTTCTTATTGCTAATCTTAGAAATCTTTGTCAACTCTGAGTTATTGGGATGTGTAGGTACGCATCCTTTAGATCCAGGGAAGCAGTATAGCATATAGCAGTTTTGAGGTAATAGAGCCTTTACTGAATATATGGAGTATATCCTGAACCTTTTGTAGATTATAGACAGAGGTTTGAGGTTGAGCATCGGCCTGATCTTTCCCGAGGGATTTTGTACCCCAAATATGTGGGAGTAGAAGCCCCAACCTCTTTCTTCTATTGGTACTTTGGTGATGACTGTTTTCTGAGTTCTTTTATGGCTTTCATTAAGCCTCTGGCCTTTTCTCGGAAGTTCGGTGATGTAAAACCTGTTTAGGAGTGATCTTGAGAACTCCGAGATACCCGTTTCCTATCGTTCTCAATATAAACTGATTGGAAGATATCTTTTTTCCATTGTGAGAGGAAGGCCCCCAGTTTTCCCCCCACCGTGACTGGTTTGTCATTGTTTGTTGCGGGCTTGTTCAGGAGGACAAAAAATTGCCCTTCCCTCTCTGTACCCAAGGTCTTTTTTGGTTTCCGGCCTTGGGTGCTCTGAAGCGGGATCTTCTGTCCCCTCTTTATTTTGCTGTGGCTGTCCCCAGGCTGGTTTACGCTTCAGCGGAAATGCTTTTTTCTTGTCCGCCGTGCGATCCAGCACTTTCTCCAACCCTGGTCCAAACAGCAAGGCCCCTGTGAATAAGATCCTGCAAAGTTTGGCTTTAGACGCGCAGTCCCCCTGCCATGTTTTTAACTACAGGGCTCTTCTTGCGGAATTGGATAAGGCGGAGGATCTGGGTGCCATCTGTACCGATTCCGCTGATGCATCTGCGATATAAGCGATGCTTCACAGGAGCATGGGGAAAGAGGATAGATTCTGCTCTTTTGCAGTTCCCTCCTCAATGTGAGTCTGTATTGGAGTCAGCCAAAATTCTACGTTTCAGGCTACTACAGTTACTGCCATAGCTGGTTTTAAGCTTGCTGCTGTGGAGTCCCATGACTTAGTTAAGAGGGAGTCCACCCCCCTGGCCTCGAAGGCAAAGTCTGCGTGCCTCGAGACTTGGGAGAAAGCTGGGTCTAGTTTTGGGGTCTTATTCCAAACTGACGACGGATCATCTGTAAATGGAAACCTTCTTTTTAATACTTTCCAAAAAAAATGGTTTCCTTTCTGGGTCCTGCCATTTTTATTTTTTTATTGCCTCTACTAAAACCTAATTTACTGGAAAATTCTTCTTTTCCTGTTCCCCTAGGCCAGGGATATGCAATTAGCGGTCCTCCAGCTGTTGCAGAACTACAAGTCCCATGAGGCAAAGCAAGACTCTGACAACCACAAGCATGACACCCAGAGGCATGATGGGACTTGTAGTTTTGCAACAGCTGGAGGTCTGCTAATTGCATATCCATGCCCTAGGCCCTCATACATTTGGTCATGTAGAAATGTTTTTGTTTTTTTTCTGTTTGCACACCTAACATCTTATAAATGGCCCCCAAGAGACTGTCCACCTATTCCAGCAACAGCTTGTACTGGGATGGCTTTCTGGAATCCCCTTCCAGAGCTTCTCCCTCTGATTCCTGGGAGCTGCACTGTCTGGTTCTTCCTTAGAGACTACTGGAGGGCCTGCACTAGTGGAAGGTAATACTTGCGTTTTTGGTAACGCTACCTGCTGTTTTGAAGGAGGAGGAGTCTGAAGCTGTGGGATCTGAAACCCTTAAAAAAAATAAAAAAAAAAGATTTTAAAAGAGTCAAATGTACTAGAAAGTTCCTTTATTGATGCCGCTAGTTCAGGGCCCTGCTCAGTGGTATGTTCCTGTACTAATTTGTAGATACATTCTCTACAAAGTGTTTTTCCCCAGGAGTCCCTAAGTGTAGACTGTCTGGGTTTGTTTGTTTTGTTCTGAAAGACATAAAAAAAAACCCCACAGGCATTAAAGCATTACTTTACATCCCCTCTTTGCAGTAAACTGCAGATGCGCAGCCTTTTTCGTGTGGGCTTGCCTCACCAGGGGCCCCATGAACTTCCCTCTGACACCAGAGGGACACTTTCCCTACCCCCTTCCCTCTAGTCCCATGGGGGGGTGGGTCCTGGCAAGGAGAGCTCCACCCTAGGTTCCCCTTACCTTTAGCGTGGCTGGAGCTGGCCTCAGCTAGAGCAGTCTGGTCTCTTTCTTCCGCTTCCAACATACTGGTGCCACCACCAGAGCTTGTGCTATCTCCACAGCAAGTGGAGTGCCCGCCCCTTCCACCGGACTTGACATCACCTGTAGGGTCCCAGAACCCAGCGTGGTCTCTGCACTACTGTGCTTTGCAACACTGCTGCTGCCAGTCCGGAACCACTGACTGGGCCTGCACTCCCATTTACCACACTCGGTAGTGAAAACTGGAGGCCCCCCGACCTCCATCTGCTCTCAGGGATGCAAGGGTGGTGATCCTCACCAGGTACATTTTACCTGGCCTGTCCAAAGAGCCGCTGCCCTCTTTCAGGACTTTCTGTCTGAGCCTCCCAGGCTTGGATCCAGGTGGTGTCTCCCCTCTGGAGGAAACAAATAACTGAGGAGCCAGCAGGGGAGGAGGAAATTTAAAGATGGCTGGTGCGGTGTTTCCTACAGAGGGGAGGGGCTAAGGTCTCTCAGGTGGCTGTCCTGAAAGACGATTAGGGGAAAATGCAGTTGGTTTTCCTTCAGTTGCTAAAATTGAATTTGTACAGTTACATGCATGCATGCATATATTACTATTCTTTTTACAATTAGCAAAAGGTTTAGGCTACTTTATCAGGGTCCTTCAAGTCGAAAAACTTAGGCCAGATTTTGATGGTGGCTCTGACAAAGTTGCAGCACACAGATATCTAACTGTTGGAAGATGCAGCGTACCCTCACATCTGGTGCCTAAATCTGAGCGGTCACCATTTTACGGACTTTCTTTAATTGACTTTCAACATTCCCCCCACCTAACACAAGGACTTATTTTCATTTTTTGCTGCATTGCCCCTACTTATGTCTTGACTAGTATAAGTGACGTACCCTCAGCTTCCTGGGATATCAACATCACGTAACCCACATGGATGAGGGACAATAAGGACCCAGTCTCACATGTGGCAGGCCTTGCTGCCCCTCTGAAAAGCAATCCACGATGGATCGCTTTTTATTTATTTTCAATTTAATTTAAGTCCATGATTTCACAAAAAGAATAAAAGGATTTAAAAAACTGTACCCAAGCCTCAGACATTGTATCCAATCAGGCCACCTTTTCCAAAGCAGAACCAAAATAAAACCTCAGTTGCAACCAGACCATTTTTGACAGTTTTCCTGACAGTAGGCTCAGGAAAGGCAGCCCCTCTGGAATGACTGTACCAATCCTTTTATGCTATCAATCAGTGTCAGGAGTCAGTTCCGCCCTGAGCATAGTACCAGGAAGTCGCAATTTGACAGGTGGTGATATGTAGCCTCAACACCGTCTGTTTAGACCTTAAAAGGGTAAACCCCTGCGCACTACGTGGCCCCATACGCTTACATTTTTGCCATGGCTGACAAACAGAGCATCATGGCCACCACATGTGTACAGCCCTGAGCCACTACATGCCCTTATTTTGGTGGGCAGTAAAGCCAAAGCTAAGCCACCTGCTTTTACAGCCTCCCTGGCTGCAAGTGTGAACAAGCCCTTAATAATGCTTAAGTGTTAAGTGTTTTCAATCATACATAACCGATTTTGTGAACTTGCAATAACATAAATCACGATACATAAATAAAGACACAGAAACAAGACAGTTTTTATTTTACAGATCTTTAAAAATTCAAAAAATTGACAAGCATTTTCCAAGACATGCGTACAAAGTTTAACATGACCTTAAAAGATTAAAAAAAGAAAAAAAAAATTGATTGCACCTTCAATATTACATAAATATTTGTGGTTGGAAAAGAATATAAAGAATATACAGTCATTGGGTGAAGATAGTGTGGATTATAATAATATGGACTAATGGAAATACATATAAAGAAACATCTTTTTCTATAAACAGAAATACGGTAGTTCCATTGTGAACAGAAGTTCAGGCATACCTGTATGCTTTCTTGAGCAATAGCCTGTGAACCACAGCAATATTATGATAGGGGAGAAGATGGCACAATACTGTTCCTATACTGCATAGAGTTTGCTTCAGTGAATGCGATGCTGACCAGATAAAATCTGAATGTCTAGATTTTTGTGGATGAATGATTGGATCACTGAGCATTCATGTTTTTAACAGAACGAGGAAGCTAGAAAGACACATTGCTAGCCTTAATGGAAACAATAGTGATCAGCCAATGTTTCCTCACTTGCCCACTTTTCCTTCAATTCGCTTCAGCCGGCAGTGTTTGCTTATTCCCATAGACATTAGATTTTTGCTAGATCTACCTAGACCACACAACCTCATGCTTATGGGCACCATTTCACAATAGGTTAAAAAAAGGTTTTAAAGTGAATCTGTGTTAAGTCAAAATCTTATAAACCAAAAGCTTTACTAGGGACCAAGCTGCATAAACCATTGTTATTTTATCATTTATTCATCCAGCACAGCCCAGGATCTCCTATTGCTTACGATTGCAGTATTTCACGTAATAATGCCCAGTGTTTCCAACAGGTTGCTCAGGCTCCAAGCATTGCACTGTAGAATAGGTAAACCCCCCCCCCCCCCCCATGTTGGCATTTCATTCTCCACTATGAGAAAGCTGATGGTATTGCAGGGACACCTTATACTGAAATTGAGGAAGAGCGTAAAATAGTCCCACCCCCATCTCCCGCCTTATGCTCCTCTTCTCATAAAGATGTTCGCTTACATGTTCTAGTTTTAACATGAGTTCACATTAAAAGTAGAATTTAAATCGCAGCCAATGTTGGTAGCCCAAACACAACAGTGCCACCTACAGAAAAAAAAAAAAATAGTATTACAGTTTTATACTGCCAGCAAACAAGGCGAAGCCACACACTGATGACCTCACTCTATAGGTGTTTGTTGCACTTGGCCGGATGTTTGACAGCCACTGCCTATTGCCATGCCCCTCCAACGAATTTTACCCAATTAAGCTCATTGGGGTGAAACATGTAAGAGGGGTGTGGCCATAGGTAGGGATCATCATTTAGCCAGTGCAGTAAACATATATGGAGTGAGGTCATCAGTGTCTGGCTTCTCTGTTTGCTTGCTGTGTAACCTAGACAGGAAAGGCTCCTGGAGGCTGGCACCTGATAGCCTGCAGACCAGAGAATGTATTGCAGCTTCAAGTGGAGCTTTAAGCATTGATTACAGTTTTATCATTTCAATGGGACAACAGTAATTACAGGCGCCCATACAGAGTGGATGGTAGTTGGACGTTTGCAATAATTCCAACCACCAAATTATCCCCCCTTCTACTCACTAAAAATTCTTTACAACATATACAGTAGACATACTGCAAATGGACCCCTTTGATTTTCTGTACTGCTGGCTTTTGTCTAACGGGCAGGATTGGCCTGTCAGAAGTCAGCAAAGTACACATTGGGGCTTATTTATAAAAACCAAAGCAACACTGGTCCTTACCCAAAGTCACTCATTGACCTAAAAAAAAAAAAAAAAAAAAAAGGGGGACTCTGTCTCGGTGATATATACAGCTTTACTACTTTTCTTTCAGTATCTGAAAACCAAGCTTACTTAGCAGGCTGCTAGAGTGGTAAGCTGGCTTTTAACACGAAGCGGAGATGGGCTTTAGATGCTGCCAGGCATACTATTTATGGGCCATTGTAACATGGCATCACTCTAAAAAAAGCAGTAAAAACTTAAGATATGGTAGGTCACTAAAGTATACGCAAACTAACAATTAACGTCTCTTGTTTGCTCTCTTTTTGGTCTGCTAAAGGTTTTGTTATATCTGTTTAATACGTGCAAAAAATAGCATTTGATTTGGCCAGAAACCTTGTGAGTTGTTAACTTTTTTGTATTCCATCACAAAATGGAGGCAGGGGGATAAAAACATGTACCTAGGAATTCGAAGTGGTGTTATGACAGAGGAGGGTATGGGCACACTATTCTTCTGGCACATCAAAAGTTATTTTTATTTACTCAAGGAATGTCCCAAGAGATAAAACATGGGGACATGTGCATGTAATCCAGGAGATGCACTAAATATTTTATTGCCTTGACATATGCTTTAGATTTGATATCAGCTCCAGCAAAAAAGGGCAAAGACTTGTGTTTTCAAAAAGATACTAAAGTTCTGCACCACACCCCAAGGGCAGCACCAGCACCTAGTGTAGATATATACACTTTCAGTTGTGTAACAGGGCCATGAAACATGCAGGTTTCAATCCTGTACCTTTGAGATCAATAGACTATTGGCGGTAAAATGCAACCTAGTAGACTCTCTCCCCAAACCCAAATATTTATGTGTTAAAAGTGTCTGGAGAATAATTCATAGGAGTAAAGATCTTCGAATGGTCCTGATAAAAGTGACAGAATCAAGCAATGATGATCTAACTTCCATGAGTAATAAGTACATAGGAAGGCTGGGAAGAGTAGCTTGGGTGTAAAAAATTCTGAAGAGCCTTTAATAATCAGTCATATTGTGATCACACTCCAAAAACCATTTAGTGCCTCGAGGCAGCAGTCAATGCAATAATGTCTACATAGACTTTAGAAAGGAAAACTCATTTGGCCAAGTGACAAACAGTAACTAGAATCATGAAGTGACTATGACATGAACTATGAGTTCTTGAGTAATGATTTTTTAGCATCCATTGGTGATGCTTGTTAATACCTTGCAGACTCCCAAACTGATAAAACACTTTTAATGTGTCCAGCTGGAGACCAGTACAGATAGATACAGCTAAGATGGTGGCTGTGTGGTAATACACAGATTTGCTGGAAAATGAGATAAGGCCTAATCACATGGGGGAAGATGCGCAGTCAGAAGTCAGTTCCATCTCAAAATGACTGACAATGTCTGTGGAGAAAAAGGATGAATACAGTAAGAACAGATCAACAGTAAATAAATACTTTCATTACTAGCTCATTACTGCTCTGATCCTACGTCACTACCCAACCTACATTAATCGCTTCAATACTGGGCACTTTTACCCCCTTCCTGCCCAGGCCAATTTTTTAGCTTTCAGAGCTGTCACACTTTGAATGACAATTGCGCGGTCATGCAACACTGTACCCAAATTACATTTTTATAATTTTTTTTCCACACGAATAGAGCTTTCTTTTGGTGATATTTAATCACCGCTGGGTTTTTAATTTGTTCCTACAAATAGAGCTTTCTTTTGGTGGTATTTGATCACCTCTTCGGTTTTTATTTTTTTGCGCTATAAACAAAAAAAGCGACAATTTTGAAAAAAAACACGCAGTATTTTTTACTATAATAAATATCCCCCAAAAATATATAAAACACATTTTTTTTTCCTCAGTTTAGGCCAATATGTATTACTCTACATATTTTTTTTTTTTTAACCAAAATCGCAATAAGCGTATATTGATTGATTTGCGCAAAATTTATAACGTCTACAAAATAGGGGATATTTTTATGGCATTTTTATTTTTAATTTTTTTATTAGTAATGGCGGCGATCTGTGATTTTTTATCAGGACTGCAACATTATGGCGGACACATCGGACATTTGACACATTTTTGGGACCATTGTCATTTATACAGCGATCAGTGCGAATAAAAATGCACCGATTACTGTGTAAATGACACTGACAGTGAAGGGGTTAACCACTAGGGGGCAGTGAAGGGGTTAAGTGTCCTAGGGAGTGATTCTAAGAGTGAGGGGGCTGGGCTTGAACACAAAGGACAGTGATCACTGCTCTCGATCACAGAGAGCAGTAGATCACTGTCCTGTCACTAGGCAGAATGGGGAATGCTTCGTTTACATAAGCATCTTCCCGTTCTTCCTCTCTGTGACACGATCGTGGGCACCTGGCGGACAGAGGGTCCGCGGGACCCGCGGTCACGAAGACTGCAGCAGCGCGCTCGCGACACCGCTTCTTAAAAGGGACGTACCTGTACGCCCTTTTGCCTGCCAGTGTCATTCTGCCGACGTACATTGGCGTGCGCTGGTCGGCAAGTGGTTAAATTATGGTCATCTATTTTAAAAATAGCTTTATAGGAGGTTCTTTTAGTTGAAATAAAGACTCACCAAAACTGCTCCCAGAACAGGACTCAGTGCCATCTGGAGGAAACTGCATCAAAGAATCCAAGGTGCGAGGAGACATGGGCAAGTCTATTGTGTTGCTACACGTTGTCCTATTAAAGAAAAAAAGACAAATCTAATGCAGGGCTTGGCAATTTTGCTTTGATCTAGGAGCCAGCTAAAAAAAGTTGGGGTAATAATAACTTTAAGCGCATATACAGTATACAATATTAATCAGATTGGCCAGGCATATAGTCCATGGCCAAAATGTTAGCAGCCCAGGGGTTAATGAGGGTCTGGCAGTAAGAAGCATATGGATATGAGATTACATGATTAAAAGGGGTTGGCAGTCCAGGGGTTAATAAAGATGTGGCAGTTCAAACTGTGTGAAGTAGGTTGATGGAGCAATGGATCTAGAAGGCGGCTGCTATCCTCAGAGAGCTGGCTCTGTGACATGCAAGAGAGGGTGAAGAAGGGAAGCGCCACCTGAGTGCAGTATTAGTGAATACTTTTAATGACACAAAGTTAAAAAACACTTACAAAAGACATGATTAAAAAGGGCTCATCTGTAGATGGATGATCCTGGTGGGTTCCTAGTGGGGATGATCCTGGTGAGTTCCTCGAGCTCCAGTCTGGGTGATGAGTCAGCGGTGTAAGGCTGTAAGAGAAGCTGTTCAGCAGATGGTCCGTCCTGTGGCCATCAGGGGGAGGCTGGGGCCGGCGTGGAGCGCACAGAGGGTGTGCGTGACGTCACGGGCTGTTCAGCGGCTTCCGGCTTCCATCTACAGATGAGCCCTTTTTAATCATGTCTTTTGTAAGTGTTTTTTAACTTTGTGTCATTAAAAGTATTCACTAATACTGCACTCAGGTGGCGCTTCCCTTCTTCACCCTCTCTAAAAAAAAGTTGGGAGTTAGTTTTATTTTTTTAAACAAAGCTTTATTTTCTGTTCAGAGTAAAAAATGTCAGAATAAAATAAAAGCTATACATTACTTATACTTACCCTGCCGGTCCTATGAGGCAGGCAATTCTAAACAATTTATGGGTTTTATTTTATTTACATTTATTTACAATTAGACAGCTGTCACATTCAGTTAGGCCCCTTTCACACGTGCGGACCGTATGTCCGTATTTCATCCACCCGTTTTCGGATGAAATATGGACATACATGCATCCCTATGGGATAGCGGGTGCACCCGATATCATTCGGCCCCGCTATTGTCCGATTCTGCAGACGGAAGAAAATACTATTTTTCTATCCGTCTGCAGAGCGGATCAGATGAACAAGGACAGACGGTCCGTGTTCCTCCGATCCCCCATAGGGGAGAGCGGAGATCTGACAGAGCGGTCCCTGCACAGTGTGCTGGCCCCGCCCTGTCATCCGCTGGCTCAGCTGGGGAGAAAACAGAGATCCCCGCTGAGCAGCGGATATTCACGGGTCGGATCAACACGGATCTGTTCCCTGTGAAAGGGGCCATTAAAGAATGTAATGCAGTGCGATCTGCACTGCTTTACATTCAGTGGAGCACAGGGCAGACATGCAGAGTCATTTAGACCCTGCATGTCTCATTAAAGAGAACCTTTCACCAAAAAATTATCACACTTACAATGCTACTGAATGAGACAACTTTCTCACTAGGTAATTTCAAGACATGTCATATAATATTACTGCAAAGGTCTAGGAAATGCAACATTTCGGTAAAATACACACTAAAGTGTATTTTAGGACACAAAAACATAATAGATTACCCAATTTTGTACCGATATATAAAAGATGAGGTTGCACCAAGTAAATAGATACCCAATATGTCAAACCTTAAATTTGCTTGTACCCATGAAAATGGCAACAAATTTTAGTACCCTACATTTTCTATAGGCTACGTTTTATACAGCCCCCTATCAGTCATTAGTTTAGAATTATTGCTCTCATGCCACTGTGCACGACGATATGCAACATGTATTGCAATCAATGTTTACATGCGTAGGTGCCCCAACGCGTGCATTTATATTTGTACGTGTGTATATATGGGGGGCTTTGGACTTGGGTGTAACAAATTTTTTTACAATTAAGTGCAAGTTCACACCATAGAAACGCAGTCTGGATATGTTCCAAGTGCTTCTTTGCATGCGCGTTTTTGACGCGTTCCAGTGCGTTTGTGATGCATTCCAGTGCATTCCCCCCCCCCCTCTTTTTTCTTAACCTTAAATAAGGACATGTGTTTTTGATGCTTTTTACAGCGTTCCAGTACAGTTCAGGGCAGGAAAAATGCAGCGTGTTCTACTTTTTTTCCTGGAACTGCAAGCACTGGTGTGAACTATGCCATTAAAAACCATATAACCTACTTTCAATGCGTTTTTGATGCAGAAAAAAAACGCACTGGACTGCATGTGGTGTAAACTGGCCCTTAAACAACTTTTTTTTTTACTCAATTTTCTTTTTCCATCACAGAAGGGAAAAAAGTGTAATCATTTTTTGGTGAAGGGTTCTCTTTAATGAGACATGCAGGGTCTAAATGACTCTACATTCAGTGGAGCACAGGGCAGACATGCAAAGCAGTGCAGATCGCACTGCATTACATTCTTTCCCAGCCATGCTGGTCAGGAAAACTGTCAACAGGGACCCGGAAGTGATGTCATAAATGCTGCTTTCAGGTCAGAAACAAGATCAGACATCTCAAGTCTCCCGCGACTCGTGGGAGCCTCCCGCATTTGACATCGGGCTCCCAGACACCCACGAGTGCAGCACAATCTCCTGGCTGAGCCTGCCTGCAATGTCACCCACTGCCACAGAAGGCGTTTGAACAGCGGCTGCAAACGAAGCTCCCAAGCTCGGCTCTCATTGGTCCATGGGCGGTGCCTGCATCAGCGAGAGGAGGGAAGAGGCGGGCCGTGCAGTGAAATCCTTCCCATGCGTGCGCCATGATTGGTTGCTAGGCTCGGCTAATTTGCCTAGCAACTGAGCGTATTGAGGCTGGTGTACAGAAGAGTATGACAGTGATTGGATGGCCAGAGAAGATGGGGCGTGGCTTAGGCTTCTTTTGTTTTCTGACTTTACCACGTTCAGTGATGGCCCGGAGCGGAGGGCGGCTGGATGTGTGTAGTGTTGGGTGTATTCTATTGTCACAGGAGGGGAATAATAGCGCGGTGTGCCATGTGTGCAGCTTATGTCCTGTAATATAATATATAATGACAGTCAGTACAAGGAAACCTTGCCCTTATTTGCCCAGCACCCTGTGTAGTCACAGCTTTGTACTTCTTGGCAACAGCACGCTTTTCTACATCTTTGCTATGGAAAACGTAGGCCTTATTCACACTGGTAACATGGAACTATCCGCCCCTCACCTACATGAACGTGCCTTGGCAACATGAGACAACAGCTGATCTTAAACTCAGCTGTTCTGAGGCTCCATACTACACATGCGTAGAAACCTCACATGACCCCGCCTCAGTTGCTAGGCAAATTAGCAGAGCCTAGCAACCAATCGCTGCACACGCACGGGAATGATTTCACTGCACGGGCCCGCCTCCCTCTTCCCTCCTTTCGCTGACGCAGGCACTGCCCATGGACCAATGTGAGCCGAGCTCAGGAGCTTCGTTCGCAGCCACTGTTCAAATGCCTCCTGTGGCAGTGAGTGACATTGCAGGCAGGCTTAGCTGGGAGATTGTGCTGCACTCGCGGGTGCCCGTGAGCCCGCTGTCAAATGTGGGAGACTCCTGCGAGTCGTAGGAGACTTAAGATGTCTGCACTGGTTTAGCTGCATTTAATTGGCACTGATCATGCTGTATTTAATTGGGGTGGGGTGGGGGTGGGGGGCGAGAAGTGTCACCTCCCTGAAATGAGTTTGCCACCTCCCTGAAATGAGCTTTTGCAGGTTGGAATATCTGCAAGATGGAGAGGAGAGCGGACGTGTGATCACTATACTCCCTCCCCTCTACCCTGCGGTGCCCACTATGCTGGTCCCAGGCACTTTACCCACATGTGTGGAAGCAATGGGACAACAGCAGAGCTGCCCGAATGCTTCCATCTGACAAGTGAGCCTTGCTGCTTGCCCACAGCAGGGCTAAATGTAGAAAAAAACGACCCGCCCGACACCCAGAACAGCATGTTTTGGGAGTTGGGTGAACAGTCAACAGTGAATGGGTTGACAAAAGCCCAGGTGCCAGGATGCAATTTTTAGTCACTATGATGACCTGACGTCTGGGATTTGTCAAGGATTGAGCTAATGAACATATTTTTATAAACAGCACAGCAGCTATTAGAAACTGGAACACTTGCATTAAAAGTTCAATGCCTGGGCAGACAAGGCTATGAAAGGTTTCTGATGGACTGTGCCTCAACTGATAAGAGTTTAGGTTTTCAGCAAACTGGCACATAGGAGCTGGTCAAAGGAATCTTTCATTCTTCCACAAATGGTGATTGTAATAATTGACAATTAGTTACTAAGTAATTGGTGATAACTCCAATCACTTCCTGTCCTTGCAACACCTCCTCAGCCCCCCAGTGCAGAAACAGACCGCTATAAAAAACTGAAGGTTCTGATCTGTCTCCAAAATAATACAATATGTTTTGTTTGTAGATGGATTTTAGGTTTAGTTTTGAGTGCACTATGGTAAATCAGAAAATATCTAATGCGAGCGAAGATTTCACGCAAATATCTTACCACTGTACAAACCGAATGTTGTGATAGCAAGCCATGCAATTTTTATAGGATAAATTAACACAGAATTCAAGAGTAGAAGCCAGTAGGCATTTTTACCACCTACGTTAATATGCATCCAATGACAATAAAAAGAGGCAAAAAAGGAATTCTCTGCATTATAAATTTTTAGGCACTGATAGAGGTATATTTATCACACATTTCTCCATAAAGGGAATGGGTAAATAATTATGAGAACCAAAAGCCAATACTTACGGTGTTACACAAATAAACTTTGTCTTCAGATATGGGGCAGTGCCTGCATGAAAAGAAAACATAGCTGTAATATTTTAAAGCATTTTACTAGAAAAGCTTTGTAGATGGGATAAACTAGTAAATGATCACATAGATCTTACATATTAGTCTGTCCAGACAATTGATATTAAAGTAGAACATTACCCATAACAAAGTGATAAAAAAATAATGTTCAGCAAGGAAGATACATTCCACATTAATATTTATGCTACCACAGTGTGTGCTGTAAATTGCCTTCAGGATTACTCTTTTTTTATTCTTGCTGGACTCTGCCATTTTTTTTGAAGCCCAAAGCCCCAGCAGTAAATCATTTTTCAAAAAGGGTTACATTTCTGGAATGCTGGGATTACCAACGGTCACACTGCCTTGTGTTCTCAACCAAACTGAGAAACCATCATAACTGATCACATGTGGAGAACTATGGCAGTTGCAGATCAAACAGAAGCAGCTTCCTTAGCTTTAAAGGATAGAAGGGTTTAATTCTGGTTTAAGGCTGTGAGCAGATCTACCTCTACAAACTCGTCAGCGCCTAAAAATAGAGCAACTGAGCATGTGCAGAGCGGGGTAAGACAGTATTACTTAATTTTACAGAGAATAGGCACTTATTTTTAGTGTTTTACATAGCTATATCTGCAAAAGGGGCCAGCCTGAAGTGATCTAGGAGGATCTAATGTTTTAACTAAAGTTCCACTTTAACAGCTCTGGATAAGGTATACATTTCAAAATGGGGAGTCTACTACTACCTGGGTCCGTGGGCTCAGGATGTTCCTGGCTCTCTGGGCGGCAGTACTTGCTGAAGGCTTCTTCTTTGGGGATGTCAGGATACAGGTACACCAGAGGGGATACCAAAATGTTGGTGGCATCCATAATTTTGTAACCCATGATGATTTCAGCAAAGGACATGTTGTTCAGCTGCTGCTTTGTATATGGCTCTACCGACTGGATCTGTGTCTTACCTGGGTGTGAAAAAGTCAATATAAAGAGGCAAGCAATTGTACACAAAAAAACTGTAAAATGTAGTTATCTCAAAGTTTTCTTACCACTGATATCTTTCTCCACCCAGGTAAAGGTAATACCACCCTCCTTGCTGCTTTCACTGAACCGCAGCAGGAATGTTCCAGGAGGTTTGGTGCCGAGAATGGCTCGTTCGCGCTCTTTGCTGATGAAGCCCAATATATACCTGCAAAGGACACATATCTTAAGGTACAGGATTTCAGAGTATATGATAATACTGTGAATCACACAGTCCAGTGATGAAGCCACTACTACTTTACAAGGTAATAACTGTGCTTGCGCAGGCATTTGGTACTGACATCATAGAGTTATTCTTAAAGTAGAAGTCCACCCTAAAACTAAAATCCCTGCATCTATAGACATCCATGATCTAATACTAACCTATCTAGCCCTGCAAAGAAAAAAAAAAAATCAGTATACATACCTTTTTTGAAGCCGATCTGACCCAATCTCAAACGCCGGAAGCTCTGCAGAGGACACAGCCGACGACGGCTGTGAAATTAATAGGGAGTGACTTCACCCATAGAGCATTATCGGATGTGTCCTCTGCACCCGCCTTACACAGCGAAGCCGCGTCTGACAGCTCAGCGTGGGTTCGGGTCGGATCTGCTTAAAAAGAAAAAGGTACGTATATCGATTTTTTTTCTTTACAGGGCTAGATAGGTTAGTGTTAGATTGTGGATGTCTACAGATGCAGGGATTTTAGTTATAGGGTGGACTTCTACTTTAAATAAATTTTTGAGCGTGGCGTTTAGCTTTAAGGATCCCCTGGGATAGTTGGTCTTCATTTCCCAATGTCAGCTAAACACCTATGTCAAAACAGTCATCCAGAGTGGGTGAAGGGTTGTGGAGCAAAAAAGCATGTATGTTTTATACTAGAGATTTGCCTGTAAAAATTTGGAAGTTGCTCATGGTCAAGAAGTAGAGGTAGCTGAATTTTGGAACTCCTTGCCTCTGAAACGGAGACTTGAGAATTCTTTTGAAATTTCAGAAAATCAATTGAAAACCAAACCTTTTTGCACAAGCTTTTGGAGTCACCTAATTTTATTGTGGTGTGTTGGACAGACCCCCAGGTTTTGATTTTGTATGTTGTCATGCTAACTCTCTTCTTTTAATGTCAATGTCTTTTGTTTTGCGCCTTCAGGTAAGACTGCGTAGGTTAAGCATTTTTATAAATAAATAAGTTCATGTGCTGCCATTTAGTATTTGTTTGATAGAAAGCATTGTGGTTACATGGTTTTCTCTAACCACAATTATAAAATTAAATAACCAATTAACAACAATTCTTACAGAATTCCACAGCTCTGTTACTACAATGAATCTTAAAGCAGAACTTTACTCCCTCAACCAACATTAATTTTTTTGAATCCTTATGGTGTTAGCCTAAGTAAATATATAGGAAGTTATATTATATTTACTTGTTAAAAGTTTTTTTTTTACTTTTCTTCAGCTGGTTTAAGGCCTATGTCAGGGAACTACACTTCCCATGAGGCATTGCAAAACTCTGACATTCACAGACCAACAAGGCATGATGGGAATTGAAGTTCCTGAACAACTGGAGGGTTGCAGTTTGAAGACCCCTGGCCTATGTCATACCCCACATATCTTCATGAGCATTTTTTTAAGCAAGCCCTCCCTGCTGCATGCCGGACCTTGTGCAGTGCATCAGCAGATCAAGTATAATTATATACTGCACACACACAAGATTTTCAAGGATGCCATCACAGTAAGGCTCCATTACGTTCCGTTTTGCGGGCGGAATTGGCACAAATCGCAGAACGCCCTTGCGATTCCCTTTACTGTAAATGCCACCCAAATTGCAGCGTGATTTTGCCGCGATTGTCACCCAAACAGAAACACGTCGCGCAATTCTGTTGTGCGATTTTACAGCGATTCGCCGGCATCAATCACTGCAAAATTGTGCCACGATTTGGGTGCCAAAGTAACGTGGATCACAAGGGCGTCCCACGATTTGCAGCATTTCTGAATAGCGGTGATTCCTCCAGAAAAACTTAACATCATGGTGTGAACACAGTCTAGGGGTAGATGAATTCCAGGAAGTAAATGCTACATGAATCATCTGTAATATCAAAGAGCGCACACGTGTCCCAAGGATCATGAAATCTTTTACACAATTAAAAAGTTACATCTTTAGTCTCAACGCTAACACGTTTCTGCCTTATTTGGGCCCTAATCATAGCTTGAATTTTCAGAGGACAAAGCTAATCTAAAACAAGCCCTTGAATTAGGGCAGAGGACTCATGAGGATCATTAAATATATTAAATTAAACCGCTTAGAGAAATGTGGCACACTGAGAAGGGAGAGCCAGTGTGGAGATAAATATGTCGTAATATAGAACAGTTTGGATAAATCCTTCCAATAATCTAAAGAGTCCAAATCTACAGTGCAGTGGCTGCTGGCTGAGGGAGTTAGAAGCAACTCTGCATGTAAAACAAAGGGAAGAAAGGCAGCGCCATCTGAGTGTAGTATATCTTTAAAAGCAATTTATTGTCACAAAATTGGCAACTCACAGAGAGCTTGTACAGTGCTCGATGAGCATGTAATCACCGCTGTAATAGACAGGTCCAGTCCCGCTGTGTGTCTGCACCAAGAAAATATCAACCTTGGCCAATTATGTGACAAAAATTCTTTTTTTTTTTAGATATACTACACTCAGATGGCACTGCTTGTCTTCCCTTTGTCAAATATATTAAATTTACTGAGAAATCTAATAGTAAACACTGTACACTTGCGTATCCATGCAATTGTCTAATTAGCCAATCAGCAGTGCAAATCAAAATCATGCAAATACAAGTCAGGCACTTTAAGTAATCTTCAAACCAAACACAAGAATAGGGACAAATGTGATTATGGCATGATAACTTAACTGCTGAACCCCTGAAATTTTCCCATTCAATAGTCTCCAGAGTTTACTCAGATTGGTGTGAAAATCTCCAACATCCATTGAGTGGCAGAACAGAAGCATGATGTTGATGAGAAAGTTCAGAAGAGAATGGTTAGGCTCCAGCCCACAGAAACGCTCCAGTAACTCAAATAACCACTCTTTACGCACAAAATATCACACCTCGAGACAGATGGGCTAAAACAGAAGGTGACCATGTTGGGTTACACTTCTGCTAACCAAAAATAGCAAACCTGAGGCTGCAGTGGGCAGAGGCTCACCAAAACTAGATTGTTGTACTCCTCATAAAAATCTTATTTTTTTCTATAGAAGGGCAGAGAAAGTCATTAATTGCCAGGTTATAAAGCCGTCTACAGAAGGACTGAACAGTGGCAAAAAAATAAATAAAATTGCAGCCCAATATAAAGCCTCAGTTTTGTAGCAAAGCAATACCAAGAGCATGACCATAAACATATGGAAGAGGGCGAAGGGCTGTACCCTAGGAGTGCAATGGTCTATACCCTAGGTAAGCAGAACCGTATAGATGAACTTCTATGCACGGCACTCCCTAAAAGGGGGTAACCACAGGGTCTATCCTAGAGGTACATAGTGTGTATACATGTTTAAAAATTTAAAGTACCAACATAAATAAAAGAAAAATGTATAGCGCGTGTGTCCTACCAATTGCAGTGATAAGCTATACAGGTGTACATGTAAATGTGTAGACTAATCTGTGAATAAATGTACATAAGTGTTACATCCAGCATACAAGGAATAGATAATAATATATGTTACAAAGTGAAAGGTATCCAAAAAAAGTATTGAAAAAAATATAAGTCCCAAAAAAACAATATTTATAAAAATAAAAGTGTAGCAAAGTTCCAAACATCAAACGCACCACCACAAAAGGCGTATAGCGTCTATATGTGTGAGTAAGGATAAATAACAGTCCACATATAGGTATATGTCAGAATTGTGCACATAGATCACAGGTGACTTGAGTGCTTGCAGTATCTCCAGGTGACTTATGTGCTCTCCCTCAAGGGTCCCTACTCACCGGATCCTATTACCCCTGCAGGGGTAATACGCCTGTGGTCTCTCTCTCTCTCTCTCTCTCTCTCTCTCTCTCTCTCTCTCTCTCTCTCTCTCTCTCTCTCTCTCTCTCTCTCTCTCTCTCTCTCTCTCTCTCTCTCTCTCTCTCTCTCTCTATATATATATATATATCTCTATCTATCTACATATACACACACACACACATATAGAGATATATATAGTGATATATATCCACCCATGCACAAATGTATTTTTAAAAAATCGGAGACTGCAAAGTATTGTGTCCACCATCAGCAGATTGTTGGGGAAGTGTCAGGCTCCTGCAGACACTGCCTACAGCTCTGTTCCTGTACTTTTGTATGGCTGACATTGCAGAGCTGTAAGCAATGTGAATCAACTACAGGTATGCTGATAAGCGTGCTTGCAGTTCATTTAAACTACAAGTCTATCTGCTGCAGTGGTGGCTCGGACTTGCAGTTTATGCATTCACAGATTCCTATGAATTAATGATGAGGCTGTACGGGTGGGGGCCAAGAGGAGGGTGCAACTAGAACATGTTACACCCTGTATACGGTTGCAACATGTTCTAGAAGGTGAGCTCATCCTTTAAGTAGTGATGGGCTTGGGCATGTTCGGATCAAGCCCGCCAGGAAGCCGTCACTGCACACCGCCAATCAAAGGGCAGTGAGGCATTTCCCGACCAGCAGCTGCACCATACACATGCTGCCTATGATTGGCGGTGTGCAGTGACAGCTTCCTGGTGGGCTCGATCCGAACACGCCCCAAGCTCATCTCCACCTTTAAGTTGGTACACGTGCACATGATTTTTGGTTTAGATAGCTGACAGGTTCTTGCATCTACAAGAGCGATGTGGATGCAGGAATTCCCCCCCCTACTGGGACATTGTATTCTGACAGCGGGGACTCCCCACTGTTAGAAAACACGGATTAGTGCTGCAGCCGGTGGGCTGCAAGCCACTAATTGAACAATTTTTTCAGCAGTCCTGTTTAAGAGAAGCTGATCTAATGATCGGCTTCTGTCTAACAGGAGGGGCTACACACAAACTAAAATGTAGGCGATCCCTGCTTAACTGGACGAATCTCAATCTGTGTGTTCCCAGCTTTATCCTATGCCT